>CM023453.1:60340361-60940361 GCA_013339765.2 Haemaphysalis longicornis
AACCTCATTTCACTTTGTTCCAATAATTGGGAAACTGCGGAATTCTTCCCTGGAGCGTTCGAATAACGACTGCCGGAGGCATACTGTGCGCTTGGGTTATCGGCTTCTTTTGCATGTTAAAGATGAACTAAGGCATACCAAGTTAGCTGTGTGTGACTTCCCTCTGTGACTGTCTGTGGAACTCCCTTCAGTGTCCTTGTAGCGCTTTCACCTAGCTTGAACACCTTCCTTAAGGGTCAGCGCAGTTAATGTTCTGTGCCAAACAGGGAAGGTTTTTGCGGTGACATTTTTGCCTCCTTGTACGCACTGGACTCCCAGTAACACTTTGACAAAGTAACCTCGTACCTTGATCTGTGAGAAATAAGCAAGAAAGCAGCACCTTCATTACCCCTTTCAGCCCCGATTTTTTTTATTTCAAGCAGAACAGTGTTTTCTGTGTGTTTCCCTAAATTCTAGGGTCCCATGAGCACACAAGGGTCCCATAAGCACACAAACCAAAAATAGAGCTGGAAGTTAAAGTATTGACCAATTTATTAATGAGGCAATAATTAGGACATCTGCCAATTAAAAAAATTGTTTTCAGCAAAGACATCGCTTTTGAACATTTTCCTAAGCATTATGACACATGAACCTACAAAGAAAAAGTGAGCTTCGTAGTGCACATATTTATAGATTCACAAGCTTGGGAATAAAACTGACACCGGCATTTTTTTTTTTTCAGCCTCGGTGTCGTACTTTCGACTTCACCGGAGCTTTTTCTTTTTCGTAGCGTGTGGCTTCACTGAAAAGAAAGAACAGCGATATCTATCGCAATAGGCATCATTGAAGGACAATTCCCAAAAAGCAATCAGTTTTGGTTTTGTTCTGTACGCGCTAGACGAACTATTATGTGATGGCGTCAGTTGACACTACCAGGGCCGAAAGGGTTGAAAGTGCTCAGTGACAGTCCTCGTATGTTGTAAGCAGGCTGCTCTGTTCTGTCCACATCGCTTCTCCTCTTGAGCTTCCTCCCTTGTTCTCCGACAGTACGTGGTGGTGGTGCTGGTGTCGCTCCTTGTGGTGGCGTGGATCGGGAATGCCTTTGACAACCTCTTCCTCACCTACCTCATTGGTGAGGACGCCCCCCAGTGGGTTTTTCTTTCTCTTACTGGGATGCTGGGGGGAGGCTTTGTGATTTACAATTTACTTTTTTCCCAGCCATTGCGTGCACCCAGTTGCTGGTGTTAACCTATACTTCCGCATACTACCGAACAGCATCGAATTTCACAGCCCATAACTAATTTTTCCCGATAATCACGCAGGTGGGGTCTGTTTTTCAGTGACTATTCTGTGGCTGGTTGTGAAGCAGCTTTGATGTGGAAGCTGTCATTTTATCGGTTGTCGAAACACGGCTCAGACTTATGTGATGTGTTGTGGGGTTGGGGATTTAATGTCACCGCCAGTATGCAAGCACAATTTACTATGAGTGGGGGGCGAAGCTTCAGTGTGCCAGAGTTATGACACGGTCTGCTGTGCCACGTGTGCTTTGGGCCCAGAAGTTCCAGACGCGAGCACAGAAAACAGGGAAGAACAACCTTCAATATGTCCACTGCCGCAACCGGCTTATGTTAGGCAACAGATAGGCCTCACTCGTGTTTGACCCAGGCGTGTCTACTTTTCATTGCAACGGAATGGCAGGAGGTGACATAATTATCTCCAATTCGCTTTTTTTTTTTTCTTTTTCACCCCAAACCTAGAAAACTGGCTGAAGCAGATGTATCTTTTTTAATGTGACAGTTTATAGAAGAGCTGTAAAAGTAACATGTAGTTGGCCTCCGTAGATGAAGGCTAAAAGGAAGCCAACGAAACAAACCTGCACACTGGTATAGTGCCTGCCACTACTGCATTTGTCAATCTGACCTCCTTCACTGCTTCAATAGAAATTTTCTCTGTAATGGCAGGTCGCTTTTTCTTTCATACTGGCCTATTGTGAGTCTGCCTCATCTGTCACTTAAACTCATTTATTTCGTGCTCAGTAAGGCCAACAAATGCAATGTGAGTGAGTTGTATGTGCACAGCTTGGAGTATGGATTGTGGTATAGAACGTTGCATTAGTATTTTTGTGGTGTAAATATAGAGGTTCAGGTGTCAATGCACCCAAATGGATGTTGAAAGAATTTTAGGCTGATATTTTTTATCTGCACTTTTCCTTCAGCTCTCGAGTTTTGCCTCGCATTTTTGTACTGTTAATGTTTACTTTTAATTGTAATTGTGTCAGATTTACATGTGAGGACTTACGTTCTTGTACTTTTGATCTTTGCCTGCATATTGTGTGATGTTTTGTGATCGAGTATTCAATAAAAAAGAACATCCCTTCAAGATGCAGTCGTTTGCTTCAAAGATTTAACGAACACTGGCTTAAAATCACTTAATTTCACAGAAATAATATTTCACCGTTTCTAGAACGATGTCTATTGCAGCAGGGAAATGGAAGGCAAGAATAGTGTGCACTACCAAAAGGAAGTAGGGGTGATTCATGCAGTTTTTCATCGGCTAGCTAATAGCCATGTCTTCACTCCACACTCTTCATGTGTCTTTGTGGCTTGACTTGTTTCACGCTATTTTTATCCGACATGCACTACTAACTTGCCCGACCTGACTTTTGTTTGATGGTGCACAAAACTGGTCCGTAATAAGCTCATTTATGAGCATCCAACAGGTACCGTGACGTTCTCTGCATGCACTGTGTCTTCAATCTTGGCAGATGTTTCAGGCGACCAGAACACGTTGCTTGCTCACACGTTTGCCCTCTGTGGTTTCAAACTTCTTTGTCCCCCTGTTGCCCGCAGTGCTGTTCCTGGCGATGAGCCCCGGCATGAAGCACCACGGCATCTTCCAGAAGTACTTCTCCACCGCCGTTCTCACCATCCGGAATCTCATTGCTGACAAGATGAAGAAGAACTGAGCTCGCCGCCAACACTGCAGGGCATTGGAACTCGTCGTGCACAATCAAGGAAGGCAAGTGGGGCCGGGCCGCATCTAAGTGGCGATGCGTCAACTGTATTTAACAACACCAAAGTAACCTTGGTAGCGTTTTATAAAACATTGCGTATATACCTTCTGCACACCAGCAACAATCAGCATATTGACATAATGGAACAAAAAGCACTGAACTGAACATGACGATCACAGCATAAAAGGAAAAAAGGGCACATGAGTCCTCGTGTGTCCTTTTTTCTGTTATCCTGTGGTCGTCGTGTTAAGTTCAGCACTATTTGTTCCATTATGTCAAGATACCAACTAGCCCGACAACAGGATTTATTGCAGCATATTGACTGTTGCTTTTGCTTCACCTCTTAATGCGTTGTGAATACAGTGAAACCTCGATGTAACGAAGTCGGTAAAATTCGTAATTTACTTCGTTACGTTTAAATTTCGCTACATTGAAATTCGCGGTTTTAATGAAGTGTTCATCCCGTGAAGCATTTCCTGCAAAAGAAAACGTGGCGCGCATACACGGCTGGCGCACTCTTTCTGTTTCTATCGGAGCTTAATCGTCTACGCGGGCATCAGAGTGAACCGCATGGAGCGTTTTCTCCCCGCAAAAGTGTGCCCTGCAAGCCACAGGCGCGCTGACGCAGCCGCGGAGACAACCCACACGATGTGAGTAGCTCCAGCGACTGCTTCCGCTCGCTGAAACGCAACTTGAGGGGCAAACGAAAGGGGCATGCGAGAAAAAAAGCGGATAACGTGGGTGAAATTTTCACTGTAAAGCGCCATACGCGCCGCTTACGAAAGCGCCCATCAAATATCTTCGGCATGCCCGAACGCTTTGAAGCTCCCGCCATAGGGTGCGCGCCTTCCCTATGGCGAAACTGGTTAGGCTCCTCCCACTGCTGCGTGCAGCGCGAGTCACTTCCTGGCGCAGAAGCTGGCGGCGGCGCGCAATTGCGGACGCGGGTGTGAAAAAAACGCGCGCACAAGGCTCATAAAGATTCACAAATGCTTGCTGGAACGATGAAACCCAACAAGCAGGTGCGAACTCGAACGAAGGGCAAAACGGCAGCATGCGGCGGCGGCGGCCCCGCAGGGGGCGATTAGGTTTACCACCGCGGAGGATGTTTGATGGGCGCTTTCGTAAGCGGCGCGCATGACGTTTTACTGTGAAAATTTCGCCAACGTTATCCGCTTCTTTTTTTTTTTTTCTTTCTTTCTTTCTTTCTTTTCGCGTGCCCCTCTCATTTGCCCCTCGAGTTGCGTTTCAGCAAGCACTTGGAAGCGGTCGCTGGAGCTACCCACATAGCACGGGTGGTCTCCGCGGCTGCGTCAGCGCGCCTGTAGCTTGCAGGGCGTGTTTGGAGTTTTTGCACGGAAAAACGCCCCATGCGGTTCACGCTGATGCCCGCGTAGATGATTAAGCTCCGACAGAAACAGAAACAGTGCGCCAGCCGTGTACGCACGCCACGCAGTTTGTAGGTGAGGGGCTCGCTCACAGACCCGTGGCTCGCTGCATCCGCGGCATGGGGCGGCCCGTGTTGCCGTTCGCGTTTTATTGAGACCCCATTTCAGCACTTGCGTCTCCCAAAATATACCTCTACAACTTGAATTTGATGCCTAGTTCTCCGTAAAACTTCGTTACATTGAAATTCTGGCAAACGGGACTTGGTGTGCATACACTTGAAGTTACAAAAATTCTGTGGTTCGTTACATCGAGGGTTTCGTTGCATTGAAGTTCGTTACATCGAGGTTTAACTGTACGGGGAATGTAGTGGGTAATTTTCAGTCTTTCTCTTTGATTGCAAGTATTTGGGTTGAAACGTGTTCTTCGTGACTTTTTTAATGAGGCACGCAAAAGTTCTAAACATTCTTGATATCTTTGTTGTAGACTAGAGTTAGTAATCTGTAATTCGTCTTGCGGGGTTTTCGGTGTGCATTTTTCGACAAAAAGGCTGCATTTAAAATGTTTCTTTCGGTACTTGTTCTAGGACGGTGCACCCTCAGATCAGGACAGAACAGGCTGCTTGTGCACACATCCTGTGTGAATCGCAGTGGATGTCATTGTGGGAATTTCCCTCGTGGTCATGTTTGGGCACCTGATGTTTTACAAGTTCCTGCAACTTTTAGAAATAAACTAAAACTCTGGGCTTCTGCGACATGGCCAAATAAGTTCAGCCTCATGTAAAATGTTCCACAGCTTTACTGCAGCACCCCTGTAAGGGCACATGTCTCTTTCGATATGCTGAGCACAAGTGTGATCTGCTTTGTCTGCGTAGCATAAGCTTGAAGCTGTTTAATATGTTATGTCGTACCGTTCCGGCCAAATTTCGGATTGGCTATACACAAAATACTGGCCGAGTTATACCATGTGAAGTCCTGTAATAACGCACTAATATCTTATACTCATGCAGACAGGTGTTAGTTTTTCCTAGTCCAATTCATAAGCTTCTGAATGCAGCAAGAATAATGCAGGTCCGACCAATTTATCCGTAGACACTGTGAAAGTCGTTTTTGAATAAAATTGCAAGAAATGGGCAAATGTAGGCAAAAATGTTCATTTGGAGAATTTTGGAGTGCGCCTACTCTAGAAGTACTGGGCCTCCTCAATTATGAGTCCCGGATCATCTGTGGACTGCCCAAGACACGATCCAGAGCTTGACTTCCCCATGTATTCCTATGGGACTTCCGGCCGAACGCAGTCCTTGGACTGCCGGCAGACCATCTAGGACTGGTAAATCGAGGATGCCCATTAATAATAGGGCTGCAACGTTTTGTAAGCACCCCTTTTAGAACTTGTAAATTACACATAAAAATGGCACATGAAATTGGCTTTCTGGTGAATAGTTGACTCTGAAAACTGTGGTATTCTCGTAACAGCCGTCTATGCGGTATTGTTTTCGTGGCAGTAATGGCTTTTGCAGTGAAAGGGGCTTTACAGTAAAACCTTGTTACAACAGACACTGTTATCAGACAGACTGTCACAAGAGACACTTGGTTATTAGAGGCACTTGAGCGAAAACGGTTTGGTTGGTTTTCCAATGTTCGCCATGTTGGCAACTTCGCATGGTTACAAGAGACGTGTTTCCTGGGTCCCTTGAGTGTCTCTAGCAACGAGGTGTTACTGTACTAGTGAAGGCGTGCTATGCAGTCCGCCAGAGCCACTTTTCCCCGCATAAACTGAGATTTGCCAGTTAATTTGCCTCTTTTCGTTAACCTCCCTTCTCTCGCAGAAGCAGCTCTTGCCGCCTAACAATGCCCTCCTAGCATGTGGAGCACAGCTCGGCACAGCCCCCAAGCAGCGCCGCTTGGCCTTGCCGTGCAAGCCCCAAGCGCTGTCTGCTGCCTCACAGCCTCCCGCTGCCATGGTGGTTCTTGTACATACGGCGCCTGCTTGCATGACGGATTGTTCCGGCACCCAGATCGTGTAGGGTTGTGACACCTCGGTGACGTGTGGCCTTTTCAAGAGGCTCCCGGGTCCTTTTTTTGTGTGTGCGCGGTTGTTTCTTGAACACACCCGGTTTTATTAAGAGCTTGTGTTGCACCCACAGGCCAGCAGTAGCTAGGTTGCCGACATCTATTTATTAACCATGAACAGGATTTTAATTCACGTGTGTCATTTTTTTGGTCTTTTATCCTTATTTCTATCAAAAGTCTTGAGCGGCTGCATTTTTTTTTTTTTTATTGGGGCAGCAAAATGAATAGAGAGAACTGCGGAATGAAAATTATGCTTTAGGATATTGTCTGTCCTTATGATGTTTTTTTTTTTGTTACGTGATATCATGTACTAATTCAGTGTAAGGCTATGAGAATCTTGTAATGTCGAAAACAGTTCGAAGCAAATTGTCCATCTGTTTTATTTAGGGTATAAAGTGGTTATTGTTTGTGAACTACTGGCATTTACAAGAAGGTGGGCCTACGATAAATTGCTAGCAGTATACGATACCATCTGTCTACTTGGTCATGCAGAAAAAAAGGACAGCTCTAAGGGCTTTCGGGTTACCTGATTGTTTTTGTTTGTTTTATCCTGAAGCAGAACAGTGCCTCGCAGTAGTGGATTGTAAGTGCATTTACTACATATCAGTGACTGTTCTAGCTTAACTCTGCTGACTAGCAGACAAGTAAAAGCATGGGCTTAATAACCAAAAAACAAATTTATCAGTTATTGTTACCAACCTGTAGTCAGAGGTCTGTGTCTTCTATATTCACCAACAAATTGTGTACCAATTTTAATATTCTTCTCTATCGGTAAATTATTGAGTATAATTTGCTCATAAACTCTCTTTGCAGCCACAGGCAGTAATATAATGAAATGACAGCTTGCGTGGTCCTCTACTTACGTTTACCCATGCTCACATTTAAAAATTGGCCAATTGCCTAGGCACCTAAGTTGAGCGTGTTTTCTGAGTCATGTCGTTTATACTACTGGCCACGTATTTCGGTATTCGTATTTACTCTCACAACGTGATGTTTGTAGCGGTCAAGCGTGCTTGTAAGCAACTTACAGGCAGCATTATGGTACTGGCACTGGCTTTTAAAATTTTTCTTCGTTTGTTTCTCAATTGTGTGAACTTCTGTTGGGCGAATACGAAAATGGCAGGCTTCCATAACCACTTGATTTCTAGCTTTCCTCTTCCTGTTGTGTGTTTTCTTTATTATTATTATTATTATCTAAGTGGGTGCTGCACCTTTATGACATTGTAGGGGCATAGAGTAACGAAAATACGACAAGCTTATACTCAAGAGCCACTGCACTTCCAGAATGTTTTTGTCTGCAGAATGCCTCTTGTTTGGTGTCTGATGTTACTAACTTGCCATTTCGCTTAGCTTTGACAATAGTTCTTTTTATTATTGGTATTATTATTATTATTATTAAGTTGGCACAACATTTGCTGGGCAAGTGCACTTTCTTGCAAGACAGCAGGTAGAACGTATGTCCTAGGGCAGGCGTTCTAAAATTATTGAAACTAAGCGAGTCAGAAGACGTTATTCATGGTCAATTTTAGGTGTGAAAACACAGCATAGGAAGGAGCAGACAACATTATTATGGTCATGTTGTGTATCGTGTTCTTTTTTTGTTGTTGTTGATGTCAACAGTCGCAAGTGTAATTCAAAAGCATCTTGATGCTCCCTGTCCATAGTTAAGGGATACAGCTATCATACCTGATCAAAGCCGGGTACGTAACTGATTACCAGCTCGTGTGAACACCCAAGCATGTGATCTTAGAGTCAACCAGAACTGACTTCCTTGTATCCTTTGGCATAGAGCACAACGGTGAAGCCGCCGTTGTAATAACATAGGTTGTGTCCCCCGAATTCTGGGGTATGTGTATGGGCGGTTCTGATGCCGTTTGTCACCAGGGTAGTTACGAATATGTAGTAACAAAACCAGCTTGCACAGGCACGTGTATGGCGAGCGCAAAAGTGCCCCTTGTCTTGTTGATGGCGTATTGAATTTCGTTCCACTTTGGGCATTATCTTTGCTTCGAGCAAATTTTTCTTCAAGGACTGTTTACCTCAGTATCTTTCTTGGGTATTGCAGCATTTTGTTCCGTAGAATTTTTAGAATGAGTGGGCCTGCCTGCCAAGTCCTTAACCGTCCTGTGTTGTTGAGGTTTTATTTTGTGTGCATGTGGTGTGTGCGAGATGTGAAAGCTGCGTGGCTTCATAGTACAAAGCCATTTATTTTGTGTGTTATTGTTTCTTTGAATTGTGCAGAGAATGCAGAACGTGTAAGGAGACGTATGCCACTTGCCAGACAATAAAATTGTACCAACTCGGCCCTGTTGTTGTTGTTTCAGAGTATTTCCCTCTGGCAGACATGAGCCTGTCATGTGTCTCAACAGGGATTTGGCAGTCCCTTGGATGAACCGGCATTTATATGAGCCAATAACTGAGTATTCGTATCACAGAAAAATTGGAGGGTTGAATTCCCCGTGTGAAGAAATCGGTAAGAATGTGGAATGAGAAGAGAAATGGTGGGTGCTGTGTGTGTGCACACCTGTATACACAATATTGAAACCCACATTACTAAGTATAAGATCACATGTTCTGTTCTGGGGCTGCGGCAGGAGCTTTTCCATTGGAGGCAAAGGATTAAAACACCCATGTGTCGACATTTGGGAGCCCATTCAAGATTTCCACGAGGTCTGCAGCCCTCCGCTGCTGCGCGCCCTATAGCCCAGGCATTTCTTTGGTGTATAAAACCCCCTTGACTAGGAGCGACGTAATCGACCCTGGCATTCTGTCCACCTAATCCCTGTTCTGCTGATGGGTTTTCCACCTTAAAAAATTCCTCATAACCGTTGCAAGTGGTGTAAAACATGAGTGGGATGAATGGGATTTGTCAGCCCTGCAGTTGGGATGGCCTTGGCTACTCTGTGTGTATACAGTGCAAGTTCTAAGCAGGATTCAGAATAATGCCTTGTGGGACCAAGCAAGTACCACCAGATATTTTGTTTTAAATGCTGTATGCTCAGCTGGAAGTCAAAACGTGTACTTGCATCACGACACGTGTGTTGTCTTCACGACTGGCTAGCAATGGCAACATGGGGACTGCTAGGATGAGTGGGATTGATCTTCTCGCAAAGAACAGGGGTGTGCGTGTGTTCTCTCTAATGTGAGGAGTCCTTGTAAGATGCTGTGATTTACTGAGCACCACCCATTAGCTTTCATCATATTCTACATTGTAGCCAATTTCTTTGACAGAAAAATCTACTCCTACAGCCATACATTACTAGGGTTCCACTCACATTTGAGCTCATTAAAATGTTTCTCTCTCTCTCTCTTACTTTCTGTGATGTGATGTTGAATTGGAATTCAGAATGCCCCTTGTGGTCATGCTTGTGCTAGAGTAGGGTGTTTGCCAACTTGGAGGCCTGTGCGAAGCACGTGGACCGGGTAAGCTTGGGCCACACGCAGGATGTATCCATGGCCTCGGTGATTGCGACTGTGTTGCGAAACCTGCCTGGATTCCCGTTCCTTTGGTTTTACAAGTTTAACAGCTTCACATCGTGTAGGGCTCTATATATTATACGAGTATCAGATTGGAGGATTAAAATTTCCAAATGTCACAGGGGAATCTATACTTTCCCTTTGAGAAGGTGGGAGCACCACTTCTCGCTAAGCTGCGAAGGCATATGTATGGGTAGGCATGCTGGCATCACTGCCAATTGGTGAATTGGATCAGACCAGTCCGCCCAAGTAGGTATGGGAGATTTGTGGGTTGGTGTGTTGTAGCAGCCAAATGGGAAGTAGTAGTATTAAAGCGCCATTTCAGTGGGACTGGCTATGAAGTGAGCTTTTAAGTGCACTTTATAAGCGACCCCAAACCATCCACCGCCGGCGTCGGCGGCGGCGGCGGCGTCCGCAGTGCTCCTCTATAAAGAAACAGCATCCGGCGCCAGGTTTCGATCCGAGGACTTTGCGGCCGCAGCGCGACGCTCTACCGACCAAGCCACGGACGCGACGCTGATATCAGTGTTAGTGACGCGCCTTATATCTTTAACGCATTCAAACTACGTCGTCAGCGGCGTGCGTTGGCGACTCAGCGGCGTTATAGCGGCTTGATAACTGCGTGGTGTACACGTGATACTACAAACCCGATGGAAGAGAAGGCGGCGAGGCGGTGGGCTGCGGGGGCCGAGCGCAAGCGCCGCAAGCGGGCCGACAACCGTGCATTCGCACTTTCACATTCTCCCCCTCGGGGAAATGCGGGGGAATTTTTTTGCAGCCGTGATCTTCTGACGGCTGCTGTAATTGCCATCGTCAGTAATGCGTGAGTGATGCTCGCACATCAGTTACCTGTTGACGCGCTTGAATTTTGGCGTGCTCGTGCAAGCAGAACTTCACGCCCCTCCCACCTTTTTCCCGTGATGCAGCTCGCAGAAAAAGATACAGCGTGGGTGCCTTGCCCAGACAACGAAGTCACTTAAAGAAACTCTATGACTTAAACTTAAGGTCAACTTCTAACCCGCATCCAAACTCAACTCCGACAAGTGTATGCGGTTTAAAAAAAGAAAAGAAAATTCCCAACCACAGCCACTTAATCATCGCCGCCCGACGATTCCGAAACCGAAATTCGGACGCCCTGTTGCCGGATGACGTCACAGCTGGAGCGCAGCCGCAGCGCTCTCTCCCGTCCTCGCTGCCGTTCTCACGGCGAGTGCCCGAATGTGGCTGCCGCCGGCTGCTGCATGTGTCCCGCTCGCTGGCCGCATTCTCATGCACTGAGAGACACGCGTCCGAGCTTCGTCACGTTCACCGAGGGCGACTGTCCGGCCTACCCCGCGTCATGGCGCACGACTCGGAGAAGCGGGAGAGAATCGTCTACAAGCTGGTCTTGACCGGCGGTGAGTCGTAGTTATTGATCGGCTTGTCTGCCGCACGCCGGGAATAAGGGTTCAAGATCACGTGCGGCGCGTGTAGGTCATTGCTGCTGGCCCGCTCTCACCACGTCGCTTCTTTTCTGTGCGCGGAAATCGAGTATTTTTCACTTGTCTCTCGTCGTCGCGTCGATATTCCGCGCCGTCAAAATATTCGGGCGCGTTCTGAACCACCGGCTCTGTCATTAGCATGCGCTCCATTGATACGGATGCTGGGAGCGCGCGCGCGCGCTAGGGGATGACGCAAAATAGATGTCCTTGAAGGCCCGATCCTATTATCCGTCGTGGTTGCTCTAGGGATTCTGTGTCCGCGTAATGCTTTGTTTGTATTGTCTTTCCCCGCAAAGGAAGCGCGGCTGCTGTTTACCTGTAGGACGCGGGTGCGCGGCCTCTGAATCGGCTTGCGGCGCGGTTTATTGTTACGGACGCCGCTGGCGCATGGAAATAGGAATACTGCGCCGCAGATGTCTGGTAATGAGACCGCATGCTGTCACCGCCGCTGCTTAGGGAAAACAGGAAGCAGGCGGCGCCGTCTCACCTGGGCTGTCTTTGCGCACGTCGGTACATCCGACAGTATGCTCGCGCTTTTTTTTTTTTTTCTGATGGGTGCACGATTTTCTCGAGTACGTCTGAAATTTCTTTTGTCTCTGTAAAAATGTTGAAGAACGCATCATTCTTTTGAACATGCGTCTTTTGCTTCATGCGAAATTTCGAGTATCAAATATGTATAATAAAAGAAACCATAGTTTCGGTTAAAAAAGATGACCAATTTGCGTGGAAATAAATAACAGCCGACAGCTGCACTCTGCATAGTTCACCTTCAGCAGTCAGAAGAATGAGAATTGTACTTCTAGATTTTCAAGCTGAGATTTTTCCTCTAGTCACCTCGTTAACTCGAAGTCGTAAAGTCCACTTATAATTTTGAGTTAAGCTAAATTCTGAAAATTTGTTGCCAGATTTACGAAATAAGGGCTGGTGCTGGTAACAAGCTGCACCACTGCACAGAGGAGCTTTCGTAATAAAGGCAGAAGTTCTCAGGAAAACAAAATGACAAATTTGCGGAAAAATAAATAATAGCTGACAGCTGCACTGTCTATAGTTCACCTTCAAGAATTGTGCTTCAAGATTTTACCTCTAGTCACTGACAGTAATCCGTCGTTAACTCAAAGTCATAAAATCCACTTAAAATTTCGAGATAAGCGTAGTTTCGAGTTAAGCGAAATGCCGAAAATTTGTTGGCAGATCAATGAAATAAGAGCTGGTGCTGGTAACAAAAGCTCTTCTGCACAGGGGAGCTTTCGTAATAAAGGCAAAAGAAGTTCACAGGAAAACCGGATTTTTATTATTGCGGAAGAAAGAACTGTGTGGTGCTCGCACGTTTCGCGTTCGCATCCGGTCCCAGAAAAGAGTTTTCGAGCTGCTCAGTGCATCGCATCAATTGTTGGTCAGTGTCGTCCGCAGCTATCTCAACGGGGACGTCGGCCTCGTACAGCGTGTATCCGTTCGAACATAGACGTTATCACGTGTCCTCTCTAAACATTTTGAGATGTATCTCTGGTCCCCCGAAAAAACTGTTCCGAGATAAATGAGGGCAAATAATGATGCCTGTGGGAGGTAAATGTACGGCGAGAAAAAAAGTTTTGACTTTACTACCGATATTTTGAGATGTCAAAGTTCGAGTTAATGAGGGATTGTGCTCAAATATTTGCTCCCTTTTCATTGCATTCTTCATTCTGAAAATTCTTTGTGTGTGATGTGACTCGAGCAATATTGTGGCTATTGGCCTTGACTTCCTTTCAGTCGCAGCAATGAAAACATTTGATAGCCACACTACATGAAATCGCTGTAAGCTGAAGCAGAGGCTCAAAAATTACGAGCCATTCCACTCTTTAAAGGTGGATGACCAGCAAAGCTGTATGAAATGCACATCACACACACGGGGATAGAAAATGTGCACGTATTTATTTTTCTCATCGTTGGGGAATGGTACTGACTACAGCTTTGTGATTTAAAAGTTAATGAAACTTTGAAAGACCAGAGTTTTATCCTAGCAGAAAAACATGGTCTGTTCCATTTCCCACCCGTAGAGACCCTTGTATTGACAGGTGATGGGAATTCCATAACCTTTGCAGCTTTACTGTAATTTACCTGACTGCGAAAAGTAAATGAAATCGGCTGTAATTATATAGCTGTCTCGGTGGCCAATTGTGATATAGTTGTTTTTGGCAATGTTTTGATGAGTCTTAAGAGTTACAGCCGTTTTCTGCTGAACATTTGTGGTAAAGTTGGCTTTGCTGCAAGGCGTGTTTGCATGTGCGAAGCAAAAATGCACGGAACTCTCGCCTATTTTGGACCAAAACTCGGACCTCTTCGTCATGTTATTTCAGTAATATCAATGTAAGAAATGCTTTCTCGGCACGTTTGGGGTGTGTATTATGCTTTCGCCCAAGCCATGAGCTTAACATCCCAGAGTGTGCGGTAACTGCGCAGTAACCATCAAAATCATAGGCCTTTGGAAACATGGCGTGGACCCCCGAAGCTCTCTACAGTAAAGGAAGTTCTAGAAAGACAAGGCTGCCTAATGGTGCGATTTTTTTCAAAGAGAGGGAAGTGTTTCTTTGTTGACAGACCAGAAAAATACGCAGAACTCTATCCATATAGAGCTTCGCTTTAAAGGGTATCTATCTGCTGGAGCAAGCATGAGGTGCCATTTTTGGCTGGCAATAATTATAGTTTTAGCAGTGATTCCTGGCACAAAGGAAAGAGTGAAATGTTTATCCGCACCTTTATGGGATCATGTACAATGGCTTAGATGTCTGGACATGTGACTATGTTTGCATGGCTGCTGTTGGCTGCCCAATGTCAGGAGCAAAAATATACATGGGAAATTTGCGAGATTTTAAAAAATTCGAATTCTATTGTGACTGTTAGTTCAAATTAACCCGGTTAGTTAGTTTAATCCCCTGTTGGTTCAAATAATCCGTAGCCATCACTATGCCGTGCTTTATATATAAAGCCCAGGTGCTTTAACTTCTAAAATTTGTAAAACTCTTTAAATTTGAAAATTTTATTAGCCTTCTTTCTAAGAATGATTGTGTCTGTGCGTTCCTGCTTTGTACCACAGTTGCTCCTACTGAGTCTTCTCTTTATCTCCTTTTTTTTTTAACCCGAGCCTAATTTCTGCAGTTTTGTTTTGTTCACTGAATTTTCACAAACCCTCACTGGCATAGCATTTCATTTTATTCATGTTAACAACGCCGCGAAGTGCCAACGTGATGTCGTAGCACTAGACACTTGTGTGCTGTGCGCTTCTTGACGGGAGAGTGCATAGGTTGCAGCCTAATCGCCCCTTCTCTTGCAGGACCCTGTAGTGGCAAGACTACGGGCCAAGCCAGACTGTCAACATTTTTTGAGAACTATGGCTGGAAGGTAGGCAGGGCGCATTCCAAAAACTGTGCGGGCCTCTTATACCTTGAGTAGTTTGCAGGGAAACAGTGCGGCATTTCAGCGCCATTCATTTGATGATCATATCTGCCTGAAGCTTTCTGCGGGCACATGGGGCAATAAATTATTTGCGACTCGTTTTAATTGCCAATCTTCCTTGCTTGTGCCTGCTTAGGTGAGGCAGTACATGGCTAATGTGTTCTGAAAGGGATTGCCTCTTTGTTGTTGCTCATGGCAGTCACAAACATGAGAAATATAGAGTATGCTAAAGTTTGTCTCCGTTAGGGGGCTCTTGCATGGAATAAAATAATCCACATCGTATCCACCACTGAGCTGTACCTCGTAGCCAAGGTGCAGTCCTTGTCTTGTGAAGTGCCCCAAGTCAGAATTAACTCTTTCTGATCTGCTTAGTTTGAACACTATGTTTGGCAGCCTTTTTTGTGTGTGTTGCGATGTTTCAAACAAACTTTGGTATTCTGAATATCAGCTGCAGAACATGCCGTGGGAGAGTTGGTGGGAACTTGATTAGCCACTGTATTCGAAAATTCATCTTTTTGCGTATGTCTGCGAAGAAAATGCTGCAAAATTTTCTTTTTGTGTGTTGGCAGGTGTACCGTGTGCCCGAGGCCGCTACAGTTTTACTGAGGTAAACATTTTGAACTTTTTTCTGGTGTGGGAGCAAAAGGGCATTTGGAAACAACTGTGCATTCAAATTCATAGAGATTCCCTTCTGTAAGATTATTGTGTGTTTTTTTATAACGATGGTGTTAATTAGAGCAATTAATATGTCCTTGTTTCACTGAGGAGTCTTCTCGTAAACAGGCACTAAGGCAGTTTGTCAGTCGGTCATTAGTGAGTGTTAACCTGCACGTATACATTCTGTAGTGAGGACAAAATTGTCAGGCCAATTCAAGCGGGTAACCTTTTGGGTACACTGTCACCGGCTTGTGGAACCAAATGATGGGAGGTTGGAAAACAGCACAATAACTGCCATTTCTGAATGACTAGTGTTACATCCATCATTGCTCCCTATTGGGATCACCAGCTTCCCATGCTGCTAGCGCTCTGTCTTTGCCAAACAAACTGTGCTCTAAAAACACCTGATGTAGCAAACTGAGTCTTGCAGCACCCCAAGCCTGCTACCTATTCTCTTTCTCGTGAGCAACGTTCTTGTTTTGTCACAAAGCCTGGGCTAACGTGTCCTCTTTTGCTTCCAGTGGTGGTGTGCGATTCCCTGACCTGGGTCCCCCTGAAGGTAAGCTGGGATTAGAAACCGACGTTTTTTGTAGTGTGCAGGTATTTTGCTGGACTTAGCATGACATCATCATCCTCTTGGCTGGTTTCTATCATCACGGGTGTCAAGGTATTTGTAGTGACAGTTCCTGTAACGAAAGTTCTCCCCTTTCTTTCCATTTTCCTCCAGTCACACCCTTACTGATGTGCTTCCCTAGTGCAACCATACTCACTTGCTTTGCTGTCTCACAAGTTGACAGGATGTGCGTATCTCCTCCTCCTCCTTCGTCCCTCTCTCCCTTCCTTTGCTGGCCCCAGTGGAGAAGTTCCAGGAGAACCTGCTGAGGACCATGATGTGCATGGAGGAGACGTACTTTGACCTGGCCAAGTCCTGCGACAAGAACTGCCTCGTTATCTGCGACCGTGGCACCATGGATGCCTCTGCCTGTAAGTATACCGCCGCCATACATTATTCCTCTGCAGAGTGATTGCGACTTTGGGCCATATACTTTAGAAGGCAGAGACGGTGCTGTAGGAGTGCTGGAATTGCCTGTCGTATCCGGCAACTTGCATTCAGCTGAAATAGCCCCTTTTTTTATCATTTAGCAAATTGTGGTCCTGTGTCAGGTTCACTGCACAACAGACTAGGACAAAATGGGAAAAGGAGGCAGTGCAATCTGCACTTGTCGTGTGTACTTTCAATCCGAGGACTTTTCCTTTGCACACTGGAACTCTCACATGACCATGACCCAGTTGGCTCATGAGCTGTTCAGTTCGTGTTTAACATTTTATTTTTAGTATTTCTATGAGCACTGTGCTTATTAATCACGAAAGACTTCAGATGTCACCGTGAATTCTGCTAGCATCGATAAGAAGCGATGTGAATCAGTATTCGTCGCACATATTGTGTGATCAGCACAGTCTATTTACAGGAACTAAATGCACCAGGCAGTTGACAAAATAGCTGCCAGAAAGAAGCAAAACATTTTTACTAGCTGTAGCTCTAAGCTTGTGCAGTAGATATGAGTGCCCTCAGATTCTTTTTTTTTTTTTATGTTGCACCCTGGTTTAATGGGTGCATTTGTTTTTTCATGAGTTGGCAGCATTTATGTGTGCTATTGTGCACATAGAATATTCTCTTTACATGCAAGATCGAGAGAGAAGGGTTAGAACAAATATCACTTGCGTATTGTATATTTAACATTCCAGAATCATTTTGTTGAGCCATGCAATGTTGGAAGTGGGTACTAATACCTGGAGGGGCATTCAAACTGGGTGCTTTTGCATTTGAAGATGTTTTAACAAGGTTTTGAGGCAGGGGGAAAAACCATAATTTAGAAGTCTGTTTTTTAATTTTTTTCATGGGGGCCCAACCCTTGCCTAGTTTTATCTGTTAATTGCAACAAAGAAAGATCATACTTACTGTGCAGTAGATGCTCACGTGTCCCCAAAGTGACTTTCTCATCGTGATGTAGCTGGCAAGGCTCTCGCATTACCCGAGCCTGTGGCTGTATCATATTCTGAGCGCTTGATCCGATCCTTTGTTAAAAAGATGCTGGAGCTCGAGTTACTGATCCGTGTAGTCGCTTTGTTCATTTATCTTATTCTAAGTGAGGCGCAGTGAATGCTGTTTGATTCAACTAGTATATAAAATGCTGAATTTTATGTAACTTCCTCTTATTTCAAAACTGCCAAGCGTATTCCTAAATATTGGACAACGAAGTTGAGCCAGTGGCTGAGTTTTAAGTAACTGCTTCTTGCGTTAATATAGACGTGGGTGAGATTCCTCGACTTGTCATGATTGCTATTGGTTTCCCCTTCGTAGCGGGGTGGTAACGTGTCATTTTACTAAAAAGGACTACTATACCTATGTTTTATGCTCTTGGTTTAATACTAGCACTGCTTAGGGCAGGCACAAAAAACTTATTAGGCACAAAATACTTTTTTTTTTCTTTTTCCTGTTACAGGTGGTAACTGTCCTAGGAACTTTCAGAGTCAAAGGGGAAGTGCTGGCTGCGATAAACAGCTTTTTCTGAGCAGTCAATCTGCAACCCACGGGCGACACTGGCTCACAATTAGGGTTGTTTGTTTTGGGGGTAAAACCTGATTTTACCCTATTTTTACACCCTGAACATATTTCAGGAGAATCGGGTTAAACCCGATGTCTCACTGAATGGACCTGCAAAGTAGCGATCTGTTCTGACTGTTCGTCGTTCTCAACCAGTACTTTCTGGAAGCAAGCCCCGCAAACACAGCTTTCAAACTCTTTGAGCATGACTATCGTTCGCTACCTCAAGCTGGCAAATGCTGCACTTCCATCATTACATCGTTATGCTCGGCCAATGGAAGCTGTGATGTTGAGACCTTTCTCCAAGTTGAAATGTGTTCAACGATCGGACAGGTCTCGAATGCAGACTGACATGTTGGGCATGCTGATGATAATGTATTTAGACAAGGATATGTGAAAATTTGATGACGAGCTTTTCGCACAGAAAATGTTTCGTGTCTTAGAATTTATCGGTGCTCTTTACTGTCATCATTTACCGATTCATTTCCAAGCAAACGCCCAAATTTTGGAGAGTATTTGCTAAAAAAAAACACTAATGTCCCCCCCGGTTACCAGCGTGAAACAAACCAATATTAATGCGTTAGAGTTAAGAAGCTTGTGGAGCCTTCTAAAATAAACTAAGTGTATTACTTAGTACATCTGTAGATTAAACCCAAAACACCCTGAATTTCGGAATGGTTTTAGAAAAAAAAAACGGTTTCTCCCTGATTATTAGTTTGAAAAATAGCACCCGATTTTTTACACCCTGATTTTAAAAATATATAAAACCCAAAAACAAACAACCCTACTCGTAATGCATCCATATTTCATTTCATTTCAATTATGTACTTTCAGTACCGTTCAGGTGTTACAGAAAGGACTGGGTAATAAAAAAAATAGCAAAACGCACAGTGGGGCAGGAAGAGAACAAAAATTACAATGAATGAACAAAATCGTAAACTGCTGGCTTGAAGGTGACAGGCTCGGTGATGCAGACGATGGAAGCGGGAAGGCTGTTCCAGTGCTTGCTAGTTTTTGGAACAAAAGGGTCATGATAATGTTTAGTTCTGCACAATGGTAAACCAACTTTGAAGTTGTGGTCAATGCGGGGAGATAGATAAATGGGGTCAGCGAAAAGCGACTGTTTAAGAACTTGATTACTGTGATAAATTTTGTGAAATGTACACAAGCTAGAAACGATGCATCGTGTAGAGAGGTCATCAAGATTTAACTGTTTTTTCATTTGTTACACTGGCCAGGTGCTCGTAGTTTGATAATATGAACCTAGCAGCACGGTTTTGCAGTGAATCTAGAGATTAGGTGAGTGATTTGGTACCTGGGTCTAAGACATGAGGCATATTCGACTTTCGGTCAAACGAGTGTCTTGTATAATATCAATTTCAACGATGACGGAGCAAGAGAAAAGTTGCGACGAAGAAAGCCAAGCGTGTGATTGGCGCTGTTAGAAATGTACGTCACATGCGTTTCCCTAGAGAGGTATTGGTAATATGGACTCCGAGATACCGTATTTACACAATTGTAAGTCGACTCGAATGTTGGTCGACCCCCCCCCCCCCCCCCAAAATTGCATCTCTCAAAAAAAAAAAGAAGAAAGAAAGAATGCAAGCACCGCCTAGAAAATCGTATCACAAATAGAAGCTCTTCCGTCAACTACCAATACCCCCCATACGGCAGCTCTTCCATCAATGATCGATGCTCCCTCAAGAGCCGTGTGCTCATGGTGCATGCAATAGATGTTAAAAAAGAAGAGCTTTTGTATAAGCACGCGGAATCACCATGCATTGTGGGTTGAGCGGGAAACATTATTTGCAATTATGAGAGCACATTCGCTGTAAGATGACAACCATCGAAGCAACCGGTAGCGGCCACTACCGCGCGATACCAAAACAAACAACTGCTGGCTGGCGGAAGCGGCCACGCACGATTTACTTTTATTCGTGAGTATATTACTGGCATTCAAGAAGCGTTTGGTCGTCTCTAATAAACCAAATGAGAATTAGTGAATTCCTTGATTCAATGCACGACGCTAACGTAGCCAGAATCGTATCACATTATTCTGTACACTTCCGAATGCGATGGTGGGAGGTTCTAAGTATGGCTCTAAGTATGGTGAACAAGGGGCCCGGATCGGGAACACCAACTTTCAAAGTTTGCATCATCTTGATTGATGCCAGAATATATAAAGTGGTAAAATAATACGCTACGCTTGGACCATAATCATGGAAATGAGGGTGCAAAGCTGTCCCCACCTTGTAGCACCCTTTATTTCTCATTTCTCTTACCATTACTAGCGTACACGGTTCGCTTTCGGTTCTAAGTCGACCCACCTACATTGGATTGTCAAATTAAAAAAAAAGGGTTGACCTACAATCATGTAAATACGGTACTTGTAGGTGGTAACTTCAGTTAAGATGAGTCATTGAGGTGATAAGTGGGAGGATTGGTGGGGTTAATTGCTCGCAAAACTCTCATAAACTTAAACTTGTTAACATTTAATTTTATACGCCATGTTTTGCACCACGTCAAAATGTTATTAAGATCAATTTGAAGACTCGCAGTATCAGTTGGGTTAGATATTTCACTGTAAATAACGCAGTCATCAGTGAACAACCCTATAGTCGAGTTAACAAAATCAGGAAGATCATTAATATATATTAAGAATATGAGAGAGCCTAACACAGATCCTTGTGGAACACCGGATGTCACCGGGCAAGGGCCAGAGTCATGGTCGTTAATGGAAACCTACTGAGTACGATTTAGTAGTAAACACTCAATCCACTTGATTACATTGATGTCCAGATTAAGCTTACTGAGTTTGAAGAGGAGTAGTTGATGATGAACAGTGTCAAATGCCTTGGCAAAATCAATGAAAATACAATGGATTACGGATGAGCGATCCAAGGTAGAAAATAAGTCGTTAGTGAAAACCAATAGTTAAAATTCACATGAATGATGCTTGCGGAAACCATGCTGGTGTTTTGTAAAGTATGAATTAGATTCCAGAAAATTAATCAAGCTGGTATAAATATGTGTTCTAGAAGTTTGCATGGGACTGACTTTAATGAAATTGGCCTGTAATTGGTTGGGGAATGTACGTCACCAGATTTGTGCACTAAAAACACCTTTCCCACCCTCCAGTTGTCTGGTGCCATGACTGTCTGCAAAGATTGGGAAAAAAAGTGAGATAGCAATAATGATGGATAGGCGCTGGTACTCTTCAAAAACTTGTAGTTTATGTTATCACATCTAGCAGAAGACTAAAGTTTTGCGTTATGAATTACGTTGGTTATACCATCTAAATCAATTACAATCGGTTCCATTTCCAGAAACGTAAAAGAGGGGATAATGGGGAGGGATAATTGCTACCACATTTAGCCAAAAACTTTCACATGACCATATACCGTAGGCACTTGAATTTTTCACGTGTGCTGATTGTGAAAACCTCCATTACAGTTGTCAGCAAGGAAATTTGGGAGAAGATTATCAAGGCTCATGGCTGGAATACAGTTGACCTGAGAGACAATCGCTACAACCAGATTGTCCACTTGGTAAGGGGAACACTCACTACTGGCTTTCGTGATTCTCTATCTTTCGTAATGAACATGGCCACCATTTGCAGCGTGTTACTGTGCCCACATATTGGCCTTTCTTTAAAGCAAAAGGAGGTAATCGTGGAAGGAGTTAAGAGTAGCCAGGGAAGAAGAACGCATATGAATATGGTCAGACTCTGGAAATGGCAACATTTGCACTGTGAACTTGTTATTCCTGCATTTCTGTCTTGGCTGCATTCTTTCATCGCTTTAATCTTTATGCCCCATGTTAGGCATGCTGTATTTTTCGGTGTATAAGTCGCGGTTTTTTTTTCTGAAATTTTCGTTGGTGCGGGTTATCCACCGATGTGACTTATGTATGGAATAAATCCGGTGCATGCCAGCCGCGCGTGGTCTGCACTTGAAAAGGTGCCTGTGTGCTGGGGGATGTCAGTGCACGTTAAGAGACACAGCTCTATGGTCTAAATGAATGAAGTATTTGTTGGTGAGTCGGAGGAACAAGGCTTCGATGGCTTTGACTAAACGCCGTCAGTAAGTACATGCCATCTCTGTGTATCAGTAAACCATTTTTAAGAAGCTAGTTCTGCCTAGACTTTGGACAGTAGATGCATGTGTCTAGCACTGCTTACCGGGGGATGTGTTCAGAGGCGGCGGCCGTTGCAATCGTGTACTTTTACCGCATTTTCTAACGAACTGGTCCTCTATGAGTTTACCTCATTAACAAGTGTGTTTTATACACTGGTGCGACTTATATACATTTCTTTTTTTTTTTCCCCAGAAAAACTGTTGTTTTGAGGGAAGTGCAACCTATACAAAAGTGCGCCTTATAGACTGGAAAATACGGCATATGTTCGTAGCTTTCATGACTTATCTCTGCCCTTCAAAAAATGCTTGCTCATTTGGGCTTGCCCCATTCACAGATGGCAGTTCGCAGTTTAATTTGTTGCTGGTTTTTCCTGTGTGAAGCATATTTTCTTCGGGAAAAGCTGTGTAAATTAAGCAAATGCTGTCATCAGCCTTCATTGTGGGAAGCAGTAGAGCACACTGAAACTGAAAGGCTGAAGGCAAGTAAGTACTCATGAAATTAAGCAGAAAATGTAATCAGAAATTATATATAATGTAAACTTTGGTGTTTGAAATGGGTGTTCGAAATGTGTCCTGGCCACTGGGGCCACCAGTTTAATTAGTTGTAAATTGGTTTCAAGCATTAAATCAAAAAAACACTTTCTTATTGCATTCACTAGGGTTCATAGTATTAAAAAAATATAAAGATTACAGTTTCATGAGTAACAGTTTTCTCTGTTGTTCCTCTAAAAATGGCTAATTATATCTAATTATCTTGGAAACTAATTGACTGACTCAAAAATAATGGCATATCTGAAATCAGTGAGAAAAACGCAGCAGGACTGGCAAGTTTCTACGGAGTTTACTTAAAAATTAAAAAAATTGTAAGAGCAGTGTCCCCTTGATGGGGGAGGGGGGGCAAGCATTCTGCGAACGAGCAGTTTAGAGAGAACTTTTTAAGGTGTTCTGAAAAGCATTTCGTCATCCTCTATAACATCAGGTCACAACTTTTCATTTATGTTGTTATGCAGCAGTACTTACAGGTTTGCTGTCGCTTTATAGCAAATTTTCACTTACACAAGCCAAAAAAAATAAAAAAAACTGCCTTGCAGGTCTCTGCTGCCAACGGAGCCGAAGCATTTTACAACACGGAGGACAACAGCTGCCGCACAGAAGGCATTGAGCTGGCACGGGAGCGAGACAAACTGGCAGCTCAGGTGAGCCTGTTCCCTGTCAATCCAAGGGGTGTCACAGTAAACTCACTTATTTTTTCCAAAGAACCAGTGCACTGCAACAAAGTAGAAAGCTGAGCGATTTAGTTAGGGCTCATATATAGCCAAGCTCAGCCTCAAGCAAGAAATGGTCCTCCCTGTGTGAAAGGGTAATAGGTAGCTTTAACAGTAGTATTGCAAGCTGCACGCACCACTGTGTGGGATGGGGCAGTTGGAGAAGTTTATTATTTATTATTGTAGGGCTTTACATGCCGATGCAACACAGGCGATGAGGCGTGCCGTAGTGGAGAGCTCCGGATTAAGTTTGACCACCTGGGTATCTTTAACATGCGCCGAAATCTTGTACACACGGGCGTTTTTTGCTTTTTGCCATGGAGAAGTTTTAGGCTACACACTGAATACAATGAGGTGATGTCTCCCACCCACACCTGTTCTTGTTTTTCTTTCTTTTTTTTTTTTTAATTAAGAGGCCTTGCTTTTGTGTCCCACCACCGCTTAACTTTGTGGCCTCAAAAAACAGGCCTCTCAAGCATCAACGTGGAGATAACAAATCAGAAGAACACTACATGCAGGCGAATACACTAGCAGTGGTGGCATGGTTCATACATGTCAATGTTATGTTTAGCTAAAAGAAAACCCCTGAGTAAATTTGAGGGAAAATATAATGCACAACTGCTGATGCTAGCATTGTTCTGTTAGTTAAAAATACACATGGATGGGTTGTTACGGGAGCAAATTAAAATTAATCGTCGCATCTTCACCGAAAAGAGGCCTTGCGCTCCTGCTGGGTTTCCATTAACAGTAAGTAAATGTTGTGTCCCACCTTGGGACAACTTTTCCTCTGTGCTTTGTGAATGCCCCTGTGCATCTCGTAGCCTCAAGGGTCCTGTGCTCGTATCAGTCGGCAAAACGAAGTACAGTCGAACCCCTGCTACAACGAAATTTCTGCTTCAACGAAATATTTCCAATTCCCCGTCAGTCGGCAAAACGAAGTACAGTCGAACCCCGCTACAACGAAATATTTCCAATTCCCCGTCAGCTACCACAGAATTCAATGCAACAAAGTCCTCACTACAACGAACCATTTGTCTGGCTTGTTCTCGCTTCAACAAAATTTTCACTCAGTGGGGCTGGATTTGAACATTTTCACAATAAAATAAGCATGATGCCAGCCGTCTGTAGCTTTTTTATACTTCAAAGGCCCTAAGTTTTATTGAAAACGAGCGCCGTGCACCCATACCACTACCCATAAACAAAAACAAACTCATAGATGGACAGACGCCATTGTTTTGTGGTGATAACAGTGTGACTGGCCGTCTTTACACGAGGTGCAAGCCTGGTTCACCAAGCCGGAGCTACAGCCAATCCATATCCAGTTGAAATCACGTGAATGTGCCCTGCTGGCTCTGCGTTGTTATGGTGCACTGTCATGTATGCATTGTGAGCAGCTGTCATTGTAGTGTTCTTTCTACTAATCTTTAAAGTGAAAAGCAAAATTAATGTTTCTGTGTTTAAACTTCAACCCGCTTTGCCCTATCTTGATCATGAGCGCGTACTTGCGATAAATGCAAGGGCACACTGCTTGCTTGCCGAGGTCAGATGCCCACAGTGCCCGGTCAAATGATAATGGGTGCTGCTCCTGCCACGAGCGAGTGGGGAGGGGCTTCCAATTGCCTAGCAGCTATCTGCAAGAAATCAGCTTGGTAGATATGCTTTGTTGTACAGCAACATGTTTTGTTTTGTGCTGCTGAGCACAAGGACACGGGTTTGATTCCTGGTCGCTGCGGCCGCTTTTCTGATGGAGGCAAAAAGCAAAAATGCCTGTGTGTTCGAGATTTCGCCGCACGTTAAAAATCCCCAGGTGGTCAAAATTAATCTGGAGCGCCACACTATGGCGTGCCTCATCGCCTGTGCAGCGTCAGCGTGTTAAACCCTACAATCAGTCAATCAATATGTTTTGCTACTGCATATCTTCCCCCCCAAAACATGCTGTTTCTGTGTGGGTAAAAAACATAACCACTGGTACGTTTGTTATCCGAATAAACACCACAACCACGCGTCACTCCTTTTTCTAAAGAATGCGTTGCACAGTCAATGATGCAGATAATATATGGGGCTTTTTTTCTTGCCCTTCCGTAATGTGTTGGGGCAGATTTCGCCTCAGCGAATTTCCACTTCAACAAAATTTTTCACATGTTTCATCAGTTCTGTTGTAGCG
Source organism: Haemaphysalis longicornis (assembly GCA_013339765.2). Lineage (NCBI taxonomy): Eukaryota > Metazoa > Arthropoda > Arachnida > Ixodida > Ixodidae > Haemaphysalis > Haemaphysalis longicornis. The sequence goes on from CM023453.1 coordinate 60,366,029, forward strand.
GGATTTGACTGTGTAATCATTCATCACAGACCTGGCATCTTGTTTGGGATATGATGGTCAGTCGCCTCAAGTTGTAGCAGATAGGCTAGGACGGTGGGGGAAAAATAAGCCTAGGGATGCCCATGCCTGTAGCAGTATACTTCAGTTTACGAACAAAGTTTCTGGCTTTCAGGCATGGATTGGCCACCCTTACATGGACGTCATAGATAATTCCACAGACTTTACTGCCAAAGTGCGCCGGTTGATCGAGGTAAAGCTTTGCTCTCTAGTGTGCCACCCTGTCGCTGCTGGACATGCCCTTAATCCTGGAAGCCAATTCTAACGTGATTTTGATTCGACTTCAACTATGGTCTCTTTTCAGTGTGTGTGCCGTAGAATCGGCATTGAAATCGGAGACCGGCTAGCCACCAACAGTCGCAAGGTCAAGTTTCTTGTGGGTTCCATGCCACCGGACAGCGTAAGCTTGGCTTCTTTTTACTTGAAGAAAATGATCTTGCATTTGGTCTTAATTGATGCCCTAGACTTTGTGGAACAGGGAAGCATGCCTTGTATTGCTGAGATTACATTTTTTGTTGCCTATGTTCACTTAGCAGTTGTCACTTCACAGGGGCTTGTTGCACACGCGCAGTGGGGCTTGCAACATGTGAACAGTTGGCTTGAACGTGTTGGTAGACGAAGTAGTTAAAACGCTGGCTTTCTGAAAAGTGGCGCTGGTCTTTCTGAATTGTTGGTGTTGCTTTGTGGCTACTTTGCCTTACCCGGGAGCCTGATTGATTGCTCTGGGCCTTTTCTCGTTTCCAGGCATTTCCTTCTTTCCAAGACTTCGATGTGGTGCATGACTACCTGGTCACTACACATCCGAAGGCACAGTCTCGCCTCCGTAAAAGAGGACAGCACAGTAAGTACTGCAGCTTGTGTGCTCTCTGAAAGGGCCTCTAACTCTTGTTTGAGAAAGGGAGCAAGTCCTTGTGATTTTTTTTGTTGTTGTTGTTTTCGGTTTTGCATCTTTATTTATAAAGTAGCTGTAACCTTAAAGATAGAAGAGCTTGGTGGTGTACGTGTAGTCCGGCATCATTGTTTCGGTGTTTTCATGTTAGCCTGCAACAATGTTCCGTGTCTTTCCTCCCCAGATTGCTGGAGCTATATGCACACCATGCGAAAGAGCGACATCAACAGCCAGACCGTGGAGCTCAAACGTCAGATCACTCACCGGGACTACATTGTGAGAAAGCACCCTTGGGGTTCGCCATTTGCTCTGCAATCGAGGTGGCTGTGACAGCCAAGTAACTTGTCAGCTGACTGGCATTGCAGTAGCCAAGCTACCTTGATATAGAGGCGCAACATGTTTAGATAACAGTTTAAAACGATATTATATGCGTGGACATGTTGAGTGAGGGCATTTGGTGGGTGCTGGCAGAGCCAGTGGGACTGGGCAGTCAAAGATGGCTGCCGCCTAGCTGGGTGCCCCTGCAGTGAGCTGAGACGAGGTTGTCTCTTGCAGAACATGCTGGCCCAGCGTGACGACTCGCACTACACGGTGTACAAGGTCCGCCGCTGCTTCCTCTGGAACCACATGTACTTCCAGATGGACATCTACAAGAAGCCCTGCCACTCCAGGTACGGGAACAGTGCACCTGTGTGTGGGGGGGGGGTGGCTGCCGGTTCACCAAAGGAGCCAGCCCCCTGTTATCCTGCTGTGTAGTGTCTTAGTTGATGAGAGATATGCCGTAACCAACCACCACTGGGTGGGAATAAAAATGGCATGTACTTTAGGAATTGAGGCAAAGCTCTAATACAACTTTAAGTGTAGTTGAAATGTGAAACGTATGTAAGATACCTCACCTCCCATCCATGTTTCAAAGGGATTGGCAAGGGCATTTGGAATATTGACAGCATAGGTAAAAAGTGTCTACATGGGGTTTATAAACCCTACACACACGCAAGTATGCACACACAGAGCTCCAACCTTCCCTCTTTGGCGTACCTTTCTGTGTGCTCGTTTGTCATTTGCACTCGCTACTTTCCCCGTTCACTTAATCCTTGTAGTAAAAGCACCTTCCGCATTCCTAACAAGGCGGTCGACTGCCCGCTCTGCCCCAACAGGTGCGAGGGGCTGATCCTGCTGGAGACGTACACGGCGCACAGCCCGGACGAGCTGCAGGAGCTGCTGCCACCCTTCCTGGACATCCGCAAGGACGTCACCAGCGACCCCAACTACTCCATGTTCTGCCTCTCCTACAAGGGGGACAAGCCGCCCATGCCCATCTTCAACTGCAACGGGCACCGGGGCGGTGCCATCGACGGCGTCCAGCCGTACGACCTTAAGACCGCCGCCGCCGCCTCCACGTAGTGGAGCTTTTCCCCCCCTCCCTCCGCCACCCCTTTCAAGCTCCTTTTTTCTTCAATTTTCTTCCATTTATTCACCCAACCCTCGTCCCCTTGCGTTATTTCAGACCTCGTCCTGTGCTCCAGGCTACTGACATTAGCTGCCTCTCCACGCCGCGACACTTCAGTTGCCATCCAAATGAGTGGCAGTTTTTGTTTTCGGCAGCTGTTGGCCAGCTACAGCTGACAGCTAATCCGGTGTGTCAAATTCAGTTGCATTGAAGGCATCTCGCGTTTTTGCGATGGAGGGCACATACCACCACTTTCACGCAGATTCTGCCATTGTTCAGTTTGTCAGTGGCCTATTGTCACACGCCTGGTCTTTTCCTTTTCTCTTCCCCATGTTCGAAAATTCCTAGGCCTCGATCGACGTGGGATTTAGTTGAATACGTGCCGTTTATTTGCACCTTTTTGAAACAATTGCTGGAGTGAGGGTTTTTACACCATTATTCTCGCAACCTGTATTATTATTCTTATCATTATTGTGTTTATTCTTATTACTGCCATTGTCTTCTGCTTTGCATGCCACAATGGAAGGGCACATTTGTGATGGAATTGCCTTTGAGTTGCAGGTTTCATTTACTCCAACGTTTGTGTTTACGCGATCGCTGCAGTTATTAGAAGCGCGGCGTAGGGCGCGTACACACTTGCCTGCTGAGAGCCGTTTGCAATTAGTGCGTTTATTGTTCATGCCCTCATACTAAATTATGTCGATAGGCTGAATCCACTGTTCTGATTACGCTAGATGTCCCCTCAAGGGGTAGTTGCTAGGCGTCTTTTGGGGGCATTGCAGGTGTTGTCTTGAGGCATCTCTCGAAGCCATTTTGTTTAAGGGGTGCACCACCAAAGATTGCATGACGACAGTGTTGTAGTTGCAATGCCGTTACACGTGGCACGTTATAATTCACGCCACGCCACTCTGTAGTAGTCGTCCTAGAAGACCATGTACATTTGTACACAATGTTTGCTTTCAGATGCTGTTTGCGCGCTTCGACATTATACTAGCGGCTTGTTGAATGAGCTTTCCTAGATTAGATTCCCGGTTTTGTTTCCCTCGTTGCTGTATGCATGCGCTTCTAAATGAAAAATGCGTTGAAATCTGCGTTATAGTTTACCCGGCTTTTTGAAGCCAAGTTTTGTTATCCTGTTTTGTTGCGTTTTTTTTTTTTTTTCGTGGGGACAAGTGTATGGAGCAACTGTGATCACCGTGTGCAGTTAGTTAGGCTTTCCTGCCTGAGCCTCCGATTGTTAAACTTCAGATGGAGGTGTAGGAGCGACGCATTTTCACTCTTGTACTAAGTGGCCCCGTGCTAGAATTCGACGGTCATGGTTTGCCGAACAACTCGGAAGATGCCTTTTGCCTGCTAAGCCACATGAGGCTTTGTGATGTCGTGGTGATGTTGATGAGACTGCTGTGGAAACAGTTCTGGTTCAAGGAGCTGACAGGTTTGAATATTGGTGCGGAAAACGTTTCGCCGTGTCTAATCGGTATTTCGCATTTCATTACCTGGCTGCATGGCTTCCGGTTACCTTGCCCTAAGGTCTGGGAGACATGCGGCTGAAGCTGTGCCTTACTTGTCGCCACCGAATATGTTACGTGTCACTTTTGGGGCAAGACTGTTGGACGGACACGTGCACAGACGAAGTATATATTTAGTGTCTACGCATTGCACCCCGAGGTGTGCTGTGAAAAGCGAAAAAAAAAAGCTTAATTTTCGATGGCAGATGTACTTGGCGTGTTGAAACACCCCTATAATAATAGCTGTACTTTTTTTTCCTGTTGCTGTACGTTGCTTTGTTGTACGGCACTAGTTTCTCTAGTCCCCCTGTTAAGGTGTTGAAGAATCATCTCTGGCGGTTGTTCCTTTTGTTTTCCTTTTCTCACAGTGTGTATTTAGATCTGATTTATGTTTTTCTTTTATGCATGCGTACCAATGCAATGTTTAGAATTGTGTACTCGATTCCACTATACTCTAGAGCTTGGTCTGATTCCCGCTGCCTACAGTGATATACGCCGTGCTCACCTTTTGGCACGTGCTGTTTGCAGTCGATACCGGTTTACGTAGTTAAATTCAACGAAATTCGACTCTGCCACTTTGTTTTGTACGGGATTGTATCCTACGACACCAGTTCTATGTACTGCATACTTTTACGTATTGTCTAGTATCGATCTGAGCTATCCTAGCCTATAAACTAGGGCGCCTTTACGTGCAGTATTAGACGTGCGTCTTGATCTCTGTTTTGGGGCATTTTCTGCATGTTGACTTTTGCGTTGTGATAGCAAATAAGCGAGTCATTTTTTCAGGCAGTTTACTGCATAGGACAGTGCATGTATTCTGTGCAACCGAATCTCTGTTTTTGCTTGGCTGCAATGCAAGCACCCATTGTCTAGGTTTCCCACTTTGTTGGCAATATTCCACCGTCGGTGATTAAACTGAGTGCACCAATCGATGTGTCGTCTTCCTCACTGATCTGCGGGCAAGCTGTGCGCGTGGATATGTTGTGTGGGTTTTCACTGACGCTTACCAACACCCCTGATACACCCATAATTGAGTTTCGCTGCTCCTTTGTGGCTGCATGAAAGTGGACCACATCATACAAGGTTAAACTTTTCAGCTAGGGAGTATGACATGTTGGTTTCTTTTTTTTACAGGATGTTTTAATGACGTAAAGTATGAACCAGGAATGGGCCGATAATGTGAAGCAGACCTAAGGCTTGGCTTGGCTTCAAGAAACACTGAATTTGCACAAGAAATTTACTGGGAAAGAACTTGTTGTGTAGTGTGGTGTTCTGATCAATTTTCCTGAAAATAATTGAAACCACAGAGAAGTGCATCTGCTCAGAGCACAAAAAAGCAGTCAAATGTTGAGGCAATACAGCACTTGCCACAGCACCGTGGGCTGAAGAAGATAGTAGATTGGGTGCTGGGACGCACAGGTGGTGTTGGCAATAAATTTGCCACACATACGTTGCAAGCAAGAACAAGCCAGACTGATCCATCGCAAAGCACGACTGCATTGTATGACACCGCAGTCAGTCCTAACCCCTGAAGCTGCTGTGTGCACAAGCAACAAGTTTGGGCTCCGTTAGCTGTCCAGCAAAAAGCAATTGGGGGCCAGCGATGTGGCCTTCACATGGTTCAACCAAAATTCAGGGCCCACTCCCAGGTATTTGATTGTGCTGTGAGTGCTTAGGACAATGATTGTTAGAATTGGGCTGACAGCTAATGAATAGCACTTGGGTAGTTTGTCAATTTATAAAAACAAGATAGCACCAGGCATTAGATTTACGCAGTGTCTAGAGTTACGTCCGACGTAACCCAAAATAAATAACTAAAGTTACGTCCGACGGAACGCGGAATTGAAAACTAAATGTACGTCCTATGGAACTTCAAGCCAGTGTCTAGAGTTACGTCTGACGGAAATGAAAAAGATACGCCAGACGTATCTCGACCCCAGCGGTTAAAGATACGTCGGACGTACGCCGACCCCGAAAATCTTACGGTATGTCAATATGAGGTCCCTCCTCTGTTCAAGGGACTTTATCGGACATACTCGATGCCCAGAGGCTAAAGAAAGGTACGGCGGACTGACAGTGCAGGCCCGTCCGACACACCCGCAGGTTTGCCCTGAGGTTGTCTGTCTTGTTGGGCGTCTGTTGGTGCAATCCCGCCTGGCTTCGAACCGCCTCGCGCTCGTGAACACAAGTTCTAGGGTCGAATCCCTCTGGTTTCCTTCCCTTTTTTTTTTTTTTTTTTTTAGACAATGATCGTTGCTCTGCATTTTTCTATCGTTTTTATAAGATGAACCTTCCTAGGTGCCAGCCGCCACTCGTAAGTTTTCCCCCACATGTGGCGCGAAAAAAAGAGGACCCACCTGTAGCTTGTGATCTATGTCTGTGTTGCTTTAATCAAGTCTGTCCTTCCTCGACCAGCCGAAACAGTATTTCATCGACAACCCACAACTGTGAAGCATTCACTCTGTGTGCACTGTAACAAATTTAACTTGCGTTCCTCTTTCGTAACGAGTTTATGGTGAGCCTGTCCTAAGTTCCCGAAATTTAAGCCGTGTTTTTTTTTACGATGTGTGGACCGTAGGCTAAATGGTACCACTCCACATCATCTTCCAAAAATCGAGTGATCGTTGCAGTGCTTCATGTAATGAAAGCAGCGCAATACGTACCACTGCTGTCTATCTTCTAAACATGATACAGAAATGCATAGCAATTGTCATTGTCTTAAGTTCTGGGACTGGGGGATTCGAATTTAGGATTTCTGTTCACGAGCACGAGGCGGTACCTTGTCGCCACGAAGCCAGACTGGATCGCATCTTGAACAGAGGCTTAACAAGACGAACACTCGAGCGACCAATATCCCAGCGGTAATCTTGTCCGATGTAAATCGTATGAGATGCACAGGAGGATCTTCCTCCGTGGCACCGGATTTGGATTTCCAGAGGGAACCACATAGCACAACCTCAGGATACGCCTGCAGGCGCATCCGACGGGCCTGTACAGTCATTCACCGGCTAAGTCTGCCGTGCCTTTCTTTAGCCTCTGGGCATCGGGTACATCCGACGTAAAATCTTTTCATCAACTCTCTCCTACCCTCTACGTGTACTCGCAACCTTGTACCTGTATAAGCAACACACGTGATTTTCACTTTTAAAACTTGCACTTGCATTGCACGTATTAAAGGTGCTTAACTACCGAGTGGGCACGTGAAGCCTTAGCCCCCCACTCCCCCAAATAAAAATCTTGGCTACGTGCCTGCTTGCATGGCAACAGCTATTCCTTTTCCCCCTGCTTTTATGACCTGTCGCCTAATCGAAACCTAATCGAAATATCGAAACCTAATCTGCACATTTGGGATATACTTTGAGAGAACTCCGAAAATACCGTGCAGTCACTTGTTTCTAGAGCGAAGCTTTCTAAGGCTCCTCCCAGTGTTTCACCTATGCATTTTGACAGGCGTTGGAGGCACAGCAGTGCAGTCTAAAAATAGAACGGAGCAACCTTAACCGACAACTTGTGTGCAACGCTACAAATACACAGACTACGCGTAACGCCAAATTAAAGTTAGTGGCAACTCTAGTTTCTTGTACACATTAACATTACCTTACTTGCAGTACGAACAGAGTAACTTTTCAAGTTCAAAAGTGAAGTCGTACCACGGCTCTGACCATCCGACAAGATCTTGCACGCATTTTGTGTTGCATCCACTTTTAAAAGGATGCGAGATTTCTTTTAAAGCGAAAGCTTTCTTAGTGGGACCGATGGTGTCCTTCAAGAACCTTGATTCCTTTCCCCATAGGCCAGTTGGTCAACCGAAAAGCTCTGATAAGGTCTCTGGACACACAGCGCGTGTGAAACCGGGCTTCCATTGTGTCAAAGCGGCTACTTGAAAATCACAAAAAAGGGACGGTTCTGTATAAGACACTGCACGAATCAGTCATGGAGATGGAGTACAATAGTACAACTTTATCTCAAACCACGCATCGGTATACATTTAGATTGTTCGTAGGTGCCTTTACTTTGTGCGCGAAAAATCATTGCACGAGTTCGTTCTTCGTTTACGATTTGGGTTGACGATCGGTTGGACACACTCAGCTAAGGTTTGGCACACTTTTAGCCAAGGTTTTGAGGCACTTTTGATATCGGAAAGCTATCGCGCTTCTCTCAACTTCCATTGTTAGGAAGGTATGCTCAAGTTTTTTGGTGCCATCCTGTGAGTAGTGGAGATTTTTCACATGTTTGTGGCACAGCTCAATGCTACGAGCTTGTCAATGGTAAATGCGTCGTATTCAGCGAGAAAATGCCAAGCGGCCGAGCCAGTAATGTCTGCCTTCCCGACCCCTTGCGCCCAAAAAAGCACCCGCACACAGTGCACGCAAGAGTGGCTGAGAGGGAAGCGCAGTTCCTGTAACCCACTGACCATTCCTACTTTAAGTGCTCATAAACAATAGTGATCAGTATTTGCATTTTCAATCGATGCACCTACCTGTACTCACAATGATTTCCCATATGGTACCTAATTTGTTTAACTTGCACTACAATTTAGTCACAACTGTCGTGGCTTTATCATATGCCGGTGGCAGGCCCCCATGCCTAGTGGCTGTTGCATTTGAATTTTCCGCCAGACATTTGGAGCAAGTCGCTGGATCGTTACCAGATTACCTGGACCAAGGCATGCCCGCATTAATGAAAAACAACCACAGAAACTTTATTCACATATGTACAAAGAAAAGCTGGTGTAACAACGGCACTCTAGTCTGTAGATGGCAGTGCCTTTGTGCTGCCATACATGGAATTCCACTCTATGTAGCCGTGAAGGTCTTCGGAAGATACGCTGGCTCGCACCTGGCACAATGCTTCCACAAAGTCGTTGAACGCCACTGGACGCACCTGCACAGAAACCCAGGCTTCACTAAGCATGCTCAAAGACTAGTGGAAAAGGGGGGGCATGTCATGAGAGTCTAGCATTAGGCGATTACCAATTCTGGTATGCATTGCCAAACAATGCTAACTTCCCTGCTATGGGCCACCGAGCTCAACTTTCTACAGGCTTGCATACAAAAAAGCTTCATCACAAATGCTTTCCTCTAAAATCCCGCTGTGCCAAACGAGAAACGTTTAGTTTGAACACCTTCCAATTCAAGCTTTTTTGGGCTGACATGCCATGTGGCGCCAAAGCATTGCCAGAGTGCAGGACTCCAACTTGAGACACATAAGGCTCTTTACAGCGCATCGCAATTTCAATGCTAGAACATTTTCATTTATGGAAGTAATATGGCACTGCGACAGCAACAGGTCCTGGTATATGCCACACCGATTCTGAGAAAGCCTTGCTTGACCCAACTGGAATGCAAGACAACCTAATGTACACAAAAGCAACCAGAAACTGCACGAGTGAATGTTTTGCATGCAGCAGAGTTGGCAAGTACAAAGCATGTAAAACGAGGCAGCATTACAACCATTACACTGCTACATATGTCGCCAATTTTCTGTGCCCGCACTTGTTTACCCATTCTCACAGTTACTACACATTGCACCGTAATGGCGTGCTCACATTTTGCACAGTACTGTTTCATTTACTACCGAACGGTCCACTTGAGGCAAGCCACGATATTATCCACCATTCACCACCGAGGCAATAACAGCTACTTTAACATCAAGTCTGAAGTCCAAAGCTAGCTGTCCAAGCTCTAGTGGTTATGAGGAAGGTTAGCAGGTTGGGAGGAGGAAGAGTCGCCATAAATTGGCTGGCTGGTGAAAGGGGAGCATAACAGGCACAGATGAGTGCAACAGGACGAGAGGACGGGGTGCTTGACGGTGGAGGTGGGATTGATGGATGGAGAAGCACGAAATGCCGGTTGGTTAACTTCGTTAACTTTATGGCCTATAAACTGCTTATCAGCAGTGGTATCACCTAAGAATTGCAATGAGAGAATGTTTCACGCACGAAGTACGTAGCACCATTGGCCCAGCAATTTGCCACGTCTTGTATACTGAACACGCACCTTCTATCTCGCGCTACTCAGAGTTCGAAGCGACCCAACAAATATACAGCTGGCACGGTATGGGCCCGCAAAGGGAAAATTTACACCCACCTAAATCACAACCATAAGCCATGAGACTACAGAGTAAAAATGCGCAGCTTTCTCGGGAAACTTTGTAGTAGAAGAGGAACAAGTCCTAATCTAGAACTCAAACCAAGGAGCACCACCAATGTAGGGCAGTTGCCCTTACCAACTGGATGACAGGAGGCTAGCCCTTGCAATGTACCTGCTGGGCGGTGATGTGCTGAAGGGTCTCGAAGCTGATGCTGCGGATGGGCCCCAGGGCGGCCTCCCGGCACAGGTGAGTCATGTCGGCCCCGGAGTAGCCCCGGGTGCGGGCGGCCACGGCGTCAATGTCCTCCTCGCTCAGGCAGTGCTCCACCTGGGACAGCAGCCGGCACACCATCTGGCGCCGCGAGGCCTTCTCGGGCAGTGGGATGTACAGCCGCTTGGACAGACGGCGACGGGCCGCTTCGTCCAGCTCCTTGGGCCTGCAACCGCAAAGGTTACGGTGGCTGGGGAGAGCTGCTACCGCATAACCCCACTTGACAAAGACAGCAAAGCTTACGACAGATTACGACAGAGACAGCAGAATGAGGAAAACGACACAAGGAGGTTTGTACTGTCGTCCTTATTTTGTTGTCTTTTTTGAAAGTTTACACTTTCCAGTGAAATTATGCCGTGGATGCAGCCACAAGCAGGAGTCTCAAGTGACCTCTTCTGCACTGAACGTTATGTACAGTAGTCCAGCCCAATCAGCAAATCCAGCTTCAAAGATTCAAAATCATTAGTCATATTGGAAAATGAGTAGCAGTTTCCCTCAAAAACTTCCCCAATATTTGGTATTCTAGTTAATTGACTGCATAAAATGATTTTCTAATCCCCCCGGAATTCAATCTGTCTCTCTCACAGACATAAGTGCACACACAGACACACACATGAAAAGTTGTCGTAGCACCACCAGTGGTGAAACCTATAGTCAAGCTCAAGCATGCACAAAAAAATACTACGCAATGTCAATGAGCATTTGTGATGTGCCACGTTTGAGTGGAAACACAATACAAGCACATAAAGTTGGGCCTGAACGCACAGGAAGATGTGGCGTAGTCTGGTAAATACAGTGGAACCCCAATTATACGTCCCTCAGTTTTACAATTCGCTTCTAACAACGGATCACTGCGGTCCCGCTAACTACCCATAGAAACAATGCATTAAAACCACCGATTGCACGTCACTCAGGTGCACATGGTCTGCTTCATACGACGGGCACTGGTAGGAATAAACCAGCATTTTCCCCATCTTTTGCGTCGCTTCGCCACCTCGTCCAGACCTTTATTTATTCGTTCGCAAAATATATTTATTTATTCGCGAAATATAGTCATTCAAATATGTTCCTAGCCCAGCTTTCATGTGAGACCATTTACTAGGGCGGCGTTTATTGCACTCCAATCATACAACACTCCGGTCATGCAACGCTTTCATGCGGTCCCTTGAAAGTCGCATTACTGGGGTTCCATGTACACTAAACCCGCAGGCTCTCCACTCTACGTGCTCAAAACGAACTTGTCAGTTAACTTGTTCTTGCTCTACAGGCAGCGAAGCCAGCGCTGTGGATAGCTAAGCAAAGAAAATGCCTTGCATCAGACCTAAGCTTAAGCTCCACACTAGGGCAAGATTGCAATTCAGGAACTACTTATAACGCTCCTTTGTACTTGTGAAGCTGTATTTGGTTAGGTGCATGTTTCTAAACGAAATGAGAAATGCAGATATTCTGGAACCTCATTCAGCTGTACCTCATCAAAAATAATACTGTATGCCAAACTACAGTACCAGTACGGATTAACCAGTTATACAACAAAGTTGGGGATGCTGGCTTGGGGATTCCACACACCCACCATTTAATCCTAAACTACAGCTTAAATGGGTATGCACTAATGAAGTTTCACTGTACAAAACCATTAGTGAAGCCATGATCACATGCCTTTTATGTGTACCGAGTTATTCTGGCTAGACCTATACGCCTCGAGCCGCCGTAGGGCGCCACTAATCCCCTAGCGGCCCTTTCTAAACAGCCGCGGGAGTCCGCCCCCCTCCCCATATCCACTCGTGTTTTGCGGCACGTTCACATCAGATTTACCGTTGCGGGGTTTGAAACCATGTTTATTGGAGAGTCACTGTTCGCAAATAAGTGGGGTTAAGGGAGGAAAGTTGACGCGACTTATGCTATCGTACTATAAGCGCCATGAGTGTACCAAAGAATGCGCGGTTTCCGGCTTTGTAGAGAAGGAACAAGTCCTAATCTAGAACTAAACCAAGGAGCACCACCAATGTAGGGCAGTTGCCCTTACCACTGGATGACAGAGGCTAGCCCTCAAATGTACCTGCTGGGCGGTGATGTGCTGAAGGGTCTCGAAGCTGATGCTGCGGATGGGCCCCAGGGCGGCCTCCCGGCACAGGTGAGTCATGTCGGCCCCGGAGTAGCCCCGGGTGCGGGCGGCCACGGCGTCAATGTCCTCCTCGCTCAGGCAGTGCTCCACCTGGGACAGCAGACGGCACACCATGTGGCGCCGCGAGGCCTTCTCGGGCAGCGGGATGTACAGCCGCTTGGACAGACGGCGACGGGCCGCTTCGTCCAGCTCCTTGGGCCTGCAACCGCAAAGGTCGGTCGCTGGGGAGAGCTGCTACCGCATAACCCCCATTAAGGACAGCAAAGCTTACGAATAAGCTTACGGAACAGAGCTTACAAATGACAGAGACAGCAGAATGAGGACAACGACACAAGGAGGTTTGTACTGTCGTCCTTATTTTGTTGTCTTTTTTGAAAGTTTACACTTTCCAGTGGAATTATGCCGTGGATGCAGCCACAAGCAGGGGTCTCAAATGACCTCTTCTGCACGAACGTTATGTACATAGTCCAGCCCAATCAGCATTCCGTAAATTCAAAATCATTAGTCGTATTGAAATGAGCCCACCGATTTCCCAAAAACTTCCCATTTTGGTACATCTGCAAAAAGATTTTCTAATCCCCCCAGAATTCAATCTTCGTCTCACAGACATAAGTGCTGCAACGACACTAAATTGTCGAGCACCACCAGTGGTGAAACCTGTAGTCAAGCATGCACAAAAAAATGCTACGCAATGCCAATGAGCATTTGTAATGTGCCACGTTTGAGTGGAAACACAATACAAGCATTTAAAGTTGGGCCTGAACGCACAGGTTAAAAGATGTGGGGTAGTCTGGTAAATACAGTGGAACCCCAATTATACGTCCCTCGGTGGTTTTACGACCCACTTCTAACAACGGATCACCGCGGTCCCGCAAACTACCCATAGAAACAATGCATTAAAACCCCGTTGAACCACTCAGGTGCACATGGTCTGCTTCATACGACGGGCACTGGTAGGAATAAACCAGCATTTTCCCCATCTTTTGCACCGCTTCGCCGCCTCGTCCAGACCTTTAATTGTTTGAGCTGCTGATTGCAAATGTAAACAGTCTGCGGCAGGCCCGACCACTTGCTGAACAGACTCAAGCAAGTAGGCAGGTACTGGCACGTGGCAGCTTAACCTTCGACGGCCCCACGTGGCAGCAGAGCGCCAACACGCCTACTGTGGGAAGTCCAAGTCCAGGTGGCCGACGGACCGCCAATTTGAAGCTCCATCGGGCAACGACGAAAACACATACGCAACCCCCGCGATGGCCCAACTCCCGCTTTCACTATTCTTAATCCAAGTTTCTTCCTTTAATACGACGGTAATTGACCCCTGTCTTAGATTTCACCCATCATTGTTTCATTTCGTTTCTTTTTAACCCCCTTTCCACCTGATCTCTGCTCATCAGCGTCGTTTAAAGCCGCATTGTCACTTCGTTCCTTTCTTTCCCGTCTTTTCTTCCATCGCTGCCTCGTACTATTGTTCGTTTCATTTCGCTCCCCCTTCCATCGCCAGTACACACTCTCGCCTTTGCCCTCTCAATTTGCACGGCGGTGTCGGCCTTTCCGTCTTGTCTCGTGCGTGTGAGGCACAGGGCTGGCGGGAAACGCCGACGGGATGAGAGTTGCATGGCGCATGGCTGCCGGGCTAGCGTGGACGCCGCGGGGGGATGAAAGCAGAAAATATGCGTTTTTTTTTTTAACTTGGAAGTCAGTTAGGGGTGCGAAAATTATGCAACAATTCGCGAAATATAGTAATTCAAATACGTTCCTAGCCCAGCTTTCATGTGAGACCATTTACTAGGGCGGCGTTTATTGTACTCCAATCATACAACACTCTGGTCATGCAACACTTTCATGCGGTCCCTTGAAAGTCGCATTATTGGGGTTTCCCTTGTACACTAAACCCGCAGGCTCTCCACTCTACGTCTCAAAACGAACTTGTCAGTTAACTTGTTCTTGCTCTACAGGCAGCGAAGCCAGCGCTATGGGGGGGCCCCCCCCTTTTAACCCCCGGTTTTAGACCCCTTTAACCAAGCGTCCCCGACAACCCTAAACAATAATTAAAACACAAAAGGAATGAACGCGAGATTTGTGTGTGGGAGTAAACATCATGCTTGATTCCGCTCCGTTTGTACCAGCGCCCCCTCCCCTCCACCGTTTGTCCTCTGCGCAAATGTCATTTCGCGTGCAGCACCTTGTTACAGACCGGCAACAACACGTCGGTTAACAGACCATTCTTTTCGCGGTCCCCGTGCAGCAAGGACCCCTACCCCTGGGAACGGAAGCCAGAGCAGACGACGGCCAATAGACTAACTTGGCGAAAATTGTGACGAACCTAATACACCTCAGCGGGCCGACTCCCGGGGTGCTTTTCTTTCTTTGGAAATCCAATTTTTCTGACACGTTCTGGCGTGGCCTTTTTGTTTCACCAGCCGCATGAGTGTCAGGTACTCATTTCTTTTTGCCCGATTAATTAACCATATTCATCGCTGTTGAAACGAGACCAGGTCACATTTGATTACAGGCCTGTCTAACCACGTCCCCTTACCGTCAACTGGCCGCTGCTGATAAACGTGACTTGTGAGATTGAAACCACTTCCATCGCATACTCGACGTGTGCACTCTGAGGTTTGCACGGCGGTTCTTTTTTGTCATAAAAACTCGGGTTGTGAGGTTCGGCTTGTATTCCCAGCCCATGCAGTTCCCATGGCGTGGTGACAAGGTAGGATGCCTCAAAGGGGGAGCCAAACCATTGTGTTTCATTCTTTCCGGTAACGTGCGCAGTCCACTGGTCAAATTTGCAAAATTCGCGAAATTAATTCAATTATTTCATTAGCCTGTTTCAAAGACCAGAATATAAGGGCGGCAATGTTGGATACTCTCCATTAAGAACTCAGGCAGCAATGCATTTTGCGGGCTTTGGGAAACGCATCGTCGTGAGGGATTTACAAAAGCCTCCACTTCTGTGGTCAAAACGAATGTTTAAGCTGGTTTATTGGGCCCAGTAATTGCTTGCTTATTAAGCAGGTCAAATTGCGTCTTTACAAGCTTAACCACACTAGGGCCGAAATTGCCCGTGGAACCTTTTAAACGCTGTTTCTACGGTTTTGGCTCGCGCGCATGTTTCTGCAGAAATGAGAAGGCGTATTAGGAACAATTGCTGTTTACCTATCAAGCAATATCGGCCAAACTACCACTGAGGGTCGATTGACCCCCCCCAACAAAGTTGGGGATGCGCCTTGGGATTCGCACTTCGGCTACAGCGGATTTTTTTACCGGATTAAGAGGGTCCATGAATGCGTAGTCTATTAGGGTTAGTGACCACATGCCTTAAGTGTACGAAGTTTTTAGGGTGTGTGTGAGCTGTACCATTGTTTCATTCTGTTAGAGATTATGTATCCAAATCCCTTGCACAGCATTTCTTTTCAGGTTTCATTAAATTGCCTTGTTGGCTTACTAAATAGGCGTGTGTGGGAAAATTTATCGACGCAAGGTCTTGGAATACTTAACATTTTCGCAGGTTATATTCTTACACTTTTGTTATTGTCCTGCTTGGTAATCACATCCCTGAAACCTTTTTTGCGCCGCCTATATATTCACACCGTCTTTCCAATGTTCGTCATGAGCTAGACATCCTGCTATTGGGCGCTTTTTCACGCATACGGCAAAGAGATGAGTCGTCTGCTCAGCTCGGCTGCCCGCTGATCTGCCAGCGGAGTGTCGGAGTGCCTGGCATTGACGAAAACGAAAGAAGAACAAACGCTTAACCGTTCGTTTGAATGCAACACGCCATAACACGACAGGATATTCTCTTACCTGAGTACGTTTCATAAAAAAGCGTTGAAGCCCCGTGACACTTTTGCAATCGCAGAAAGCCCTGAGCAGAATGCCGGGTTTGACGGAACATTTTATTCCCTTCAAAACAATCCAGAGTCGAACGAACCCAACGCCAAGCGTTGCGAAGCTGAACCGGATTGACAGACGATGGGTTGCCCCTCCTGCCCTTGTAAATTCGGCACTCACCCGCGCCGTTTTGCGGGGACAACAGCAAGTCACTTAACTCAAGCGCGCAACGAGATGGCTTTTAGCCACGCACACTCCACATCAACAATTTAGAGGTGTCTGTTACGAAAAAAAATCCACCATGAGAAGTACACCCTCAAGAGATCAACGTCGCATTTCATCGCCAAACAAAGAGCCCAACCAACACCCACGCCATGTCATAAAATGTCACAGCACTCCACTCCAGAGTGGTGGAACCTGCAGTGCCAATGTCGCGAATGGGTCAGGGCTCAACGGGCACCAACGTACTGCTTGGGGCGGTTGTGCCTTGTTGCAGCACCCGATGTTTGAGATTGTCAAAAAATGGCCAACGCATCTACAGAATCTCAGATGCGCTGGGCATGTTTTGCCAAAGTTCGCTCCCCACCGTGCCCTAAGCTGAACTGGTCACATGATTGAAGCGTTTTTTGCACGGGTTCTGCATCGGTTTAAAATGCCTTTTTCACATGCCGCTGGCAGGAATTACCACCACCGCAAAATAAGACCCGGCACCAGCGGGGCCACATCTGATACGGCGCTTTTTGGATAAACAGTGCGCGGTGCATTAGGGGCATGAGGGACCGAGCGCACGATTTCCCGAGCGGCTGCGATTCGCCGCCGATTTGAAAGTCCGTGCTGCCCTGAGCAACGCACACGCGAAAGTGCAAGGCCAGGCCGCCGCACAAATGCGGCCAGATTTTCGTGCTTTTCCAGCTTGAGCGGAGTGAGGTATTCAAGGTGTCAACCAAAGCTGCCGTACAACGGCAGAATGCGAGCAGCGCGTATGAGGGAAGACGTCACCGCCAGACGCAGCTATCACAAAGGCTGCGCGCGTAAGCAGCGGAGCAGTAAGTGAAAGAGCGAGAAACGCAGGGCGACGATCAATGCGCGTTTTATGTGTACCGAGTTTCTCGCTAATACTCATCGTTTTAAACAAATTCTTGGGGAGGAGATTGCTAAACTTCTATTTGTTACACGTAACCATGCATCGGCAAGGTATTCCCAGGACCCCTTTAAGAATTCTACTAAGGTGTCTGGTTTATAAAATAATCGAACAAAGCTACCGCCCCATACGTAAGAACCTGTTCAAGAGATTCGATGTTATTTAAAGAACGCCCCCACCGACAAGAAGGCTAAGCCGAACACCCGAAGCGTCGAATGTCATAAAGATGTTTCACAAGCAGCAGAAACGTCACAGAAGATATGTAGGCAAATCCGAAAGCATGAGGTAAGTGACAATCTTTTTGAAGGGCATGTTATAGGGCTCCTCGCGATATGCTTACCTGTTGGTGGCACCCACAATGAGTAGTCTCTCATCCCCCTTTGTACTGGCCCCGTCCTGTAACACAAACAGCATTACTAACAGCATCACTGAATTGACTCCTTTTTTTGCTGACACGCTTGTACACATGCTTAGCTATAAGTGCACTTATGCTGGCTTTGCAGAAAGTAGAATACTATCAATAAAAGCAGACAGACGAAAGAAACGCACCAGCTGCACGAGGAACTCTGTCTTGATACGCCGAGAAGATTCGTGCTCGCTTTCACTGCGCTGCGAGAGCAGGGAGTCAATCTCATCGATGAACACCACTGCAGGCTGGCAACTCCGGCCACGCAAAGAGTGCACGCACCATCTTCTCGCCTTCTCCCACCTGCGTGGAAATACAGCAAAGGGACAGACTGTCAAGTGCTTTTAAATGCAGAGCACCTTATGGGCTCGCCTTGTCGTCGTAGCTCACTAACAGTCGATGTAGAGAGATTGCCGGAATCAGGCGGCACAGCGAGATAGCGAATCCAAGTAGAGCCTGGTGTACCGTCATCAGGAGTCACGCTGAGGCTTCAAAAACCACGCGATTTAAATAGTGATAACCGTTCGTACCTCGTGAACCGCTGGCGCTTGTCATACATCTCCCCGTTGTTAGCGCAAAGAAAACTGCAGGTACATTGCCGCAAAATTCGAATTAACCGGCAGCCCCCGCGTTCTTTTAGTTAGGAACGGTCGTTGGGTTGTTGTTTACGATAGATGGCGCATTTGAAAATGACGCAAAACAGCTCCAGCATACGAAATTAATGCAAGTACAAAAAGAACAGAACTCCCGCTGGCGCAGTTTCAGGCAGGGGCGCGCGAGCACTGTGAAGGTGGGAAATTTGAATTGCATATTCATCAAGAGAGGAGTGAGACAGGGCGGCGAAGAGCGTGATGTGTGGTAGCTGTGAGCGGATAACGGCGCCACAGCCCATTATGGCGAATCCCTGCTCTCCACTTCCGACAGCTTTCACATTGAGTGCGGGACGGCTTTAATTTTATGTTTTTTCACCCAATGCAGTGCCACAAGGACAAATTCTCGCCACACGGTGTCATCCTTTTGCACACCGAACACTTGCACTCTGCTCCGGAGGCTTTGCCCATCATGGCAAAGAGATCGAGCCGATTTGAACCTCCTATGCTTACCCATAACAAGGACAGAAGTGGAAAGGTAAATGCAGTGCTAAGCTTTTGCAGTTCTTTGAGTACTGCTCCATTCATAACGGAGGCCACCTTGTGGGTTTTGTAGCATCCTTTGGTCTCCATATTCCACGTATGAGGAGTACGGTTGTGTGTTTCGAGCAGATATTTTTTGAAGCAACTAGTTTTTGCGTTGTGGTGGAGGAACCCTTTCTAGCTCAAATAGCTTGCTCATGCCCACTATACCCAGTTGGTCAGCACATTCTCAGCAACCTCCATATTACAACGGAAGCATCTCCTTAGACAGTGACAGGTCCTAACAAAGGAAGACAAAAAGCAAGCACAATACTTGGGATACAACGCATGCAGGGCATACAACCTCAAAAGCAAACATACCCATTTGGAAGTCAAAGAAGAGGCACTGATGCTGAAAAATGTGGCTCCTGCTTGGGAGGCAATGCATTTTCCTGCGCATGAGAGAAGGATTGTCGTATGATAGGGTTATGGGCAGGCATGCAGACAGAAGCAATGCCCACATCCATCAGGTCAGGAGATCGAGCACATTCGCTGGCAGCTAAACTGGAGAAACCACAGGTCGAAATAAGTTCAAGAAAATTTGCTGCAAGCAAACCATGCATGCTGCTGTAACTACAGAAGCAGCTGTTGACAATTAAGCAGCTGGCTACACATCAATCCCTGATAAAAATCTCAAATTTCAGATTTTAGTGCTCTGTATCCTGGGCCACAACTGATGATGTCGCGGTGGACTTCAGGTTACCAGTTGATGTTGTAGCTTTACCTATTGCTGTAGTTACAGCTGTGTCTATTCTACAGCTTTCTCCGTTTACCAAAGAGGTGGCTACAAGTCCATCACCTCTGCAAAACTTTATTATAATTTGGTGTCCCTAACACTCCTAATTCCAGGCCATGAGGTGCACTGCAGCGGAGGGCTTCAGGTAAACCTTAAACTATCCAGAGCTTTTCCCTTAGACGCGCGAACTGTTGTGTACACAAGAGTTTGTGCACATCACCACCCTTTCAATCATTGCCCGGTATTTCACAATTTCACAATGTAGTGGAAAATCTTTAGAAAAAGTAGGTGCGGCATGCAGAAAAGACAATGCGGCACAATATCCTGACAGCACTTGCCTATCAAAGTCTTTCCAGTGCCGGGTGGCCCAAACAGCAGCAGCCCTTTAGGCGGCTGCCTGATACCCGTGAAGATGTCCCTGAAGAAGAGGAAAACTCTACCAATTACTGCCCAGCCTCTAAGCAGTGTCCAGCTAGACAGCATTTCAAGTGGCGCTCAGCTTTGAATCCAACATGCAGAGGACACCACGAGATCATTTGATCACGTGGTGACGAGAACGGGTGCCCCACTCACGGCCTCAGCATGGGCCAGACGACCATTTCCTTGACGCTCTGCTTGGCAAACTCCAGGCCTGCTATGTCATCCCAGTCCACACCAGGTCCATGGTCCATTATCTGATTTGGGGAAGAAGTAATTGGGGGCAAAGCTTTCCTACATCCGAAACAACCTGCAGGATATGACTACAGCGGCATTTCACTAAACGAGTGCTTGAACGGACAAGCAATGTCTGCTCCATTCACACGCATAGTCCTATGGAGACTTATTTTAAAAATCCAACTACAATGCCGTATGGTTTAAGAAAATGCCTATCGTATCGTGTGAACTACAGAGGGTAATATGCAATGCTAAGGGTGAGACTATGCAACCTGAACTCTTACTCAAAAGATTGAACTGTAAACTTTAAAACAGTACATGTGAATGAGAAAAAGAAAACAGGCAATGTCTTTGAACGACATGAGGCATTGCTGGTAGATAATCATCAGTCAGTAAAACATCCAGACAACTAAGAATGCACCCAGCGACCTCGTACACCCTTGCGGTTATACGCATCTCTGTGCCCGTAATGAAGCTGCTTACTTCACTCTTGACGAGTTCGACCAGCTTGGCGTCCAGCTTTTTGAGCTCGTCGGATTCCTCCACAGCAGCAGCAGTGCTGCCATGGGTGGATGAAGTCTTGGGAGAACCATTGGGACTGTTCCCGTTGGTTCGGAGCAACGGCGGCACAAACTTGCCGGACAGGCTCCTCCTGCAAGGCAACCAGAGAAGGCCACCGTGAAGAAGCTTATAATTACGCGACAAAAAAAAAACTCCTCTTTCACTTCCGGCCACAAATGCACGCTTCAAAAGGCAGGCTTCCATAAAACTGCAGGGCTACATTATACAGTTTAGTCCACTTATACAATATCCAAGTTATACAGTAGCCGACCGATTTTTCTGACCTGAAGGGGAACGAACATTAGTCCAAATAAAAGAGCAGCCCGAAAAATCCAGCCATTACTTCTATGGGACAACTGGCAGTTCCTCGGGAAAGTCCGGAGTATCCAGAAAGTCCAAATTTTTGGAGTCCAAAAAAAACGATCGGCTATTGTAACTGATATTGTGATAAGCGGGTTGCGAACTAAAAAGACGAAACAGAGCTCAAAACATTTTATTCACATGCAAGCAAGGTCGTACTATACTACTTATTTGCAGAGAAGAAGCCATAGTTGGTCAGCTCTGCTTGCTGCACCGGACCAAGCTCAGGCTTAAACAGCTTCACCGTTAAAAACACAATTTCATTTAGTGACATTGGCTTTGGATGTGGCCAAAGTAATAATAAGATACCTCTTGCTCCAGCTCAAATTCTGTTATAAAGACATTTTGCTCTCTCTGTGTACATGCATGAGTGTGCGCAGGCATCAATGCACGTATTTGAGTGCATTTATTTTTTGTACTTGCAAAAGTTGCCCTGCCGCAAACTCAGTGTCTTAAAAGACCGAAATTTCCTATCCAACAGCCAGAATGTCTTTCAGGAGACGGAGAGAGCAAAACTGTTTGTGTGGAAGGGGCAGGGATTAGTGGCACCCCATGTTTTATCACTGCTACACACTATTGCACTCGGTTTCACTAAAGGCATGCGTCATGCAGGTCCACTCACTTTCCACCCAGAGACTTGGTGCTGACGCCGCATGCCACACCTCCACCAGTTTTCTGCTGCTCGATGGCCTGGAAATTGGGAGCAGCACCACATAAGCAGGGTGAACAGCTGCATCGTGCAATGTGATGTATAACGAAGGGACTCGGGAGGTGCTCACAGTAAATGCTTAGCTATTGCAAAAATCACATTTGGTTGAAGTTGAATAAGAGGGAAAGGAGAGAAAAGACCAACTGTGCAGAAGAACACCTGGGACAACAATTTGCAAAGGCCCTCAAAGTCTACTTATGCGATTTCAAAGGCCCCCACTGCTAATCATGCTGTGCAATTCTTCATTTTGTTTCTATCTGTTGACGAAAATCACCCCTACAGGCTGAGTGGCCACAGTTCACATGGCAGCTTTCTGGCAGGGAGAGCTCTCATGCGCATGCATACATACAATCCACCGCGTCCCCTGTCACGGGGCATGCATCAGGTTCCGTGTTTCATTCTGGCCCACTGCCGGTTTAGCGCTGTGGTTAGCACACTTGGCTATTGCACTGGGGACCTGCGTTCGAATCCCACTCAAACCCAAATGTGTTTCTATTTATTTTCTCTTTACAGCGGTGGCCGTTTCAGTATACTTTGAATTGACGCCCAACGACGGCGAAAAATACAGTCCTGCTTCTTGCGTTTGATGTGACATCTAAGGCTTTCACCTTAAAGGAGTACTGACACGAAACTTCAAAGCTGAGATAACTATGTAAAAGGCTTCCCTTTGTGTACGGAGAAATCTCAAAGCAAGTTTCAACAGTAACCGTTCAGCAGAACATATTTTAAATCCCTTTTAACCTCGGCGTGCACGAGAAAGCTCAGGACGAATACCCTTTCCCAATTGGCATAAGCAAGACACCACCTGCCCCTCTTGGCCCCAAATTGCCGACAAGAAGGCCCCTGTGACGTGGCCAATGTGCTAGCTGCGGTTGGTGTGTGCTGCTCGGGTGTGTGTATCACGTCACGGTTTGGGACTGACGTGTGGCCGCATGGAGGTGGTGGAAGCCATTGCCGGTCTGGACACATGCACACGTACAGACCGGCCGTGGTGCGACAAGAGCGGTGAGATCATGAGCGCCCTCCCATCATGGCGGCCTGCTTTGTCGAAACCGAAACTGACACGAATAAACGAGACTGTAAATAATTATTTACGGTGTGATTGACCGTATGTGTCATTCTATAATTAGTGGGCTGGTAGGCACCCATAACAGCAAAAAAAATAAAGAGAATTTTCGTGTCAGTACTCGTTTAATAATTGTCAGGACTTACCAACTGCTCTCTGGCCGTGAGAAAAGCTGGGGTGTTGGCTGATGTGTCCCCTGTAGAAATGAAAAAATTCAAGCAGTAATGCTTAATGCGACATAGCAGACATTTTGGTTCAAAACAAAACTTTAAACACACTGAAGGATATAGGGGAAGAGGAGCGAGGGAGGGAGGGGCTTACAAGAAAGTTTGCTTCACGAAAGTGTAAAGCAGACGGATGTAAGGATAAGTTTAAGACCTGGCCAGAGCTACAAAAAAGAATTACAGCAAGAGGAAAATAGGCGCTATAACTCTCTTTTGATTTTATAAGGTGCACATGCAGCAACATTTTGCACATGAGTTGAAAATTTGTAAAACGAGGGATTTCGTTAAAAAGAATTGCAATGACTGGCTCGCAGCGAAATTACCCATGCGATGACGAAATTCAAGATTTAGATTTGTAAAACCCGGTTTTCGCTGCGGTTTTCCCGGGTGGGTGTTTAGCAAGATTCAATCACGTAGCCTGTGGCGTACGTATCCACACCTGGCATTCCTGCCTGTTGTCCATTCCGTTGTACTTTGCGTCCGTTCCGCGAATCCCCGAAAGTTCTCTCGGCAGGTCCATTGCGGGACGAACTCAGCCAGGGTGATGATCGCCCACTTGGGGCCTCATTTCTTTTTTGTCCCTCTGTCGCTGTGCCAAAAGCCAGGCCCCCATTCAGAGCTGAGGAAGGTCCACTTTCGTTTGGTTCACTGGCCGATCGTTGGGTGGTGAGAGGCTCTCGGTTAATTATTTCTGTGAGGGTTTCATATATGTCGTCCTCAGTGGCATCTGCTTCCTGGAACAACACAAAAAGCGGAAAACAAAAGACCACGCTGACAAAAGGTTCCAAGCCCACTTTTCCGTCTATTTTCACACCAGCCGTGCTGAATAAAAAAAAAAATGGTTTCGATATTTAAGTGTAGTTACATACAGCCTTTCATGTTCCAAACACTATTTCTTCCCAAGCGAAAAAAAAAAAAAAAAACTTTCAGTTATGAAAATGCAGCATTTCAGATATTTTTTGCGAGTGGTAGCTCTGCCTTCTCTTTAAAAAGGAAAGATCAATGCAGCAAGGGTTTAGCATTTAATTTCACTTGTTTGGTTTCACATTAGTTTTGTCAACCATGAACTTGAGTGGAAGATACAAGCTATGACAAAATAAAAGTAGTCTTCAATGTTTTCCTGACCAAGACTCTTGCCGAAATTTTTTTGATGGCTCAGTTTTCGTTCCTCGCCTTGATAAATGTCACAACACTTTCTTAAGAAGAAATGTGATAACTCTGTCTCTTTTGCAGCATTTGTTAGTTTCACAGAAAAGTTTGCTTTCAAAAAAAACCTTTGTCATTCCCGTTTTGTGGGGAATACGAATGAGTGCAGGGCGACCGAAATTCGTACCTGGGAGATTTAACGCCTAATTAAAGACCAACACGGCAGCAAAAACGTGATAAGCATTATACACAATGCCAACAGCTTTTGTGTACGGTCTTTGGTTGTCATGAGATTTGTGACGTACTTGGATAGATAGTTAGCCAGTGCGCTTGCCGCTGACAACAGTAACTCGCCAGTTTTAGGCATGCTATCTCGAGTCTGCACGTAAAATGAGATTGCCCTTATTTTCTGCACCGTAAAGTGTCCACCGGAACATGAATTTATCGCTCTCTACACCTCCACCTCCTCTTACTTAAACCTTGAGCAGGCCAGACCTTGCTCAGTCATACCCCATGTGGAACTGTCAATCTTTTTTAGGCCCTACTAGCTCCGTTTGTTTTCTTTCGTACTGATATACTTTAGAAGAATCAACCTTCAAATTTTGTCATGAAAGCAAACATTGGTACATTTGCGGCAGGGAAGCTAGAGTAACAAGAAAGGTGTAGATGTGTGGTCACCTGTACTGGCCTCAAAATAATATATACTGTTGGGGAAGTTAGTAGTATATATTTAGTTGTGTGTCCTTGCTTTAAGCCTCCGCCAAATTTTCGTGCTTTGTGTATTGTATCAGTCTTGCCTGGTTTTTCAGCAACCCACCAGCACTGACAGAGGAAGCTGCATGGCCACACCCACCCACATGCTTGCCAGACAACTACCATGGTGTTTGTTTTTAAGCAACGCGACCTCACTAAGAGCTGGAGTTGACAAGGTCTTTGAGTTAGCGCTGAGCATGATACACCTTGCACCTTTCTCTTCGCTCTGGTGTTGCTGCTTTCCATGAGCAAACAGCCACAGAACAATTGGTGAGCATATTTTGTGCACTTGATGACCTTTCAAGAAGGGGCCAGCCAGAATTTTCTTTAATTTACAGTTGTTAGGTGACACGAACGCAGTGCACTTATAAGCGCACGATGGAGAGAATTGAGAAGGGTATAGGGACGAAAGACCTCAAGGTGGCCACAGAGACCTTTCCGACCTTGTCCTAGCACACCTTAGACACGAAAGTGCCGGAGTACTGATGGGCGCCATGTAGTCACGGGCACGTTACCAGCAAAATATAGCAGTGTTACAGTTACAGTTACGTGAGCCAAAAAAGTAACTCTGTTACAGTTAGTTACACAGTTTCCAAAAGTAACTTGTTACAGTTACAGTTACTGCAAAAAAGTAACCCCGTTACTTTTCCATCACTGTATAAAACTTAATAATAAATCACAAAGCAAATTATAGAGTTTATTTAATAGGAACAGATGAAGGTATGCGGGTAGTCAAAAGAGCACGTGGTAAAATCCTAAACGAAGGGAACCTAAAAGGGGCCACACTCAATCCCGACACCGACAATCGACTGGTTGCATCAACTTTTTTGTTGATACTCCCCTGGTGTCATTACGGGTGCTCTGTTTTCGGTGGGTCCCTCTGTGGTAGTCTTTCTTTACAAGGGTAGCCCAGCTTTCTCTTTGACGGAGGTATAATTGCCAGTTTCTGTCTTTTTCCCTTGTTTCCACTCGACCCAAAACGGGGAAAAAGTTTTAAGAAATAACCTTGAAGACCAATTTCAAACCTCAGTTCTCTGCAGGTAAGATACTCCTCTTAGTGCCTGCCTCTCCTGAACTGCGAGGGCAGCCCTGTCTTGGAATGGTAAAAGAAGGAGAGGATATGTGGGAAAACAGGAATTCCAAAAAAGTGGAAAGTGCAAACTGTTCGGTCGATCTTTACGAGTGGTGCTGTTTATAAGAAAAGGAAGTAACCTGTAACGGTATTTCCTGTTACATTTGCTGTGTAAAAAAGTAACAGTGTTATAGTTACAAGTTTCTCTACCTAAAAGGTAACTAGTTAGTTACTAATTACTGAAAATAGTAACTAGTTTCTGCCCAAGACTGGTGCCATGGCACAACAGACAGGCAATAAGTGTTGTGACACTGCCCTCACATTATCCTGTGGTGGTGTATATGAAACAAAAACATTCTTTAACTGAAGCTATGAGTTTCACTTAAGAAATTCTTGCACTCTTAAAAGCGGTGACATGAAAGGGGCTTACCTCGCTGAACTCAGATTGGCTGCCAGTGTTGTCGCACTGTGGCAGAAAGGCCAGAAGCTCTTCATCAGTCAGCTTCAGTAGCTCTGAGTGCCACTGTTGAGAGACTGCAGGCAAGAAAAAAAGACATTACATGAAGTGGCATGCGTCAGGCAACAACCTCGAGTGCTTAGGGAGTCCTACTCTGTGCCTGGCTAAAGCAGGGAGTACGCCATTTTGTTTTGCCACGACCTGAGAGCACCAAAGCAAACTTAAAAGCTCAGCTAAATTCTTGGTTCCAGTGCCACTTACGCAAGTATTTATAGGGCCTTTTCAAGTGTAGCGGAATCCTACATTACTAAGATATTTAGCTCCACAGTTCCAACGTTTAAGGTACATTTGCTAAGAATTTCTCCTACATAAATTTCAAACAGGCAGCCATTGCAAAATCATAAACGAGTTTCCATGGCATGAAAACTTTTTGTGGAAATTAGCAAGGCTAAAAATGAGTACTTGCCGTTCTTTGTGGTCCCGGTAAGCACACCAGCAAAATTGTTGAGCCCTAAAAAGGAAAAAAAAAAACAATACATGAGAAGACTCGGCTGGCAGTGTTGAGGCATGGACACGAGGGACCAGAAGCAGACCTTACCATCTGGATTGTCAACATGGCTGTTTCCTTTATCAGCAAAGTGATCGAACAGCAAATTCTCGTCTTCTGAAGAAATTCTGAAGCAGAATATTAAGAAAACAAAACATCAACAGACCGGGAGATTCCTGTCGCACATGCCAGCATGCATATGCATGTTTAAGAACTAGTAGTATTGAGTTATTATGTTAGACCAATTCCAGTGACACGTCAAATTTATTAAGTCAGAGCGAAAAGGCAGTTGGTTACCTTTAATGGTTGCTGACACCCCGAACTAGAGCTACGAACTATGTCAACACTAAAAAAAGAAACTAAACTTCCTGGGGATGTCAAGCCCACCACGGTTGCAATGGAGACAAACTAAAAGTGCTTAGTTGGTAGAAACAAGTCTGACAAAGCAGAACAGTTCAATAAAAAAAACTAAGAGTTTCTGGGTGCCGATTACCGCTATTGACAACTGTTTACTTACATGCCGGATGCTCTGGCGTACTGAACGTGACGGTGAAGTCGCCGCACAGCGTCAAGGGAAACATTGTGCGCTCCAAAGTCACCCGCGCTCATTAACAACCGCTTGAACGCCGCTGACTGCGCCTCAATTTCCTCACTTGACTCTAACGAGCCGTTACTATTCATGTTTAGTTTCTAGCGGTAAAGCTTAGGTGAAATGTTTGCGCAGTAGTCAAGTTTTACTTTTTCGACGCGCGCCATTCAAGTTGATGTCGACTGCGATGCGTAACACCACTCCTGCGCGTGACACAACAGACGAGCCGGTTTCGGATTCGTTTTGCGCTGCTTGCATGGCTTGCAATCAAACCATCATACGTGCTTGCTTCGGACCAGTATGTTATATCTAGGCTTCAGACGATTAATCTCAAGATTAGGTTTACATAAGGCTAGAATGGAACTAGAGCACAATAAATTCTCAGTTTTCCAGTGAAAGAACGGGCGACCTGAATCCCTGCATGGAATTTCTTTCGATATCGTCTGCACATGGATCAGGGCTGGGCAGAGATGCTTCAAAATGTATTCTGAAGGGCAAATATCGCGATACATGCGCTGGGCGCCTAAAATGCCGATACTAAGATACATTTAAGTTTGACGTAATGGGATATTTCAGAGATACTTTTGCAGGCACAGAAAGAAAGTATTCCGGAATCCGGAAAACAGAAAAGACACAAAAAATATATCGAAATACTTTTTTTTTCATTTCGGCGACCTCATGCGCTGAAATTCATTTTTAGGAATCGCCTATGCATCTCAAAACCAATACATGCACAAAACTGAATCACTGTATATTAACTGAATCTTGAAGAGAATTAAATAACTTTTCTTCAATAAATTGCAGCAGTCCATGTGCCACATTGTGAAGCCCATGTGCCACATGCCATTTGTGAAGTCCATGTGCCACATGGTCAATAGAATAGAAGAATATATGCTTTATTCCAAAAAAAGATACAAAACAAAACTTTGAATGATGCATCTGGGTCCTTTAGCCGAAAAGGCTAGTGCGGACCCATTACAAAATGGTGTTTGTAGTACATAATCCCTTCAGGATAGCTCACATACAATAATAAAAACAGGATTGCTTAGAATTGCAAACAAATAATACTCTATATATAGGAGGAGTATAACACTTGAAAAAAGATATTTCTTTAACGATAGTGCAAAATTTGGCACACACTTAATATCCAAAGGTAACTGGTTCCATACTTTGGGCCCAATAAAAGATATTAGACGACGACCATATACATTATACACTTTTGGCAAATTGAGGTTACTATGGCACGCATGTAGCGTATCCCGCAAAGGCAATAAAAAAACTGATGACGGGTAAGGTGTATTCAGAGTCAGAACTCTGTTAACGAGAAGGGCCGTTTTGTAGTCACGAACTAGGTTAAAAGGCATTATGCTAAGTTCGTCAAAAATTGGTGCGGAGGGTGAAGTCCATGAAGCTGATGCCATGATTCTTAAGGCTCTTTTTTGAAGAATGTTATTGTGTGCTAGATATGATGCATAGGTGAATCCCCATGACTCTACACAATATGTTAAGTGACAATGAAAAACACTAAAATAGATTATACGTAAGGTTTCTTTATTAAAATGTTTTCTTGCATTAATTAGCGTGTAACATCCGTAATCTAGTTTCCGACTTAATTCTTCTATATGTGGTGCCCAATGAAGTGAATAAGTGTCTAGAGTTATTCCCAAATATTTGTACTGGTCAACCTGCAGGACCAGTACAAGTTCTGCAGGAGCTCATCAAACTTCTTTTGTTCTGCGTTGTTTTTTTGTCACATTGAAATAATTGCCCAGCTTTGGGTGTGGCTGTAACATTTTTTGAACAGTTACAGCACTGAGAGAGGAAATTTGCGGTATGGCTCCAACCGAAAAAAGAAAGCGGACGTCTCCTGCACCACGAAAATAAATGTAACGAGATACTCATACTTGCCAATCGCGATATATTCTATACACAGTAAAAGATATAAATATATAAATAGATTTAGATATAAATAGATTTTTCAAATGTATTTCTATACTAAAATACAGGTATACTATCCCGATGGCCTAGTATCGCGATACTGCCCAGCCCTGATACAGATGACGCTTTGGTGTCGTGTCACGTGTCACAACCGTGGGCCTCCTCGATTATCAGTCTCGGATTGTCCGCGGACTGCCCGAGACGCGATCCCGCGCTCGATTTTCCCAGCAAATTACAGTGCGTTAAATAATCGACACGGCTGTGCCAATTAAGTCGAGTCCCGGTACCCGCCGCCGTTGCGTTAGCGAACGCTACCCGCTGCGGCTAGTGCGGAGGCTCACGCTACGGCGGCGGGTCCGGGACCCGACTTCGCAGGCACGCGCAGGAAGGGCGAGTAGGTTGCCCCTCAGCGGAGCGAATGGGCGGGCATGGCGAAGGCCGGCCCGCGGAACTAATCCACCCTACCGTAACGAATCTGCACCTGCCCAGTCGGTCCCCGCTATACCGACTCTCTACGCTCTCGGGTAGTGTCCGCTACGCTAGGCGGGCGGGTACCGGCACCACCAAAATCTAGGTGGTGTTGGTACCGGGACTCGACTGGGCAGTTGCGCATTCGTTCCAGTAGGGTGGATTAGTTCCTCGGGCCGGCCTTCGCCATGCCCGTGCATTCGCTCCGCTGATGGGCAACCTCCTCGCCCTCACCGCACGCGCATTGTGCAGTCGTGTCCCGGTACCCGCCGCCGTAGCGCGAGCCTCCGCTCGCCGATATATGCTAAAACTCTCTTATAAGAGTTTCAAACTACATGCGCGTAGACTACGTATACTCATCACGTTCGCGCGCCGTGAACTCTGTACGCACGTGAAATTAAAACTATTATGGCAATAGGGTTGGACAAAACACGCAAAGCGCGCGTACCAGCTTTAAACCGAGAAAAGTAACGCGCGAACGCGCGCGCGCGCACACACGCGCGCGCGCACACACACACACACACACACACACACACACACACACACACACACACACAACAAAAGAGAGAGAGAGAGAGAGAGACGCGTGCGCGCGCGCTCGCGTGCGCACGCAGCTCTGGGCGAAGGTAGCCCTCAAAACGTGACGTTAAGCCTAAAGGCCCGTTCACACTTGCGACGAAAGCGACGGGAATTATCTCGCGTTGTCGCGCGCCGACAGAAATTGCTTCGTTCCGCCCATAACGATCGTCGCGCGGCAAAGCGACGGAATTCCCGTCGCTTTCTCTCGCTTTTTCGCAAGAGTGAATTCTGGCCTCAACGTCAGGCCGCCGCATACCCCGTCGCCCCTCCCGCTGCTGCGCATAAGCCTGCGTTTTCATTCCCATTGGCTATACGCTCGCAGCCAATCGGAATTTATTGGCCGCCAATGGGAATTTCGGAGCTACATTCTTGCGAGCCAATGATAATGTATATGCCGCATTTCTCGCACGGCTGCTTTTTCGTTCAATGCAGCCAATAGGGGTTTATTGACCGCCAATGAGAATTTAGGAGCTGCATTCTTGCGACTCAGTAGAATTTATATGCCGCATTTCTCGCACGGTGGCTTCTTCGCTCAATGAGCAACTTAATGATTTTGCAATAAGCGTGCAGATCCTTAGAAAGAACAAGGAGGCGAGGAACCCCAAACCTCCGGAAGGAATATAGGAATAACGTTTACACCACAGCACAATAATTAACAAGATAAGTCTACGTAAAGAAAGGACGACGAACTTGCGGTTTAAGCCGCTCCATAGCTGTCAAAATTAAAATAAATTGGCCACAAACCTGGCCCAAGTTGTGAAGAGAACGCCAATCAAGAAAAGGAAAACATTTGGAGGTATAAACTGCACTCATAACTTCCTTTCTGACCAGAGGATTAAGTGGGAAAAGAGGCCCCATCCCTCCATATATACACACCCTGCTTCACTGTCGTTTCGTGACCACTTCGCAACTGCAGCATCAAGCCGTTGTCATATCCATCCCGCCGCGGTAGGTTCATAGCTAATTGAACGTTGGCCTGCTGAACGCGAGGCCGTTGGTTAGATCCCGGCCGTTCTTCTACAAAAGGCAAAAAAACAGATGACGACACTGTGCTCCCGACACACACGTTAGGCGCACGGTGGTTTGAATTTAATGCGCAGCCCTCCACAATGGCGCGTTCCTCGCAGCCCATATGCAGTTTCGGAGCGCGTAAAACGCCACTTTGGTCTTTGAATTGCCATTCAACAGACAGGCCGTTTCCCGCGCGCGGCAGCCGCAGGTCAATGGACACGGTCGAGGAGGGCAGGAGCGCAGAACGCGAAGGAGGGCGAAAAAGCAGACGAACACACAAAGCGCACAGAGTGGATTGATCAGTCGGCGCGGTGCTTCCGCTAAACTTCCTGATGTCGTTCGACGGCGACGATCGGCCAGGACCAGTTTTGGGAACGGAGGAGCTTCGCCAGGTCGCCTCGGCGCTCGAGGCAGTCCTTCGTTGGCCCTGGCCTCCACTCCCCTTTGCGCCCGCGGCGAGGAGCCGTTAATCCGCGAGGCGTCCGGTCGACGATCGCTGGCTGGGACTGCGCCGCGCGAGGATGAACGTCCGCTGGAGTGCGACCACGTCGACGACGATGGCGTTCCTGGGCGCCGTGTTCCTGGTCGTCTGCTTGGCTCCGCTGCGGTCAGACGCCAGCCTGAGGCCCGAGGACCTGTACGCCATGGCGGTGGGCCTGAACTCGTCCGATGACTTGGCGCTGACGAACAAAGTAGGTGCCTGGTAGCCGGCTGCGCGCACGCGAAGCTGCTTGTGGCTGCACAGACGGATGGTTAGCGAACAGAGAAGATGCAGGGCCGCGGAATTCCTTATACGGAATTGGTATTGTGACGCAGATGAATTTGCACAAAGATGATCCCCATTCCACGATGTGTAAAACATGAAAACATGGCAGTTGTATATTTTTAATAAGCGGCACGACGCAAGTCTTGACCTCTCTGTTCGTCGGCAAGAGTATTGGCGAGGTATAATTGAACCCACATTATGGAAAGTTTGTCGGGGCGTTGTAGAAGCACCTACTGGAAACGATAAATAAATATAGAATAAAATAAAATAAACGTCGGTGGCCTCTTGAAGTGAAGGTCTATAGCGCCACGTGTGCGCGCTGCATGCATGTATACGCCAACTCTTGTTGTAACAAAATCGCTGTATTCGAAACCAATCAAACCCTCTTTCAACGGATTATCGCTTATAGAGAAGTCAGTTTCCTGTCTCGAGGTATTCATTATAACAAGGGCTTACTGTATGCTGCCACAGCATAAAGTTTTTCTTCGTGTACGTTCATCGCAATGACTACTCTTTATATTTATTTTCATCAACGGTGTCGCTCTTTCTCCCGACGACCGCCCCGTTTTTTTTTTTTTTGTATTTAAACTGGCACGTGCACACGCGAATGACGCATGCCCGAAGCTTCCTTTACAGAAGCATGATCGACAATCCTCTGGCACTTGTACCCTGCAGCTGGACAGCGCCAAGAGCGGCGACGAGCGTGCTGCGGGCGGAGGCCGGCAGCTGGACCTGGGCTTCGGCATGTACGAGATGTGCCCGTTCCCGTTGAGCTTCATGCACGCGTGCGAGACGAGCGACCAGTGCAAGCAGACGGGCTGCTGCGCCATGCACGCCTTCCCGGGCACGCGCCGGTGGCAGAGGCCCTGCTGCGTCGTCTCGCGCCTCGTCACTCTGGCCCGGCTCACGGGCACCTGTATCAAGAGCAAGGCCAAGCCGCCCGAGGCCGGTGAGAGGCTCTCTCGTGGTCGCCACCACGACCACCGAAATAGAATGCCGCGCATGCGTCAATCTTTATATCAACCTCCGTATCATTACCTGTGCGCAGCACTGCGAATGCTATGCACGGCTTTCAACAAAGCCGCCCAACGAGAGCTACTTTCAACTCTTGCAGTTAGGTAGATATCAGGCTTGGAACTTCGCCATAACGATTTTACGAGCATAAACAACTTATTTGGATGAAATTTTGACAAAGGAAAAATCTCGGGCCATCTTCACTAACGTGAAACCTGGGGAGGGGCGAACCATTCAGTGGCGTTTTTGCCAACGGAGATGAAAGCGTTGGGGGCTAGAAGTATACAGCTTTGTTGTAAAAGTCTGTTGTCTTTGAAGCACAAAGCTCACTAGCGCGAGGCGTAAACGAGTTTCCCGGTGTTTTAGTACCGTGACTACATGAGACGACGATGACGACGGAGACGCCAACAGCCCCAGCCCCTAAGGGGCTTCGTTCCTGAAATTTGGCGGTGCTGGTGGCCCTTGGGCCCTTGCGGTCCCAAAAGCCCAGCGCGGGGAGGACAGAATTGTCCTTCCACTAAAACTTCAGCGGCCCCGGGAGTTGGGGGCACTCGTTGGGCGGCGTTGTTGAGAACCGCGTATAGCATCCGCAGTGCTCTACGCAGCTTGTGAAATGACCTTGAATCTTCTCTTACTCTTCCGCCCACTTCCCCTGTGATAGCTTTTGCCCACTTCTGCTAATCACCCATCCCACAAAAACGCACGCAAGTGAGAGTGCAAAAATGCTCTCTGCATTAGCTCTCTAACCCACACCACGCGGTAGCCGTCTTTTCCGCATTTATTTAAGTAGGAGGCTGGAAAAAAAATCGCTAGACATACAAGTTGTTAGCGCACTTTACTGCACCGAAGCCAACTAATTCCGTCGTGTTTGCGGCATTGCTTTGAGACATCGCTGGCGAGCGCCGCTCGGTACACACTCGCTGTTGCTATATAAAGCAGTAGAAGGAGAAGGAGGAGAATAAACATTTATTGACCGTAAGTGCTGATGGCAGGGCACTCGCCCGGTGAAGGGCATCCTTATTCCGGGATACCCAGGCTGCGACTTGCCGTCCAGTTTCTTTACCAATCTCCTTGCTGGTGTCCAAGGTCCGGATCGACCAGACGAGCCACCCACTGCCCAAAAGTTGGGAAGGGGATAGGGAGTAGGTTTGGAGTTTGTTGTCACTCCCATACCTGGTGGTTCAGGGTGCCGGGCGTTGGACAGAAACTGCAGATTAGCAAAGCAAAGCTGACAAATGTGCTTACCCGCTCTTTGACGGCTCGCTGGATTGACGGAAGAGCATTCTCCCCTGACCACAGGGATAGGTGATCAGCTGAGGGGGTTTCCACAGATCGGAAGCTGCCGACACCGTTTTTTTACTAATGCATAAACATTCTTTGGCGATCACCCCACCGGCAAATCGTGACACCTCATATCCACTAAATAAATGCATAATTTGTCAAGATAGCACACGTTTTCGTTATAATAGTGCAAATGTGGCCGGTTGCCACCTTCATATACGATAAGAAAGAATATAAAAACGAAAAAGAAACAAAACGCGCGCGACACAATGCGCTAGCAATGCATTCATGCACAGCAGTGAAGCCGACCTTAGAGAAGCTTCATGCATGGGGCTTTCATCCTTTGTATGACAGCTTCCATCTCCTCTGCCAAAATTTATATCTAGTAATGCATTCATGTACAGTAGTAAAGATGACTTCAAGAGTGGCTAGAGTAGATAATTCTCGAAATTTGCGTTTTGCAAGTATGGACGTTAAGATGTGATGTAACAGGAATAGAGCCGTTCTACAGGCCTTTAACGGCCAAATCAATGTTAAACGTTAAAAAAAAAAAAAGAATAGGCGCGTTAAAGAGAGGCACTATGCGGCAGGGCTGCCAGCATATTGTGAATTTCTCAAAGAGGAAGCTCATTGAACGAAGGCGTGTTGACTCAAAATTTTGGATAATTCGGATTCGGAGCCTTGGGCCAGTGCGCTGTGAAAGATGTACTTCTTCAAACTTCACAAAACAGTCGATACATGAAGTGCGCGTGAAAGAAGCGTTCTGAGGGCACGCAACTTTGCATTTTCCTCGGAGCGCTTATTAGACAAAGCCCATCCCAGGAGAAAATAATATATTTTTTTCCAGCTGGATTATCGAACCAGAAATTCGTTCTAGCTAGAAATAGGCAGAATTTCTCGCTAGAAATACAGTTTCTAGCTCATTTTGTGTTGGATTGAGATTTTGTTCCAACTGGCAGCTATTACTTCCAGCTAGTATTTGTCAGTCCAGCTGGAAGAGAAAAAAAACTCTGCAAACTGGAAATAATCGTCTCTAGCTAGGCTAAGAGTTTTCTAGTTAGAAGCTGTCGATTCTAGCTGGAATGTATAAATCTAGTTCTGAAATGAAGCTGGAAATTATAATTCTAGCTAGAAATGTCCTTTACATTTTCACAGGGCCATGTTACATGCCTTTCCTCGAATGCACGAAGTGAATTACAGGAAAAATTAACGGCGATGAGACAATCCAATGCAGCTTTTGACCTTTCACAATACGGTGCAATGAGAAGTTATAACGAAAGTGGGTGATCTCACGTGGAGTCACGACCACCTGTGTTCGGTAGCAGGTGCAGTTACGTATCCTGCGTCGTTTATTGCAATTTTTGCTGACATTACCGCCCGTTTGCAAGCTGATAAAGCAGGAAGGTGAGGAGAGATTGACGTGTATTGCATCTAGTATTCAAATTTATGTTCTGCCCATGCGTCTCCTCTCCCTGCCTCCTCCAAAACTTAAAACGCGCACACCCTCCTGCTCCCTGGTGTAAATGCCGATCTAAAATTCCTTTGAGAAGTACTTGAGCAACGCTTCCACCGTTAGAACACCCCAGCTGTGCCGACCTGTGTTCACTTCTGTACGTCTAAGGATGCTTCTCCTGCGCTCTTAGAGTGCAGGAGAAAACAGAAGTTGAATTGCGCCCTGCATGTGCGTCTTCAGAGTCGGCAAAGTCGGCGACAGTGGCGTTCCTGGCTAACCTGGCACCCGGGGCCCCAGCAAATTTGTCACCCCCCTCTCAAATAAAATGTCAGCAATAATCAGAACAAATCAGCACAATTGCCACTATTTTATTTGATATTAAATAATTTCCTTTATTTTATTTATTTTATTTCCTTTATTTTTATTTATTTTATTTATTTTTATTTCCTTTATTTTTGCTTTATTTTATTTTCCTGAAATTCTCTAAATTAAGTTTACTCACTTATTTCGCATTGTTAAAATAAAGTGTTGAAATAACAACAAAAGACGTATCTATTTTTGCATACAAATGAACAAAAACTTTGCAGGTTTTGTTTAAAGTGAGGGCTTCGGAATACGAGCGTTCGATACAGTTAACCACGATGCAGAACTTTTGGGGATACAGTCTAGTCCACTTATAACAATATCCAAGTGCCAAGGAAATCGTTATAACCGATAATTGTCATAAGCGGGTTGCGAAATAAAAGACGGAACAGAGCTCAAAACATTTTATTCGCATGCCAGCAAGGTCGTACTACTACTAATTTGCGGAAAAGAAGCCATAGTCGGTCACCTTTGTTTGCGCGTGTGAAGCTAGCGCAAATCTTTTCCAAGAGCATCTACAGGTGCTTCATCTAGCGGAGGTAATATGTTCTTGGCGTCAACAAAGTCCCCGAGGGACTGTGTCACGCATTGAGCCTCCTACGAAGACACTGCTTGAGTGGGCTGCGCAACCGCGTCATTAGTCATCACTGTTGCACTTTTGGTGGACAATATAACCGGATTCAATCGTTATATCCGGTATCGTGGCACTGAAGCATTGTAATAAGCGGTTTATTTTACCATTGAAAGAATACAAAAGTTGACGGTGCCATAGCTGTTCAGCGTTATATCCGATATATTGTTATAAACGGTATCGTTATAAGTGGACTCGACTGTATTTTTGCAATAATGAAGGAAGAGTGATGCTAAAGTAAGCATGCTTTGCTTCTTTTAATGTTTTTTTTCATGAATACTCGTTTTTTTTCTCTGAAGGATCCAGGCTTGTGGATTACCTGAATATTTACCCTTACAGAAAAGCCGCTTGTTTTGGTTTTTAGAGCGCTAATTATTGCATTAAACCAATGCGAACTACGGTTCATTAAACTGATCTTGTCTGGAATTTACAAGAACTGCTTTAAACATGTACCAGTTTTTGTCAACCAAACGATTTTCAAAAATTTTCATACATTTATTTATGAATCGGGTTGTCAGTAGCAGCGAAAGTGGCTTTTCCATAGTCGCAAATTCTTTTTGATTTGTTGGACGAATGATGAGATGGCACATTCAGCGGGACAAAGGCAATATAAACAATACAGACATCGCTAATGTCAGGCATGTGGCTAATATTTGAACAATGTCTGCGACACTTAGTATTAGGTCGACCATACAGATGAAGATGCCCTCTTTAGCTGGGTAGTCGCTTGTGTTAAGTAAAAGTAGGCGCATAATGATCGGAAAGTAGAGTATTCCGATAGCGTTGTCACAGTCGTAGAGGATTTCCAGGTAATGTGGGGAAAATTAAAACTGGCAAAAAACAACATGGCACGATCAGGAAATTTTGTAATAAAATACATATAGTGCGTCGAGCAGGTCATTAGAAAATCCCGCGCTAGTGGATGGTGTAAAATAGCAGCAAAAATATTCTTTTGATAGCCTGCAGTTATGCGAAAGGAAACAAGATCGAGCTTTGTAAAAAGATTCATTTAAAGACATTCAAAGATTTTGGCAACATTATTTAGAACGCCACATGAATGTCTCTCCTCTTTTTTTTAAGTTAGGGCAATGCGTACAATTATTTTAACTCTTTTTGACGTAATAAGATGTTCGTTGACATCGTGAAAACTGAAGCGTGGCTTGTTTTGTTTTGCCTTCACTTCAGTTATTAGCAAACAAAAATATTTGGGTGGTAATGGTTGGTCTTCGTTGGAGTGGAAACTTGCGGAACACTAGTGGAGCATTACTATGCTTTTACGTTGTAAAAAGTTTTGTTTCACTGAACTGTAGTCGTATAGGGGGATATTAAGGCGAATATAAACATTTCTGGGAATTAGGGGTAATGGAGCGTCAGGCCTTGTAGCCTAAATACATTCGGTGCAAATTTAAAATCATTCAGACGCCTGCTACACCGCAAGCAACGCTTTATCGGATTAGAAATTAAGGGTAATTGTTAAGCGGGTGGCTCATTCAAGGGACCGCGTTGTCCTGCCGATATCATACACTGTTGAAATTCTTACGTCTGTGGAACTCGGACGTATTTTTGTTGTTTTGTTTTTCTGGTTCCAGATGCCAGACCTTTTTCCAGTAGCGATCTGCACATGCACGGGCCGCCGGTCCGCCATTCTTGACAGTAGCCTCGGGCGAAATAAACCTAAGGGCGCCCCCTCAGCTTGCTGCTGGGGAGCAGCGGCTATGCTTCCTAGGGCTGCACGTCTTTATTTCCTCTTTTCGGGCAGTTCGCAGAGTTCGTGCGTGGCACACAAAAATGCTTTCAAAGGAAAGGGGCAAAAATGGTCGAGGCTGACCACGCTGCGAGCACTTTGATACCAGTAAGGGAGAAACGAAAATGAACAAAAAAGGGAAATGGCGTAAGTCGAAGAAAACCTAGTGCTTAATGTTTGCAGTACTATGCATAGATCGGCAAAACAGAAAGAACTCACTCAAACTCAATCACAATTTTTTTCATTCACGCTGTACTCAATCAAACTCAGACTCAAAAAGTTCGTCTGTTCACAAAATCACTCGTACTCACTCATCAAATACTCATTTGTATCGTACTCACTTGTACTCAAACTCATTTTGTCCTCACGCGTATTCGTACTCAATTTGTACTCATGAGTACTGAATCTGTACTCATGAGTACTCACTCTGTACTCATGAGTACTCAATCTGTACTCATGAGTACTCAATGAGTACTACTGCTCATGAGTGCTACTCATTTTTCACTCATGAGTACTACTCATTCTGCACTCATGAGTACTACTCATTCTGCACTCATGAGTACTCAATTTGTATTACTCACAAATAATCAACTTACCTGCACTGTTAGCTAGGGTCGTAGCTCGAATGAAAGACTAAGTAGAAAAATAAATTGTTTAATTGATTAGACAAACACAGGTTACATATAAATCAGGACAGAGGAAGAAAAACGTTTGACGCGGTGCACTGTCGTTGGGCGATTTACTGTGCGAAGGCAAGTACATGTGAGAAATCGAAACGGGAACGTAAGCACTCGCGTTGCGTCTGGTGTCTCCTCTTGTTCTCAGGCCGGGTCGGGCTCAGGGGAGCTCGGGGGTTGTCGGTGCAGCCGTGGCCGTAAACTGCGTTTTTCTGCGTGTCTTCGGGTGGCAGCTTTTGTCGTCCGTTTTCTTCTGTTGCACTACTGTTTGCACTACTGTACTCAGGAGTGCATATAC
This sequence comes from Haemaphysalis longicornis, assembly GCA_013339765.2. Classification (NCBI taxonomy): domain Eukaryota; kingdom Metazoa; phylum Arthropoda; class Arachnida; order Ixodida; family Ixodidae; genus Haemaphysalis; species Haemaphysalis longicornis. The sequence continues at coordinate 60,406,065 of CM023453.1, forward strand.
TCAAGAGTGCAAGCTCTCTCAAAAACAGTATTCATGAGTATTGTACTCATGAGTACTCATACTCATTAGTACTCAAACTCATGAGTACTCATACTCATGAATACTGTACTCATGAGTACTCAAACTCATGAGTAGTGTACTCATGAGTACTGTACTCACGAGTAGTGAACTTACCCCTATACTCACTCGTCATCGTACTCACTGTTTTTTTCTGGGTGTGTGATCACTCATCATCGTACTCACTCGTGAGTTGAGTACAAATGAGTACAAATGAGTGTACTCACGAGTGAGTACGCCGACCTATGGTACTATGTACAAGCGGGCAGCATTTTTTTCGTTAATGAGGCTTAAATAAATAATTGTTAATTACTTATCTAACTTGGGGGAAGTACTGTCCTAATCACTAAAAAGTCAACAGGCACTTGTAGGTGCCCACGAGGGGCACCTAACTGCGGTATTTTCAGCGACGAACTAATTCCGTACTCATTTATTCTGACTGATGAAGAAAACCCTGGAAATAAAGCTGCCGCCGGGCCGCCGGGCCCGTGGAGCGGCGAGGAGGAGTGGCGAGGAGCGGGCCCGGGGAAATACGGCGAAACAAAGTCCCCGAGGGACTGTGTCACGCATTGGGCCTCCTACGAAGACACTACCTGAGTAGGCTGCGCAACCGCGTCATTAGAGTCATCACTGTTGCACTTTGGTGCACATTATAACCGGATTCAATCGTTATATCCGATATCGTGGCACTGGAGCATTGTAATAAGCGGTTTATTTTACCATAGAAAGAATACAAAAGTTGACGGTGCCATAGCTGTTCATCGTTGTATCCGATATATTGTTATAAGCGGTATCGTTACGAGTGGACTCGACTGTACTTTTGCAATAATGAAGGAAGAGTGATGCTGAAGTAAGCATGCTTTGCTTCTTTTAATGTTTTTTTTTTTTCATGAATACTCGTTTTTTTTTCTCTGAAGGATCCAGGCTTGTGGATTACCTGAATATTTACCCTTACAGAAAAGCCGCTTGTTTTGGTTTTTAGAGCGCTAATTATTGCATTAAACCAATGCGAACTACGGTTCATTAAAATGATCTTGTCTGGAATTTACAAGAACTGCTTTGTCAACCAAACGATTTTCAAAAATTTTCATACATTTATTTATGAATCGGGTTGTCAGTAGCAGCGAAAGTGGCTTTTCCATAGTCGCAAATTCTTTTTGATTTGTTGGACGAATGATTAGATGGCACATTCAGCGGGACAAAGGCAATACAAACAATACAGAGATCGCTAATGTCAGGCATGTGGCTAATACTTCAAACAATGTCTGCGACACTTAGTATTAGGTCGAACATACAGATGAAGATGCCCTGTTTAGCTGGGTAGTCGCTTGTGTTAAGTAAAAGTAGGCGCATAATGATCGGAAAGTAGAGGATTCCGATAGCGTTGTCACAGTCGTAGAGGATTTCCAGGTAATGTGGGGGAAATTAAAACTGGCAAAAACAAACATGGCACGATCAGGAAATTTTGTAATAAAATACATATAGTGCGTCGAGCAGGTCATTAGAAAATCCCGCGTTAGTGGATGGTGTAAAATAGCAGCAAAAATATTCTTTTGATAGCCTGCAGTTATGCGAAAGGAAACAAGATCGAGCTTTGTAAAAAGATTCATTTAGAGACATTCAAAGATTTTGGCAACATTATTTAGAACGCCACATGAATGTCTCTCCTCTTTTTTTAAGTTAGGGCAATGCGTACAATTATTTTAACTCTTTTGACGTAATAAGATGTTCGTTGACATCGTGAAAACTGAAGCGTGGCTGTTTTGTTTTGCCTTCACTTCAGTTATTAGCAAACAAAAATATTTGGTGGTAATGGTTGGTCTTCGTTGGAGTGGAAACTTGCGGAACACTAGTGGAGCATTACTATTGCTTTTACGTTATAAAAAGTTTCGTTTCACTGAACTGTAGTCGTATAGGGGGATATTAAGGCGAATATAAAAATTTCTGGGAATTAGGGGTAATGGAGCGTCAGGCCTTGTAGCCTAAATACATTCGGTGCAAATTTAAAATCATTCAGACGCCTGCTACACCGCAAGCAACGCTTTATCGGATTCGAAATTAAGGGTTGTTAAGCGGGTGGCTCATTCAAGGGACCGCGTTGTCCTGCCGATATCATACACTGTTGAAATTCTTACGTCTGTGGAACTCGGGACGTATTTTTGTTGTTTTTGTTTTTCTGGTTCCAGATGCCAGACCTTTTTCCAGTAGCGATCTGCACATGCACGGGCCGCCGGTCCGCCATTCTTGCATGTGCCTCGGGCGAAATAAACCAAAAGGGCGCCCCCTCAGCTTGCTGCTTGGGAGCAGCGGCTATGCTTCCTAGGGCTGCACGTCTTTATTTCCTCTTTTCGGGCAGTTCGCAGAGTTCGTACGTGCACACAAAAAGGCTTTCAAAGGAAAGGGGCAAAAATGTTCGAGGCTGACCACGCTGCGAGCACTTTGATACCAGTGAGGGAGAAACGAAAATTAAAAAAAAAAAAAAGTGAAGAAAAAGGGGTGCTTCGGTCACTGCAAATTAGTCGCGCGAGCGTGCGCCTGCTACTGTATCATTCATGTGAAAGGCACGGGTGACGTTGGGTGCGGGAGGGATTGCAGGACGAGGATATTTTGTGCACGGGTTCCCCTAAAGCCAAACGTTTCTTGGGACGTGCCTTACTGCATGTTTAGATTCGCCGTGGCGGCTGCTCAAAGAAACGATACTGGAAAAAGGTCCATTGCAATTGAGAAACGAAATTTTCCACTTACCCTGAACCGGAGGTCGAAATAGGGTTTACTCTCCCTCTCTCTCCTCGAGAACGCTTTCCTGAGAGAACGGGGAGATGGGGGTCTCCGCGTGCAGGTAAAGCACCGACGCAAGTTTCCCCGCCCACAAGTTACATCTTTGTCAGGTCTCATGGAGGGCAGAGGACAGCAACCCAGAAATTATTGGAAACGTGTGTGTCTCCCTTTCTTAAATTCGAGAGGACTCGCCTTCGTCGTGCCTTCATGCACAATGGAATGCAGACACGCCCAGCATCGATAAGCACTGCGTTACCGTGAAGCTCTGGGATTCAAGCGAATTCTCGTGACAATGAAAGCCCAACTGGGGTGGCTGCTTTTCAGATGAAGGCCGAAAGCTAAACGCCAGTGAGTCGAGATTTCGGCGCAGCAAAGCGCCGCCGGGGACACGCATCTTTTACTGCCCCCCCCCCCAGCGACGCCACTGGTCGGCGACGCGCGATGGTGCAAAGGAAACGTCATTTTTCATTTTCATTTCATGCTCGGGAATAAAGAAAAGAGAGATGCCCGTAAATTTGCCTAAAGATATGTGGTGAAATAATTATGCAGTGCTTGGCTGTACTGCACAAGGACTGCGTCATGGGCGCGCCCTGGGTAATCTCAACATCGACCTCTTCAACCGCGTCCTATCCCCACACCCTCCACCGTCTGGTATTTGGAGAAGGCAACTATCACCGATAGGTTTCATCTTCGATTGGGAAACGCGGTGCTTTCGCAGCGAGTGGATCGAGTCAGACTTGCGTGTCTGCGGTCAGGTGGTTATAAATATCCAGTCACAGCCTGTCACACACGTTGCAGCTCGAGCCAAAATGACGATCGAGAAAGTCTCTTTGTAACCTGGCGTTCTCGCCCTTAATCTGTTCGAGGATGGCAGGGCCCAGTCCTCCGAAGGACCTTTGCGGCATTCTCCGACTCACGATATGCCCCGTCGATCTACTTGCCGTCTCGTGGGCGCGCTTGTCGGACGCCGCACTAGTGCCGGCACGCGGTCTACGTACATTTTCACCCGCGCCGCTATTATTAAGCCCCGTTCGCATCGCATCGTATCATAAGTAGGCTTCACTGCGCAACAAACAGTGCGGGAGAGCCAGCTTAAAAAAACTAAGCTTACACTAATCTTCTTGAAGTCGGCTGCACTTCTAAACGCAAGTGCATTTCAGGAAAGACGTGTGTCCAGGGGCAATATAAGCCGTCATATCAAAATAGTGCCCTAGGACCTTATTGCTATAAACCTACTGCCGCATTCAAAGGCAGGATCCGGATGTCCTAACCCCTCTCCCCCCCCCCCCCCCCCCCCCCCCGCTTAATTTTCGAATTTATACCCACAAGATGACCTCTAAGGTCGTAGAAAAAGTAATTAGTGATTTCTTCTATTTCGTTTATTTCTGGTTTTCCGAAATTTCGCTGAATAAACAAGGCTACTATTCTTCTCCTCATCATCATCACCATATTCATCACTGATAAAAGCTGACCCCATCTTAGAAAAATACCTGGATCCACCCCTGCATAAGCCTAGTCTTTGTAAGCTGACCAAGCTTACACCGGTCGCTTTAAAGTAGGCTTCACATCTGAACACAAATGCATTGCTGGAAAGACATTTTTAGGGGCAATAAGTCGTCTTGTGTCAAAATATGAAGGCCGTAAGACCTTATGGTGTAAGTAATTGGTCTCTGACGCCATAATATCCCGCATCCTATCCATTGACGCTGTGAAAAAGACATCGACGTTGATGCGTATGCAGTACAACCAGTCTGACAAAATGCGCGCTCGTAGAGTACACATGCGCGAAATGCGCGTCTCTTGCTGCGCAGGCTAATCTTCCTCGGGACGACGGGTGGCCCACTTGCGGTCGCTGCAGCGGGAGCCAGTCGTGCAGGCAGAATACACAGCACATGGTACGCTTTGGCACACATGCACTCTCTTTGTAGCGTAGCCAGTATCAGTTGCTTCCTGGGAGGGGTCTGGACCAAGCAAACCCACATATACCTGACTAATCCCCTGCCTTTCACACGTCAGCGTCGGGCTAATAGCGCCAGTGAAGGTCCGTATCTCGACGGGGATCAGGAACGCATGGTGTATGTGCGTGTGCGATTGCAGGAAATTCAGAATGCAGGCTTACAGGGTTCTGGTGTGATGAGGCATCGATAGCAACTATATATATATAGCATCGATAGCAGATAAAAAATACAGCTATACAGTCGGTATTTTATGCGAACCACCTTTTTTTTAGCGCGACATTTTTTTTTTTTATTGGAATTTGGCTCGTGCGTTTCAGTAGGCCGAGGGAGCATATATGAATTGCATAATGCGGCTGTAATTCTTGTTCCAACAGAAATACACTGGGACAAACTATGTCAGGTAACCACACTGTTATACCACTTTCACTAAGGTGGTCACGTTAATAGAAACGTCTAATTTAAATGGCGTTCACCGCTTCTGGTAGTATATGACGGCGCATGCAGTCACAGACAAGAGTTTTGAAAAGAGTTTGGCTCATCAAGAAGTCTGTTTTTTGTCTGTAACAATGATACCTATTTTATCGAAAACTTAAGAAAAAATAAATAGACGAAGCAATTGCAACTCAAGCAGCCACTGTCTTGCCAGGTCCATATGACATCACATGATTTTTTAGTGCTCCCCTATTCCGTCACTGCTGACGTCGTGTAGCGCGAAATTCAAAACTTTGAACATTAAAAAATATTAACGTTCTTTTTTTCAATCTGGAATGAAGTTGAGCGGGTGCCCAGTATAAAGATTAAAATAAACTAGGTTATCTTTTGTCTTTATGACCCCTTTTAAACAATGACACCTTTAGCCGCTAAGACAGTCTACCAGTAGGTAAATTGAGATAAGCAAGGTAATTGTCAGAAACGCCTTCATCTGCGATTTGCGCACGGCATTCATTTTGTGTCAGTTTCCCTCACGCCGTTGTCATACAGAGCAGGCATGCTGTGGAGAAGGCGGGTCACCACCATCATCATCAGCAGCAGCCTTTTTGTGTCCTTCACTGAGTTACAAAGGACCCTCCCATATTTCTCCTGCCGTTCCTACCACACAATGCCCTCGCCTATTTTTTGCCCCTGAAATTTCCCATTTTATTCCTCCATCTTGTCTCTCCCTACTCTCGTCTCGCTCTCTCTTTAGAGAGAGAGAGAAGCTGTGGTTGATTTCTCTACCACAGGAATCGGCAAAACACGAAAGTGAAATGTGCAGCGAAATCTGCAGCTATGCATGATTTGCGGGTCGGCGGCTGTATTGTGGGTTTGCTTGGCGAGCGATGTCCTGCTGGCGGGTCGCTTCGACAAAGGTGTACTGGCGTTATTTCTGTGATGAATATGACATCACTGAAATCTTGGTGTATCCCGGCATAAAACACTTTCGTGTTAAAATATAAAACCCGAAAACAAACAACCCTAAGTATAACGCATTCTTTAGTACTAAATGTTGCTTCCCCGCAAGAAGACCCTGTGTGCAGGGGTGCACCCTTTACAGGCCGCTTGCTTCGTTGTACTGGCGTCATTTCCGTGACGGATATGACGTGAATCTTCGTGTATTCCGGAATGAAACACTGTCGTGTTAAAAGAGAGTAATTACATTTTGTTACCCGGATGGCGCACCTGCGTTGGTTTCCCACATGACAGGCCCCACCCAACACTACTTCGATTTGTCTTTCACCCAAGTTTGTTCTCTGACACAAAATACAAGCTACATGGGGAGTGGAATACCAAGAGACTGACGGGTGCAGAGGGATTCAGGGGAGACGGTCGTAGAAGGTACAGGTGTCAAGGCTGATCCTAGCCCAGTTGTAAATTTAGACAGGTCAATGCAGGTCGTGTGGTTGTGAACATTAAAAAGGTGAACATCAAAGGAGATTCAGGGTACCTGCACTCATTCCCAGGGCAGCACAGCATCACCACCGAGGCAGCCCTCTGGGCTTGATGCTGAATGGAGTTAGCTTCCCACTAGGGAGCCCACGTGCGCGTGCCTCCGTGCCAGAGATGGAAGTACGGAGGCGCGCACATGTGTGGGCTCCCTAGCTTCCCACAGCCAAACTTAGGAAAGCTATCAGTGTTTTCGTATATGTGTCTAACGCAGCCAGACTGCTACCTTTTATTTTCTTACAATGGTATCATTTGTTCATCAACCGATTTGACAAGACCAATGGTACACACCTTACAGTCGATATAATGCGTACAGCTGCACTCCTGAGCCAAATACAGTTGGTACGTAGGCAGACTGGTACGCTTGGTTACAGCTACGAAAAAACCCAAAAGTTCAGAACAGATATTACATATCTCCACATTTTCAAATGGCAAAAAATTTTTTTGAACTGCCCAGTTTGTCATAAAGAAAAAAAAAAAAACAGTTGGGCGTCTTCCTCTTGAAGCACTAGCAATATGGGGGCTCATTTCCTGTAAATGGGGCAAGCAAGTGATGTCCGACTGAGCGAACTGTACACCATACCCCTACAAAATTTTAACATTGAGTAGAAGTCTCCTTTTACACACTGCCCTGTAGCCATGACCTGTGCACTGAGTGTGTTCAAGAGAGAGAGTGGGTTTGCAGCAGTGTGGTTCTGACAGAGCTGTGGTTTTCGTGTTCTTGCCCGTCCCCCTTTTTTTTCCTAGATGACGTTTGAAGTGACGTGCCGTCCCCTTCTTGTCCTGGCAGCGTGCCCGGCCAACTTAGTGCTAGACGAGTGCGGCGACCTCTGCGTCGACAACGAGGACTGCAAGGAGCCAGGACTCGCCTGTTGCCGCATGAGCTGCGACGACGAGCAGGGCTCCTTCTGCTACGCGGTGCACGGCGACCGATAGCGCTAGCGGCTCAACCGACCAGCACCACCCTGTTTATTTATTCATCTCACCTTCCTCCCTCGGAGCACGTGCCAAATAAACCCTGCTTCACTGTGTCCCTGCTTCAATGCGTGTGTGGTTCTTTCTCCACATTATTCTGCTTCTCAACTGGAACTTTTCTCAATTGGCAACTGCCAAAGTGCTCAAAAATTGTAGAGATGGTATTCACGGAAAAGTTTAGCTGGCAATTTGTTTGCTTGGCAACACTGGCAACGGCCATGGACATGGCGTGGTTCGTGCCACTGCGCCCGCGCGCCGCAGGAAAAAAATAAATAAAAATAAAAACACGGGCGTGCGTCGTCTGCTCCATTCCAACCCAATTCTTAACGGTGGTCGTCAACAGAAATGTTATTATTCGCACTCTCATTGGAGTCGAGGCATTACTTTCGAGGTAATGGGTAGAGTTTGGAACGTCGAAGGACAGAGTTTGGAATGTCCAACACACATCATGCTTAGCATAGACAAGTACCGCAGTCCCGCAGAGCCTAACGTAACCAGTGGCAGCGCACTCACATGGTTGCCTGCATGCGTGCCTCACCAGTGAATACAACCTATAGCTTGATAACTACACAGTAGAGTCCACTTTTTGTAGCTTTGACAGCAGTTTTTGTGATCCAAAGACAAGAGCCCGAATTACCCTGCTTCGGGCTTACAAGCTTGAACAAGAAATGCACGCACAATGCACCAATCAAAGATTGGGATTGTTATGCCAGATATCAGCCAAAAAGGTGGAACCCAGTAAGTGCATTGTGCTACGCAACATCAGCTGCTGCTACAAATAAACAGACACCTCAATAACATGCAGTTGCTGAATGAAGCAATAAGAATGGTAGTCCCAGATATATTCATGTGAATTTTTATTGAAAAAAAAAGTGCCCAAATTTATTATAACTAGCGTGAAACCACTGCTAAAAAAAGAGCAATTGGACAGCAGCAGGGTATGCAATGCAAGTTCACAATGATTCCATAATAGAGAGGGCACTCACGTACAAGTACAATATGGTGCATTCATAAGCAGCGCACTCTCTCTGTTGTGGCCGAGTGCTGCTCACAGGTACGTCCTTTCTTCCCTATACAAGCTTACGTTCTGGCCCGAGCTCAGAAGCAACCGCATTAGAATTCAGTGAAATATTTGTACTGCTATTTCAAATAAAAACCCCTGGCAGCAAAGAACAGAGCTATGAAGTGAACACCACTCAATCATGAGAAAAAAGTTCACACAAATCAGCATAAATTACATCGATTTGCAAAGAACAGGGTCGTAGTCATTTGCTGCTGTAAAGGGGGCCATGAAGACAAATCCCGATTTGGTTCAGTTTGAGAGAACCGTGCCTTTGGCCTCTCTTCAGCTCCACTTCAGCCACAAAAGTTTTAAAAAAAAAAAAAAGAGAAATATAGAAAAAACTTTCAAATTTTGTGCACCAGTGATGCAAGGGGCCAGCACTAAAAATATCTGTATGTTACCTGCACGTTCAGTATTCCAGTGATACAATCGAATGGAACTAGAGGCCCCGCTACAATCACCCAGTAATGCTTCTTGGCAGTGGCTTGGTTGGCGGCCAACAATTGATTGACTGATTGTAGGGTTTAACACGCCGACACAACGCAGGCGATGAGGCGCACCGTAGGGGAGGGCTCCGGATTAATTTTGACCACCTGGGGATCTTTAACGTGCGCCGAAATCTCGTACACACGGGCGTTCTTGCTTTTCGCCTCCATCAGAAAAGCGGCTGCCACAGCCGGGAATCGAACTAGCATCCTCGTGCTCAGCAGCACGTCTTGGCCACTCAGCAACCGCGGCGGGTAGCGCGGCCAACAATCGCACAAACAAGATTCTGTGACGTTGTAGAGTCACTGCTGAAAAGTGGCTGGAGAGTTGGCACTGCTTTATCTATTCTTCTTCACATCTAGATGATTTGTTTGAAGTTTGCAACAAAACTGGTGTCCTTATTATTGGTACCAAGCAGTCTTTTAAATGAACCAAACTCGTGTTTTGTCTTCATGGCTCTTTGAGAGCTAAACCCCATGGAGCAATTTTTGTAGCCAGCTAGTGATGACACGTCACCGGCTCTAATCAAAATTGGCGCACCAAGCTTCGGAAACCGCCCATCAGCGTTCATCCACTCAGGCGAGTTTCTGGTGTGCACAAAACGTCGCATGCATGACAAGAGGTAAGGGAGCTAATTTTGTCTCCTAAACCGGCACAGCACTTCATCACACCGCATGCGAAAGCAATCACAGAATCCTTGGTACAATGCTAAGCCTAAAGTGCCGGCCAGCTTGGCCAGAGGGACTTTATTCATGTTTTGTAGCGTGTGCACTGTGCTAATCACCATTTTGTTCCAGAAGCATGCAAATTACATGTTCACTTCTCATCAATCCAAAAACAGGTGGCAACAAAAAATTGCGGATGCTCGATACTGCATGAATCGTGTGGGAAAATGCGCCATACACAGTTCAGCCATCAAAGCAAGTTGGGCAGTGATTTACAGAATAAATGAACCGAAATAAACTGCTGCCTCACATGCTACCAAGGACTTTACGACACTTTGAAATGATAAGCATGATTACAATTCCTGTATTCACAGCCAAAAAGTAAGCCACTGCTAAAAAGCTGCACGTTTGGATCCCGGGCCCTACTAAAGTTGCTGTTCAACGAAAATGAAATCAGACAGATTTCAAGGTACAGTACAGGCCATTCGTCGACCTCAAAGAAGCTGATCAAAGCACTTTCAACTCACTTTCACTCAATTTGAAGGCGTCGTCACTAAAAAACGCACATGCAATGTGGCCCTGCCCGTACACGTGCACAATCTATCGGTCGACCAGTTTGCGATCCTATCCCCAGTTCTGAGATTCACACAATGTCTTTCAAGCCTTGGACACGATCGTCCAAGATGGTGCTGGGTGCTAAGATGCAGATGATCCTCATGACACGGCGGTGGGCTGCTACATGTTTGCGGCAATAGCGGAGGTGGTGGCTGGCAGTGGTGGTGCAACTAGGCCTTGGATCCTTCACTGCTCATTTTTAACTTCTTGAGCGGCGCTTCCGTGCTGTCTTCACTGGATTCATCTCGCCTGGCTGCAAGGTCTGCGTGAAAGTAGAAGTAGGTGGGGGGAGGGGGAAAGAAAATTTTAGCAACTGTCAATTCAGGACTTCTGTAGTTCCTGCTGTCCTCATTGTGCTGCACAATAAACTAAGTTGTGACATTTGGATCGTCCATTTGCAAGCAAAGGCTCCGTAAAAAATAAACACCAATTTACCAAACAACAGGCATCAATTTATTTTCATTAAATTGAACTTGACAATTACACTTTATACTTAACAAGTGACAATTAATGCACATGGCACATAGTTGAACACAATCATGGTTTGCCATACGACCTATCAACACTGATTCAAGAGCAAATAACAGTGCTATGAACAGATCCTGTGATTGTTGATGCTTGCTTTGAGGTGTTTACACACATTTAGTCCTATTGCTAATCAACGCGCTCAGAGAAACAAGCCACTGCCATAGTACAGGGAGTAATAATAGGGACTTCACACAGCTGACATAAATAAACAACCCAACAAACTGCTTTGATTCCATGGTAACGAACACAGTGCCACAGGATGGAAAGAAGACGGGGGACTTACACAACACCGACCTACCAAACTGCTGTGATTATGAAAAGACAGAAAATTGGACAGCAGCAGGGTATCTCTATCTTTGTTCTCTATCTTTCACCAGAACAGTGCAATTTGTGTTTACCCTAAAATTTTTAGCTAATCAAGGTTTAGGCACATCACGCTAAAGGTGTAAATTTTCGTTGCCTCCTTAACACTAAACAAAAATGCAAATCTTAGGCAATTTAGTACTGCAGCTATAGAAGTCCAGCCCGAAGCAAAGTGCGAACTCTGGCATTTCAGCGGTATTGCAGCTCCATCCATGAAAGTAGGCGATAAACAAGATAACCAAAAGCTGTCTGTGAGATGTTAGTAGCCCTGGTCAGCAGGCTATCTTTAGTTTTAAGGCCCTGCTCTGGATACGTCATTGTCGACGTCACAAAAACACGATTTAGCCGGAGAACTGAAATTTTTGGCTTAAACTGTTTAATTTCTCGGCGAATGAAACATCGCTTGCTGTTGGACAAGTGCTGAGGGCACTATAAAACTAAATATTTCGTATAAAACAAACTTGTATTTTGTCTTCATGGCCCCTTTAAAGGCCAACTGCACTCAAACTTCACCTCAGACAATTTACTTGGAACGTACAGTACGTACCACCAAACCAAATGGGACATGACTGGTAGCTTCGCGAAATGCATTGTTAATTAGATATGCTTAAAGAGCCATGAAGACAAAACAAAGTTTGGTTCATTCAAAAGATTGCCTCGTTAGAATCATACTGACACCACTTTAAACATAAACTTCGTTCAAATAAGCTATATAATTAAGAATAAAATTAAGAATAAAGGGAATGGCCATGCGACCCATTCGCTCATTTCACGCAACAGAACCTATGATGTCATACCAGCCAGCTCTGTGTTGGCGGAGGCTGGAAAAAGCAGATGCAAACTAGGCAGAGCTTATAAGCTTGCCGAATGAGCTATTAGCACTTAAATTTAGGGCACATTCTTTTTAAAGCAGTAAGAATGGTGGGACAAACAGTGGAAGTACCGATGCATACTGCTGTTGGTACTGCGCACACTATGCTTGGTTTAGCTGCACAGGACTGCGGGGCATTGGGGTTGTTTCAGACGACACTGGCCAATTGACGCAAGCGATGATGTCTTACATGACCGTATTTGTCGAGCGAGCACCATGTCTCACGAAACGAAATCTTTTGAATAAAACAAACTTGTATTGTCTTCATGCCTCTTCAAACAATTTCATTAATCAAGCAAACTCTGTGAAACTTGTCAGCCTTGCTGCTTTTTCCCCACTGATCTCCAATATAGCATTATTTTTAGAGTCAGCCAATTAGTTACCAAGATAATTAGAGATAATTAGCCATTTTTAGAGGAACAATATACAATACAGTGTTGGTCGTAAAACTGTAATCTTTTATATTGTCCAATACTATGAACCCTGGTGATTTCAATAAGAGAATCGGTTTTTTGATGCACCGCTTGTAACTAATTTTAGAGCTCATTAAGCTTTGGTGTTTACTCGCCGCGGTGGCTCAGTGGCTGAGGCGTTGCACTGCTGAGCACGAGGTTGCGGGTTCGATTCCCGGCCGCCGCGGGCGCTTTTCCGATGGAGGCAAAAAGCAAAAACGCCCGTGTGTACGAGATTCCGGCGCACATTAAAGATCCCCAGGTGGTCAAAATTAATCCGGAGCCCTCCACTATGGCGCGCCTCATCGCCTGCGTTGCATCGGTGCGTTAAACCCTACAATCAATCAATCGGTCAATCAATCAAACTTTGGTGTTTGAAATGGGCATTCGATATGGTTCCTTGCCACTGGTCCTGCCAGCTTGAGCCCTCTCAATGGACTTGTGTGCAACACCGATACCAAACAACCGACTACCCTCCGTGGAACGAGCATTGACTTAACGTTCAGGAAGATTATAACTGCGGTGAAAACACAAAGTCTAAGTGTGTATCACACCGATCATAAGGCCGTTATCGAAGCAAAATAATAAAGGACATGTTACAGGTACAGTGTAACGTGTGATTAATGCAACCGGGCCATAGTCACATGCAGTAGGTGGTGTGTAAAGCTTCGCTTCCAAGCCACCTCCACAGGGTGGACTGGCCCGCACTTTTTCTTCCATGCCTGTCGTTAAGAAAAGGCCACTTTGTGACAGCTGCCACCTACCTGTTTGCGAGTCTGGAAACTGGGTGTCACTGCTGTTCTCAGTGATGCACGTGCTCGACTCCTCGGGTGGCGCGTCTCTCAAGGCGTTGCTGTCCCCTTGAGAGTCCTGGCTGAACTCTGAGAAGCCTGGGCAAACGACACGAGCACAAGAAGTGCTTAGCTGTCAACAGGCACGCCGCAAGAGTGCTAACTGCAGACAGGCGGCAATGAACATGTGCATGCCTGAAAACATAGTCAAATATCGTTCAAGCAAGCTGCTTTATACTACTTTACTTTTGGTTTCATGCTATCCACATCACCGTTAGTAGTATATATATAACTTTCTGCAAATATGTCACAAAAGAACCTGTTACAGTTGCTGTTTTACACAGCTGTGTATGGCTTGCAAACACTGTTACGAAAGGGCAGTGTCACACTGCAAGCACTGGCTTCGTTGAATCATGCGTGTGCTCAAAATTGTTTGCTAGCTTTACTATGAAAGTCAGCACCACACTGGACCGACAAGCACCAATAAATTACCTCTTTATCAGATCGGGCTTAATCACTAACTGCCATTGTACTGCAAAGTATGTGTGCCATCTAAAATACCTCCAGCAAAAAGATGAAGTGCCCCATGAAAAAAAAAAAACTTGTTTGAAATCTCTGCTTGGCCCAGCCCCAAAAGTAGTAAAATTGGCTATGAAACAAGGACAGTGAAATAGTTGCAGTTCGCATGGTCATAACAATGGCTGGATGAGGGTGACAACACCAGTGAAACACTGAATGGCACCAAATTTACGAAGAGAGGAATGCCAACACATTGATGCACACGACTTAATGGATGTCCAGTCCGGTGAAACAACTCACACTAAACAAGGACTGCAGAACTAGGATAAGCAGCAGTTAGAGCCATTATCACAACTAAAGTTAGTGTTAGCTCATTTGCTTCTGTTTGCGTTAAAAAAGGAGTTGCAAGCGAGCATTCCTTGAATGTCAAAGATTTGCATCAGCTTCGTATTAATGATGGGCTTGCACTAAAAGACCTACAGTGAGATGGTATAACCCATCTGTGTCCAACAGAAAAAAAGGAGAGAAAAAAAAAAAAACTGCAGGAACTGTGCATTGTTTACTAAACCGCTGTTAAGTAGGGAAGCCTCACACATAAACAACGCCACACAATCCTGAAGGAGAAAAGAAAAATACACTCAATTATGGAGTAAGAACAACAGTTCGGCACTTACCTGTAAATGACTCCTCGAGACCTTCAGACATGTTAGAATTAGACTTGTCTTTTCCTAGGAAAGATTGGAACCCTGTTAGACATCGAAGGCAAGTAGAATATAATATGCATTTTGTAACAATTCTTTGAAAAACAAACAAACAAACAAACAACGAAAAACCTTCTCAGCACTATAAGCTGTAAAATACCAGCACTACTGCTTATTAGTTTTGATAGTTTCTAGTTATTTATTTTCTAAACACTTACCATCACTTTTAATTTCATGCTTTGTTGGTGTCTCAATGTTTTCCTTGTTGCTAGAAGTTGTTTGTGATTTGCTCTGCTTCCTTGCCTAGAATAGGAAAAAAAAAAATTAGAACAACGAATTGACACTGAAATGCCCAGTGGGCAATAATTGCATTAGGCCATTTCCCTTGCTTTATTACAACTCTATGCAAGCTTAAACTGCAGTTTTTTTATTAGGTAATACTGTGATTATGGTTGTGGCGTAAAAAGAATAGAGAACGTAGGGTGCAGGCCTTGTGACATCAGCCACGGGGCATCGCAATCAACCCATGGAAACATTGCTGCAATTTGCATGATTGTGAGAGTTCAAATTTTGAACTGAACACTTAAAAGCAATCAAACCCGCTGCAGTGGGGGGGCTCCAGGATCCTTCAAGTCACCTCAGGTGCTTTGAAATGCGGAATTTTTGTTGTCCACCTCCATAAAAACACCAGTATCAAGGTTTGAGTTGCAGACAGTGGCTTCACGTGTAGAAAAAAATGCTTTGATCCTAATCACACTAATAAATATGAATTGTGTGAGCTGTGAACAATATTGTGATCTAAGTAAGACACTTGGCTTGTACATGATCAGCTAAATAAAAACAGTGATCAAAATTATCACAGAAGTTTATAAATTTGAGCTTTGAACGTTCGTTGCTCCCCATCACGTAATGATCCCATTCCCCCACCCCCCCCAAAAAATGAAAAAAGCAAGCAAGAAGACTGGTTGCATACCTGGTCTGCTGTGCTCGGAACTGCAAAAGTGAAAAAATAAGGGGGTGAGGTTACGACAACACGAGAAAATGTGCTCAATAAACTTTATAATGCGGCTGTAGTAGCGATTTCTGATGTGTGCGTTTTACAGGTTACTCTAACAGCACACAAGTTCATGCTGAAACACTGTTGGGGGAGACGCCCACACTTTAATGAAAGTAAGTTTTTCAAAAAAGAAAAACATTCGTTTTCTAGAAAAAAATTGCACTCAAATGGCATAAAAGGGAGCACTGTATTTCCATTTTGACTAGCAGTAAACTGCCCGTGAGAGAGCCTGCTAGAATGGTAAAGAGTTACCTTTTCACCTTTACTGTGGATTGACACTTAATAGCCAATGAGGTTAGATTACGAGGTTAACGCACCGACGCTACACAGGCGATGAGGCGTGCCGTAGTGGAGGACTACGGATTAGTTTTGGCCACCTGGAAATCTTCAACGTGCGCCTAACACAAGGGCATTTTCATCTTTCGCCTCCATCAGAAAAGCGGCCACCGCGGCTGGGAATTAGTCTCTGGATTAGTGCCCACATTATTTAATTCCCAGCACTTCCAGCCAACGCTCCCAGGGATAAAGCAAGAAAACAGCACCACCTGGCCATCTCAGACATTCAATACTTTTTTTTTGTAAGCGCAACATAGAAATACAAAGCCAGACCTCAATTTCTGCCCTTTGTGCCACGAGCAAAATATACGAGGTGCCTTGCCCAGAAAACTACCTACAAAGTTCCATTTCTAATTCCATCTCAAATCGTATTATGGTCTCCTGGCTAGACCACTGCACAAGCCTGATTTTAAGGCAAAATCCTGGGCCGAGCCCTCTTTATGAAGCACATGCCGACCCGAGCCTGTAACACCTAGCCCAGGACCCGGCGTCCATGAGCGAGCCTTGCCTGGGCCCGGCCCAGGCCCATCGTCCCAATCCCTGCCCGAGCACCTATGGGCGTGACCAGGGCCGGGCTTAGACGCTGAAGGAAATTTGTTTATTATATTTGAATGAGTGTCTTTGTAGCGGGAAATCAGACAGAGCGGCTACCCTGTACAGCATGTCATGGATTGAAATGCAAAAATTTAGTTAAATAGTGGGCATACTTAATTTAAGCTTCCACCGTCTTCAGTTCAAGGCGCATCGGCGTAATGATAGATCGTATTCTTACATCAGAGACACCGTCACCTTTGATGACCAGATTTTTGGCAATGTCACGTAGCTGTCTCAGCCACAAGTTGGCCTGCTGAAATTTTTGGTACCGCGTTTTAATCCACGGGTATGTGCGTGCATTAAAATGTTTTACTGCAGTGCTTGCTCAGTGGTGCTGTTTCTCTAGCACGGAAATTCAATTCCCTGCCAAGGCAACCACATTTTCGACTGGCGGAATAACATGTAAAACACAGTCGTGTACATAGACATAGGTGCAGAGCTCCAGGTTGTCTGAATTACTCCCTTCACCGCTATGGCATTCCTTGTTTTCGTATCTTTGGTATGTTATACCCTAAACTATAAAACGTTGATGCAGTACATGAAACACCATTAAAATTACAGTACAGTGACTATCAGACCTAGCAAAACACGTTTTTAAAGCAATGCTCTTTTCTACACTTCACGTCAGAAATATCAACGGTTAGACCCATGAATTCAAGCCCGAGCCTGCCAATAAAGGCTTCGAGTTGCCTTGGGCTTCTGGGTCAGCCTTGGCCCATGCAGTGCTCTACTCCTGGCGACACTGGGGAATGTGGCACGTCGCGTCAGAGGTCCATAGTTTAATTTAAATCCCTGGGGACCTTCATTGCGCATTGAAATCACAGTACACACGCGTCCTTGTTATTTGCTTTTGACAGAAATACAGCCGTGGTGGCTGGGAATCGAATTCTTGATCTTGCTTTCAGGAGAGCAGCATTTTAACCACTGAGCCGTATTGGCACGTCCTGACTACGGTTTCAGTGTTTAGAATGGGTACAGTGCTTACAAAACCTGTGAATGATGTCATCAGCCAGAACAATACTACTGGACCCATTGGATACAGCAAATATAGGTGACCACAGCCTAGAAATTTGCCTGTTTATTATTAATTTTCTTGCTACTCCCAGAAGGCGCTAAAGAAATAAACATAGGAGGACGTTTTGTTACCTGGTACCCATTTGTAGATTTTCATTGTAGTGTCTCCAATGGTTACCCATTTCTTTTCCCTGAAATAAAAGCATGACATTAATTATTACTTTTCAAAATCAGACCTGTAGGACACAAAAATTTTAGCCCTAAGTACTGCATGCGAATGGGCAGCATTTTATCCGCTTTAACGCTAACGCAGGGTACGACACTGCAACCGATCTAGAACTCGCCCAACCCACGTCGACAACTCACAACTGGGAGTGGAAGCGTCTTGCGAAGTAGCGCACGATATCAGGGTGCCGGCAATCAACACACGTCGTGCTTATGGATTCTACGGTACTTATCTGCAAGCACAATTTAGCCGCAAAACACAGTGAACGGCTTAATTGGCCGGTACTAAAGTTCTAGTACAAAATGGAAAGAGCTCATGGCTGCTGTGCCATGTCCGCCTCTGCCGGCTTGGGAATAAAGGCGTTTCAACGAGCTCATTCATGGCCAACACTCTGATCAATACATCGGCTTGATAATAAAAGTCACGGAAGATACTGAGCGTCGCAAGAAGTTTAAAGAGAAGCTGACAGCGATGAAAAGCAGGCAGTACTAGTAAGAGGGTGATATTGATTGCCTACCATTTGCGAACCTTGTCGATGGCTTGCATGACCCTCTTGAAGTCATCCTTCGCCCGACTTCGCGTTTCAGCGCGCACCGACCTGGACATCATCCTCGCAGCTGCTAATGTTAGCAAACAACTGTGAGCGGTGAAGCTAGGTCCACGCGGAATGTAACAACTAGGACAAAGGCACCGCAGCGGCAGAAGCTTCTGCTATCGACCTCAGACAGGCGGACATGTCGTCACTGCCCGTTTCCGGTTACCGCTGTCGACGTAGTCATGAAACAGTAAGGTGAACAACCGAAAATACTAGGAACGCCGTCTGTGGGGCTTGTGGCACCGCGGTCGCTAGAAGTGTGACGGCAAAAAGAACGCGTTGAAATCAAAACCGCACAATGAATAATAAAATAAAAACATATTATGCTGTGTTATTTTATGTAGATTTAAAATGGTAAACAGAAACTACGGCCGCTCTGCAGTTTAACGTTTATAAACGTTGCTGCAGACTTGGGTTTGCCATGTCAGTGCCGGCTTCTGAGGCTGAACCAGAATGTCGCCTTCGTATTTTTGCCCATTAAAACCCTTAATAAATGATAGTGCTGACGTATTATCAATTAATATTTTGCGGGCACGTATATGGCCCAACGTTTGCCTTTGAGCGCGTAAATAAAGTCAATTTAGTTTCTTCTTCTTCTTCTTCTTCTTCTCATCATCACATCATCATCATAACCATCATAATCTTCATCACGTTCTTCTTCTACTGCTACTCCTGCACTATCATCCTGATCATCAAACCCCCCCCCCCCCCCCCCCTTCCTAGGGTAGCGCAACCACAAATTCGTCCCTGGTTGGACTTGGTGCATAGAATTTATTTTACAGAAAAGCAAATAGGGAAGGAAAATTAAGGGAGGTCAGTGGCGCACCCACCGGGGGGGGGAGGAGTTGTAACCCCCCCCCCCAGAGGTCCGTTGACCCAAACCCCCTCCGCACGCCTCTCCCACCGAACCGAAACCGAAGTTCACCGAGCGAAGTGTGTAGTCTACTACTACTACTATGTGGTTCGGGTGAAAAATATTATTGAGCCTAACTGGGGGCTCACCTGCATAGAACCCAGTACGGTGGGGAGGGGGAGGAGGGGATATAAAGATTAGAGAGGAGAAAGGGGGTGATAAAGAGATAGATGGGCGAGTGACATGAATCTTGGTGAAGCAGCAGCAATGGCGCATCCAGCAGACTACCGTCTACAGACGCTGGGCAAGTCCGGTGGCCTCCAAGTAGACCTAGCAGGAGGCGGAAGGCGTCACGGCGGGTGCCGTCGGGGCCTGCTGGGAATAGCAGGCTCTCCAGGCGCTGGTAGGGCAGCCCAAGACGCTGGAGCGAAGTCTGCAGCACTCCCGGTGTGCCGCAAACTCAGGGCAGGAGCATAGCAGGTGCTCCAACGTCTCAGGCTCGGGACAGTGGGGGAGCGCAGCGGCCTTGGCGGTGCAGTCGGGCTGCCACGTCACAGCACTTCAGCCGCAGCCGGAGCAGCAGGCTGCGGGCGTTCCTGCTCAGTCGCCCCGGGAGGACCCGAGGGGCCCGGCCACTCACCACTCGGCGGTCTGGGTGCATGACGAGGGCCACTTGGGTGAGCTGCTGGCGTGCAGCGTCGAACGCTGTGACGCCCCGGGAGACAGGGGTGTCCTGCTGGTGGGCACCCTTGGCCAGGGCGACGGCCTCATCGTTCCCCGGTATCCCCATGTGGGACGGCAGCCACTGCAGACGGACGTCGCAGCCGCAAGAGGCCACTGCGAGCAGCTTGGCCGCCAACGACGACTCCACGTGCCCGCAGGAGCTGGACGGCTGGTCTGCCTCCCGTAGTCGCAGCAGAGCTGGCCGGGAGTCCGTCAGTACCAGGGCCTGGCTGTCCTGGCCCGCCCGCTCAAGCAGCAGGTCCGCAGCCAGGTGGAGGCTGGCCAGTTCCGCATGCGCAGTGGTCGACGACGCGGGGAAGGGCAGGTGGCACGTTCGACTGGCGTCAAGCGCGGGAGCCGTGCAGGCAGCTGCCGCGGTGCCCGTGTGGGGCAGCACCAAGCCGTCCGTGTAGACGTGTAGGCGGCCGCTGGCGCCCTCGTGCAGCAGGGCAGCCACCTCCTGGTAGATGGCCGCGTGGGGGGTGGTGCGCTTGCTGCGCACCCTGGGGAGCTTGGTGGCGATCTGCAGGGCCTCCCCCGTGCCAGGCAGAGGCGGCTCCAGACGGGGCCGCTGCGGAACCACGATGTTCTCCTCGTAGAGCCGCAGCAGCATGCCCATCTGTGAGTCGGGCCGGCCACGAAACCGCTGCAGCAGGGCAGCCCATCCAGGGACTTCTGCAACCGGTTGATGTGGCGCAGACCCCTCTGGAGGGCCCGCATCTCGACGGTCCATGTGGCCGCCTCCGTGTAGGTGCCCGCCACGGGAGAATGCCTGGGGAGGCCCAGACAGAACCGGATGGCCCGGCCCTGGTCCAGCTCCAGCTCCCACCACCGGCGGCACTTGAGCTTCACTAGCGGCAGCGCATACAGCACGGCCGACGTGGCCATGCTGTTGTAAATGCGCAGCGCCACCTGGTGGGAGCACCCGTTACCACGGGCCAGCAGCTGCCGCACTCCACGCAGCACCCCGGCAGCGCGTCTCTGTTGGGCCCGCACGGCTGGGGTCCAGGACAGCCGGCAGTCCACCAGCAGGCCCAGGTAGGTGACTTGTAGGCGCCATGGGAGGGGCTTGCCGTTCAGGACGAACTCTGGCGTTTGACGGCGGGCGGTCTTCCCGTAGGGGTGCCGCATGAGGGCTTGTGTTTTGGCCTCGGACAGCACCAGGCCGCGGCTTTACAGGAAAGCCGCGACCGAATTCAGTGCCGTCTGCAGGCACGCCCTCACGTGCCTGTTCTCCCGGTGGGCCCGTGCGTCAATATGGCTATGTCATCAGCATAGACCGCAATCCCCACTGGGTACTGGAGGCCAGCGGGGATGCAGTCTGGAAGCGGGGCCAGCACCAGGTTGAACAGGAAGGGGCTTAGCACGTCCCCCTGGGGCACCCCAGATCAGACGTCCCGTGGACTGCTGGTTGCCCGGCCGACCTTAACCCGGAAGGTTCGGCCAGCCAGGAACACCTGCACCTAGCCCCTGAGGGGACCCACGACGCCCATGCCGTCCAACGCCTCCAGGATGGCGCCGTGCGGGACAGTGTCGAACGCCGCCTTCATGTCGAGCAGCAGGAGGTAGGCCACCTCCTTGACGGGGCGGGCCTGCTCGAGCATGGAGACGACGTCGCCCAGGGAGTCAGCAGTGCAGCGGTGCCGCCTGAAGCCGCTCTGCTGTTCCCGGAACACTGCCCGCTGGTCGGCGATCCACCGCAGGCGCGCCAAAGCCACGTGCTCCAGGACCTTGCCAGCCGTGGACGTGAGCGACACCGGCCGGTAGGACTCTGGCTCAGAATGCGGCTTGCCCACCTTCAGGATCGGAGACACCAGGCCCACCAGCCAGGCTGCCGGGAGGATGCCCGTCGTCCACGCGCGGTTGAAGAGCCGGAGGAGTGGCCCCAGGTGGGCTGACGCCCAGGTTGCGCAGCATCTGGTACGTCACCCCATCGATTCCCGGGGCGCTCCTGCGTTTAGGGCAGCGGTCCAGGGCGGCCTGCAGCTCCCGCAAGGTCAGCTCCGTGGTGCACAGGGCCACGACCCGGGGCTCCGGCAGGACGGCCGCAGCGACGTTCCGCCGGACAGGAGCAAGCGGGTGGGCCTGGACAGACTGGGCGAACTGGTCGGCGAGAAGCTCTGCCAGGCCCGCCTCGGTGATGTCCCGGGCGATGGCAGCAGTTTGCAGCGGGCGCCGGCTGGTGGTGGCAGGGCGCAGCAAGGCTTTGAAGACACGCCAGGCCCTGGCTGGGTCTCTGCCCGAGTCCAGGGAGGAGCAGAGAGACTGCCAGCCCTGCGTGCGTCGCTGCCGAGCCCGTAGTCTGCACTGTGCGTCTGCCCGCCGCTGCTCAGTCCAGTCGCCTGGCCGCCCGCTCCTGATGGCACACCGCTGCAGCTGGTTGCGGCGCGCCCGCAGCCGAAGGAGCTCCAGGTCTGGCAGTGCCGTGCAGAGGGGTACCTCCCCCCGTACCGTTGCCTTGTCGGCACTCCGCACGACAGCTGCCAGGAAGTCGGGCTCCGGGTCCTCCAGGCACTTGGCCACCTCCTTGCGGAAGTTGCCCCAGCTGATGACGGCATAGACCCTGGTGTCGGCACGCCTGCGGTCGCCCCTGGGGGTGACCAGCATGGGGTAGTGGTCTGACCCCCAGGTGCTGCTGGCAGTCTCCCAGCATACGGCAACCGCTGCGACCCAGGGTCAGATCGATGTGCGTCTGCTGGGTGGTGCCCCGTGGGCCAGGGCGCACGAAGGTGGGGCTGTCAGTGTTGATGACCAGCAGCCCGCAGGAGGTGGCGACGTCCAGGAGGTCTCGGCCGCGGCGCGTGGAGCGGGGGCTGCCCCAGGCCCGGTGGTGGGCGTTGAAATCCCCACACACCACGGCGTCAGGACGCAAAAGTGTCCGCAGTCGACGCAGTGCCGTGGCGTCCCAGGGAAGTGATGGCCGCACGTAACGCTGGCCACGGTGGTGTCCATGGAATCCATGCGCACCGTGACAGTGGCGCACTGCATGGGGCCCTCAGTGACCGAGGCCAGGTTGACCGGGGCGTGGCTCAGTGCAGCCCGCACGTAGACAGCCGCATGCGACTTCCCTGGTGCGTGGGTGACGTCGAGGCAGGGGTGGTCGCTGCAGGTGCGCCGGGAGCAGCTGGTGGGGCTGGGGTAGCACACGTACCCTGGCAGGCGCGGGGAGTCACCACGGACGTACGCCTCCTGGAGCGCCACCACGTCAAACTGCTCCCTCAGCAGATGGTCTACCAGCTCTGCATGGTGTGGCCCCATATGGTTGCAGCTCCACTGCAGGATGCGTGGCCTGCTGGACTGTCCTGCAGGGTCTGCTAGCCATGCTGGGGGGCTGGAGTGGGGGTCATGGTTGCCAGGGCAGCAGTGGGCGCCAGGCGGGCGGGGTCGTCAGCAGGCAGACGGCCCACCAGGCTGTGCACCAGGGCCAGGAGAACTGGTACCAGCTGGTCCTGGCTGGGGGCGGCGGGGCCTGCTGGCGGCTGCTGCTCCATGGGCTGCGGGGCAGGGGGGCAACGGGCTGGCTTCCGCTGCCGCTGCGGCAGTCCCTGGTTGGCGGTGGGCAGTAGTCTCGGAAGCTTTTATTATTTTACATTCGCAGTTGAATCTTGAAGAAGAATATTGTATGTCCGGCATTAAAAAATAAAACTAGAGCACGAGCTTTTAGATTGTGCTTTTAAGACTGTGCGGGCCAACTTGCGTATAACTTGAAGTAGTTTAAGAAAAAGAATGAGAAAAATTACGCCCACCTCCCCTCGCGGGAACCCTGGTGTGATGCGACGATGAGGGGGGGTTCAAGCGCAAGCGGAGAGCAACCGTCGACCGAAAGGCCGCCGGAGAGCGGCACACCGGTTATATGCGCAGCGCCCGAAGGAGAGGAGACCGCAGAGAAAGAGAGTACTGCGCATGCGCAGCACCGCGCGTAGCGCCGCCCACCGGCGGAGTGAGAGCACGCTGGGCCGCACACCCGCACATGTTGAGAGAGAGTGTTCGCTCTCACCTGGGAACGCGCCGGCGCCAGTGCGTCTGCCGCGGCTATGACGCAACACAATCCAACACAATCCACTTTAATCCAATCCAATCCAATCGAATCCAAGCCAAGCCAAGCCAAGCTAATCCAATCGAATCCAATCCAATGCCCCTCGCGAGAGAGTGTTCGTTATCGGAGAGGAGAGGGGGTGAGCGGAGGAGAGTGCGGACGCCGACGACGACGACGGACGCACGCAGGAAGGACAGGGCCGCCGACAAGAGATGCTCTCAGCGTCGCATCTAAAAACTTTTTAGTGACACAAAAAGTGTCCGTGGGCAGGAAATTTCTGAATGCTTAAGAATCCCTGGGGGTTTTTAAATGATTTCCGCAGCCCCCCCTCCCCTCTTCGGCACGCCTCATAGCTTACGCTAAACCGCAAATAGTAGCACAATTTTTGTAGGGCCAGATTATACCCCTTTCTGAACTTCTGTGCGCAGCTTCCATCACGAGATTTAATTGAATCATTCGTCATCTTCTAGAAAGAAAGGACGCTGAAATTTCCGATAGGTTTGCACTCAGTATTGTCGAGCTTGCCTTCTGGCCTCAAATCAAATCTCACAAGATCAGATCAAAGTTATTTTATTTCACTTGGAAGCTTAAACAACTGTTTTTCTTTCAATACTAAGCACTGTGCGAGCCCTCCCTTTCGCGTTGAATAAAAAAGGTTACGGTTTTCCTTTATACATATCGCCTGAGTTTGTAGCAACGCTTCGTGCACAACAATGATGTGTTGATAGGCTTTCAGAAATATGTGTTAATTTGACTGTTCAGTGCAAATTGTGCCAACCTATACGAACAGATTTCGTTCACTTGCAGATAGGTCAAATTTGAGTAAACTTTCACATTCAGACGTATTTTAATTTTGGGCCCTGTCTTTGTTCCTCGAAACTGGCTTCGCCGTGTAAACCGTATTTTGCAGTTGGTGGACAGGTGAACAGCTTTTTTTTAGTATCTGGTATAGCAGCGAATAATTGTTGCGAAGCCCTCGTTGCGTTTGCTGTCTTTCCCTGTTGTTTAGAACTACTTCGGGCGTCAAGGCCCCCGTTTTACTAAGAAACGCATGTAGCCTGTGTTTGCGCGCCGACCGACCGCAAGACGCGGCTATTACGGGGTGAGGAAACCGCCCTGGCCGACTGTCGCAGGGGATCGGGTATCCGCGTTGTAGAAGATTCCGCACTCCCTGTGGTGTTCGCTCCGGCTCCGAGCCCTCTCTCTACTTCCAAAAGCCGTTCCTGTTCTTTGCGCTCTTTACCTCCCTGTTTTGTCTCAACTATATCGTCTACGTCAATGATTTTTTTTTTGCCGGAGCGCGCGTTTTCGGGTTCAAACTTTGTGTCTGTTAGTGTTGGGTTCCTTTGTTGTTGGCGGGACCATGGTTGATTGACTGCGGAAAATGTGTCCAGAATGCGCTTTTCTTTTCAATGGCCCGGTCGAAACAAATCAAAGCCCTGCCCGGAGGGTTCACGGGGAGCAGCTGCCGGCGCCGGGGTCTCACTTCAGAAACGCTGCCGCCAGTCGTTGGTCCACACCTTCACCATCAGCTACCGTTTAGTACTCTTGCTCTTGTCGCTAAGCCCCTGCTCAATTTGCTTTTTCTTCTTTCAACTACTTCTTCGGCCGCCAAGGCCCAAGTTTTCTAAGAAATGCATACGGGGTGTGTCTTTACGCGCCCACCGACCGGAAGAAGCGGCTGTTACGGGGAGCCATCGACCCAGCTTGGGTTACAGCGCGCGGAAGCGGCGTTCCACACCCTCCGTGGCGTCGGCACTGGACGGTTTCGGGCTCCGGGCACTCGGTGTAGTTCAAACGACCTTGCTGTCTTTTCCACTGCTTACTTTGGTGTGTTTTGTCTGAACTACATTCTTTACGTCAATAATTCTGCAAGTGCGCGTTTTCCAGTGCAAACTTTGTGCCTGCGTGTCATTGGTCCTTTTCTCTTCGGCGGGAACATGGCTGATTGGTGTTCATAAGCGTCTCCCGGATTGGCTGCAGAAAGTGGTGCCAGAATTCGCTTTTCTTCCACGGGTCCACTTGAAGTAACTATAACGCCGCTCCGCCGGCTGCAAGGGGGGCCTGCACTAGGAAATCATTCGAGAAACGCTGCCGCCCGTCGTCCGGCTCTATCGCCAGGAGACGCGATCACAGTCAGCCATGCTTTAAGTACTCTGTTCTCTCTACTGTTTTCTCATTTAATGTAACAATTGTATTGTTTCAAATTTGGTAGTGTGTTAAAGATCAGAGCAAGGTCATCAGTAAATTAGATCAGTAAATTAACAGTTTCGACTGCTTCACCGCTCGACCAACATGATATCGTAGCGTGCATTTAGTGCGCAATGTCGTTGCTACACTCTTGACATTAGGAAATCATTGAGAAACGTTGCCGCCGTTCCGGATCTATCGCCAAAGAGACCGCAATCCAATCAAGCCATGAAGTCATTTTTCCTCTATTTTGTGTTTCTCATTTAATGTAACAATTGTATTGTTTCAAATTTGTGTGTGTTAAGACAGGCATAGCTCATCAGTAAATTAGATCAGTATTAATTCAGCTGCTCACACGCTCGACCAACATGCTTGCCGTAGCGGCAGTTATTGGCCAATCTTCTCACTGGTTTGACATCTTCCCCGTTCAATGTAATAAGTGTATTGTTTGAAATGTTGTATGTGGACGGATCTGACAATGTTACTAGTATATTGAACCAGTTAACTTAAAAATACTGAAACTTCTTGACTGCTTCCCTGCCGATCACCATGCTACCGTAGCGGCAGAGAAGGGACAATATTCGTTACATAATAGCCAACTGTACTGCAAAGTTTTTTCTCCCTGAATTTTTGTAAAAATAAACGTCACGAGGAGACTGCACTTGACTTCATCAGTGAAGAAAGCATTCAGGAATGCTTTAATGGTATTGCCTCCCCAACCTGATCTCCCGTCATCTCTTCCTTCCAATTCTACTTCCAAACTTGGGTCCCGGGCTTCGGGCAATGGCAATAGGCTTCGCGTATCTTCTTTTTTATGTGAAGGTGCATCCATTATTATATTCCTCCTGCAGGATAATTGCATAGGTTATGGGGGCTGATTTAATGCGCATTTTTTTGCGTAAAAATAATATAACTCGGCTACTCTTTGTAGTTTTATATATTTTATTCTTTATGGTTATTTATTTTTATTTATTTGTATTGCTTACCTTTGTCTTTATATTTGTTCTTTTATATTTTTACATTCATATATTTTTATATTTTATATTTGTTGTCAAAATTTCACCCCCCCCCCTCCCAGACAAAAATCCTGGGTGCGCTAATGAGGGAGGTGCATTGTAATAACGACCCGATATGCTTCGCACCCCCCACGTGGCAGGGGTGCGCGGTGGTGCGCGTGTGGAGCGCGTTCCACTCAACGCCATTTCGTTCTGGGCCATATATCCATGGGGTTTTGTCACAGAGGGGTGGTTACGACCATTCACGCCTATATTTCAGAGACCAGACGCCTGTCCTGTTAACCAGTTCAACAATTGTTTTTTCGCTGGTTCTCCTAACAATAGAGAGCTGTAGCAGTCCGTCGGTTCCGTCGTGTACGCGGTTACCGTGTTTACCGGGACCCGACTGCGCCTGCGCGCGCGGAAGGGCGAGGAGGCGCACCCCTCCGTGACGAATGCATGGGCATGGCGAGGGCTGGCCCGCGGAACTAACCCCCCTACCGCGACGAATGCCCAAGTGCCCAGACGGGTCCCGGTCAACACGGTAACTGCGTACACGGCGGAACAGACGGACTGCTAAAACTCTCTAATGACATCAGTCTCTGATTCTTCTCCAATTCTATTATATAATTCCGTAGCCGCTTCCCCAATTCAATTCTGCAGACTGACTTTATTAGTGCTCTGAGGTGGGCGTGTTAGCCCCAAAAGGCCACCCCGTTTCTTGGCCAATCCCCCACTTGGGTATGTGCCATTAGTAAAGTAGCAACAACAACAACCAGCCATAGCGGTGCCCAGCGTTGTTCGAAGACACGTCTCGGTGCCTGCGGCGGATCGTCAAGCGCAGTCGCGAACGGCTGCCACCCAGCTTCCGTGCTCTTCACCTGCTTCCGCCTTGTGACGCGCTTCCCCGCCTCCCACCTCAGGACCACCGATCAGCCCTGCATTCATCTCTGGCATCGAATACGGCGACCCCCTCGCCGTTCAACGAACTGTCCGTAAGACACGCTGGGTTTCTAATTCAGAAACCCACTTTCTTGGTTCTGTTCCGTGCTATCGGCTGGGCCACTGTGGCTCTTCGATTTACAGTCTCGGACTCCTCGCAGACTCCCCGAGGAGCAGTCTGGCATTCGCTTGTCCCATATATCGTATTGGTGTGCAGAATACTCAGTGAGTTTCAGTGGGTCCGAAATCGTAAATCGGGGAGCACCGCTGTTTTACTGGAAGCGTTTGGCGCACTTCCACATGGGCTGACAATGCACCAGTAAATGTCTTGAGGGTCACTGCAAGCTCAGTCAATCAAAACCAAGTATACTGGTTTGTCCTAGTTGCAAATTACTACGTTATCGCTGGTACAATCACGTACTGTCTCTGTTTCGCCACAATGCACGTCATTGATACATCGCGTCATCCGAGATCGTGCTGCTGAGCCCAAGGGCGGGGGCTTGGATCCCGGCCGTGGCGGCTGCTTTTATGATAAAGGTGAAAAGCGAAAACGCCCGTGCGCTCGAGATTTCGGCGCACGTTGAAGATTCCCAGGTGGTAAAAATTAATCCGGAGCTCTCCACTACGGCGTGCCCCATCGCCTACAAGGCGCGCCATGCCATCCGTGGCCGTTTCCAGTGTTGCCAAGCGAAGAAATTGACAAACTTTTCAGTGAATGCCATCTATACTCACTACCGATATAGCGCCATCTATAGGCACTGTCAGAAACACTTTTTTTTAATGTTTTCACGTTTCGGCGTGTCAACATGGCTGCTTTTCACCGCTTTTGACCGATCCACGGATCTCATATATGGATCAGTCCGACAAATCTGGCTGCGACAAAACACGGAAATAGAGCGAAAGTCTTGAATCGCGGGTCGGACCGGTACACATGATTCGCGCCAGGCCCGTCAATATGGCGTGACAACTTCCCGATCGCTGCGTCAACACGCCGAAGTGGATCGAAGACTTGCCCAATCTAAAGGTAGGTATTTCTGGACGTTTGTTTGGCCATAACGCTTGCTTCAATAATGTTTAAGCAAGACCCGCGTCGACCGGCGAGCTTATATACCTTTCACCTCCTTCTGTAGCTCGCCTAGAGTTTCTCGATAAGCAACTCTAAGCGAGCTGATGCGTAAGCATGCATGTATGTCGCGCGGTTCCTTGTTAATTTAAAACAGCCGGCCCGTGCAACTGAACGATGCGGACGCGTATTTGATGCCTTCAACGCGTCCCCCCTCGCATTGGTAAAGGTCGTTGCATGCTTTGTTACAAGCGGGTAACGCATAAGGACAAACACTCCTTTGATCAACAATTATGAAACTATCAGTACTGCTAGAAGGGGGGGGGGGGGGAGTCAGCGATGCTGCTTGGGCGCTTCCTAGTACCGTATAATTTATATAGTGTACTTATCTTCCTCAGAGCCAAAACATTGTTTCAAATTGTAGTGAATCAGACCAGAAAGGCACTCCTACCCTTTCTCTCATCCTTTCTTTTAAAGCACTCCTTTGTTTATGTATTGAGAACCAATTCGCCTAGCAGCACTCTTTATTGCTTCTTTGTGTATATGGCTAAATTTTTTTACCTTTAACATTTATATGTTTTCAATGTTTAGTATGATTGTAATTTTCTGCATTGCTCTTTTGAAATAGAAGTGGTTTTCTTCAAGTGGTAGTTCCCCTTCCCTACAAAAAAAAAGTGGTGATTACTGTGAACCGGATCAAATAACAACAAAAAAGGCAATCAGTTTTAACTGAGGAGGAGAAACGTTCACGTCAATTTATAAGGCTGAGGCAAAGAATATGGTAATCACTACATGGTGCTGTGGTTCATGTCAACGTTTTTAGATTGATTTCTGTGGGGCTAACAAGCGATTTGCAAGAAATTGGACAGCACTTCACATGATGCGGTCACGTGCAGTTCTGCACCAACGGCATCTGCCTGATTTTCTCTGACTGGCAATGAGAAGTGGCTGCTTCAAATCTGTAAAGAAATTTGTTTGCCACATTTATATTTACGCAAAACGTATTGTGCAGCCATTTCATGTAATAATGCCTGGTATGGAAAATCTTGCTCAATAGGGTTTTCAGCAAAGTTGGTTTTGCGAATTAATTTGTGCCATAGGACGAAAAAAATTAACACAAAATGAAAAAAAAAAACAACACAACAAAAGTGCTGAGTTTTGCCGTGTATATTTTTGTGGTTTGGATTTGCAGGTCACCCAGAAAGGACAACACCAACTGAAGCTGAGGAAGTGGTGCAATAAAAATTTACTTTATGCTGTAAAACAATGGCAGTGTTGATGCCTTCTTGCAAGTGCAAGAAACAACTGCCTGTCTTGGACCTTTTGCAAGCGGACTTTGAATAACCTGCGAACAATGTAAAATAGTTACCAGTTTCATCTTGTCTACCTTTTCTTTTAAGGTGGAGGGCGGGGATGCTTCTTTTCTTTCAGCTTGTTTTAAGTTGACTGTTTTTCATGTTTGAATAGCTATTTAAGCATTCATGAGTAGACATATTCTGATTAGACAGATTTTGCGAAAAGCGGGAACACCGTGAGTTCTAGATTTCGGTGCACTTTAAAGATCCCCAGGTGGTCAAAACTAATCCGGAGTCCTCCACTACGGCGCGCCTCATCTCGTGTGTTGCATCGGCGCGTTAAAACCTCATAATCACTCAATGATTAGACATATTCTGAGTCCAACTGAGTAGATGTATTCTGATTTTTATCGTGCTAAGCATCACACCCAGCATGCTCGATCACCATGTCGGAGCACGGATGAGTTGCAGTGAATCAATGATAGCACGGAATTCTTTCATCAGCATGTGACCGCCTAAGCGCCCACATACTTGAGCGCAGTAATGTGCATCTTATGCGGCATGGAAATAATGGCCGTTGTCCTGCCAATTGGGGTACATACCACATTTAAAACTGAATGCAGGTGCTTATTGATAGCGTTCCTCCTGCTCAGAGACGACCTTTTCCCCGTATTTCCTAGTTTATAAATGTAACATAGAATGCTTGGCTGCAGCAGCTATGATAAACTAGAAAATGACAAGAATGAGAAGATGGGCATTGCTTCCACAGATAATCTTTTTTTTTTTTTTTTACCATTCGTGACGTGAAATTGCCGAGGTGAGGTGAGACAAACCGTGATGAACAAAAAGCATTGCATCAGCTGCTATTGCCTGTGACATTATATGCAGCTGAAATAATGCAAGATAAAAAGATCTATATATGAGTGAATGAATTTATGACAAAAAAAATGAAAGGAAGTGAAAGTGCCTTTACTAACCAAAAAAAAAAAGCGGGGCGGGTGGAGGGGTGTAAAACGTTTAAAGATCGCATTGCAAAATAATGCGTCGTAAGTATTTAAGCGTTACTTAAGCACCATGGATGAGCTGCTTTACACCAGAGGCGTTTCTTACGAGTTTAGCCCTGTGTGGCTTTCTTGCACAGCCTAACCGCCATGCGGAAAAGCCAACTTCAACTAACAGCTCGAGGCAGGATACAAGCACGTATGAGAAGCGCAGGTGCGACTTTTTTCGTTTGTACACAAGAGTTCCCGTATACAGTGGTTAATTGCTGCATATTCAAGTAAATTGCGTGTTTTGCGCGCCGCCGTAGCCACTTCGCGCTATGAGGCACGGGGCAGCGTAGTGGACATCACACTCGAGGACCTTGCGTTGCCACGGAGCAAGAACAAGACAGCAGGGGGAACGAGGCTTCCTAGCGCTCCTCATAGGCATAGAGTTTCTTAGCAAGTATACTAGAGAGGAAACTGCGCCTGACAATCTATGTCGTGGGGGTTTATGGGAAGACCCCCACTTTTGGCTTGGATTCTTAAGAGGTTTTTGGGATTTGCTTTCTTCACTATGCATTAACACGTCTACGAGCTACGAGGAAGCCTAAATCCTCCCTGTTCTGTGGTAGCCGTGTTCGGTGAAACAGCAGGCAGTGCGTGATCGTACCTGACGTTGGTCATGCCGATGTCGAAGGACGTATGACTGAGCGGGTAATATGCCGCCGCGAAATTTGTAGCTGACGAAAAAAAAAGAAACAAAACGTACTTCGACGAAGACAAGATACGACAGATACGGGCGCCTGTATCCGTCCTATCTTGTCATTGTCCACGACTGCTTAACGCCACGTTTTCTTTTTTCCTTGTTGAATTGTAGCTGACGGTCGGTGCACCAGTTCACCACGAAGGCGACGTTTTCATAGGCACGCTCAAAAAACTTTCCAAACTCTTCAAACAACTCATTATTTGGAATAATGGTAAAATTAATAAAACAAGAGTCTCTAATGAGTCCCCCCCCCCCAAAAAAAAAAATATTAACATTGTTCGTAACTACCACCTTGGCCTGCAGAATAGCAGGCACAACCGTTCCGGCAAAAATACGCTTTACTTACTTTTTTCTTAGTTTTAAAACAGCCTGTTTCATTTTACCAAACATTTACACTTTCGTAAACACACCCCATTTGCGAACAGAGTGACTGCTTCACATAAACATGAATTTCAAACGCCCGCAAACGGTAAATCTCAGTCGTGAACATGCCGCAAAAGCAGCGGCGGCACTGGGGAGCGGGACGCGGACTCCCGCGGCTGCTTTCGAAGCGGGCCGCTAGGGGGATTTCAGTGGCGCCCCTACAGGCCGCGCTCGAGGCGTATTGTTATAAAATTCGGCGGCTGTTCCAGCGGCGAAGTAGTGGTAGTAGTAGTGCCACTTTATTTAACATTGGTTACAGGGTAGGGAGGTGGCGGATACGGCTGATATCCAAAAGGTTTCGCAGCGTCCTTCCATTTCTTCACCGCTCGCGTGCCCCGGCGTTCCAGATCAGCTGCTATTTGAGCGGAACTGACTGTGGTATAGGTGGGGCGCAGCAGATGAAAAGGTTTGATTGATTGATTGATGGATTCAACGCACTGTTGCTGTTTGTCTATGAGGTGCGCCGTAGTGGAGGACTGCGGATTAATTTGGACCATTTCGGGATCTGCAACGTACGCAGGAATCTCGACACACGGTGTTTTTGCTTTTCGCCTCCAGCAGAAAAGCGCCCACCACGGCCGGGATTGAGCTCGCTTCTTCGGGCTCAGCAGCACGACGCCATAGCCACTGAGCCACCGCCAGGGCCGTACCCAGAGGGGGGGTTTGGAGGTTCAAACCCTTGCCGAAATTGTTTCCAGGCAGCACGTAAACAATACTTACTCTTGCTTTCAGCAAAACTACCCCTTCCCAAAATTCATAACCCCCCCCCCCCCCCGAAAAAAAAATTTCTGGGTACGGCCCTGGCCACCGCGACGGGTAGCAGATGAAAAAGAAAAAAAGGGTTCTGGGCTTCATAGACATCCTAAACGCGGCTCCACAAAACGTGCAGTGAGAACCTCTGCTGACTAATCTTTCCTTCTATTGAGACAAAACTGAACAGACATGATTCTCTTGAGACAAAACTGAACCGAGACATGAGGTCACATGGACGAAACATTTTGTTTCGATGCAAAAGCACCCGTTTTTTGCCCTTTTTTTAGGGCTTTTGTTTCACTTCGTCCTGTCATCCACTCCAACCTGGACGAGCAAACCAGGCGCGTTGGAAACTTCGGGGGCCAACGGCAGACCACCACAGCCGCCATGAAAGTACTGCGGCTGTCCCAATTGAGGAAGCTGTTGCTGTTCTTGGTAGCACTGAATACTCTGGTACTGTGCTTCCTTACCCGCTGCGAAGAAGGGTGCTCAGGATGGCTGCCGCTGCATCCGTTCCGCAAAGCTGGTGCCCGGGGTCGTCCGAAGCCCATCGGATACCGCATCCGCACACCAGGCTGCACGGTCCCCGAGTACGACCCCTTCGACCCGTCAATTCTCCCCTACTTCCGCAGACGGTCCGGAGGCCATCCTTGCCGCGGAAAGCCGAATATTCTCCGCGTCGGAAGGTAAACAACCAAGGCTTCCCTGTCTCGCGAGTGCTTGTTCCTGCCACCTCGTCCTTTCTTACTGGCGCTGTCACGTCGATTGAACGACAGAAGGTTGTACCTGTCAAACCAACACGGCCGGCTCCTTCAACGTTTGGCCATTAATGTCAACCACAGACGATTCAATAAGTTTCCCGATGCGACACACTCCGTCGTAGAATATCCCGGAGTTTAGACCGCGTACAGCGAGCAGTTAGGCCGGCCTTACCCAGATGGCGCCAGCGCCGCACTTGCCACCACTGGCCTTTTTCAGTTTCGGTTTCGCCGTAGACTCCCATTGCCCGCCCGTAGTGCGTCGTTAGCAAAATGGGTTAGGCACGAAGAAAAGTCATAACTTAATATTGTGGACGGAATCGGAGCTCATGCTGGTCTTCGCGAAGTGGAGCAGAACGTTCGAGGCGTGGCACCACCAAGCGTGATTAAGTCACTCGCTACTAGCAGTTGAGGTTTCCTCCATAGGCCCCCATATGTCGCGCTTGTTCCGATGCGACAGGTAGGTCAGGAGAAGCGTGGAAAATCAGAGAAAAAATGGCTGTGGTTCATATCTTTGGTTATCCCTAGTTTCTAGCGAAAGCTTCACTGCCGTGGCTAGGCCCATTGTCGAGGTGTGCTCGAGGTGTAATTTCGCAATAATATACAGATATGTTTGCAATGAATACACTGTTTATTCCTCATCTTTTTCCGCCTCACGGCGTTGTTTAAGCTTCACCGCTGTACGAGCGACCACAGCTGGATGTTCGTCTTCCTCCACCGCACACGGCTCTGCGCCGCGCGTGGCCTCCTGGCCTTCCTTCGTGGCGAGCGCTTATCGCTGCGGCGGCGGCCTCCTCGCCTTCCTCCGCCAGGTGGCGGCACGAGTCCCGCGCACGTCTGCGTTCCGTCCTCGCCTCTCTCTCCCCGTCATCGGGCCGCTGCTCCATGCCGGGCGATTGCGGAAGGGGGTGTGGTTGACCTCTAGCTCTGAAGGTCAAAACTGGCCTCCCCGCGAAGACTGCCCGAGATCGAGTAGTGTAGCTTTCGCTACAAAAACTTTAGCGATTATGGCTGTGGCTCGAAACGTCTGCTCAGCCGGTGCCCTCATCGAGCATCACGTACCTTACGAAGGGCACTCTCGAGGACACTAGTATCCCAAATCCTGAGCAATACATTTCGCTGCGTAAGTCGTGGAAATAGATTATTCTAACGGTGCATTTTCAGCGTAGTCCGATGCAGAGCCAGAACTGAGACTGCACATAACGGAACTTCGTCTCTTCAACTAGCTGTAATTAAATCCTTTGCAGGGTTCCGATCGGCAGCATGCATGGTTATCGCAGTGAAGTCATTACGTCACGAATAAATAAAACTGGCTGCAGCAAATCTGACAGAAATTAATGCACGAATGGGTAATTACAAATAAAAACTAAAGGCATATCGAAAAACATGCCATGTCGCATATGCTACTAAACCGATTATGTAATGCATAATATAAAAATGCAAGAAATGCTCACATCCGCAGCCTTACGGGCCAGCTCGGGAAATATTTGTATGTTGACAAAGCTTGGTCACCCGATTTGGAAGTTTATAAACTTCCCTGTACGCGCTAAAAATTATTTCGCGATTATCGCGCGAGTGCACCTAACGTTAATAGCCACGCATATGTGATTTTTTCCGTCCATTGTATGCGCCACATGGTAGTTTTGACATGTGTGTTTCCATAGCCGCAAGTTAGCACATACCCAACAAGCAACAGCTGATAATGCGGATGCAGGTATATAATGTCACTGCGTCAGCTGTAGTCAGCTGACAATTATTGCGTGAGCGCTGCAGCTTTTTCAGCGGACGTCGAAACATGAAGAAACGGCAAAGAAGTAATATACAACTTCCACACCCATGCAGGACTGTTTTGTTTTACAGCCCTTCATATTCATAATATAGTGGATCCACGGCCAGCCATTTTAGCGTAGGCCGAAAAGGAAAGCTTTCAAAACAAGCTTTAGAGGCGTTATTAGTACATCCAGAATTGTGTTTTCTTACACAATGTTACAGCCCTTGCTTGGGCTTTCATTTTGTTACTCTAAGAGAGTACGTAGAAGTAGAAAAAATTAAAGCCATTCCACTCAATGTAAAAGCTGTCGGAAGGGGAAAGCAGTGATTCGCCATAACGGGTGGTGGCGCCGTTATCCGCTCACTGCTACCACCCATCACGCTCTTCGCCGCCCTGTCTCACTCTTCTCTTGATTAATATGCAATTCAAATTTTCCGCTTTCGCAGTGCTCGCGCGCCCCCTGCCTGAAACTGCGTCAGTGGGAGTTCTGTTCTTTTCTTGCTTTAATTTCGTATGCTGGAGCTGTTTTGCGTCATTGCGAACGCGTAATTATTTTTCTTGCGCGGCTGCAGCCTTTCGGGGGCATTTCGAACGCGCCATTTTTTTTTTTTTTTGCGCAACCGCTAACGACCGTTGGGTTGGTTTTTGAAAGCGGGCGCTGCCGGTTATATGCACAGATTTTGACTGAAATGTACGTGCAGTTTTGTTTGCGCTAAACAACGGGGAGATGTATGAAAAGCGCCAGTGGTTCACGAGGTTCGAATGGTTATGACTATTTAAACTGTGTGGTTTCGAAGCCTCAGCGTGACTCCCTGACGACGGTACACCAGCATCTACTTAGGTCCGTTATTTCGCTGCGCCGCCTGATTTCCTCAGTCGCTTGACATCGACCGTTAGCTAGCTACGACGACAAGGCGAGCCTAAAAGTGCTCTGCTCTTAAAAGAACTAAAGCCATCGGATAGCTTTATTTGGACAAAACGCCTGAACGGGAAACTAGGTGACGAACGCCAATCAAAACAGCGCTCAAACAACCCTTATGTGGCAGCTTTTTTGTGACGAAGTGATTTCTGATCGTTAGCACACCGACCCTACCTAGTTGGACAACAAGCCACCTTTCACAGCAACCGTCGAAAAAAAATTGTCAAAGAAGCCCGTCGAGCCGCGCCTGCGCTCGCCGATGAGTGAGTGAAACACTTAATTAAAGACGAGAGGCCATGAGGCCCTGCGGGGAAGTGAGGATGGGAAGGGGAGGAGAAAGGGAAAGGTCACAATTCACACAATGTACACAGTTCTATAGTCTTGGGGTCCAATTCACAAAAGGCACAGTTCACTCAGTCAGTGGCAATGTCGCTGTTGCATTGGACGTGGATGAGTATGGTCAGTCCGAGACAGTCTGTAAGACCGCTACACCATTTTGTAGAGGCCGTTTTCAACGGCAGTACTGGGTTATTATTTCTAAAGTAGCGGGGTCGTCACGGACACGACTAACGTGCTCCAGTTCAGTCACGGGTGGAGGACCTACAGTCATAGCAGCCGCTCGCCGATGCGCACGGGCACCAGCGAAGGCCACGGGAAGAGAGAAAGAGGGAAAGAGAGAGAGAGAAAACATTTTTGTTTCTATTATCACGGTGGTGGGGGTGGCATCTTTCAGCCGCCTCCGTACATGCAGGCAGCTGCTGGTAGCCTTCAGATGAAGGTCACCACCGCGCCGGCGCTCGCCGATGCGCACGGGCACCAGCGAAGGCCACAGGGAGAGAGACGGAAGAGAAGAGAGAGAGGAAACTTTTTTTTTCTATTATCGCGGTGGTGAAGGCGGCATCTGCCGGCCGCCACCGTCCAGGCAGCTGCTGGTAGCACTTCGGATGACGGTCACCAGGTCCCGTTGATCTTGGTGGAGAAACGCGTTCTAAAGGACCAGCCATGCCGAATGACGTAACGCCGGCCAACATGGCTGCGCTCATGTCGCCGCGCTGCAAACGGCTATAGGTGGTACTCACTGGTGTGGTGCGCATGCCGGCAACCATGTGTGTTCTCCGCCATGCCAATGCCTGCGCGTCCCCGTTGCCAAGGCGACAGTCGTATATGCTCGGCCTCTTGCTGATAGATGTCGCTAGTCTCACAGCTAACAATGCGCTCACCGCTATACTTCTATTAACGCTACCGTTGTTCTTAATCGGCGTATGCGTGCACGGTCACAATTTATTCAGAAGCATTATTTGGCTTTTGTACTAACGACTCTGCCATGGGCAAAGTGTGGGCGCACTGTGTCCACATTCGCGTTCACAGGCAACTGAACTGCAGCGTAGGCATTTCGTGCGTCGTGCCGCTTTTTTCCTTACCGCAGTAACCGCGGCTCCATTCTCCGGTGGAGATGCGGAGTTCTCAAGGGAAAGTAGAGCGTAAATATCACTGCAATTATTCGCATGTTGATTGACGCCACGGCCGAGAATCGGGCGCAGACGAAGGACGCTGGGGCCAGTTTTTTTTTTCTGCGAGATGCGGACGCATGTGCAGACACGGTGGACACTGTCTGGCGGTTTTCAGTGTTGCCAAGAGAAGAAATCGCCCGCCAGATTTTTGTGTGAATACCGTCTATATATATATAGCTCGGGGTCCTGCTGAGTTCCCAGCACCCGTTAACGAACGTAAGCAAATTGGATGCACGAGCTATCGGGGGTGAAGGGGGAGCAACACTTCTATTACAATAGCGAAAGCTCTATAGGCATATTAGCAGAGAGAGAGAGAGTGATATATATATATATGATAGTAGATAGATAGTATAGATAAGATAGAGAGAGAGAGAGAGAGAGAGAGAGAGAGAGAGAGAGAGAGAGAGAGAGAGAACTTTATTTCTGGAGAGTTCCGGGGTAGGGAGATGCGATGGCTGCCAGTCGCAGCTCGTCGGTGGCCTTGACCGCTCGTTCCTTCTTGCAGATTCAGAAGCGCATAACGGCCTACTTTGAGACAGGCCTGATTGGCTGGGAGCGGGGCTGTATGGTGAAACAAATGTAAAAAGTCTCATTTGTGTATGGAGACACCTCAAGAAAGTTTCAAAAACAACCGTTAACTTTAACATATCGTAAATTAGTTTTAAACTTTGCACGCACGAGAAAACTCAAAGCGAATGCCCCTAAGACATCGGCACCAGCAACGCGCGCGGTGCATGCTGGAGCCGATGCTCCACGATGCTGGTGCCGCTAGAGCCACCATGTCATTTGCTGCCGATGCGCCACCAAATGTGGCGCATAACGCATGTTGCGCCATCCACCAAAGTGCCGAGGTCAGGGATCCCGTGACGTCCAATGGTCTAAAGGGGACCCGTTCAAACTTTGTGGATTCGAGGTTAGAATATAGGTTAGATTAGTAATGACCTGTGTTCGAACCCCGGATTACTACATTTAATCGAGTGAATTTAACAGCGGAGCTGTTTAAGGGCTCGCAATGTCCGTTGATGATGCCCGTCACGCCAAGCGAATGTATCCAGCTGGGTTGACAAATGGCGCAACCTCCTCGACGGCCGTTCAGTGCGCTATCTCGGCTCGTGCGCCGGGGCACTTATAAGTAGACCTCCGTGGGTGATCTTCGATTAGGTACATGCCGCGGCGAGTGGCGTTTAGGGTGCCTCGATGCGCGCCTGCTCCGCTGCGCGCATCGAGGCCACCCTAGTGGCGTTGTGAGCGCTCCCCTCCTCTGCGGCAGGTGGTCGCCAACGGGCCGAAGTCACCAAATAACGCTGCCGTAGTCAAACGAAAGTTTCCATAAACGATCGGGAGGGGCCTTCGGCGGTACGCGCCCATTGCCGCACAAGCACGTATACCTTCCGACCCTTACCGTGGTTTCAGAAGTGCTCCCGGGACGACAAGTTCGCCATCTCGGTTCGTGCGCTGGGTCACGCGGCGCACTACCACGTACCTTACATATATGCACTTATAAGCAACCAGACCTGCGTTGGTCAGCTTCGAGTACCTACATACCGCTGCGAGTGGCGTTCTGAGTGACCCCCGCCTTTGCGTGAGGTGGTCGTCAGCATGCGCCGTAATCAGCTCCGCTGTTTCAGCAGATTTCACAGACGTGGAACTGACTTTATCCTAAATCAGCACTTGTACCCTTTCTTTGTAATTAACCGTGGTTCGCTCCGCCTTAGATTTATTTTGGTGCAGCGTGTAGCCTACCGCGGTGTTCAATTGATGCTTAGCATTAGCAGCCGCCCGCGTGCACCTCCAGCACTTTCCTCTTTGTGCCTCACTCCTCTTACGACAAATGAAATGGGGCTTGCTCAACGCAATCTTCCCGCGTCCGCACTGCTCGCGTGCTATCCTGCTGTTAAGACCTTCGTTATACTGTCGAGCTTAAAGGTTTTGCCAGGGCAAATCCTTTCCGAACTATAACATGTGGTAGCATACTTCCTACTTTTCAGCATTGTTCAGCAGTAGTATGATGAACTCTATGTGTTCAGCAAACCGATTAGGCCTACTTGAGGCGGAACATATCAACAGGGTTCTTTTCACTATAAAAATAAACGTGGGCGTGATTTTATGAACAAGAGGGCTTGAAGCGACACTCGAAGCTCAACGTAAAGTGACCATATTCCTAGGGTCCTAAAGTGGGACGGGGGGTTGCAAGGAAGAACGCGGTACATAGCTTAAAGGGACACTAGGGCTGAGTGCAATTTTGTTTTAACTGCAAGATCATTCGTTTCATAGTTCGCTCAGCCTTTGTTCAACGAGCGACGATGCGCTATTTGCTGAATAAGTAAATAAGTACTGGAGCACGTACACCCCCATTCGTCAAACGCAGAAGGGTGTACTCAACGGTTTGTTGGTACACTGTAACTTCGAGAGAACAGCTCTCAGACATTGGGACTAAGCAAGAAACACACAACAGTTTCTTGCTTGGTCCTGTCGTGTGCGCCATTTTCTTGAAGTTCCTCAAACAGTTTCTCTGAGCTCTTTCATTCCTCCAGCTTTTCATTAGTAGCACTTTTCATTTCCATATCTCTGGCCTAAGGCAGGACAAAACACCGTCCCACGAGCAGGCTGCGGGGCAGCAGGACAACAGCGGCAAAATCGGGACGTCTGGTCACTTTACATTGTGGGATTCTACATTTCACACACTAGTTATTTCCCACCCCGCAGCCATCCGCGCTCAGCGTGTAACATGCCTTGCGACCGCTCCTTTGTTTGCGGAGACAGACAAAGGCAGGGGCGTCAAGGGCAAAACACCAATGGCAGCATTTATTGCAACGTGCAAATCAAATACACTGCATACAGACTATAATCGTAGGCCATAACGGTAACATTGGGAGCGAGGCACGAAACAACGCTAGAGATGGAGATGGTTCGACTCACCGATTGAACACCGGAGCAGCGGGGCGCCGCGCGTGCGAGCGCGGGTGCAGTCGGAAGCGTCTCTTTGTGGCGCGTTCCCCAGGTCCGGACCAGCGCGCCGAAACGTCCGCGCGCTACCGCATCCCCCAATACAAGAGAGCGTCCTCTCGTCATGCGGCAACCCACGAGACCTCGCCATTTGGTGGCGCTAGTCCTGAGGAAGAACTGGTTGTCGGGTAATTAACGCAGAGGGGAAAAGGGTCAACGCCTCCACCCTGGCGACAACGAACCCTCCGGTCGCTGGCGCCCTCCCGTATGGCTCCCGTCGCGTGAGCGAGGCGCGTTGTGCAACGCCTGCCGTGATGGGAAGCCATCCAGAAAGGGGTTCGCGTGAAAGTCGCGATCCCCACAACATATATCTCTTGTTCAAGAATTATTTTACTTGTGACCGAGTGACTGAATCCAGGGACGGAAAGACGGACAAACAATCGTCTTTATTGATACTCACTCAAAATTTGTGCAGTCGTTCTATAACTGTTATTCCGAGATCTAAGCTTTAGTACACCATTCTCTCGGGAACAACGAATGCCGCATCTCAAAACGAAGGTCCTCATACCACTCCTTTTATTTTCCGCCACAGGAACGGCCATCCCGCCCTAATAGAGGAAAATCTCAGAGCCCACACCGTACTTCCCAAGGACGTCAGGTGCTCTTATCGAGGTATCTACCGGAATGAATCTTCGGAGACGCCTGACGATGGGTACGTAGAAGGGCCAAAAGGACCCCTTCCCTTCGACAAGCCGCTCACGGAGGAGTTCGTCTTCGTCGAGTGCAGCACAGCGCAGTCTCCAGACTCACCCTTCCACACCCAGTTCCTTCTCAACCCGTTGCTCAAAGAGCACGTCGAAAAAAGATGGCGTGGTCAGCTTCGGCGAGCGCTCCACAACCTGAGCGTTCTGGTTCTGGGCATGGACTCCGTATCGCATCTCAACTTATACCGACACCTGCCGGAGACTACGCGCTTCTTGCGTGAACAGCTAGGCGCCTTTGAACTGTGCGGCTACAACAAGATAGGCCTTAACTCCTACCCAAACCAGGTTGCCCTTATCACGGGCCTTAGCCATTCTGAAGCCGATGGCGTAGCTGTGCCCGACCGCTACTTCGACCGTCTAACTGCCCGATTCATCTGGAACAGATATGGCGAGCGCGGATACAGGAGCATGTTTCTCGAGGAAGGTCATGAGTTGGCAATCTTTAACATGGGGTACAGGGGCTTTCGGCACCCGCCAGCCGACTACTATCTGCGACCTGCAATTACGGCCATGGACGATAGATGGAGACATAACTGGGAGCGCGTTCCGTGCTTGGGGAATACTGTGCCCTTCGAAGAGCTGCTTGACTACTTGGCTCGCTTTACGCGGTTGATGGAGGACCGACTTTTCTTTGCTCACGCGTGGCTCAACGACGTCACTCACGACGTGTTCAATAATGCCGGATACGCTGACGCCCCTGTCCGATGGCTCCTGCAGTCGCTGCGTGAATCAGGCGTGCTCAACCGAACGATACTCGTGTTCCTCAGTGACCACGGCATCCGGTACGGAGACGCAAGGACCACGTACATAGGGAAGCTGGAGGACCGTCAGCCGTTCGCCTTCCTCGCGTTCCCACCGTGGTTCCTGAGGGCGCACCCGGAAGCAGCACGCAGTCTCCGAGTCAACCAGCGGCGCCTCACCACCCCCTTCGACGTCCACGCCACGCTCGTCGAGCTGCTCGACTACCCCCTCCTGGAGCGGCCCAACACGACGTACGGACTGAGCCTTCTGCACGAGGTGCCCGATACGAGGACGTGCGCCGACGCGGCCATCTCGCTCGACTGGTGCATGTGCACCGTCATGCGCAACGCCGTGGAGGAAACGTTGGCTGCATCCCTGGCGAACTACCTCTTATCGAACATCAACGCCGCTGTTCGGCAGGCTTCACGCCACTGCTCGCAGTACAGGCTCCTTGAAATCACTGACGTCACGGCTCTCCAGCCAACAGCCGCTGAGCGATCACAGAACGTCAGCCACTATTTGGTCACCATCAAGGTTTCACCCGGCGAAGCTGTGTTCGAAGGCACGGCGCGTGTTTGTGGGGATGTAATAACGGAAGTGAAGCAAATCACCCGCGGCGATCACTTCAATCGCCTGTCTTACTGTGTGCACGAAAGCTGGCATCGACATGCGTGTCACTGTCGACGAACGTTCTGGGAAGTCGTCTGACTTTTTTCGTGACACCTATAGTTCGTCGTGAATGTTTCTAAACGTTTAACACCTGAGCGAGTGTGTCTGGGCGATTTCGTTTCTATTTGGAATGGCTTATTTAGGTTAACAGAGGAGGCCAAAGAATAACGGCCTGCTTGAGCCGAATAATTTCGAATCGAATTCTCGACTATTCAGTTTACCCGCAAATCCTGTTGCACAGTTTCTGTTCCGAAAAATCTAAGTCGTTCATCCATTAAGAACTACAATCCACTGTTTTCTTTGTCGACCGTGGCAGTTTTCTTTTTAAGGTGGAAGTCTTGCATATGCTCCAGCACGCGCATTGCGAGGTACTGAACATCGTGAGCTACCAGAACTACACTCCTAACAAAAAAGCTAGTAAAAGGGCAGTGAAGGCTCTATTAACAAACTCGATCCTTACGAAACTTTACTACCCCTCACAACGGTTCATAAGTTCTGCCACGAAATATCCCTTAATGCTATCGTTAATAGTCTAGACCGTGTACTTATAGTAACTGCTGCTTGTGTGATACATTCATTGATAGTAACAAAATTATATGACTTATTGAACATAATAACTACATAACTTTTCCCACTCCACCTCACGATTAAAAAGTTTTTCCAAATCCAGAAGCTGACTTGTTTCTGCTCACATTAGAATGCATAATTCCAAAATTATCGCTAAAATATTCGATTTTTCCGACAAGCCCACCGACTCTACCAGAGGACTTTCCGCTTGCTGGCTATAAATGGAAGAGGAGCAGATGTCATTTTCGTCAAAAAATGTGTAAAAATAGTGAAGTTTGTACACACA
This sequence comes from Haemaphysalis longicornis, assembly GCA_013339765.2. Classification (NCBI taxonomy): domain Eukaryota; kingdom Metazoa; phylum Arthropoda; class Arachnida; order Ixodida; family Ixodidae; genus Haemaphysalis; species Haemaphysalis longicornis. The sequence continues at coordinate 60,450,586 of CM023453.1, forward strand.
ATAAATTAGGGTAGTGCTGTTTATGGCCAATTAGTATTCACTAGGACATTCCCGCCGAAGGTACGGGTGCTTACTATCTCGTTCAGTTAGTAAACCTGCTAGTGTTACATCTACTACCTCCAGTACCTGGCTAGTATTGTTAGTAAATGATACCACGTTTTTTTCAAGAGTATGAGTGCTAGCCGGAGATCGCGTGCAGGGAAAGGCAAACAGCGGTGTCGGAGGAGTGTCCGACCGAGGAAAGCTCAGAAACGGCGGTGGAGCGCAACGCAGGAGGGTAGGCTGCTGCCGCACGTGAAATGAGAGCGACCTTGAGATGAGCAGGAATAAAATTTAAGTGCGAATGCACTTCTTAAGCGACCCTGAACCTGCGTCCACCGGCGATGTCCGCATAGCATACCCACGTGGGGGATTGGCCAGGAATCTCCTCGTCTTCCTTGGCAACGGGGGAGATGGGCGCGCGCTGCCTGGCCGCTGACATGGCACATACCCACGTGGGGGATTGGCCAAGAATCGGGCGTGAGAAGGGCTAATGCACCTGCTTAAGGAGTACTGACACGAAATTTCAAGCTGAGATCCGCTTCTAGCAATCAAGTACAACGACAACACAAATAGGTGTCTGTGAATAATGCAATCTTTCTTTCTTTGTAGTTGTGTGTGTGTGTGTGATCTCTCTTTCGCGAACATTACCGAACCGCGCAAATTCAACTCGTGCATTCGCACTTTCACATTCTTCCCCTCCGGGAAATGCGGGATTTTTTTTAATAAACGGCCATGCAGACAAAATGCGCTTGGTTGATTCGAAAGATTGACTCGTGAGAATAACATTGACATCACTTTGAACGCAAACTTCACTCAAATAAGCTATATAATTAAGAAAAAAGATAATGACAGTGCGACCCGCTAGCTCATTTCCCGCACCAGAACCTATACGACGTAATATGTACAGCTGTGCGTGCGATTGGCTGAGGTCGGCAGAAGTAAACGCTAGCTGGGCAGGGTTTATGAGCTTGCAGAACGAGCTATTTTCGCTGAAATTTAACGTCTATTCATTTTATAGCAGTAAGAATGGCGGGGTAAACAACGGAAGCGACGGCATTACACGTAAACAAAGATGCACCAGTGCGTACTGCTGCTGGTACTGCGCGCACTATGCTGCTCAGCAGTCCGGCGCTTTGGAGTTGTGTCGCACGACACTGGGCGATTGGCGTAAGCGACATTGTCTTACGTGACCCTGTTAGTCGAGCATACCCAATGTTTCCCGAAACGATTACTTCCAAACGTAACAAAAACAAGCCAGGTGCGAATACGGTCAGAAAGAAGTCGAGGGTGGACAGCGGACCTACTCAGTATGGTGGCGACATCTCCGTAAACAAGGCGTTGCGCGGTCCGCTGCAGACTAAAGCTTGCCATTGTTCGTTTGAAGACCTGTCCCGGTTACATCATGGCAGACGTCACAAAACACAATATTTGGCGGGAGAACCAAAATTTGTCCACATATTTTGTTTGTATATTTGTCACTGTTGTTGATGGCAGTCATTATCGACAGGTAAGCTACCAATAGATTGGAAAATAGGAAAGGTCATTCCAGTCTACAAATCAGGTGATAGATCATGTCCGCTCAATTACCGCCCCATTTCCTTAACAAGCGTGCCTTGCAAGCTCATGAAACACGTCATTTTCACCGAAATCCTGCACTTCTTGGACTCTAATAACTTTTTACATCCCGCACAGCACAGATTTAGAAAAAAAATTTTGTGTGAAACTCAACTTGCCCTTTTCGTTCATGACCTGCCCACTAACCTAACAATAATATACAGACTGACGCCATCTTTCTTGACTTTGCAAAAGCATTCGACACAGCACCCCGCAACCTCCTGATGTTAAAACTTTCGAAATTAAACTTAGACCCTAAAATTTTAACTTGGATTCGAGAATTTCTGACTAATCGTTCCCAATTTGTTATTGTTAATGGACATAACTCTTACCCTCTGGCAGTAACATCAGGCGGCCCGCAAGGATCTGTTCTCGGCCCCTTATTATTCCTAATATACATCAACCATTTTACCTTTCCGTGTATCCAGCAATATTCGTATGTTTGCAGACGATTGTGTATTATACCGTACCGTTACTAACGCACCAGCTCAAGTTGCGTTGCAAGATGATATTAACCATGCGCTTAACTGCTGCAATCGTTGGCTCATGACACTAACCCTAATAAATGCAAGTCCTTCTCTTTTTACCGTCGCCGCAGCCCCCTGACCTATTCTTATCAAATCGGTAACGTTACACTGGAAAATGTCATCACTTATAAGTACCTGGGAGTCACTTTGAGCAACGATGTAACATGGCGCGCACATATTACCAACATCATATCATCAGCTAACAGATCGTTTGGTTTCTTAAAACGACACCTACGTCATGCACCCTTTCATGTAAAAATTCTAACCTACAAATCTTTAATTCGCACCCAACTTGAATACGCTTCGCCTATCTGGAGCCCTCATCAAGCATACTTAACCGACACACTAGAATCAGTCCAAAGTCGAGCAGCTAGATTCACTCATTCCTCATATTCGTAAAACGTGAGTGTTTCATCTCTTAAACAAGAATCTGGTATTTTAAACCTTAACATTCGTCGCCAAGTTGCCAGCCTCATTTACAGTCCACTCGGTCAACCGCCTTATATCTTTCCTCCTGCCCTCATATCTCACCGCACCATTCATTCTTTTCATGTCGCCCGGCCACGTGCCCGTACCACGACATTTGCCGCCTCCTCTTTTCTTGGGCTACTTAAACCCAGAAATTTTGGTCTGTCTGTATGTCCTGTCTGTCTGTCTGTCTGTCTGTCTGTCTGTCTGTCGTCTGTCTTGTCTGTCTGTCTGCGTCTGTCTGGTGACTCGATTCAGCCACCCGGCCAAAACAAAACAATGCCTGCGCAATAGTCTTATATAGTCACAGCTAAATCTACCCATCTATGCCCGGTGTAATGTTCATACTTTACAGACCCAAGGGCTGCCCTTCAATGTCTAGCGTCATTTCCAAGAGACCAGCTTGCGTCTGACATACACGATTTACATCTTCAAGCTCTACAAGCGCACCATCACATTGCAGTTCAGTGGATTCCAGCCCATTGTGGGATAACTGGCAATGTGAAGGCGGACATTGCTGCATCCGTTGCGCATAAGCATCGTGCATCGGCAATAGCTATACCATTCTCCAGGAAAGATGCATCTTACTTGCATCCAGCGTGGCATGGAACATGCAGCGTGCAGCCTGGGATGACGTATCACGTCATTACGCGCCGCTATCGTTCATCGATCCCAACTGCAAATTTAAAATGCCACCAGGACTTTCCAAGCGGGTAGAAGCAATTCTACATCGCGTGCGGTTGAATGTCGCATACACGCGCAACTTCCTCTTCGTCGCCACTCTGCCCACACTGTGGTGTGTGAGAAACCCTGCAGCACCTGCTCTGTGAATGCGCTCGATTCAGTGCTCAAAGAGTGTCCCTCGCAGTGGCTTTGGGACTGCCGCTTTCCGTGGACATGCAGGTAAAGGACGTTTTAGGACCATGGGCTTGTCCCAAACGTGCTTTACGGGCTACCAAAGCTCTGATAGAGTACCTGCAACTTACAGGACTAGACCAGTCGCTGTGAATAGCTCGCCGTCTCTGTGCGCATCAAGCTCTTGAACATCATCGCTATCATCTTCATCACGTCATCAACTGGCGTAGCAAGTTAGGCATTTTAGCCCAGCTAACATCGCCAGACCTCATTAAAGACTGCTCTCTCTCTTGTCAACATTGTTGAAGAAGAACAAGACATTACGCAAATATGAGACAACAAATCAATACAGAAGTGATATTTGCAGTGTTCCTTTATAAAAAATCAAACATGCTTGACTTTTGCGAAATTAAATACTTCATCAACTGCAGAAAAAAATTCACTCCGCCGTCGCCTGCTGTCGCCCACGCCACTATTGGCCTCGAGGACATACCGTGGCGCCACCTACGAGTGACGTCACTTGTAGGACGCCGAATCGTGTTGCCGTCTGCTACAACACATTTCCCGCGCGCATGCGGAAGCGTGTTTTCTTGTTGTGGCCACCGTCTCGCCCCCTCCTTGTGGATTTGATGCAAATTACCAAAAAAGTTGTCTGTAAACCAAATAATCCAGGCCAGCAATCAGCGACTCGCTTGTTCCCGGCGACACCGCCGCGTTTAGGTAGTTGCTACCATCGCTACCCACAGCTCTTACATACGCAGCCAGCTAACGCCAAGGACGATGCAGCTGATGCCGAGAAAAGTACGCTGTAAATTCATTATGAAATACTTGTGACGGTACATGTGTGTGCAAGGAAACACCTTGTAACAGCGACGGAAACGCGTCGCTCACTTATGATCTCACCGCGCGAACTGCTAGCTCGTTGCCGGGTAAATGAATGACTACGTGAGAACGGTGATCAGGGTTGCTTCGCCGCACATGCTTAAAAGTATTGTTATGGTCTGCAGTTTGGCTTAATCAGTGTCTATTTCCCCTACGATGCTTTTATAGGCATGCCCGGATTTGATTAACGATCACTGCCGTAGCCTGTACTCTGCACGGATGATGTTTACTTTTGGCGGCAACTTGTCCGCAATGTATGAACGGTATGAACACGAGTTTTTAACGCCTTCGAGCGGTTTTGTACCAGGCTATATTTAGTTTTTATTAGTTCTCATAATTGCAGCGTGTTTTGTATGTTTACAGTGAGCCGGCCTTTCTCAAACATGAATTTCGAAGCTCACGACTGCTCACAGAAGGCGAGGCTGCTACGAGGGGAAACACGTCGTTAATGACTTCGGGTACTGGGAGATTTAGACAGGGAACCGAGCGTTGGGGGCCCCAAAGGAGCTAGAGGAACCCAAATGCAACGGGAGGTTCCCGTTTGAACCCATTCCCATTTCGCCCTTCCCGCTTCTTCCGTCCCGTTTCAACCCGGCGCAAAACGACCTTCCCGTTTCGCCCTTCGAAAAAGTTCTCTTTGTTACTATTACTGATTACTGAATTACTGAATTACTATTCAAAAGTTCTCTTTGTTTCCTCGTGCAATTTCTTACTGGAATAAGTAACTGAACGGATAGTGAACTCGGTATCGTTAGAAGAATTTTCCCCACGTATTGAAATGTGTGTTCTGGTTGAATCGTGGTGTTTTAAAATTGGAATACATTACGAATGCATATCGTTGTTAGGACCCCTTTGCGTTCGGACCTCTTTGCGTCTATTACAGTATTTATGTCTTTTACTTATTTGTGTCGGGCGTTTTTAAACTACGCCAACCAATACTGATGTGTTTTATGTTCACTCCTGCATGAGCCCAACCAGGCCGTAAAGAATCGGTAAATAAATAAAAAATCTGCCCATTACTCCCGCAGGAAAGGCATTAGTAGCCAATTCTCAGATTTATGCACATGTTTTTTGCCTTTTTTAAAGCCTTTCCTACGGACATCTTTGATCTAGATCTCTCGAACCCGAAGACAAAGCTACGCTCCAAACAATGAGCATAAGAGCGGCTGATAAATAAATTTCTGCTGCACGTACGAACACCAACTGCAGAAAAATCCAATGCGTGCATTACTCAAGATATTGGGTATCTTTCTAGTACACTTTCGCCGCTACAAATTTTGTGTCAAAAGGGCAGTATCGGCCTAAGGCATTCAGAAACTTTTATCGGCCGGAAATATCGGTCGATTCCGGAAAATTTCCTGCATACAAGTTTTCAGTGCATGACCCGTTGCTTGTAAGCACATTTTGGAGAACAGTTTCGAAGACGGTAACTCATATTTTCAAAAATACAAATGGGTTGGAACGATGCGGGTTCAAATGAGAAGGGCGCTTTGGGAGCGGGTTGTAACGGGAAGGGCGTTTTGGGAACGGGCTGAAACAGGAAGCGCCCAAGCGGGAAGGTCGTTTCGGGAACGGGCCCACACGGGACGGGTCAAGCGGGAAGGGCGTTTCGGGAATGGGTTCAAACGGGAAGGGGTCAAACGGGAATGGGTTCTTTCGGGCTACACCCAATGCAACACGCGCGTGCGCGATGGGAGGGCCTTCCCCAATAGCTCGCAGCCGGCTTCGGATGCACGTAATCGGATGTTGGGGACTTTAGGCTTGGCGTCGCAGCAGATATTTCATCGCCGTTAGAGTTGCGAGTGACAGTCCCTAACCGAACGTTTCCCGCGCTGGGAGCTCTGTGAGTGCAATGATTTCTGTTGAAGCGATCGACGACCAAGATACCTGCACGGCCTCGGCCGATTCTTGCCCGCAAGCATAGCCATCCTTCGACCGCTCGCCGCACCGTGCGTGAACGGGCCGGCGCTGCCGGGACCGACCTACGCGGTCGGTCGGCGTAAATCGCGGCAGATATTTGAGCATCGCTTTGAAAACCACAGCTGATGACACTACCTATCAGAATTTTTGATCACACTAACATCCACTTTCACCAATCTGGAACTTATTTTCCACGACTTGTGTGATTTTAAAAAGCGGCGACAAGTTGTTGCTGTCGCTACCTGCGTCGGTTCGAGCCGCACCGTCGGCCGCGCGGGCAGGCACGGCGGGTGCGTGTGCTTCTGCGAGCAGTTAGCGCTTCACGATTTCCTGCTTTATACATTTCTTGCAAACAAGGGAAATCTAGAAACTTAACTCGGCGATCGTCGTAGTTCACATTGTTGATCGGGGAAACAAGCCGCTGCTTACGCTTCGGTCGCATACGTAATACACCACCACGCTCATGGTGTTTGCGGATAATCTACCACAGTTGATACGGTTATAAAGTCCCCATGAGGCCAAACTGCGCTTGACGCACTGAGAAATAACTTCAAACGAAGGAAATTAACACCAAATACTTTTAGAACGCGCTTCCTAAGCGAAGTGTCATGCGCTGCAAGCCAACTATGCAGCAAGATAGGAACGGTGATCCTACAAGTGACGTCAAAACGATCGCAGCGCTGGCCTCTCCAGTGATGGGCCTCGGGCCAATAGCTTCTGGCGCCATTTTAAGAAATCAACCGGCAACAGTTACGCAAGGTTCCACTAGATAGGTTCACGTTCTGCTTGCAACGCACGTGGAGTAGGGAAACGCGGTTCTATAAACGTTGAAGTAGGGCGCCTCGATTAACGCGCGTCTTCGCCGTACGGCAACGTTCGCATCGAGACACCCGGTTTGGAGCAGTGGAAAGCGAGAAATTAAAAATGATTTAAGCAAACCTTTGGCGTCTTTACCTTGGGAGGAGCGCGACGCAAGAGGAACAACATGAGAGGTGAGCGGGAAAGCGAAGGGAGGCATTTACTTCGCAAAAGCCAATGAAGACTTTAACTCAAATTTATCGGTACAGCCTCGGTATCTTATTTTTCAAAATTCTTAATCGCAACTCGTATTAGAGGTTTTCCCGGTTGGCATGATTACTAATACGAATAACACAGCGTTTTTCGAGCCAAACAATTTCTTGCTTCCTAAGATTCGAACTAATTATGGCAGCATACCATACTGTTTTCAGCGATATCTTTTTGGAATTCTTTACCCAGCTATATTAAAACAAATTCTTTCTATAAGTTCAAAAACTGTACTTAGGAACTACCTGCTCGACATTAAAATTTCTTGTGGTATATAATGTTCCATTTGTTATTGTATCTCGTTGTGTTTATATTTTGCTTGAAATCTACTACTTGTTATAACTGTATCTGAAGTTCTATTTAGTTTTATGTTTTGTCTCTGAATACATAGTTATGTATTGTTCAATAGTTATGTATAGTTTTATGGTTTGGCTTTGTATATGTAGTTCTTTATGGTTCAATAGTTCTGTATACCTTTTTTTTTTTTAACGTCGACTCGTAATATTTTGTGTATCGCCATCGGAGGTCCCGCGTACGGCTTCGGTCTTGGGACCTCCGTCTGTATTACAACCCATATGTAAATATGTATATAGCCCTGAATAAAAATTGAATTGAATTGAATTGAAGACTATCGTCTTTTGACGGCATTTGCAACGAAAGGAGCAGATACGCGGCCAATTTTTTTTTTTTGCGCAGCCTCCGACTGGAATGGCCTTTCCGCTGATCTTGCCACCATAATGTGCCACTCAACATTTACACAAAATGTCACTTGATTCTTTTCAATTTGAATACTCAAGCGTGCTCCTTTTACTGCAAAGCAGTATATGTCACCCCCCCCCCCCCCCCAGTTTTCATTCCGTGTGCTCCAAGGCTCCTCCTCACCACCGCTGTAACCTCTTTTTTTTTTTTTTTTTTTTTTTTCCAGTCGCCTCCACCGCTGCCCTTTTGGCAAGTTGCGCAGTCGGCAGCTAACGGTGGTAGTGCGGTTATCAGATGATGGCGAAAAATAAACAGAAGCACGGATGGGCGGAAAAAATTCACTGACGATTACTACACTCCCAAATATAAAATTTCTGCCCAGCGCGAGCTGCAGTCTTCTCGGTCACAGCGCATTTCTGCTGCGTCTCAGGAAGTGTTCGCGTGATCAGCGAACGTACGGTGGCGTGCGCTACTCCGCTGCTACGCGCCGCCGCCACCGGCCAGCATGTTGCAAATCGTGTTTTGAACCTTCCGTGCAAATGTCACGTGGTTCGGATTAGCCCCGCACAAGGGAGCAGCCAGCATGTTGTTGTATATCGTGTTTGAACCTCCCGCGCAAACGTCACGTGGTTTGGATTAGCGGAAAATGAAATAGCGCTGGGAAAAGTGTCAGGGGAGGGGGCGCTCCTTGGTGGCGAAACATGAAACATGTGTGAGGGAAAGGCAGTGAGAGAGATGACGCCGTAGCCGCACGTGTCGTACTCCACTTCACCCTTCGCTAGACGCTCCTCTTTGTTTTCTTTCATTCGTCGCTGCTGCGTTCGCTCTTCGGGTACGCGTACATAAACAGACGCCGCTCCCGCGAAGCCCAGGTAACGGCTGCCAAGGGGCTGCTCCATAAAACCACCGACACCCGCCGTCACCGTTTCCACTCAAATTCACTTCGCCAAGTAGCTGCGAATCCCTCCCGGTAGAAGAGAAACTTCCCCAGTGGGAATGCCGACTTCAGCCCATATTTCTCTTTCAGCTTGGAAGGCCTCCCGAGCGAATTTTCGCCAGTGTCTTTCACGCCTAAATATGCGCCACCACCGGTTGTCGGTTTATGCGCGCACGGTTTGCTGGTAGAAAAAGGGGGCGTGCACGCAGAGCTAGGCTTCATGCGATACCGATGAAATGCCGGTTGTGCTGCTATTTAAATGTCGAAATTACATGGCTCAGTGCGGTTAGTCGGCTGTCCAATTGAGTGGTTCGGGTGTGGGTTGATGTGTTACACAGACATCTTACACACACTGTAAGATGCATACGAGGGGGATAGAAAATGGGCAGCCACATGTTTGTACGCGTGAATAAGCTCAAGGGCTTCAAGGTTTTAAATCGTAATGGGACGGATGCATGCCGTTCGTTTGGAGGAAGAAGAGCAAGAATCGAAGCGTTGGCCCGAGCACAAGTGCGAATGGGCGCAAAAACAACGGAAAGCTGCTGGCACCACCGTTATTGCCTCAAGTTCAGCTCGTGGAGTAACGGCGAATCCCTCCCGGATGAACACCAAATTGCCCGCTTGGAACGTCGGCGTGAGCCAATATCACTTCTTCAGAGGGCTTGCAGGGGATATTTTCGACGGCGTCTGTCACGTCTACGCACGCGCACATGACCGGTTGCCGGTTTATGCGTGCGCAGGTTTGTAGTGGAGAAAAGTGGTAGGGAGGAGGGGAGGCGTTCACGCGCAGCTATACGTTTCATGCCCGTGCTGATGGACGGCATGTCCGTTGTGCTGGTGCGAGATTTAAACGGGGACGTTAAACGCCCAAGGGGACCTCTGCGGAGTCCTTAGTAGTAAACCGGATTGGGTTTGTGTGTTAGGATATGATCAGATTACCGACGCAAAACCCGTATCATGATCTATGGACGTAAAAAATGACATGTCACGCAGTTCGGTTGGCTGAGAGGCGAAATGACGTCATCCTTTAAAGTTGTCACGCCAGTTGCGGCAGCAGTCTGAAACCGGCCTTACACAAACAGTAAGATGCTTACGACGCGGGAGGAACACAGACAGTTTTATGTTTATCTGCAAGAACAAAACTTGGATAAGTCAGAGGGTCATTCAGCTAATTGGATAGGAAATATGATTCATAGCAAATGACGATAAACGTGTTTTGTTTCGTGGACTCCGTGGACTGTGTCCAGCTTTGCAGGTCATCCTTATTCACAGGGTGAAAGGGCACTAATTTTTTCACAAGTTCTTTTACAGCTCACTCGGCAGGCCACCATACATTCTCCCTCCGGCCAGCATCTCCCATCGCACCGGTCACCCGCAACAAGTTGCGCGCTCGCGTACGCGCACCATCACTTTTTCGTCTTCCTTCATTTTTCGTGCAGCAACGGACTGGAACGGCCTTCCTAATGAAATAACCGATATACCCCTGTCCTTCCACCTTTTGAACACCGTAACAAACTACCTTGCATTGTAATAAAATATGGCTTTCACGTTTTCATGTATGTTCCCACCCCTTATGTAATACCCCTTCAATGGGGTTTCAAGGAAATAAAATGAAAAAAAAAAGAAAAATTCAAAATCAGCTTGAACAGGGAGAAATAATGTGTACGCTTTAGCCGAGTCTCCCCTCCGAGACCTAGAAGCCCCACCTGTCATAGACAGTTATGTCTGGAAGTATGCAACAGGACCACAGGAATGAAGAGAAGGGGAGGCGTTGACATGCTTATTAAACAAGGAACCGACTGGCAGAGAGTACATACATGAAAGTGGTAAAGAGCATCTATGGGTTAGAGGCATCAAAGCGGGGAAAATACATGGTTAGGAGTTGTGTATCTGTGGACTGGAAGCAGAGCTAGGGAGGCAAATGAGGAAATGGTAGACTGTTTGAGAAGAGATATAAACTAGTTTCAAAGATTCGAGTGAAAAAAATTACGCTCACCTACCCTCGCGGGAACCCTGGTGTGATGCGACGCTGAGGGGGGTTCAAGCGCAAGCGGAGAGCAACCGTCGACCGAAAGGCCGCCGGAGAGCGGCACACCGGTTATATGCGCAGCGCGCCCGAAGGAGAGGAGACCGCGGAAGAGAGAGTACTGCACATGCGCAGCACCGCGCGCAGCGCCGCCCACCGGCGGAGTGAGAGCGCGCTGGGCCGCACACCCGCAGATGTTGAGAGAGAGTGTTCGCTCTCACCTGGGCACGCGCCGGCGCCAGTGCGTCTGCCGCGGCTATGACGCAATACAATCCAACACAATACACTTTAATCCAATCCAAATCCAATCCAAGCCAAGCCAATCGAATCCAATCCAATGCCCCTCGCGAGAGAGTGTTCGCTATCGGAGAGGAGAGGGGGTGACCGGAGGAGAGTGCGGACGCCGACGACGACGACGGACGCACGCAGGAAGGACAGGGCCGCCGACAAGAGATGCTCTCAGCGTCGCATCTAAAAAAAAAAAAAACGGGTTTCGTCCGCGCTATACACCACACCCCTTTGTTATCTGGGCATTCCGCTTCTATTTTTGCACCTTCTGGATGGCGGTAGTTATAGGCATCTCCTGCCTGGAGTGTGACTCGACCAATAGGAGATCGTAACGGCAGATCACGCCACATAGACAGAACACGGTGTTGTACTTGATTTGGTAAGTTTCGCGTTCCCCATCGTTGTCGTTTCGACAAAGGGGTATATAGTTGACTTATTTGTATCGAAATCTTTTTATTTAAAAAGATAGTAGAGAAAACTCCGTCGCAGGTGGAGGGTGATTCCATGTCCTTTGCCCTTTTCTGCCGTGTTTATGTTACACTTTTTCTAATTTCGCGCCGTGGGCGCGGTACGTCTAGGACCACTGCGTCTTGCACTCTACGCTGTTGTGCAGCGGCGCCAGCAACATCCCAAATAACATTACTAGTCGGGTTTGTCCCTGGGCTTGGTAGAGCAGTTAAGGAGGGATCCAAAAGAACTTTGATCGCTCCGCCAATGTATCTTTCTCTTTGGCTCTTCCAGAACTAACCCAACAAACCAGAATAGATATCTTTATTTTACATTTTTACGTTTTTACATTTTACTTTTTCTTGGCAGTATCGTTCCTGCGTTTCTTTCTGTGGCGAGTCCATTCGATATGGTTCCTTGCTTACCAAGTGAGGGTATACGCGTGTATCTTACAAGCGCATCTATTAGATACACTTCAATAGATTAATTAGTTGATTGATTGATTGATTTATTGGTTGTGGGGTTTAACGGGTCTACGCTACTCAGGCGATGAAGCACGCCGTCGTGGAGGGCTCCGGATTAATTTGACCACCTGGGAATCCGCTGAAATCTCGAACACAGTGACGTTTTCACACTTCGCCTCCATAAACAAAGCTGGTAAACTTAATTTCAGTTCTCTGTGCAGTTTTACGCCCCCCCCCCCCCCCCCGAAAAAAAAACCTGGGTACGTGCCTGCTACTGGTGTCAGTGAGCCTTGAGAGCAGTATGTCCTGATTTTCACCCAACGGAACAAACCGCTTCCGCTCACTGACTAGCCGTGAATCACTACTGTATGGGGGTGAGATCAGGTGCAAAAAATAGAGACCTCTCTCCGTATTCTGTAGCTGCCTGTGGCAGTCAAGGAGGCATGTAGTAGTAGTAGTAGTAGTAGTAGTAGTAGTAGTAGTAGTAGTAGTAGTAGTATAGTAGTAGTAGTAGTAGAATAACTGATCAAAAGGGATGACGTTAGGTTTAGTTGGGAAAGGGAAGGTTGGGAGAGGTAAGTGTAGCTGGCAACAAGCACACATTAGAGAGTTTCAGCATAGCGGCTAGAGTAAGCTACGCTAGGGTCGGCGGGTAGCAAGACCCGACTGCGCATGCGCGAGCGGGCACGGCCAGGAGGGTAACCGCTCACCATAACGAAAACATGGGCTCGACGAGCGGGCCATGCATCCCCACAGAACAAATTTGCACCTGCCCAGTCGGGTCCCAGTACACGCCGACCGTATTCGGCAGTGCCGTTTGTAAGAACTACAATCGTACGCGAAGCATCTGTTGATAGTTGACCGTGGCGACCAGTCGTTCTGCGTTGGCTATGTTTATTGCGAGTTAGCGTCGAGAGCTCGAATCGTGGGCGTCCAGGCAGCAGGAGGCTCAGCCAGCGTTGCGGCGCCCTCCCTTCTTCTTGGCCGTGGTGCGCGTTCGCCCAGCAGCCGGACGGGGGAAGATGGCGGCGGGAAGCGTATCCTGCTCCGTGTTGTCCGTCAGGCCTAGCGTCGGCGGCGGCTGCTCGTCCTCTTCCGCCGGGCTCGTGGCTGGCAGGGCAGCATCGGTAGAGGCCTGTCTCTCTCGTCTCGGCGCTGCAATGGCCTCCACCCGGTCGCGGACCTATCGCGGCGAGCAGTTGCAGTAGTTAGCCGCGCATGTCTTAAAGGGGCCGTGTAGGCAAAATACAACCTTGTTTAATACGAAAGAACTGGCCCATTGGAACTATAGCGCAGCCCCATTCCAGCCACGGAAGACATTTCTAACAAAAAAACAACTCAAGAAATATTGATCAACTTTCAAATTTCCCGCTGTATATAGTGACGTAATATGGGAAGGGGTGACGTATAAATAAAAACATAGTTGTTATCGGTGCGTTAACTGCATGTTAGCATTCAACTGATATGACGAAACGGAACTATAGCCTGAATAAGGCAGACCCGGAGCTCTTTCAGAGCAACGTTTTTGCTCCGTTTAGAGCGAGCCCGTTCCAACGGCTGGCAGGGAGCAACCGAATCCTGTTCCAAAGGCAAATCGACAGCGCACCAAGGTTGCAGCTAAAAGCGCCAACTCGCGGGCCGCGTTTTTCTACCTCGTGAATAGGCTCGAATGGCCAACCCAACGAATCGATAGCCACCACGTCGGCAAGTTGACAGCGTTTAAATAGGCGTCAGTTAACTGCAATGCTCCAACGCTTTTCAAGCATTATGGAACTGAAGGAAAGTTTGCTCTGCTCATCCTTCGAGCAGCAGATTTAAAAGTGGCGCGTTCATCCCCAAGGCGGAGGCGATATTCGGCAAAACTATCCTAGTGGAGGTCAGTTTAGAATGTAGAGGAGAATGCACATGTGCGGAGAGCGCCGCGTTTCCGCGTGAGTTTGTTCCATCCCCAAAACCGGCCCCGCACCCTTTAAGCGGCTTTCGGACCCCTGTCGGACCGGTTGGCGGGAGAGGGAAAATGCCTGCGGAAATGCGTCGTTCTCCGCGCACGTGATACATCTCAAAATCAAGCTCCCATGAAAATCAAACGATTGGACTCCTTAAACGAATTTCCGGTCGAAATCATGGACTCAAAGAACAGGACAGGCTACGGCTCGTACAGACGTTTGTCATCAGCCGGATTACTTATTCCCTCCCCTACCTCCGAGTCACCAATTCGGATCTGGCGAAAGTTAATAATCCAATTAGGAAGGCATACAGGGCAGCACTGCAAATTCGATCCCCAGAATGCACCCACTGCCAGACTTGAATGCCTAGGCCTCCACAATACGGCTCAGGAGCTGATTGAAGCCCACCACATCAACCAACTCCGCCGACTTTCCACTAACTCCACTGGTGAGCACATTCTAAAACGTTTGGGTATCCGCGCACCAGAGATCTCCGACCCGAAGGTCCCCATCCCAAGAACCACCCATGCCTGTCTCCGCGTTCGTCCCCTCCCACGGAACATGCACCCCGAGTACCACAGGGCTCTCAGGGAGGAGCGAGCGCGAGAACTGGCGAAGAATTTGCCCATCCGACCAGACATCATGTATGTCGACGCGGCAGAATACCACCATCACGATGTCTATATATGCCCTCGCAGCCATCAACAGCCCGGATAGCCCCCCTGCTACCTCTCTTACCGTGCGTACCACCTCCACAGCGGCAGCGGGGGAGGCTGCAATAGCACTTGCGTTAACGACCCGGCCTACTCCAACAATCAAAATCCCAGATTCGAAAACGGCCATTCAAAATTTCGCCCGTGGGTCAATTTCCCTCGTGGCATCCAAAATCCTCTTCAAAAATCCCCCGACCTCTCCTGCCGAACTCATTTCGACCCCGGCGCACACTGGTCTGAGAGGGAACGAGGCGGCCCACAGTGTAGCACGAGGGCTTACTATCCGTGCCGGGGCTAGCCTCACCCCCTACCATGGTGCCCGATCCGCGAGGGACCGACTGATCACATATCACGACATCGTCGTGCATTACCTCCTCGCCCGCCGCCATTATCCCCACGCTCATCCAGGGCTCACCAACTATCAGGAACGCCTCTGGCGACTTTTGCAAACGAATACCCTCTCTTGTCGGGCAGTACTCCATCGCATCTACCACGCTCAATATCCCTCACCGAATTGCCTCCTCTGTGGCGCTCCCACCACACTTGTCCACTCCATGTGGGCATGGCCCCAAGATCCCTTCCAGTATGTAAATAGTGATGAGCAGTGGGAGCGTGCGCTTGGCAGCTCGGACCTGGACGTGCAAACACTCCTGGTCACAAGAGCTGCCACCGTCGCCGCCAGACTTCAACCGGCGGCCACCACGCATCGCTACACCACAGGACTCAATAAAAGTTTTTCTCTCTCTCTCTGCATGCCGCCTAAAAGAGTACGGACACGAAATTTGAAAGCTGAGGTAACTATGTTAAAAGCTTCGGTTTTATGTGGAGGTCCCACCCAGGAATTTTAAACCGTAACCGTTCAGTAAAACATGTTATAAAACAATTTTAATCTTAGCGCGCTCGAGAAAGCTCAGAACGGATATTCTTTCGACATCGGCATCAGCATGACGCCACGTAGCCTCACCCCAAACTGCCGACGTCAGGGCTCCCGTGACGCAGCCAAGGTGGCTTGCTGCTGTTGGTGCGCGCAGCGCCTCCTTGTGCATCACGTCACAGTTTTTGGGACTGACGTCATGCTGTGCGGGCGCGTGCGACCACGGCCAATCTGATGCGCGATCGCGTGCGTCCCGACCGGCCGTGGTGCGACCAGAACCATGACGTCAGGAGCGCCCTCCTGTCATGACGGCCACCTCGGTGTCCGTGTCACCGAAACCGAAACTGACACGAATAAACGAAGCTGCCAGTCATTATATGCGCTACGATCCACCATCTAATATAATTTGCCTATCTATGATTAGTGGGCTGGTAGGCACCCATAGTGGGGGAAAAAATTAGCAGTGGCTTAGCTCGGCTATGCCAGGATATACGAAGCCTGAGCTAAGGTTCAGCTGATCTTTCCTGGTTGTCTAGATTAGCGCCGTTCAGCCTCCTGGCGGCGCCACTTTGCTAGACGTTCCTGCCTTTGCTCCGGTGTCTCCGCAGCACGTTTAGCCTCCTTCTGCTCGTTCTTCCTACGCTCAACAGCTCTACGTCGGGATCCGATGAGTCAAGCTTCTCCGCTCTCCTTCTCCATGGCTATACCACACTGGCAAACGCCCCGCTATATGTATACCCCACTGATACCTCTGCGCATGCGCACAAAATGAGAGGCGCTATCAAGGGGCTCTGGCGCAGCGTCATACTTGGCTACTGCGCTACGGATGCGCACAGCTGGGCACGCGCCGGCGCCAGTGCGTTTGCCGCGGCTATGACGTCACTCCTCAGGAATGCGCAGACCGGCGAGGCGCGCGCGGCGGCGGCGGCTCCGGCGCGCCGGCTGTGCGCCGTGTGACGTCACTGCTCCTCGCGCATGCGCAGCACGGCTCTCCAGCCACGCGAAACTGCTCAACCTCGGCCAGTGTAGCTCACGCTGCAAAAACGTAACACAAATTTCGGGTTCTCGGCTCCCGGATATGTGCGGCCCACAGCGGTCTAGCGTACCTGGAAGAAAGAGGCGACCGCCAGCGCGACGAGCACCACGGCCGCGACGGAGAACACGACCGCTGGGTTGGGCCCCGGTCTCTTGCCGTGGGCCCTGCTGGGAGGCCAGGGCGGCACGGTGGGCTGCCTTGAGGCGGCTGCCTTGACGCGGGCGCCACTGCCATGTGGCGGCTGCAGCCCTCGGGGCGCGGCCGCCGGCGCCGCCCAGTGTGCCCGCGGGGGCGGGCAGCCGTGCGTCAGTGCCGCCGTGCGAGGGGCATTCGCAGGTTCCACTCCGTCGCCCGGGAGGCTGGCCTTCACCATGGCGAGAGGCGGCCCGTGATAATGATGATGACAATGCGCATGCAGCTCTAACCATGAGCGCGAGCACTACGTTGACCAGCCCGCTAAACCAAGAAAAGGCCTTGAAGGAAACGAGAGCCGACTCCCTAGCGAGGCAAATCAACAGCCGCAGGGAAACTGACCCCTCCTACACCCTCCCTCCCTTCATGTCGCTTAATTAATGAAAGGCTTTTCACACAAAGGCAAACGAGAAAGACCATGCCCGAACCGCATCACATGTTAGATGCCGAAGAAGTAAGAAACATAAGAAAACTACAAACCAACGTTTTCCCACACAAATCCAGACTGTCCCTCATGTTTCCAGAGAGATATAACGAAGAATGCCACAAATGCAAATTAAGAGCAGACTTATTTCACACAGTCTGGAACTGCCCTATAATTTGGCTGCAGAACAACTGCCAAACCTCTAGAGAGTCCTGGGATTTAGCACTGTCCAGCTCGGACCTTTTCAAGAATACTACGTGATTGCCTTGCTAGCAGACGATCACCAAGTGGTATGTAAAGGGGCTGGAACATAGCCTGCACCCTAAGTCACCCGGATAGCACTGTCAGTCGGTTTGAACAGCGTTAGCCTTTGCTACTTGAGTCCTGGAAATAGGACTTCACCCATAACTCTTTTTACATTCCTTTCTCTCTATTTTCAAATAAAGTTTACTCTCTCTCTCTCTCTCTCTCTCTCTCTCTCTCTCTCAAGGTAGTCATCCATGCTGTAAACGTTTTTTCCACCGAACGTTTCATTCACTAAGCCTGCGATGGGCATACCGGGTAGGTAGAGAGGAGGTTGAAGTTTGGAGTTCTTCAGTACTGAGCACCGTAAAGCGAGTCTAATTGAGTTGCTTTGAAGAGGCTATCCGTTTCATATTGTAGATCATGCACTATACCACTCGCGTTAAGCCTACTTTTAATACCGAATTCTTCCAGAGCGCCCAAAGCCAGGGGAAAAGAAAGTTCTGCATTTTGTGAATTTTGGGCACTGCCAAACGAGACGGTGGAGATCTGCAGGGGTGAGTGTTCTACAGTGCGGACACTCGGGAATCACGTGACGGTGTTACGATTCGTGGGGTGTATCTGGTGAATAGGACGTACTGGTGATGGCGCCGAGGTTGCAACTTCATTAATTAAGATGCCTCTAGGCCACGCAGGAGGGAGTGTATGGGGCGTCGCAGAGCGGTCGCCTTGGAGAGCGGGGGCGGGAGGAGGGGCTCCAGGAGTCGAAGAAGAGAGATAGAAACTTTATTTGTGAGTCTGGCATTAGGGCGGGTGGCGGAAGCCCATAGGATCGCCGCGCCGTCCAGTGCCGGCGACGTCACCAACAGTTAGAGGGAAACTGAAGCCAGAAGGCTGTGTCTCGTGCTCCGGCGCCGCAGAAGTGACGTCAAGCTAACCTAATGACACGTAGTTACTTTTAAAGCGACGCTTTTTACCTCTACCCCTCAAGGGTTCTGTCGCGGCCGTTGGTGTCAACAGAAAACTCCCGCGAACA
This sequence comes from Haemaphysalis longicornis, assembly GCA_013339765.2. Lineage (NCBI taxonomy): Eukaryota > Metazoa > Arthropoda > Arachnida > Ixodida > Ixodidae > Haemaphysalis > Haemaphysalis longicornis. The sequence continues at coordinate 60,469,284 of CM023453.1, forward strand.
AATAAAAGTTACTGGCACCGCCAGGAATCGAACCTGGAACGAATGCAGAAACGGAGCGAGAGCCCGTTGTCTTACCGATAGACCTACGAGCCCATGCAGAGTCGGGGGAGACAGACGGTGCACTCACCGAGCACATCTGCGGGTTTACCCCCTCCGTTCTCGCTGAATGCTACGTGATATGGCGTAGCATTCACGCCTTTCTGATGGCCGCCAGCGGCGTAGCGCTGTGGCCGTCGGTGAAGGCCACACCACCTCGCCGCCACGGTGGTCACGTGGTACACCCGTTCTGTGAGCGCTCTCGAGCGAACGCTCTCTCCCGCTTTTCTGAGAAGCTCTCAGGCGAAATGCATTCTTGCCGAGACGGCGCGCGCTCGCGGAAGCGGCGGCGGGGAAGCGGGAACTGGTTGGCGCGCACGTCACCAGCGCGTCGTCCTAGTCTCTATCGCTCATTGGCCTTTGCGCTCTGCGGCATGGCAGAAATGGGTCTCGGATTCATTTACTCTCCGGCAAGGAAAGCGCGCCGTTCTCAGCGAAAACAGGTTTTCAGCTGCTGCCGACGCAGCGCCGAAGAGCATCCAGCAACGGCGGACCGCCGTAGCAGACGACAGAGCGGTCCAACCAGCAACACTCTCCACCACAGTGCTTCCAACCAGACGAACTCGCGAACCCATACGAACGGCTCAACGCCGCGCCCGCACATGTTTATTTGTATTTTGCGCTTGTGGTTTCGCGTTCCGCGCGCATTTTGGAGCAGTCGAAATGGAAACGAGCGCAAGCGGTCGTTTGGCCGCTATGGCGTTGCTTTGTACGTTGATGAAGAAGACTACCCTGCGCCGAAAAGGTCGTGCTGGGTTAAAAAGTGGATGTGTCGAAAAGAGCTGGGACTGCGGAACCAAGTTGTGGCGTGCGGAATCCAGAGCAGAGCGCATCCACACGGGCGGGCCGGCTGAGCGGACCGGGATGGCCGACCGTCTGAACACGCAAGCTGAAGGTTGAACACAGGCGCCGTTTGGCCGCGACAACATGTTGTAACGCACAAGCCTGCACGAAACGTTTCATCCCACAGTAACAGCCACCCGGCCGTTGCCAAGCCGGGCGGCGCGCTCAAACGCAAGCCGCCGGCGTCGTTCGCTACGAATGGCGGACACTACGAGCGGCGACGGCGGGGTGATTGCGGGGCTGCATACGGCTTCGTCACCGCTCGGCTGGAACCGAACGCTTCCCGCAAATTGGAGGTCCACATGCGTGAAACAAAGTGATATGACGGCCTAGCATTGGCCACTAGTAAGAGTCCGTAGGAACTCGCCTAGTAAAAGGGCGCGGATGAAGTATGCGTCGCCGATTGTAAGCCTAGCCCGCCGCGCTATCCCGCGGGGGTGATTGACCAGGCTTCCTTCGAGCGCTTCGAACAGCCCGCGCTGCCTGCGCCATTCTCTATTGGCGCAACCTGGACCCGGCTCCGCCCACGCGGGCGCGGGAGCTGTCAGACCACGCTGATTGATGGTCGCGGTCCGCCGTCGAGGAACCCGCGACGGTAAACCCTCTGGCCGAATATTTGGCCCGCGAGGGCCGCGGTCCTGCCCGGACCAACGGCGGACGTCGGAACGGCGCAGTGCACGGCACGGGCAGCTAGTGTGCACGTACCTTCACGCGACCTCTCGCGCCGCTGTGCGCTCTGCCCACGGCACATGTAGCGGCCGTGCGCGCGCGTTGCGCATGTGCTGTGAGTTAGTAAAATTAAAGGAAGTTCACACCAACGCATGGCATCTCATGTCTCCGTCTCTTCCGCCGACCTCGTCGCCGGCGGCGGCAGAGACGGAGCAGAAGTGAGATTGTCTAACACCGGGGTTGTGCTTCCTTTAATTTTATAAAAAGAGTTTCCACTCATATGCTTCACCAATACAACTCAAACACCATTCATGGACCATGCATTGATTAAACCTTAGCAAAGAATGTCTCTTTGAAGTATAAAGGGTGTAGTTAAGTGCATTCCACTTGTATCTGGTTTCACTCTTTGGGTCTATTCGTTTCTCCTGCACCACGTGAACCATGCAGTTCAGGCGGTGCAGCACTTCGCCGTTCGATTCACCGGTGGTGCCGACGAGTGCAGGACGAGTTCATGGCTTTCCCTGCACTCCTTACCAAGGAGGTGCAGAAGCAGACGAAAAAAGTGCAGGTCTGGTTCCGCCGATTTTTCAGGATGACGGAACCCGCTTTGCACCGCTGTGAACTGGTTCAAGAGGTGCAGGCTGGATCGAACGGACCCTTTGTAGAGCCACGTGTGTGAATTCAAGTGATGTCGCATGGGTAATCGTTGTGCGTGTCGTTTACAGCTTCGCTTTCCAACCACATTCACAGGGCGTATTTGCGCGCATTTTTTTGTTACGTCACTACATACGTCATATTTACGTCATTTGATGTTTTGTTTTTGCGCAGACGAGGACGGCCGGCACGGTGTTGACGGCTTGCATACCCAATGTCAGTGCCTTGTGGGGTTCCGGCCGTGGCTCCAACTGGAAGCCTGGCACATCGTTACGTCCTTATCGCAAGCTTGCACAGCGGCTGCCTCGCGGCGCTTTTTACTGCAAATCAGTATATGTCTAACCTCCCCAGTTTTCATTCTGGTGTCATCGATTTACTCGGCGCTGCTCCGAGCCTCCTCCTCACCATCGCTTACACCTCTTTACAACTATTTTCCCTTTCGCCTCCACCGATGACCCTTTGCCAAGTTGCGCAGTCGGTAGCTAACGGCGGTAGTGCGGTTACCAGATGATTGCGAAAAATAAACAGAAGCACGGTTAGCGTAAAGAAAATGCACTGACGATTACTACACTCTCTAATACGAAATTTGCCGCAGCGCGAGCTGCAGTCTTCTCGGTCACGGCGCATTTCTGCTGCGTCCAGGAAGTGTTCGCATGATCAGCGAATTAACCCTACGAAAATGCCATATCTGGCCATATATGGCCACGTCAGGAATTGGGCATATGTGGCCATATATATGGGTGTGTCATATAGGGCCATATATGCCAATTCCTGACATGGCCATCTATGGGTGAGGCCATATATGGATTTGGGCCAAATATGGGCTTATATGCCCATGTCAGGAATTGGCATATATGGCCCTATATGACACACCCATATATGGCCACACATGCCCAATTCCTGACGTGGCCATATATGGCCAGATATGGCATTTTCGTAAGATATTAACGCACGGCGGCGTGCGTTACTCTGCTGCTACCTCGCAGTGCGCCGCCGCCGGTGAGCATGTTGCAAATCGTCTTTGAACCTCCCACGCAGATGTCACGTGGTTCGGATTAGCCCCGCACAAGGGAGCAGCGAGCATTTGTTGCATATCGTGTTTGAACCTCTCGCGCAAACGTCACGTGGTTTGGATTAGTGGAGAATGGAACAGCGTCTGGGGAAAGTGTCAGGGGGAGGGCGCTCCTTGGTGGCGACGCATGAGACATGTTTGATGGAAAGGCAGTGAGAGAGATGACGCCGTAGCCGCACGTGTCGTACTCCACCTCACCCTTCGCTAGACGCTCCTCTCCGTTTTCTTTCTTTCGTCGCAGCTGCGTTCGCTCACTCGGTTACGCGGAGTGGGCCCGACTTGAAGCAATGAATAGAGCTGCAATGCGGACGATCACCTGCCTCCCTCAAATAACGCCTATACCAGCTCTTCAGGCCGAAGCTCAACTTAACACCCTGGATGAGCTTGTACATCAACGCCGCTCCGCACGCCAGAACAAACTAAATTTTGTTCCGGAGGCAGCGGCGTTGGCGATCTACATGGGCCGTTCTCTACCCGCCTTACCAGCCCACCCTGTAGCTAGGCCGCCCTGGCTGTACCATCAAGTGACCGACAACCGGCCTCTCATTCGACTCCACAGTCTCTCGATGGGAAACGCAGTCGAGCAATCCGCGGGCGTGCCATTACTAGCGACTGCGAACCTGCCCCAGGTTGTAGAGGCATTTGCTGGACGCTGGGGCGCAAGACGGCGTTTGAACTACAGCGATCGTATGCCCCTCTCATCCAGAAGCAAACCAAAACTGTGCTTATGAAACACTCCGCACCTGGCCTTCTATGCTGGCGGAGCTTACAGCCATTCGGGAAGGACTGCAAGCTCTACTACCGGCACTTCTTGAAGCTCCTGGAAGTTTAACGGCACAAATTTACACGGACTCAACGGCGGCCATACGGGATTTGCGACGTGTAGCCTCCAACTCGTCTGTCTCAAGAGACATTCATGAACTGCTGGACACGTGGTCCTGACCTCTCCGACTGGCGTGGATACGGCGTAATACTATCACCGCTCATATTGCGGCGGATAGTTTCTGTCACGTTACGTCGGTTCTACGGCCCCTGCCCTTGCTGACAACTGACCCACATGACCAATTTGTCCAACTAAAGGAAGATCTGCGTCGCGCCGACACGTGCTCTCATCCCACCGTGTGGAACAGACCTTCCCAGTGGGCTCGCTCGCTGGGAGGAGGTCCTGCTGCGTAGACTACGAGTTGGGGTGGCCCTCTCTCCTGCGGTAACCCGGGCGTGGCCACCGCGATACCATGCCCCGTTTTCCACGACCTGCCCCTTCTGTACGGCTCCTGCCGAAGACGCCGACACCAACCATCTGCTATGGACGTGCCCTTCACTGAGTGCAGCGAGATCCCGACACCTTCGCGGCACAGGCCTGCATCCGGGGAGACCCCCCGATCTTCAGCGATGGCTGTGGGGCCCCACCACCGCTGTCTTCTGGACTTCCTCCGGGAAACGGGTGCAAACTTGTACCTGTAGGAACTTATGCCAAAGGGCATACTGTCGCAATTAAAAAAAAAGTTACGCGGACATAAACAGACGCTGCTCCCGCGAAGCCCAGGTAACGGCTGCCAAATGGCTGCCCCATAAAACGACCGAAACCCTTCGTCGCCATTACTGCTGAAATTCTACTTCGCCAAGTAGCTGCGAATCCATCCCGGTAGAAGAGAAACTTCCCCAGTTGGAACACCGGCTTGAGCACATATTTCTTTTTCAGCTTGCAAGGCCTTCAAGCGACATTTCGCCAGTGTCTTTCACGCCTAAATATGCGCCATCACCGGTTGCCTGTTTATGCGTGCACGGTTTGCGGGTAGAAAAAGGGGGGCGTGCACGCACAGCTGGGCTTTATCCCGCTACCGATGAAAAGCCGGTTGTGCTGGTGGGAGATTTAAATGTCGAAATTGCATGGCTCAACGCGGTTAGTCGGCTGTCCTTAATCGAGTGGTTCGGGTGTAGGTTGATGTGTTGCACAGACATCTTACACACACAGTAAGATGCATACGAGGGGGAAGGAAAACGGACAGCCACATGTTTATACGCGAGAATAGAGCTCAAAGGCTTCCAGCTTTTAAATCGTTATGGGACGGATGCATGTTGTGGGAATTGTGGCTGCCCGCGATCCCGACTCGGTACGCGGCAGCGGTCGGAGGGATTGCGCAACCATACGGCAAGAATAGAGGGGTTCGCTTGCGCGTCGCGAGATGGCGCCGCCAGCGCGCTTGGGAGCGGGAAGCTCGGAGTGGCTTCGGCGGAGAGGCGGCTGCGGAGAGCGAGGACTTGGACTGCGGCGCTCGGCCAGCTCGGCGGCGGCGGGCGGCCGCTCCGAGCGAGGACGAGACGACGAGAAGGCGGCGGCGGAGCGACCTGGCGCCTTTCCCTTCGAGCCTGGACCGACCATCGTCCACCGGTAGCGGCGGAGTCGAACGACTCCCGCCGCTCGAGCAACGCGGGATCCGAGAAGACGGAGCCAGCTAAGGGAGGTTTTGGAATAAACCCCCTTGGAGGTTGGCGTCGGTTGCCTTTGTCTCTTGCCTGCCTCTCACGCCGGCGCCGTCTACACGGCAGCCGCGTGCGGAGGATTCGGAGTAGACCCCACACAATGTCCACGTTTGAAGACAGAAATTAGGATTGGCGTTGGCCGAACCTAAGTCCCTTTTTGTTTCACGCTCAAACTGCATTGTGCGTCATTTGAGAAAACTCTCGTGAGTCTTTCCTGGCCTCCTCCAGTGGATGAGCGCGAATCGTCTGACCCCACTACACATTAATCGAAGGCCGCAAAACACGAAAGCTATGGCCCGACTACGCCCTAAGTTCTGTCGAATGATCTTCGTGAACAGAAATTGTCGTTGCGTCGTTGATATCACCTCTTCAGTTGGATTCAGGGGTATCGACCGTCGTCTGCAGCTCAGCCGCCGCCATCGTTGCCGAAGCGCGATGGGGGCCAACCAGCGGAGGCCAGCCGGCGTCAGCCAAATTCGCTCGCGAGCGTTCGACTCGGCGTCCAACTTGGACGACAGGGCCCCCCCGACAGAGCACGACAGGCCCAACCGGACCTTTGGCTCTGTCGGACTCAAAAGAAAACGGGCTTGGTTTTGGGAATAAACCCCCCTTGGAGGTTGGCGTCGGTTGCCTTTGTCTCTTGCCTGCCTCTCACGCCGGCGCCGTCTACACGGCAGCCGCGTGCGGAGGATCGTCGGAGTATGACCCGCACTACAATGTCATTCGATTGGAAGGAGCAGAGAATTAGGAATTGAAGCGTTGGCCCGAACATAACGCCCATTTTAATTTCATTCGTTAAATGCATTTCTTTAATTACTGAGTATATAATTTCTCTCGGTGAACGCACCTTTCCTGGCCAATCCTCCAGTGGGTATGAGCCGTATCGTCTGGCGCCACCACCACCACCACCACAAACGCGAATGGGCGCAAAAACAACGGAAAGCTGATGGCGCCGCCGTTACCGCCTCAAGTTCAGCTCGTCGAATAGCGGCGAATCCCTCCCGGATGAACAGAAACTTGCCCGCTTGGAACGCGGTCGTGAGCCAATATCACCTCTTCAGTTGGATTTCAGGGGATATTTTCGACCGCGTCTGTCACTTCTAAGCACGCGCACATGACCGGTTGCCGGTTTATTGCGCAGGTTTGTAGTGGAGAATAGTGGGAGGGAGGAGCGGGGCGTGCACGCGCAGCTATAGGTTTCATGCCCGTACTGATGGATGGCATGTTCGTTGTACTGGTGCGAGGTTTAAACGCGCACGTTATACTGCCCAATGGGACCTGTCCGGAGTCCTTAGTGGTAGAGCTGATTGGGTTTGTGTGTTAGCCTATGTTCAGACTACCGACGCAAAAGCCGTATCGTGATCTCTGTACGTAAAAAAACGGCATGTCACGCAGTTAGGTAGGCTGAGACGTGAAATGACATCTTTCTAAAAGTTATTACGACAGTTGCGGCAACAGTCAGATGTTATGTTCAGACTATCGACGCAAAAGCCGTATCGTGATCTCTGTACGTAAAAAACGGCATGTCACGCAGTTAGGTAGGCTGAGACGTGAAATGACATCTTTCTAAAAGTTATTACGACAGTTGCGGCAACAGTCAGATGTTATGTTCAGACTATCGACGCAAAAGCCGTATCGTGATCTATGGACGTAAAAAAATGGCATGTCACGTAGTTCGGTTGGCTGGGACGTGAAATGACGTCAATTTTTAAAGATATTACGACAGTTGCGACAACAGTCTGAACCCTACCTGACCTCGGCCTCACACAAACAGTGAGATGCTTAAGACGCGGTTGAAACGCAGGCAGCTCCATGTTTATCTGCAAGAACAAACTTGCATCCTTCAGAGGTTCATTAAGATAATTGGCTAGGAAGTATGCTCCATCGCAAAGTACGATAAACGTGTTTTGTTTCGTACACTCCGTGGACTGCGTTCAGCTTTGCAGGTCATCCTTCTTCACAGAGTGGAAGGGCACTAATTTTTTTTCTTGTTGGGAGGATTGCTTGTAATTGTTTAGATGGGGTATTTTTTCGTGAACTTGCTGCTGCACGCCTTCGTAAGCCTAAAGCCCGTTCTACGTGGTACGATTTCGCTTGCGATTTCGCAGCTGCGGCGCCTCTCGTGCGGCAAAACGATCTATTTTCCTATTTTTACTGCTGCGACAAATTGACAAATGCCAAGCGGCGTTCACGGGATAGGTTCGACTGTTCCAGACATGTGGCAATTTGCCACAGCAACGAGAATAGTTCGTTTTGCCGCACGGGCGGCGCGGCAGCTGCGAAATCGCAGACGAAAATCGCACCACGTATACGCTTTCCGCATCCTTTTTTGTACGTTGCTTCGTCCCGCCCTTTCTGTGGTCCAAGAACTGTTTTGTTGCCGTCAAATATGTTGTAAGATTCATATTATACAGTTCGCGTGCGATCGGCCTTATACGCTCCTGCATACGCTCCTGTCTACTTGCACCTCGATCTACTTGCACGCTAGCATTGTGTTTTGGTTCTGGAGGCTCAATTATAAAACGTGTGGATCAGTAATTTCCAGCGCGTGGCGCCGTGGCTAACGACGTAGCTGGCCTTGATGACATGAAAACGTGAGCGACGCAGTGTCAGCGTGTGCACGAATCCAGTATCGTCAGGTAGCGCAGGACATCGTCGAAGGCAATCCATATATATACTCGCATGTAGCTTCTGCATCAAAGAGCCGCTTTCGAAGTCAAGAATGATGTCCTTTCTTTTCTAACGTAAGCGCATGGAGCGCACGCCTCAGGCCTCGGCTTTGGGAGTCGGCAGGCCTCGACAACAATGGCACCAACAAGGCGGCCGCAGCTAAGCCCTGTAAACTCGGCGACTTGTATCGGGACCGGACTACTAGAACAAGAACTGTGATGTTGCATTCGTCGGGTTAACACGGCTGACTACTAACGAGACGAGGTTTACGAGGTGAACGAGGCTTAAAAAAAACGATCCGTGCACGAGGCGCTGCAGGAGCCGTGCTGGGAGCGCAGCTTCACTTTCGTACGTGGCTGGCCTGGTGAATGGGTGGAACCCAGCTGCGGGCCCGTCCATGGACATCTACTCCGGTGACTGGATGGCTTCCTATGCAAGGAGACTCAAGCTCCGACTGTGCAATTTTGGGAGAAGTGCAGCCGATAAGATCGCCGTTTCGGCCAAGTTTGGCAAAGCGACACGCACTTCCCCCTGTCGTTTTGCGCCCTTGTGGTAGTGCTCCCCTCCCGGGGTTTTCCTTCTTTCCTTTACCTCTCAAAGCGGCGCCACAACCCGAGAACACATGCATTTGCATGGCGCTACCACGCCGTTTCAAAACGACGCCCCCTTTTTAGAGAATTGGGCCCCAGCCCTGCCTTCCCTGCAGCGGCGGGGTTGCTCATGATGCCACTCGCCGCTGTGTGTGCGCACTCGAATCAATTTTAACACGAAAGTGTTTTATTCCGGGATTCACGAAGATTTCACTTACGTTATATCCGTCACCGGAAGTGACGCCAGTACAACGAAGCAAGCGGCCTGTAAAGGGTGCGCCCCTGCACACAGGGTCTTCTTGCGGGGAAGCAACCTTTAGTACTAAAGGGTACGTTATACTTCGGGTGGTTCGTTTTCGGGTTTTATATTTCATCACGAAAGTGTTTTATGCCGGGATACACTAAGATCTCACTGACTTCATATCCGTCACGAAAATGACGTCATGGTACAACTTTGCCGAAGCGACCCTCCAGCAGGACGTCGCTCGCCAAGCATACCCACAAAACAGCCGCCGACACGCTAATCACGCTCAGCTGCAGATTTCACGGCACATTTAACTTCTGCGTTTTGCCGATTCCCATGACAGAGAAATCAACCGCAGTTTTTCTTTCCTACATGCTCGAAGCTGACCCACGGAGGTCTGCCGAGATCGTGCACTGCACGACCGTGGTATCGGAGCACTTCTGGGCCCGAGCGAAAGGTCCGAAGGCGGCGGGCCGGCAGTGGGCGCCAGGGCACGTACGGCCAAAGGAATACGGCCCCTCACGATTTTTCACTGCAACCTTATACGGTTAAGTACAGTCGGCAAAACGCTTGTCTATAACGCGCGAGCGGCGTGCTCCGGACTGCGCGGGAGTCATCTGGTTTGAGACCGGTAGAATATGTGAGCGTGCGCGACCAGCATCAGCTCGATGGCTGTTCCCTTGTCGCTGTGCCCGTCGCCTTAGCTTCCGCAGTGATCCGCACCTTCTTTCGCCGTGAGAAGCGCTGCCTGTGCTGCCGGGCTGGGAAACAATAGTGTAGATTAGCGATTGGTAGTACAGCGTTGTCTGCGTTCAACCACGTGCAACGGTTAATTTTCGAGGCGCCCTACGCAGTTTAGACAGTTTTTTTTCGGTATGCGAGAAAACAAACAACAATCGCCGAAAACGCATCGCTGCCGGCGTTTTAGAGCGACTAGATATCGGTCCGTGATCGCTTGTACAGCAGGGACGTGCAAAGCCGAGCGCAGAAACCGGATATATGGTGCGCACGGTTCTTATGCATGTACGCCAAAGCTAATGAAGACGAAAAGCTCGCACAGCGCACGTTAAGGCAGGTAATCTCCGCTTTTTGTTTCCCAGCCTGGCAGCGCAGGCATGCAGCGCTTATTACGGTCAAAGAAGGCGTGGAAGCCAAGGCGACGGGCACAGCGAGGAGTCACATAGCCATCGCGCTGATACGGGCCGCGCATGCTCACATTCTACCTATCTCAAATCAGGCGTTATCACTAGATGTCTCCCGCGCGGTCCGGAGCACGCCGTTCGAGCGTTATAGACAAGCCTTTTGCCGACTGTACGACAGTGGTACTTGGCGACTTATGCACGCTGACGGCCGCCCGCAATGCCTACTCGAAGCCCACCAACGGAGGTGTGGTAGTTCGTCGGCGCTTATTAGGGAGGTAGACGTGCGCCGCTTGCCGTGGTCTTGCACTGGACGGCCGTCGAGGCGGTGGCGCTATCTCTTGGCGCAGCCGGGTACCTTCGCCTGGCGTGACGGGCATCATCGTCGGACATTGTGAGCCCCCACCCCAACCAAACAGTCCCGCTGTTAAAATATAGATGCAAGCTTTGTCCTTGTGGGCTGGCGTTCCCACATACTGTCGCAGTGACGCACGGCCATCTACGAAGGGAGTACTGTTAATGCCCAACGTTATACGGTTATACTCTCCACCGCCACGCGCCGCATCTTTCACAGTGACATTGCGCAATGTCTCGCGCTTTTCGGCGACCACCTGTGCGGCACTAGAGCCCGCGCCGCGATTGGCGTTCTCTAGCCACCAATCGTGCGTGTCCTTAGTCTGCGACGTAGAGATCGCACTACTGTTCTCATAATTACACAAACCAAATCAGGAATACAGATAAACACCAACATAGCGAGTGCCATCTGCACGTCGGCTTCGCTGCACTTCCCCTTCACAGGGTGAAAGGGCTCAGATTTTTCTGCTTGCCGTGAGATAACCAATTTTGTTCCTGCTGCCGAACGTATGAAGAAATCATGTAGGCCATGATGCCGACTTTCCCTCTTTGTGTATATGTATACAACCTTTACGGACTGTTCTGATAATTTAAGATAACGATGAAGCGGCTTATAAATGTGTTTTTGTGAGGTGTCTGCTAAATATAAGTGTTTTTGCAACGGCCGGTTTGAACCAGCAGATACACTGGCAAATCTCATCGTAGTAACGCGCATGTAGTCCTGTTGCTAAAAAGAGTAAAGCGAATATATCATGTATTTTGGTGCTGCTACAGTGCCACGTAGGCAGAATTTTCAGCAACGATCAGCCCCACAACAAACAGACCGGGAAGGAAGGGGTGTGCGGCTGCAGTGGCGATGCCTTCACTCCGCGCCAGACATTACTTGGGTCAAGCTGAAGCGAGGCTTGCCACCTGCCTCTGCCGACCAGAAGCAGTGCGAAAAATTAGTCGCGTAACTGCTCCCTCCACTGCAAATATTGCCTCTTCTCTCCCCCGCTTAATTCTCCTGCTCTTTCCCCAGCCGTTTCACTCCTTCCACAATAAAACACGTAGGAGGTTTGTTTATGCCACGACTGTTTATGCACTGCACTGCTCGTGCGCCACCAAACGAACCTTTTGTTACTGCTGAACTAGGAACGCCCTCACGAGGTCAACTCGTTGCATGCTCTTTGTATTTTTGAGCCAAAGCATTGTTTCCAACGCCTATATTTTCATTTCCTACTGTAAAAAATGAAATAACATAGCAAACACTATTTATGTGTTGATGTTTTGCTTCAAATTTGCCTGTTTTCTTTTGGCTGTGTCTAGAGTGCCGTCCGACGGTGCTATAAGCACTCCGCTAAAGCGACGTCCATCAGCATTTCGATGACAGAAAAAATGCCGTGTTTGGCATTACTTCACCTCCGTAAGGTAGCGTAACGTAAACTAACCTAACAGACCAAATGAAGTGACAAAAAAAAAACTATTTAAAAACTAATCTAAGCCATAACAATTATAACTAAATCTTAATTAAGAATGTAAAAAAAAAATTAAGGGTAGCGGGAGCCGGGCTCAAACCACTGACTTCAGTAACGGGAACCTAAGACGGAGCCTCTACACTACGACAGATACCATGGCCTGTATCAGCCCAGTCTTAAACATTCTAATGTTGTCGGACAGCATTCTAGCCATGCCTGGGGCGCTGCGCTGCGGCACTCCGGACATGGCGTTTTCTTTTTCGTGAACAATGTTGACAGGAATGAAGTGTGTTTCCACATTTGGTGGTTTGGAAAAGCTTTGCTTGTATAAAACTTCTCCTTCAAGATTTCATCTGAACTTTGGGCCGCACAGTTGAATCGAGGGGCAGACAGAGACTAAAATTTTCTCATTCAAGTAGCCCAAGGAAGACCATCGTCTTCGAAACTTGCTCGTAATACCCTACCAGACAGCTGATTGAATGGGCAAGGATTGTGGCACTTTTTACGATTTCAGTAAAGTTGTGCGCGCCTCCTCTTGGGCGGTGGCATCGTAATTTGTCTACAAGACACTCTACTGTTCGGTAGGAGTGAAATAATTCCTCACCAAGAACAAGAACTTCATAGCAAGTTTTTGGAAACGGGCTGTCGTCGTTGCTTCATTCTGTCCAGCAATGAATGGCCACTGTTTCACAGACAAGCGAGGTTCACACCGTGATTGGTATTCGATAAATGCGTCGTGCCACTCTGAACAGAGTTCAAAGGGGACCAGAGAGGAAGGAGATATGATGTTGACAATGCTAAAACCTCTTCCCCACTCTCCAGAAAGCGTTTTCTCACTAACCCCCCCTTCTTGTCCTCCCTGTGCCGTCGATATGGAGGTTGCATTTGTGCTCACATCACCAGTTAAACACACTGAACTGCTGAAATTCTGACCGTCAATTTAGCAAGTTTCGCTTGACCGCCATTTCATGAGAGATCAATGTGCCTAACTTTGTGTACGCTTACTATGACAACTTGCTTTAGGTGGCTTTATTTGCACCTTTCTGAAGTGGAAATAAAAACTGCACTGCTTTGCCATTTTTAGGCTTGACAGGTTGAATGAAGCAGCTATGCTGCCATGCGCTCTAACACAAGACTGCCTGTAACCGTTGTAGTTTCCCACTGCACGTCGCAGGTTCAACACTGGCCCTAGCAGAAATGCAGCTCCCACGACGACTCACAACCAGACCATGACTATTTATTGTTCGCTGCACAGCATGAAGCAGCAGATCTGCGATCAAGCACAGTGCCACACATGCTTGCTCGAGAGAAAGAAACAAAGTGATGAGGCGGGGGAAAAAAATCTATATTTTGTTAAACGGCTAATAACATTTCTTTCCCTCCCCCGCAACTCTGAACACTTTGCATTGCTCACATAAGTGGTCTGGCAACCTGCGCTGCCGACAAAGAGAAGACAGGCGCGACATCACATCTATCAGTCAGTGAAGCATTCGTACCGAGCGTCCCTTTCCCTCCAGCACGACTTCTAAGATACCAAATGTCGCAGGCAGCACGCTTCGATAGAAACGCGCTTTGGCCTCCCCTAGGTCCGTGCACAGCCCCCCGGAAACACCAAAGTATGCCTCAGGCTTTCACACACGTGCCCGTAATGCTACCCTTTTTTGTTTCCCATTGCCTCTAGGCATCACTAATCAGACAAAGAAGCAGAGGACATCACAGCAAAGCATTCCTTACAACCATAAAAGATGCGACATCCATTTCACAGAACATCATTCTAAGTCGTTTTCGCTACCACTAAGACCTGCGCAGAGAAATTACATCCAGGAGGTTATGATCAACGTTTCTCGTCTACCCCAGCTCATCGAAGGGAGTAGTGGCACCACAGAAAACTCCCTCCCCTCATCGCCGAACCCATTTCACCCATAATGGAGCACTGAAAGTGGGGCGGGCAAAAGTTTCTATGCCAAGGACCACGGAACGTAGAAAGCACCTTTAAGGAAAACATTACAATGATAGGAGGAAGGGAAAAGAAAAACGCATGCCCACAGAAAAAAGTAGGCAAATTTGTTTACACAGGCAAGAACTTGAGCACGAAAGAGTCCTCTGCCCAACTAGAAACTCATCTTTTTTTTTTTTCCCATGCAATACACTGTAGTCTATCAATATTTACAATAGGTTGCTCTCTTATCTCACATTTGGTACAACATAATACAGCTCTAGCACATATGTACAACAATCCCGCTCAGCACTGCGTAATGTATAGCATGCAATCTCCCAAAGAGAGCAAGAACACGTCAGAGGAGGACCCAGCCCCAAAACTTGTCTTTGAGGAGGAAAAAAAAAAAAGACAGCGTTGGTCTCTCTTGAGAAGCCCAGACAAAAATGCTGGCTCTATCTCTCCCCTGTTAACTTTTCCTCGATTGGGAAAAAGAGAAAAAAGAAAACCTAGTAACCCTACAGAGGAACCTTGAACAATACGTGCTTCACACAAGGGCAAGTAGCTATCGGAGACACTGAGCACCAGAATATGTTGCACCAGGGAGGGAAAGACAGTCACAGCACCACTACGACACACGCTCTAAATTTAGAAGCTCGTTATTCTGAATCACGTCGGTCTGCTTACGTGTCAACCACTCAGACACAAAACAGCTACAAAAAGGCTGTCAAAGTGAACGAAAAACAAAGACCGGTTTCCTCGGCACAAAGCACAGCAAACTTGTAGCGGTGTTCTCCTGCAAAGCATACCCGCAAGCAAGAAAAAAAAAACATCTTAACCAAACGATGTTTCCATGAGCCGCTCTATAGGAGAACGAATTCCTTGTACGCGGCTGAGCGCCAAAAGCTTTTCCCACCACAGAAAAACTAGACTCAACGTTCCAGAAAAGAACCACGACTGATGAATCTTCAAACTACAATTTTCCTTCTGTCTTAGCTGCAGACACAACAGCTCAGTGTACCTTGTGGCAAAGCTGTCATTTACATAAGCATTGTCAATCTATTGCAGCTAGTAAGACTTGTTACGAGTACAGCAAACTTGCTGAGAGCTTATTATAGCTAGCCGTTCATTGAAAACCTAAAATGAGGGTCTTTAAATCAATTGCAATATTTGAGAGACATGCAGGAACAGCGGATTTGGCCACTGACTGGAGAGCATACGCCGACGTAATGTGGAACAACAAACCAACTCCAGCGGCTCCATACTTCGTATATCGCAGTTACATGTGCAACCAGTCTAACAGTTTCCAGTAACTGCAAATCCGAATAACCACTGCACAAAAAGCAGGGAATGATGGAGCTCTCTTTGACATGATACTGAGTAGCTCAACATAGTATACTATACCTCCAGTAAACCCTTTAAGATTGAAGAATGCCAAGAGATTTCTACAGCTAGAAACAGCTACATCGTCCATTGGCTCCCAGATCGAATAACTCAAACACAGCTTTTACGAAATACAATTGAGCACACTCATGGAACAAGACCCAGCGCTCAAAAGGCCTAACACGCAGCTTCAGCACTAAACAGTTCATTCTGAAAACAGTTTGTTCTACAGGGTGGAATGTAAAGGAAATGCAAATACTGATACATCTTCCTTCCATGCCTTGTTTCGACACACAGCAAGCCTGAGGGGGAAAGGTGCAGCCCCATCTCTCACAGTCGTAAATGTGCAGTTTTTGTTTAACTATATGTAAACTGTAAGCTAGGAAAAATTTTGAAAAAAAAAAAAAAATCCTGAACGAGAGCAGCTGAAACTGCGCTGCACTCGCACAACTTGCTACGCCATGACAAGAAAAAGGCCTGCACGCACATGAAGTGTCACATTATGGGTTACTGTTTGTGTATGACGTTTAACACCAAAGTGCTCGCTCGTAAGTGCCCACACCTTCCCACAAATTACCTGCGGCTCATGATCCCTGCATTCGTTTCTCTTCCGTAAAAACTACTAAATTAAACAGCACTAGTGAGGACTCACAGATGCCTGTACTTTAACAAACACGCCCCCATTATTCCACGCCAACAGGAATTCCACAATGCCTGTTTGTGGCATTTAACGTTTCTGTTTCAACGAAATGAAATAACTCCTGCTGTTTCCAAGGAGACCTCAATATAGCACCACCAGCACACGGGGGTAAAGGGATACTACTTCATGACGCTAGGTCGTCCAAAATTTCACCGCCAAGATTCACACTAAGGTGCTGTGCAGACTGCAAATATACATCAACGGCGACTCGACCGACTGGCTGGCTCTTTAGCAGTAGCAAACTAAAGTCTCTCAATGCGTTTGAAACAGGAAACACACACATAACAAATTTCGATGTGCACGTACGACTTGCATATTCTCTTCTTGAAGGGTAGCTTCCTTCGGGCTGCCTGCTGTCCAACCTTACCGGGTTATATGCACGCGTAGCAACCAGTCACTCGGAGTAGACGACGTCAAAAGAAGCTCAGATACTGAACCCTCTGCACCGCAACAAATGGGCATTAGGGTGGGCCACGTCGGCTGTCTTTTAGCAGCTCACTCTAGTGTGCGTGTGTGCAACAAGGTTTTTCCACAAAATTCTACCGGGAAGCAGCTGAACCTAGAAATACCCAAACTGGCTCCAACAAAGCTTTCGACCACAACCGACCTATGGATCAACACAGCTTTCGTCCAGCTCACTATGTTTGAAGATTTGAAAAGCTTCCCAAAAACAGTCAGAGCCTGCGACTACAATGTGAAGCACAAAGCGTTTTTTAAAGCAGGCAGTCGCTTTGCAACTTTGCCAAGTGAAACTCCGCGGGGAAGTTCTTTGTGGTGGAGCGCATCAGTGCCCACAAAAAAAAACCACTCGGAATCGTGTTTGCTCTCGTGCCGATTTGACCCGAAACGACTGCCTTGACACCATACACGGGAAGCTCAGTGTGTACTTTGAAGCAAGAAGAGGTTGATCCCAAAACCAGACACAACGTACTCTAGGAATAATGTCTGCTGCAGCTTAAATCGGGACAAACTAAACAGACCCAGAAAGTGATCAACTAAAAGGTTATAGGAGCCTGCAAACGATACAGCATGGTTCCAACAAGAAAATTTATCTAGGGGCCTTCGCTTCTGCCAGTGCATTGGCCGCCAGTGTGATCTAGCTTGTGCGCGCGGAAGAGAGAACACTGTTTGCACCCTTCATAAAGTGGGCTTCAAGTCAAGCGGAAAGAAAAGTTTTCATAGTGGCACCTCATTTCAACATTGTGCTGACCTTGTATAACAATACCACCCTTATAGGAAAAAACAAAAAAGGGGAGGAATTTCAAGTTACTGAGGTGGTTCCCGAGCGAAATCGTTCCCAACAGTTTCCCATTCTTTGACACGTATCCCAGAAGCTGTCATTTCTGCCATGGGCAACGACGACGATAGGCAGCCTAAAAATGAGGCTTACAAAGCAACTGCAGCTATGGACTACGCCCCTCAGGGGGTCACAGCAACCACACCAGCTTTTGCACACATTCTGTGGGCTACGTTACAGATTAATGCTCTCTGATTACGCCTCTCAGAGGGTTATCACTTCACGCCGTGTCAAATGTGTAATCCAAAACACATTCAGCCTCCTTTGAGCCACAGCTTAACTCAACAGACAAACACTGCAAAAAAGAAACGCGAAGGAACATTTCATGTGAAGTAAGCGCCATTCCTGGAAATTAACTGTGCCAGCAATCATTCCTCATTATTTTTGCACAATTTCATTTGGTAGGCAAAGCTGGAATTACACTGGCAAAGGCATGAAACAATCGATTTTATGGTTAGGCCCAGATTCTGACTTTGGAAAATGGAAAAAAAAACAACAAAAAAAAAACTGACAAGAGCTCACATCCAAACACACAAACACAAGCCTTTGGGCATATGCCCGCGAGCGAGCATCGTGCAATTTGCACAGCTGTCAGTTCCAAAGAACTCCGAGAAGGAAATACACGAAAAGAGAGGCAGCAACAACCCTCATCGACGTCCTCTTTCAGCGAAAAACACAACACAACAAAACAAAAGGCGTTGCATCGGGCGACAGTGGACAAAGACAAGGAACAATTAACTAAGAAGAAGGTGAGGAGGAGAGGCTAGTTATGGAGGTCGGGGCGTCCCTTGGGCCGTGCCCGGAAGTCCGGCGGGTGGTCGGAGCTAGAAGGCCGACTCAGCCGAGCGAGACAGGTGAGTCGGGTGCGAGGGGCTCCGGGCAAGCCGCTTCTTGGGCAGCCGCTGAAGCTGAAGCTGAAGCTTGGCAAACGCCGGTCGGTCCTGAGACTTGTACGACCAGCACACCATCAGGAAGTCCTGTTGTTCCCGACAGCAAAAAAAGGAACAAGAAGCGACATGTCATCTAGGTTTTTATGCGATGGGTGATTACAGCTAGTGCAAGCTTTCAGCTAGGCTAACTAACAAACCACCTACACTTAAAACTGCTTGTCCTCCCTACTCCCCTTAGCCTGTTTCTCTCCTTTCTTTTACCAGGCCGAAGCCTGTTTCTCTCCTTTCTTTTACCAGGCCGAAGACAGCACCCCTACCTTCAAACACACATTTACGTCAGCAACAAAATACCACTTGCCACCGCATTACAAGTTACAATTCGATCCGCATTAGTGGGATGCTAGGCATCTAGACTGGCCTCCAACTTGCGATTTCGCATGTTTTTCAGTCAAATTGGTTTTATATTCTCCGTCCAGTCTGTTAGTTCACTGAATGCATTGAGCCCATCATAGTCTTCAGAGAAGACATTTGGGTGAGTAAAGATCGTCTCCGTGCTTGCCACCTCGCAGTTCAATTGATGGAGTTCAATTCCATTCACTTTCTGCAGAGGTAAGAGGAAGTCAATGTGAAATTGCTCCTTTTGGCCTCTGTGGCTATGGTTTAAATTTACACCTGCCTACATCAAGGGTTTCCCTCATATCATTGCGTTCCTTCAACCTTGCACGGCTGTAATGCAACATTCTCATTTCACAAACATTTTGAGTGTACTATAACGATAATAGTTGCTGCTCAGACCACAAAGCTACAATTTTGGCAAATCAATTGATTGATTGATTGTAGGGTTTGACGTGCCGATGCAACGCAGGCGATGAGGCACATTTTGACCACCTGGGGATCTTTAACGTGCGCTGAAATCTTTTGGCAATTCAATGTGGGGTAAAATGAGTTTCCTTGGTGGAAATTGCATTTCACATTTTAGAACAGATTGCAAAGCATGTTAGCGTGTCTATTAGAGGTGAATAACATGACACAATCCGAGACCAAATACTACAGATCATGTATTACGCAAACTGAAATCAAAAAGAATCTACACACGTGCCTTACTTGGTAGGATTTGTTACTGGGCCACATAGTCCCTGCTTAACTTGAAGCTGCCGTTAAAGGAGCCATGAAAAGAAAACAAAAGTTTGTTCTATTCGAAAGATTAGGTGTTTCATAGTACCCCAAGCGCTTTCCCGGAAGCAAATGATGCTTTATTCACTGAGAAATAAGGCAATTTAAGCCAAAATTTTAAATCTCCCGCTAAAATTGCACATTTCGTCACCTGAACAACGGCGTCATACGAGCCGGTCCATGAAACAGATACTTAGTATGTCGACTCCATATAGCACCCACACGCGGGAGTCGACCGAGACGGCGGCCATTTTAAAAATACTACTAGTAAAACCTAGTGCACCCGCAGCCCTAGTCATGGAATCGCCTGATCCGGAGAACAAAACTCTCGTCGAGGAGCTCGGGCTTGCATTTAACAACCTCACACCACTTGAACGCTCAATGCTTCTAAGTGCACGAGCGGCAAGAGTTGTGGATACGCGGTTGGACGCGAAAGCGACCATTCCGCGATAGCCACAACAGACGAACGCCCAGCCGTCGGCACCGCTGCCTCGTCAGCCCCGTCGCGACGGACGAATACAGACTGGTACGTATGTGCCGTATTTTCAATTTCAGTAGCAGTACCGCTTATGCCAGTTCGCCGGTGCCGTGTATGGAAAGCCGTTCGCTCGAGCTCTCTGCTCCGACCAGAAAGATTCGAGCGCCAATGCGCGGTGTGTACGGCAATTTTTTCCCCAAGGTCAGAGCGCTTTGAAAGGCGATTTGACGAAGTCGGCGACGAGCGCCAGCATGGTCCGGGTCCCTGCCGTAATCTACTTCCTCGGAAATGAAGCGAGCATACTCGTACTTCCTTTAGCTCTCTTTCTCCTTCCGTTTGCAAAGTTCACAAAACGTAGCCACTTGCTTCGCCGAGGTTCGTCGTTGGGCAGCACATGAAAGGAGATCTCACCGGCGGGGATATCGCACTCCCTCGACGATTTGCCCGTACTACATGGGCATTTCAAAACACAGCAACGAATTTCATTGGAAAGTACTCGAACAAACTGAAGTTTTCAGTGGTTGTAAACTGTAAACGAGCTCGTAACGACAGCAGCAAGCCAACACGACCTCCATACCGAAACCTGTGCGACGAGTGGCACTATCTCGTTGCCTGCTCTGTGTTCCTTACTCCCCTTGTTTCTATTTTTACCTTGCTGGTTGGCGATATGACGGCCAACCTCCTGTGAAGGATTACGATACCAAGCAAGGGTCGCGGCTGTGCGTGCTTGGACGGTTCGTTGGCCCCGAATGAGCCTTCAACCCGAAAACTCGTCTGCGCGACAGTGGCGACGGCGAGATGTTGAGTTCGGCTGGCGGTAGTTTCGTACGCATTGGCATACACGCTTGCGTGTTCGTTCGGAACTTCAACCGTTTACTCCACCATTCTTTGTCATAAAAAGAATGCGCAGTATGTTTTCACAGGCATTTAGCTCGCTATGCAAACTGTAAGCCCTGCCTAACATGCGTTTGCTTTTGCCGGCCTCCGCCAATCGCAGAGCATTCTTGAGTGACATCATAGGTTCTGTTGCGTAAAATGAGCTGGTGGGTCGCATGCTCATTTCCTTTTTTCCTAATTATGTAGCTTATTTGAGCGAAGTTTGCATTATAAGTGGTGTCGTTATGGTTCTAACGAGGCAATCTTTCGAATGAACCAAACTTGTGTTTTCTCTTCATGGCTCCTTTAAGAAACGAGGATGTGACAGTAGCCCAACAAGTGTTAAGTCTCAACAATTTTATTAAAAAAGCCTACATGCTTTCAACTACAACAGGGATGCTCATTCCATATGAAGGCGAGAAATTCATAGAATTAATTCCAAGAAACCAATGCTCCTTTTGGGCGAAGGGGGCATCCCCTAACATACCAATATGACGACCCTAAAAATCTTATAACATTGCAATCAATCAGCCAGACTGGAAAGTGAATGGATCTTTCCACATCCACACAAAGAAATTTGAAAATGTTACTATGGCCTTTCCTCCATGAAAATGAGTACGTTGCTTTCTAGAGGCAAATGGGTGACTTTCATGTCACAAACCTTAGATGCTCTGTGTTTCTGATGTTGTATTTGAAAACATGCAGGTTATATGAATACAGATGTTGGGGTCTGGGGCCTACCCTGTTACTTTAGCGCCCTAGTTTGCTCGTGCTAGGGCTGAAGGGGCCACGCAGACAAAATACAAGTTTGTTTCATTCGAAAGATTTGGTGTTTTACAGTGCCCGAGAGGTTTTCCGACACCAAACGAGGCTTTATTCGCTGAGAAATTAAACAATTTGAGCCATAATTCTCGTTCTCCCACTGAATTGTGTGTTTCGTGACGTCCGCGATGATGTATCCAGGAAGCGAATGTAAGTATGCAGATTAGGGCTGCAGCGAACTATCAGTTGTTTGCTATCAGCAGGGGTGAGACAGCCCAAAGAGATTTGGGAGCAGTTTTCGGAGCAGCAAAATTTCAATTTTGGAGCAGAAGAATCTTGATTTGGAGCAGGTAGGGACATTTAATACATCGTCTTGTGAGCTTAAAAAAATCATAATTTCAGCAATTTGAAGGGTCAAGTAAACAATCCAATCAGTTTTGAATACACAGAACACTGAAAATGCCTTACGCGAAAGAATTTTTTAGGAGTATCACAAAGTTCTAACTGCACTACCTTTTTCCTAACTAGTGATATTGTGTTGCGGATGTACGCAACACTGACTGCCGTTAACATTATCAAATTTAAGGGCTCTGCAATTGTGGCGCGTTTTTTTTACCGTTTCAATGCTAAAATTATTTCTGTAATCCCAGGCTGCGTTGTACGAACGAGTGTAGTCCCGGCAACTGTTAAGCAACTTCGAGATAACGGTCGCATAGCCCAACCAGCCTACCCGTTGCAGTCCGTGGGGCGCACGTCCACCCGGTGATCATTTGAGTAGCGTTACTGTTTAGCTACCTAGATTTGGGCATTAAATTTCACTTCGCATACATCAAGTGTTATTAGTCGCGTGCTATGGCAACCATGCAGTCCTGCAGCTATTGAGCGCTTCCTGGACAGGTCACGGCGCCGCAGCGCAGCCCGCAACTTTCGTGCCGACCGTTCCCTCCTGGGCCAAGGCTCGCGATCGCGCTTCGAAGCACAGCAACACTTCAGCATTTTATAACACCACAACGAGCCAAAAAGTTCAATTCACGAACCCGATTATGGACGCACGCACCGCGTTTCGCACCCAAGGACAAACCACGCCGAAGTCGTAGGCCCGACATTTCAAAACTTTTTTACGAGCCGCGCAACTTTTCGTAATCTCGCACCAATCTCAAACCCTATCCCCGTGTTAACGTCACTGTTCAGAGCCACAATTGATAGAATGAATAGATTGGAACCCAGCTGATAGCGTAAAATAAACCAGGGAAAATATCAGCGATGCGCAGTGAGCGCGTGAATAGGCAGTAGTAGGCAGATCAGGCGGCGGCCATGTTTGTAGCCACAGCGATGCCTAATCGGGAAGGCCGTTTCAGCGAACCCGGACAGAAAGCCAATCGTGTTTTAGAAGCTATAGTTTGCTTCATTTCAGTCTTTCTATTTTTGCCATTTCTGTGTTTGCAATTGACCGACAATAAAAGCGGTCACCGGGATGCGGGAGGCTTTCGTCCCCGCCGAAACTGACATGAGCATCAAAATGCGTGCCGTTGAGGCTCTTCTGGAGCAGTTTGGCGCAATTTTCGCAATTTTCATGCTTTTGGAGCAGCTTGGCGCAGGAAAATGGAATTGTATCAAAAAGGCGCAATATGCGCAGCTGTCTCACCCCTGCTATCAGTCCTCCTAGATGGCGCCACCAAAGTGCTCGGGACCTCGCTTTGTTTTTGACTGTATTTGTGCCAGGATAACGTTTGTTACAGTTGATAGAGCTCATTTCGTGAAACGTGGGGTATGCTCGACAAACAGAGTCACAGAAGACAATGTCGCTTATGCCAGTTGGCCAGTGTAGGCTCAACACACTGGACGGCTGTGCAGCTATAACTAGCATAGTGTGTGCAGTATGCACTGTTGCTTCTATGATTACCATATTTTCGGTCTATAAGTAGTACTTCTGTATAAGCCACCCCCCCCCCTCAAAACGACAGTTTTCCCGAAAAAAAAAAAAAAAAAAAAACGTACATATGTCGCACTGGTGTACAAAACGCACGTGTTAATCAGGTAGACTCATAGAGGATCAGTTCGTTAGTGTGGTGAAAGTACATGGTTGCGGTGGCCGCCGCCTCTGAACGCATCCCCCAGTAACACGTGCATCTGCCGTCCAAAGTCTAGACAGAACTAACTTCTCAAAAATGGTTTATTGATACACACAGATGGCATGTACTTACAGATAGTGTTTATGCAAAACCATCGAAGCCTTCTTCCTCCGACTCGCTAACAAATAATTCATTCATTTAGACCATAGAGCTGTGTCTCTTAACGTGCGCTGACATTACGCAGCACACAGGCACCTTTTCAAGCGTGGACCATGCGCGGCTACGACGTACCAAATTTATTCCATACGGAAGTCGCACCGGTGGATAAGACGCACTAAGGAAAATTTCAGAAAAAAATCGCGACTTATACACCGGAAAATACAGTACGTTCGTAACTTCCATCATTTACCTTACCATTCTTACTGCTATAAAAAGAATACACATTAAATTTAAGCGAAAATAGCTCATTATGCAAGCTTCTAACCCTATTTAATTTACGTTGAATTTTGTCAGCCTGAGCCAATTTAAACTAGCTGCCTCGTATATGTCATAGGTTCTGGTGTGGGAGACGAGCTAGTGGGTCACATTTTTAACAGCATAGCAGTTGGCAGACGCAAATCCGGTGGGCATGGACAGAAAACCCCAAAGTCTCAAGAAAAAAAAAATTACACCATCTTCTCGTAGGGGAACCCTGAGTAGTATGCGAAGCAGCCATGGGGTCGACTGAAGTTCCCATTAGTTATCAGTTCGTCGTTTCCGTTGACATTCAGCTTCGCGTGCCCTCGTTGTATCAGTAGCTTTTTGACGTAGTTTGAATGAGTGAAGGTCATAAGGCGCGTTCGTAGCACATGTTCCCGTCTCAGTTTGTAGCGCAGTGGGAAGAGCGCCACGTACCTCCCGTTGCGGTAAGAAAGTCGTGGGATCGAAACCGGGCGCCGCCTAACTATTTCTTTTTATAGTGGACTGCGCTGATGTCAGCCCAAACGCTGATGGGGCTGAAGAGACGGGCATGCGCAGTAGAGTGCGGACGGCGGACAACGACAACGAGGGAGGGAGGGACACAGCCCCGAGCATAAGATGCTTCCCATCTAAAATGGGCCACGCCAAAGGCAGGGAAGAGTAACATGTGCAGCCAATTGGGAAGGGAAAAAAAAAAATGTTTCCTGTGGTCGGAATTTAACCTGGATCCCTCGCGATATGAAACCGGCGTCTATCCGATTGAGGTATCATCGCACTCCGGGCGCACAGCATTTCCTTTGAGTTAGTAGCGCAGGCATTGGCTTTGGACTTGGCCGCAGGTTCTAGCACGTGCTAATGTGGTCCACTTTGGGAGAGATGCGAAAGCCTGCGGACGAAACGATCCGGGCCTTCCAGTCATGGAGAGCTTTCAGCAGCAAGTTCGGAAATACATGTGAGGTGCAACAGCCGGGTCTCCGAAGAAGGGAGAGGGGACGCCTGCAGCTCTGTTGTTTCTCCAGCCTTGCTCCACTAGTGCAAGCTGCGCCGATTTTTTTCCTAATTACAGTTAAACCTCGATGTAACGAACTTCAATGTAACGAAACCCTCGATGTAATGAACCACGGAATTTTTCGTAACTTCAAGTGTATGCACACCATGCATTTTCACCCTCTGTGTAACGAAGTCCCGTTTGCCGGAATTTCAATGTAACGAAGTTTCATGGAGAACGAGGCACGATATTTAAGTTGTAGAAGTAGATTTTGGGAGACGCAAGCGCCGAAATGGGGTCCCAATAAAACACGAACGGCGACACGGGTCGCCCAATGCCGCGGATGCAGCCAGCCACGGAGTCTTTGATTAAGTCCCTTGCCTACAAACTGCGTGGCGTGCATACACGGCTGGCGCACTGCTTCTGTTTCTGTCGGAGCTTAATCGTGTACGCGAGCATCAGCGTGAACCGCATGGAGGGTTTTCTCCCTGCAAAAACGCAAAACGCACCCCGCAAGCCACAGGCGCGCTGACGCAGCCGCGGAGACGACCCGCACTATGCGGGTAGCTCCAACGACCACTTCTAACCACTCGCTGAAACGCAAGTTGAGGGGCAAGCGAGAAAAAACGCGGATAACGCGGGCAAAATTTTCACAGTAAAATGTCGTATCACGCGTACGCGCTGCTTACTAAAGCGCCCATCAAATATCCTCCGCGGTGGTAAGCCTAATCGCCTCTGGCGGGGCCGCCGCCGCCGCATGCCACCGCTTTGCCCTTCGTTGAGTTCGCTCATGCTTGTGGGTTTCATCGGTCCAGCAAGCATTTGTGAATATTTATGAGCCCTGCATGCGCGTTTTTTTCACACTTGCGTCCGCGATTGCGAGCCGGCGGCGGCTTCTGGTGACTCGCGCTGTACGCGGCAGTGGGAGGCATTTGACCAGTTTCGCGCATGTGATGGCCGGAGCTTTGAAGCACTCGGCGATGCCGGCTGGCCAGACGATTAGGCTTACCGCCACGGAGGATATTTGATGGGCGCTTTCGTAAGTGGGGCGTATGACGTTTTACAGTGAAAATTTTGCCCACGTTATCACTTTTTTTTCTCGCACGCATGCCCCTCTCGTTTGCCCCTCGAGTTGCATTTCAGCGAGCGGTTAGAAGCGGTCGCTGGAGCTACCCACATCGTGCGGGTGGTCTCCGCGGCTGCGTCAGCGCGCCTGAGGCTTGCGGGGCGCATTTTGTGTTTTTGCGGGGAGAAAACGCTTCATGCGGTTCATGCTGATGCCCGCGTAGACGATTAAGCTCCGATAGAAACAGAAACAGTGCGCCAGCCGTGTATGCGCGCCACGTTTTCTTTTGCAGGCAATGCTTCAGGGATGAACACTTCATTATAACCGTGAATTTTAATGTAACAAAGTAAATTGTGAATTTTACCGACTTCGTTACATCGAGGTTTACCTGTATTAAGCTTATTTGAGTGAAGTTTGCATTAAAAAAGGTGCCATAGTGTTACACTAATGAGGCGAACTTTCGAATGAACCAAACGCACTTTGTTTGCATGGCCCGTTTAAACAAAGAACAGTACTTCAAAGCTATGACATGAAGCACAATGCACATTGCTTCTTCTTCAGGGGCTCATAAACACAATCTGCAGTCTCTTGGAAGGGATCATAGTCACCCCTCTCCCCCCCGCACCCACACGCAGCCCCTCGGCTACCTTGATGTCCTGGGACGCCTGGATGTTGGCAAGTGACTGCTTGATGCCCTTGGCCACCTGCCAGATGATGGACTCGGAGGGCTGTCCCCGGAAGGGCCACTCCCCGCACAGCAGCTCGTACCACACCGTCCTGGTTGCAAAGAGGACAGGGAATACAAGGAGGGCGTGTTGGGCAAACAAAGATCCCTCCCCCCGTCTTCTCCCCCTGCTCACCCAAAGGCGTAGATGTCCGAGGCGGTGGTGAAGGGCAGGTCGTCGGCATCGTGCTGGTTGCCCGCGCGCAGGCAGCGCACCACCTCGGGCGCCAGGTAGCACAGCCAGCCCTGCGGGATCGTCAGCCAGTCCCCCTTCCTGCGTTGCCAGGAGGCGTCAAGCTGACAACATCAAGCTGACACAACATCAGCGTCAAGCTGACACAAACCTCCTGCAACTGAGCTCTCCACAAAGGCACCACCCTGTGTGAGCACAAAGGCACCACTAGTACATACAGTGGAACCCCAATAACACGACTTTCAAGGGACCGTGAAAAAGCGTCGTATGACAAGGGTGTCGTATGATAGGAGTATGGGTAAAGGCCCGTCTAGTAGACTGCCTCATGCAACAGGTGAGTTAAGAAGTTATTTAAACTACTGTATTTAGCATGTTCTCGCGTAATTTTCATACCCCTAACTGAAATGTAAAGAACGAAAGAATGCCTATTTCATGCCCCAACCATACTGAACTGGTACAGCAAGCTTACCGGTTCCCGTGGCAAAGCTTGGTGACCGAAAAGAGGCCAAAGTCAGTGATGACCACCTTCCCGTTCTCGTAGAAGATGTTCTTCGTCTTGAGGTCCTTGTGCACAATGCCCCGGGCATGCAGGTAGCCCATACCCTGCCGAAGAGAGAATGCAACATAAGCTCCCACAAGTCTCAGTGCCGGGGACATTCAATGGTCAGATCATGCGAACTGGTTAGCTCGAGAACAGACTGATAGCATTTCTCAACCACCTAATGGATGTGTCTGTGCTCTATAACAATCCAGGAATGCTTCGCCAACTAACAAGCTATTACATTTGTGTATAAAACCTATTAAAAACTCAGTTTTGGCTCTGTACTTTTTAAAAATCTATTTCTTTTTTAACTGATGACAAGGTTAGTATTCCTGGTACAATAGTGCGTGATGCGGAGCACTGATGAAGAAAGGATAAGGCATCCAGCCTTTTCACAAGCCTCAATTCAAACTCTGGTGGATGGCACAGAAGAACAGTAGTCCCACTGACCTGGCAAATCTGCAGGGCAATGCCGCTAATCCTGTTGAGGTTGAACTTGTCCTTTCGGAGGTGAATATGTCTGTACAGTGTCATGCCTTTACATAGACTGCAAGAGAGAGGGAGAGGGGGGAGGGGAGCGGGTATGAGCGCACACAAACGACAGGCCATGAACCCACAGCTGTTCACTTGAAATGCAAATTATAACACTATATCACACCGCTGTTCGCAAGAGGTGCGCAAACAACGAAATTTTCCTCAAAACCTAATTCAGACTCAATAGCTTCAAAAAGCAATGAAAGAATTGTTACACAGAATGAAAGCACTTTTCATCAAATTCAAAGAATCTGACCAGGCGAACAAAAAGTAATCACAACTTGAATATAAGACTACTCACTCACACGTCTCATTCCGAGGTTATCAAAAGTATAGTTTCATATCTTGAAGCCACAAAATTCCTTTCATGCTCCAGTAAAAACCACATTATTTTTCTAAAGCCCAAGAAGCACGAGTGGAGTAGCTGCCTTCTCCCAATGCAGCAGTGTGGCCCCTAAATGTGGTAGTACTCCTTTGAATGCCCCCGAATATTTGGGGAGTGTGGGGAGAGAGCAACTACATTAACAACAGACTAACTACTCAAAGTTTCAATAATTTGTCATTCCGAACATTAAGAATCTTTCCCACGTCCCTTCTGTTTGCCATCAGCAACAAGGCTGCCGCTACCCAGCACTTCTGGAAGTACAATGAGGCTCTAAGCTACAATAAAAGCACAAAAAAAAAAAACTGCAAACAAAACCACTGCACAAAGACACCACTGCAACTTGTTACACCACCACATTACCAAGATGACACAAACAACACAGGCCACGGGGTCACAGCCAGTGCTGGCTGGACAAAATCCTCTTTTTTCTTTGTTTAACAGGCAACAATTTAGTTCTGAAAATGAACAAGCGGGGATTCACCCACCTCGTGATGATAGCAAGCTTTGGTGGCTTCATGCAGGCACCCATAAAGAGGACTAAATTCTCGTGTCTCGTCTTGCGGAAGGTCGCAACCTGGCGTGGGCAGAGAGGGACAAACGGAAACCTTTGTAGGAACAACGAGGGGAACAGAACAAACACGCATGGGCAATCGGGAAAGCACCAGCCCACCTCTTGCTTAAATGTCTCCAGGGTTTTTCTGTCGTCTATGTGATCCATGTTGAGCATTTTCACAGCAACACTCCCATGCCAGTTTCCTCTGAAATGGATGAAAGCGACAAAAGGGATTGCTGACAATTACGACACTCCCTAAAGCAAAATCTACGCGTGACACTTTAGGTGTGTTGATAACACCATTTATAGCTTGTGTTCACTAGCGAGGCATGCATGCAGGAAACCGTGTGAGTGCGCCTTCACTGGTTTCATCGGGCTCCGCGGGATGGCGGTACTTGCCCGTGCCAAGCACAATATGGGTTGGACGTTCCAAGCTCTACACCACCGAACAAAAAGTAATGCCTCGACTCCAATGTTAGTGCAATTAATAACATCTCTGTTTACATCAATGTTGACAATCGAGTAGAAGCAGGGCAGACAACGCACACCGGTGTTTTTTTTTTTTTTTTTTCTGCGGCGTGCGGGCGCAGTGGCACAAGCTACGCCATGTCCGTGGCGCTTCGACGATGTCTGTGGCCGTTTCCAGTGTTGCCAAGCAAAGAAATTGGCAGCTAAACTTTCCAATGAATACCACCTATTGGGGCAGATAATTTGAAAGGCGTGCGTGTACCCTGGAACCACCTCTCAGCAACCCCCAGACGAACACACAGTAGTTACCGATGGAGCCATCCATGCATGGACTACTGCTCACTACTCCAGTGCCGTCTGTTGGCGGGTCACTGCCGTGAAAAATGTCCCGTGCAGCACTCTGCTGTCCTCCTCGCGCTTTCTTTGCTATCACCATTTATTCTCGGAGTTTGCTCTTTCATTTTTCCGTCCCCTTCCCCGTGCTTTCCATCCACTCGGTTACGCTGCCATCACTCAATGCACAATGTGTGCTTAATTAAGAGCTGCACTCTAAAACAATAAAGACAGGATCCCGACAACCACTGGGGTGCTCGTATTTTTTAGTGGGGTGGTACATTGAAAGATGCGTTCAGTTCATGCAAAAAAGGAAAGTAAGGTTTGTCATCTCACTTGTAGACACTCCCAAACCGGCCTTCACCAATCTTTTCCTTGATTTGGACATCATCAAAGGGTATGTCCCACTCCCTCAAAGAAAGCTGCAAAAGCAGAGCGCATCAAGATATGAGCACAGCGCAAAGCACACACAAGCTTGAAAGAAGCCCAGCCCTTTCCCAACAACTGGTAGTATCAAAAAAAAAGAAGGTAGCCAGTTAACATTGAGAAAATGAATAAAACACAAGAAAATAAAATACCTTACGAATAGCCTTTCTTTATTTTCCCTAACATGCACTGTAACACTCTTCCCTATATAGCTTTCGTGCCCCGTCAGGTTTGAATTCATTAATTCGCAATAACTTTTTGACTCCACATTTTGCTGGGACTAGGACAATGCCCAAGTCAATGTTTTTCTTCTCTCTCTCTGGATCTGTCAAATACACTCGATAGGGAGCCCAGAAATGTGTCCATGCTTCGCTTCATTTTGGCTGACAATGAAAAAAAGTACGCCCAAGTTGGCCACTTAATTGCAAGCAAGTGGATGTATTTCACTTCCCTGTCAGAAGACAAGCCAATCACAGTTGCTCTTCTGAAGCTAAACTGCAGAATTTACACCATGCAACTAGTATTTGCATTCTGGCCAACCTAGGAACAAGTGACCGTTCGCTAGTAGAAATGACTGTCATCACTGAGTCGTGTCAACTGGTGTTAACACACAGCATAGGTGTCTCAAGGCACACAACTACAGTTACGCCAGATTGGTTCGCAACACGCAAATCAAATACAAATATGGTCAGCAGTTATTTCATTAGCACAACTTAGGTTCTCCACATTTAAACCTGGAAGCCACTCGAATCCAGCTCGGGTGACCATCGACTAAGCGTGGAAAAATAGGAGAGCGAAACGCACGCTGTTCTGCCGCGGCCAAAGCCTGTCAGTCGGATCCAGATCCGAGACTTGACTGTCTTGCGAGTCCACTCGCGTTGAAGCCAGCGTTTTCTCAGAATCCGTCTGAAAGAGCACGAATGCAGGGGACCTCTTAGGCTGTGGGTGCACCTCACACAGAGAGGCAATGCAACAGCTCTCCTAATTAGCCCTCACGAGGAAGTGCAGCATGGAGACCAACACAGAGTTTGGTTTCCGTCATAAAACAAAGCCAAACGAGTTAATTTAAAGGAGCCATGAAGAGAAAACACAAGTTTGGTTCATTCAAAAGATTGCCTCGTTAGAATCATAATGACACCGCTTTTAGCGTAAACTTCACTCAAATAAGCTACATAATTAGGAAAAAAGGGAATGGTCATGCGACCCACTAGCTCATTTCCCGCAACAGAACCTATGATGTCGCATGTGACAGCTCTGCGATTGACTGAGGCCGGCAAACGCAAACTCGAATTAGCAGGGCTTATAAGCTTGCCGAGCGAGCTATTTGCGCTTAAATTAAGGGCGCATTCTTTTTATCGCAATAAGAATGGTGGAGTAAACAGCGGAAGTTACGAAAGTACACGTAAATATTGAAGTACCGATTGATTGATTGATTTGATTGATTGTAGGGTTTAACACGCCGACTGCAACTCACGCGATGAAGCGCACCGTAGTGGAGGGGTCTGTATTAATTTTGACCACCTGGGGATCTTTTTAACGTGCGCCGAAATCTTGCACACACGGGCGTTTTTGCTTTTCACCTCCATCACGAAAGCGGCCGCAGCGATTGAAGTTTTGATGCGTACTGCTGTTGGTATTGCGCGCATTATGCATTGTTTCAGCTGCACAGCAGTGTGGCGCTTTGGGGTTGTGTCAGACGACACTGGCCAATTGGCGTAAGCGACGGTGTCTTACATGACCATATTTGTCAAGCCAACACCATGTTTCCCGAAAAAATTATTTTCTACCTTAACAAAAACAAGCCAGGTACAAATACAGTCAAAAGCAAAGGCAGGGAACGGCCGCCATGGTATGGTGGCGCCATCTAGGTTGACTCACGGTAAACAAGGCTCCCCATGACGTATGACATCATTGCAGATGTCACGAAAACACATGATTTGGCGGGAGAATAAAAATTTTAACTTAAATTGATTAATTTGTCAGTGAATAAAACACCGTTTGCTGCCGGACAAGCACTGGGGGAACCACAAAACACGAAATCTTTCGAATAAAACAAACTTGTATTTTGTCTGCATGGCCCCCTTAATTAAGGGCAAAGGTAGCAGAGTTTGAAACAACAGCCGGGCTTACACTTATGCTGCCGGATCCCGAGGTTCCCGATACCGTCCGGTCGCTGTCCGTGGACTTGACTGTTTCCACAACCTCTGAATGGGCAAGCGGCGACACCGGCGCTGGCAATTCCTTCTCTGTAGACAAGATCTCTGAGGAGATGCACAGAAGGGAAGGAGGGTGGCGCAAGGGTGAGAACACTGCAGCAGCTGGCACACTCGAACACTTATCCTCACGGTTCCACCGGCGACATGCTGCTAAAATTTTTGCATTTACACTTTACGCCAATCTAAAGTCTTCGAAAAGTGAGTTCAAAACTGTCCAGTATCAAACAAAAGACAGAAGAGCGTTTAAGGGCGTGGTCTTTCAGTTAAAACAGGAAGACATTTAGCTGTTAGTGTCCCTTTAACAACTAATGTGTTATAAATCTGTTTTCCCAAAGTAAAGTTCCCACTGCTCATCGTGCTTCATTTAGATTGTCGGTGGGCATGCAAATGGTTCCCTTTACTCTACTGTAAACTAACATAGAAAAAAAAAAGCAAGCTGCAATATAATATGTAACCAAAAACCAGCTACCCCTAGGTTGAAACACCAACGATGGGGGAACACAAAACTTTCCAAAATCAAGTCCAACACCAAACGAACCAACCCAGAAGCTAGCAGACCCTATATATTTATGATGATTAGTATGCCGGTAACGCTATTCCAACCTCATGTGCATGGTAAGGTGGTGTGACGTTTTGTGGGTTGGTTCATTTGGTGTTGGACTTGATTTTGGAAAGCATTGGACTCCCTGTCGTGGCCATTTTGACAGAGGAGTAGTTGATTTGTTTAAATGAAGAGACATCGTGTTATGTCCATCAGTTAACTCTTGATTTCACATCACGGCTTTACACTTAGAGAATTGCCTTATGGTTACTGTGGTAGACACTCACAGGTTTTGCCATCATTACTCTACACAGCCTGTTTGCAGACGTTTGATCTATACATTTCCATGCACCCCTCCCCAAATCCAAACTACTTCGACCGTGCTGGAATGGCACAATTAGATAGACGCGGCTTCATAATGCAAGGGGCATAGGTTAGATTCCGACCACAGGAACCATTTTAATTTTTCTTCACTTCACCCACGATCATCGCCATCGCCAGAGCATCGCCTCCGGTATTTTTACAATGCCAAACGCATCAGCCCGGACCGGCCAACCAAGCCCTCTCCTTCTACTCCGGCCACTCTCCCCCAATCTGTAGCCTTCCCAGCGCTTTAGTCACGTGACCGGTTCATCCCGGCGCGACGCGTGGTGGAAAGCGGCAACGCTGGCAAAACGTGCTCCGCCGCGAGCCTGAGTTTTCTGACGCTGGCGGGGGCGCCCCCTCCTTCGGTGATCTCAAACATAGGTTGCCTTGGCAACCAGGCACAAGCCACTCTCGAAATTAGTTACGGTTGCGTGATCCCGGTTCAGCTCGGGGCCCCACCTTGCGAAATCTAGGCACTGCAGGCGTACCAGTCACTCCCATTGGGAAGCGCGCGATGCGTTTGGCATTGTAAAAATACAGGAGGCGATGGCCAGAGAAAGTTGGCTTTCCTGCACTGCGTTTTGGGTGGACTACAGACGACACCAATAAGAGGCTGAAAGTTTCACTTCAAAAATTCAGTGCCATTCCAATCTGTAAAGGTGGATCACAGCAGAGCCATATGTGGCTCTGTTGACCAGGGCGCAGTTCAAGTAGTGCACGAGACCAAACACGCTTGTCTGCACTTTGCGATTGAGCTTACTTCCTAGTTAATTAGCAGAATGAAACTCGGGAGGAGCAGAGTTTCATCTTAGCGGACAAACATGCGGCTGTCCATTTCCCTCCTGTAGAGGCCTGTGTATTAAAGGATGACGGGAATGCTGCAACTTTTACAACTTCACTGTGAACTAATTGGAGACAAGTAAATAAAACTTGGCGTAATAATAAAGTTGTCCTAGCGGCTAAGTTCAGTACGATATTTTTCTCTAAGATACCCCCATTAGAGGGAGACCTACAGAGCATTCACCACAAAGTTGGTGTTGCCGTCAAATCTGTCGACACGCTTTGCGTCGATGCACGCCGTTTTGGTCAGAACCTAGCCTACAACGGAGGCATCCCTCTTCCCTTTCGCCCTCACCGGGGAAGTGGAACTGCTGCAGGCGGGAGGCCGACGACGGGGTGTTCTGGCGCGAGGAGGAGGCCGCCATGAGGAAGGCTGGCGACGAGGGCGTCGAGGAGTTGCACGAGGACGACGACGAGTCCGGGCCCTGGAACGGCAGGCTGATGGCCGGCCGACCCCGGTCCGAGCACCGGCCGATGCTGCCCCCGCCCACGCTGCCTCCCCCGTGCAGGGGGCTGCTGCCGCTGCTGTTCAGGTGGGCCCCCGCGGCCACGTGGTTGGGCGACTGCATGCCTGCCGTCGGAAGAACGCACAAGCACCCCTTCGTAGCCTCGGCCACCTACGGGCACTAGTGGTTTCACGACGGAAAAGCTGTCGTTT
The DNA here is from genome assembly GCA_013339765.2 of Haemaphysalis longicornis. NCBI lineage: Eukaryota > Metazoa > Arthropoda > Arachnida > Ixodida > Ixodidae > Haemaphysalis > Haemaphysalis longicornis. The sequence goes on from CM023453.1 coordinate 60,504,414, forward strand.
CATTTCTTGTCTGGCGGTGTCGCGAGGCGGTAGTTTACTCCAAGCTGTGCAGGCCTACCCAAGTGTTGCAGGTTACAAGGAACAGTCACGGTACTTTCAAGAAGTGAGCTGTCGCATTTGAGACAGCAGACCAAATTAGGGGAAGCAGGAGCCTGCACACGCATTAACTGTCAGTTATGGGTCTCTCCAAGCACATTTCTTCTGTGGCGCCCACATACCAAGATGTACCAGCCTGCCATATCGAAAGCCCCCAAAACTGCAGTATGAGGCACAGACAGACACCGTGTCCTTTGTGCACTCGTCTCGTTCGTCTGCATCTTAGCTCGCTTTCTTGCAAACAGCCCAAATTCAAGCACCCCTTGCAACAATCTCAATGTGACAAAAAAAAGTAAGTGGTTCGTGCAAGATGCCCCGCATTTATCTGCTTACGTTGGTGTTACATCCGTACAGCAATGTGTGTGCCCCCATGAACCCCACCCCCCCCATTCTCAGTTTCCTTACCTCCTTTCTGAATGTGCTCTGCAAAGACGTCCACCAGTTCGTTTGGCAATCCGCACGAGGGGGGCACCTTCTCCATGCAGTCACGATGGCAGCGGAACCTGGAAGCAGCAGCAAGAGTTTAAGCCTCACAAACGATCCAGCTAGGTGGACACCAAGGTGGAAATTTTGTTGTATTCGGGGCAGAGGGAAACCCTTTTTCTCGCCACTCACTTGCATTCCTTGCACTTGTAGCCAAAGAACATGGCCTTGTCGCACTGCTGACACGTGGTGACCTTGACGCTGGAGGTGAACCTGCACAGCCACACGGCAAGAGAGAAAGAGAGCTTGTTTCAGCAAGTGTGATCTGTTGAATGATACTGGGACAACTGTCATGGCCCAGTTATCCCCGTTTCATAGATCACAGACAGAGCAACAAGGGCAAGGGGGTTACTATGACCACCGAGCAAACAGTCGAAGATTTAATTAACATTACGCCCCTCATGTAGAACGCCCCTAGGAGAGGTGCTGTGTCAATGCAGCAACTGCACCAATGCTGTTTGTGTCTGTATACAGGACATGCCAGCAAACATAACTCTCAACCTGAACAGATTTTACAGTTTCCTTCAGGGACACTTAAATTGATCTGTTGGTGCTTTATTAGTGGCTGTACTTTGCAGCTGAAACCATAAAGTTCAGTACTTGACTATTAAGCGTATATTCATATACGGAGCCTTTATTCATGTGTAATGCACGACATAAAATAAAACACCAAACACCATTCACAGTGGCCACAGAAACTACCATAACGACGTCCCACTGGTTTTAAAATATGCTTTGATGGTGCCTCAATTATTCACATTTTGTTTTCTACCCATTTCATGGAGCAATATCGTTTTTCTATTTTTGCATACACAGGTTAGACATGCTAGCGGTTAGTTAAAACTTAGCCCTGCGGACTCCAGTATGTCATTATGCCGACAGAAATTCAGCGGGGTGCAATATACGAGGGAAACGGCACTCTGTATTGACCTTTTCTCTTCAAATGTGCATAAATCAACCGAAAAAACTCGAAACACAACCTAGGCTTGCGAAACCAGCTACACAATGTTTGCAACCAACCTCAGTGTTTCTTTAGGTGATACAGAACATCTTGCTACTTCTACAGCAAGGTAAGTGCAATGTTTACTTTTGGCTGAGCAATGCACCGCTTTATCAGATAACAGCCCCACTTTGCCTGACCACTGATTGGCAATAAAAATAGCAGCATTTTCCGTTTGCAGAAACCCACTGGCTGTGTCTTCCACTGGAGCTTGAACACAACGCTAAGTACTTCAAACAGATGAAGTTGCAAAGATGGTGTCTAAATTTGCTGCAACAGTTGGATATCAGCATGAGCAATGCACTCTCTCATACATCCATTTCATTCTTGCTGCAGAAAGTGTCATTGAATGATTCCACGAGAAAACAAACATGTGCATCTACTCGATATGTTCATCTGGATTGTTTTTCTAGATTTTTTTTTTACATTATGTTCACACAAGTTAACAACCCGAAACAACTTTGAACAAAGCCTCCCAACAGTCAGCAGCTCAAGCCCCACTACAGAGGTGTCAGCAAGAGAATTTTTTGCCGAATCTCCCTTTTAAAAGTTGATTGTAGGGTTTAACGCGCCGACGCAACGCAGACGATAAGGTGCGCCGTAGTGGAGGGCTCCGGATTAATTTCGAACACCTGGGGATCTTTGACGTGCGCCGAAATCTCGTACACAAAGGCATTTTTGCTTTTCGCCTCCATCAAAAAAGCAATCGCCGGGGCCGGGAATCAAACTCGCGTCCTCATGCTCAGCAGCACAACGCCTTAGCCACTATGCCACCGCGGCAGGTTAATCAAAATTCTCATTTAACAAAGGCACTTACTGCTATTAAAATCAGGTTTAAAACTGAAATAACTAGCCTATTCGTTACCAAAGAGAGAAGATCCCACCTACGCACCTGTGATGAATAGCATGGGCCATACCATGCATTCGCGGAGACCTAGGAACAACAGCTGAAAAGGAAAGATGCACAATTAGTGCACAAAGCACACTACGCAAAACAACGCCTGGCACAATCATTCCAGCAGGCTTCCATGCTCTCAATTTTCATAAAGTTCCCTTGGAGGCCTCCTACACTATCACGACCTGCTTGCAAGAACTCGGCCCTGACAAAGCAGGTATATGTCAATAACGCCACCGTTACCTAACCATAATTCGCATAAGCTATTATTCTCTCTTATTCTCAAAATTTTGTCGTCATGACTACAGCTGGCTATGGCATACAGCATACTACCGCTGTAGATAATGTAAAGATGGCTTATCACTGCTAGTGCTTGCTTGAACGTCACAAGCATTTTGCGAAGTCCCTACATAAAGAGCTGAAGCATCACTCCAGATCAGGTATCAGACAACAAGCAAGGCATCCTGCTTCAGTTTAAGCAACTCTATGAATACACCATGATACTGGGCCATTATTACAAAACCAGGGCACACTGGGCTAACCCTCCACGCAAGAACTGTGCACGACGAGAGATTCAGAAAAGGAGGTCTCACGCTGGGTGGCCGGTTCGTCCACGAAGCAGGCATCGCCCTGCTGGTCGGGCGACACGAACGGCGGGGACCGGCTCGGTGAAAGCGGAGAGCAGTTGGCCAGCTCCAATCCCGGCTCGGTGGCTAGGCGCCTCCGCAAACCACCGTCGTTCCTGTATGGGAAGGTCGGAGGTGAAGGAGGGCAGGGCCACAGATGCCATCCCTCATTCGTGCCAACCAAGCTACGTAAGTCAACAGTTATGCTACAAGCTGACCCCTGCGCACGAAGATACCCTTGGAGCAACTGTACTACATCTCAGTTTCAATGGTTAAACCATTCCGCTGCTGTGATGAGGCCTGACATCTGACAGTCTTAGTTCTACACAGGCAAAGCACAACAGCTCCTGCTGCCTCTGAGAATTTGTGGGTGTGTAAATTCATCCATTGCGGCATGCTTTGTTACTCAAACAATGCCTTGAAGTACAAAACCCGCTCTTTTTATTGCGTTCCCGTGCTTTTACCGTATAAATGACTGCAAGAGCGGGGATGAAAAGAGCTCATCATATAGCAGCTCAAAGAGGCCTGATGCAAAGCCATCAAAGTAGGCTATAAAGACAATTCAGGAATTACGAAGGCATCAAAGGGCAAAAATTCAACAGAGTTGCCCACTACTGTGGTCTACCAAAGCCACAACTTCCTTCTCCATTCAGTGCATTTTTCAATTATAATAATAAAAAAAAAAGGCCTTATGTTATCAAGTTTCATGCTACACTACACCTGCCAACAAACATTCAGAAGCAAAGCCCTCGTCCCGTTTTCAGCTCGTTCACAACTTGCCCAGTTTTACACTACTATTCCAGGTGATGATAGCTGGGCTGACGATCACAACACAGGTGCAGATTAAGATCATCAGGTGACTGAGTGGCCAATAATGGTGATTATCATGAACAGGCAGATTAGGACAACGGTGGAGATTATAACAATTAAGGCGCAGATTTAAAACTGCACTAGTAGCAATGATGCTAAGGAGAAGGGCGAGTGGGCATTGATGATTATGATAACCTGGAAAGCAATTAAGACGATAAAGGAGAGTACAACAATGAGAATGCCAATTAAAATTATGGCCATGACGATGAGTATGAGTGGACAACGATGATTACAAAATAATAAACCAGCCAATTAAGACAATAGCAGAGATTACATTAACAAGGATATAGATTTAGAATATAGTAATGATGACGATGATTACAATAGTGAGGAAGCCAGCCACAAAGGTGGTGGAAACTATGATGATGAGAATGCCGATTAATGAGTGGGCAATGATGATTACAATGATGGACAGCCAAATGAAACAGCTGGTGGAGATTATAACAACGGGGAGGTAGATTAAGATTATAGTACTTGTGATGAAGTAATGATCAATAACCTCGGGACAGCACAGTGGTTTGAGATAGGTGGCGAGGCCGTGGAAGTGGTAAGCGAATATATCTACTTAGGCCAAGTTGTGACCTAGGATCCCAACCATGAGGCAGAGATAATTCGAAGGATAAGAATGCGGTGAAGTGCATTCGGCAGGCGTTCTCAGGTAATGAATGGCAGCCTACCATTGTGCCTGAAGAAGAAAGTGTACGACAGCTGCATCTTACCGGTACTCACCTACGGGGCAGAAGCTTGGAGGCTCACTAAGAGGGTTCAACTTTAAATTGAGGATCGACTTAGCGCGCAATGGAACGGAAGATGATAGGTGTAACGTCAAGGGACAAGAAGAGAGCGGAGTGGGTCAGGGAACAAACGCGTGTTCAGGACATATTAGTAGAAATTAAGAAGAAGAAATGGACGTGGGCAGGGCATGTAATGCGAAGGCAAGATAACCGTTGATCATTAAGGGTAACAGAGTAGATCCCTCGAGAAGGCAAGTGTGGCAGGGGGCGGCAGAAAGTTAAATGGGCAGATGAGATCAAGAGTCTGCGGGGATAAACTGGTCGCAGTTAGCGCAGGACCGGGGTAATTGGAGATTAATGGGAGAGGCCTTTGCCCTGCAGCGGGCGTAGATAGGCTGGTGATGAAGAGGAGGAGAGATAGTACACACTCACGGCAGCACGGGGGTGCCTGCCTGGGCACCGCGGTGCCGTTGTCTGTTCCCAGGTCTAGCCGGTTCTCCAGGTGTGCCTCGTGGGAGCGGCTCTTGGTCAGCGGGGGCAGGGCATCGGGCAGGGCGGCCAGGCTGCCACTGGGGCTGCCTCCAGCAGCCCTCCTGCGGCACGCTGGGGGCGTCGTCGGGGGCCTCAGGGCGGCAGCTGAGGGAGCCAGCCGGGAACCCAGGGAGGAACAGAGCTCCTCCGAGGGCACCGAGGTGTGCACCCGCCGGGGCAGCTGGGCCGCCCCCGCACGGTCCCACGAGTCCCAGTGCAGGTCCACGTCCGCACTCGGGGCCACACCCTGCAGCTGCCGCTCTGCACCAGTGGAGGACAAGGCCTTAGCACCCCTTGAACAGAAGGCGCACCCACACAATAATGTTCATTGTCCAAAAAGGCTCGTTCTAGTTAAACAGTGCAGGTCAACACCTGCACTCGGGGTGACACCTCGAAGCTCTGCTCTCGGCACAAACGGAGAAAGGAAAGGCTTCCGCCTCACAAACGGAAGTGCACGGTTAAAAAAAAAGTAATGTTCACTGTCCAAAAACAATCGTTCGAGTTTAAGTTCCCCAACTTTACTACAGACCAAAATCAGGTGTTTGCACCAAAGTTCTTTCCTAGGCTGGGGCAGCGCAAGATAACATATTATGCTCACATGTTCACAGCATCAGGGCAGAATGCCCCCTCACAAAAGTCCGGCCAACAAAATACCTGCAGTTTCCGAGCATTACCAGAATACATTGAACAGTTTCCAAGCATGACATATTGATGAAAGAAAACTGATCAAGGCACACCATTCTAGGTATATTTTCGTAGCTTTTTTTTTCTCGCAAGATGTAAAAAAAGCTGCAATGTAAACAGCTGACCCTAACAGCTCCAGATAGCAGTTGTAAAGAATGCTCTGACAAGGTTTCCAGCTATTGCACAATCCATTGTAAGGGAGATTAGCAGGCTCAAACAAGGAACAAGCCAGCCACAAGTGCTCATCTCGGTGTAGGATATCAAGGTTCTTTGACAGAGGCCCCTCCCTGGGGTATGGCCCATTTCTGTCATCACCCCGTACACTTCTGGAAACAATGCCAACCCCAAAAGCTGCTCTCATTTTGTCTCATTACGAAACAAACCACTGCTTGCTGCAAACATGTCGTTTCTACCTGCATATCATTCGCTTCAAAAGGAGATAGGAAAGTTAGGAAGTCTGGCCACTGAAGAACCAACCAGTTAGACAGAACAGAGCGTCTATTTCAGCTGCACCACACATCTGGGTCGCACAAAGATGCCTCATTTCGAATGTTTGACGTGCCCAATAATAGTAGTAACAAAGCGAAACATCCCAGCGCCGACATGGGGGACCTTCTGCTCCCCAAGGGGCCTGCGGCAACCCAACGGGAAGTCTTCGCCCATCTGCTCCATTACCTGGAGACGACCGGCCTCACACAGTGGCTGTAGCCCGGACTGCAGTGACTGACTGAAGTGCCCGGACTGACAGCTCTCTTTATACCATTCTCTCTCTCTCACTCTCTCTCCACTTTATCCTGCCACTCCCCCTCTGCTTCCCTTTCCCCACAATGGGTTGTATGCAGGTGAGCTCCCTGCCAAGCTTAAAATAACCCCAGTGCATTTCGTTTCCTTTTCCTCTCCCGCAAACTACAACCACCACAGAGCGGAACAGTAAGTGACGGCATTCCCAGAAGCTGACAACAGATATCCTGTGCCTGACGGTAGACGGGCAAAGAGAATGGTCACATTTGGCCACTTTGAGCCAGCAGCATTGCTGTGCTCGTTGGAGTGACCTATATGCATCTCGGAGGAAGCCAAAGCTGCCCAGTCCGACGCTCTCACCCGTGTAGGTCTTGAGGTTGCGCATGGCAATGAGGAAGCGCCTCTTGTCTTCTTCCCGGGCGTTGACGGCACTGAGGTAGGCCTTGATCTCCTGCTCGGGCTTCTCCAACATGTCGTCAAATGTGGTGAGCTTGTTGGAAAGCCCCTTCACAGCCAGACAAAGAGAGAGAGAAAAAAAAATGCAGTTAGGAGAAACCAGCTGAACGCTGAAACAAAGGACTAAGCATTAACAAAATAAATTAAAGCCATTCCACTCAGCGTGAAAGCTGTCGGAAGTGCAGGGCAGTGATTCGCCATAATGGGTTGTAACACCGTTATCCGCTCACTTGCTACCACCCAATGCAATTCAAATTTCCCGCATTCGCAGTGCTCGCGTGCCCCCTGCCTGAAACTGTGCCAGCGGGAGTTCTGTTCTTTTTGTGCTTGCTTTTCCTCCCACACCTGCCGGCATTGCACTGCCACTTTTTTTTGCTTAGTAAAAACCAACCCAATGAGCGTTCCTGAGTAAACGAATGCGGGCGCTGCCGCTTAATTACATATATTTTGCTTCACATGTAACCTGCAGTTTTATTTGCGCTAAACAACGGGCAGACGTATGATGACTGCCAGCGGTTCACGAGTTTCGAACGCTTACGACTATATAAACAACTTGGCTTTCAAAGCCTCTGGGTCACGCCGCGACAACAGCCGCTATGACAGAACGCCGCGTGGCTCTACGTGGGTCCCGCGAGCGAGCTACGACGACAAGGCGAGCCCCTAAAGGGCTCTGCACTTAAAAGTGACAGGGACACCGCAATACAGATCCCAAAAATGAAACTACGGCGCAGTGCTTCCCGCTACAAGCGGCAATGGAACAAGCACATTAACCCTGGTATTCCGAGTCCTTCCTCCACTCGAGCCTCAGTAGAGGAGATCCTTGAAATCGATTTCCCCATGCATAAGCATTGCGGAATCCTCCCCTCAACCGAGTGGAGGAGGGGCTCAGAATACGGCCCACAGTCGGCCTTGGCTCTAGTGAGCGGCAGCGGAGCGGCCGGTTGAGTGCAAAATCAAGACCGACTGCTCTCACCGCGTCAACTGTAAAGTGGGCGCGAAATTAGCTGTTACAAAACGCTGGCAGAACCCCGCAAAAAAAAAATAAAACATAAATAAAAAAAATTAATAAAGCATGACCGGGGGGAATCGAACCCGGTACATTCGTGCCATTATCCGAGGCCCAACCTCTACACCAAATCTGAAGACCGAGGATGACGTCTAATCAGCCGGTTTTGCTTTCGTCTGGACGGAACTGTACAAATTTCACACCAGGCTCTGTCTGGACGGAACGATAACCCGCAGTGCTCCGTTCCGTCTGGACGGAACCTCAGCACTTGTACATCGTTCCGTCTGGATGGAACGCTAGCCACAACCTTCTCATAGTAACAATGACCAAAGGTAACAGTGGTTAGTAATAAGGAGAACCCAACATTGGTTACCTTGTTTCAAACCTGCCAAGAAGTAACCATCCTGCATATGTGCAGAAGCAGTCATTTTTAGCCCAAAAGACATGCCAGAAATTACCATCAAACACAAGTGACTAACACTGCATTGAGATCTTCTACAAAAGAATATTTGCCTCACATGTAAGCAGAGAAATAATATGTAGTTTACACAATGCCAAGAGCTAACATTTTCATCACTGCGGGTGTGCGCACTGCTGGTCGGGCGACACGAACGACGGGGACCGGCCACTGCAATTTTAATCTGCGCCTTCATTGTTATAATTCCACCATTGTCCTAATTGGCATGTTCATTATTCAAAGTAAGAGCCGTAATTTAATCGAACGCTATGGATAGCTTGCATTGATGCCACTGCAACTGCTATGTTGGTGCACTGCGTGCCCAGTGGAAGGCTGCAAACTTATCTGCTGCTCTTATCCACAGTAGCACTGGGAAAGCCGAGTTCAGTGCACCGAAAGGGCTATGGTCATGTCATGTGCAAGCCATGCATAGCACATAAAATGCAAGAGTAGAGACAATCTGTCGCACTGGGCCCGATCAGTTTAGAAAAACTGATGCGGTCGAAAATACCGCACAGACAATAAAACAGTCTAAGTTTCTAAGTTAGGTGCACCGTGTTTCGAAAGCTGTTGCTCGTCCCTTCAGTCGAGACGGGTGCGTACCTCAATGGAGTTGGCCGACAGCCCAACCACCTTGAGCCACAACACCAGCTTGGGGTAGTTTTTGAGTTCAGCGGCATTTTCGCACTCCCCGCACTTCCTCTTGGCCAGCACCTGACGGCTGAACAGCTTGATGAGTTTTGTCTGGGGGAAGGGAAAACAAAAGCGCTACATTAGATCACAGACAGCACGTGCACACACTCCCACTGCACACCTATAACAAAAAAGAAATGAGTAACAAGTGTGACACTTACACCACAACTACAATTCATCTTACTGCTTATACGAGGAATAAATCGTCTCGAATCATTAGGATTAGTTATTTCTCGGTAAATTACGCAATCGTCTGAGAATAGTCGGATTGAGAAAGTGATATTGTTAGGTAAAATGGCTAATGTATATTAGGAGAAGAAGGGGACCTAACACGGAGCCTTGTGGTACACCGGAAAATACAGGGCATACAGCGAGTTGTAGTTGTTAGTAGAAACGTACTGGGTTCGATTAAGCGAGAAGGTTTCAATCCATTTCAGTATGTTATAATCAATATTAGGTTAGTTAATTTTAAAAGTAGCAGACGGTGGAACCAGATGCTGATACCTATAGCTAACATTTGTGAAACAGCTGGCCAGAACTAAGAACTTCGTTACACACAGCAGCCTAACCAGCCTGCTTGCATGCGCTGCAGGACAAAGGCAACTAGCACGTTCTTGTTTCGAAGCGCCCTAGTTCATTCTTTGCCTCTGAATTTTCCAATTTTGTCATCCCTCCGTTGAGTTAACAGCCTTCCTGTATACCCAGCCCCGTCCCATCTTCAGGTAGCCACTCCGTTACTCTTATGGTCCACCAGTTTTAAGCTCCCCACATTACAAGCGCGCTTCCTCTCAATTTCAGCTACCATGTTCTGCCCCCTAGTTCGTTCCCTGATGTGGGATGCCGGTTTCCTACCCGTAAGTGTTAATCCTAACATATTTCCTTTCGCAGCACACTGGTTTGGCCTATGTTTTCCTTCATGGCGCTTGGTAAAGCACCAAATCCTTATTCCATAAGTCATCAATGGCAGCCCTCATTGGTTGTATATGTTCTGTAAACAATTTTAAAAAGCAAATTTTTATTTTCACAGCAAGGTTGGATATGTCCGAATCAAACGCTTTTGCCAGTTGCTTCGTAAATCAGTTGGGAGAAACGGTCAATCCCAAGAGTGTTGAAAACCAGTTAGTGACAATCAGCCCTAATTCACAGCAACAGCACACATAGTAGCAAACCTAAACCACACCATAGTTCGGAGTCAACAGTACCTAAACGACGAAACACGCTAAATGTATTCGTAGTTGGTCATACAAATAAATATACAAAAAGCAAGCATGGTGTTTGCGAAAAAGTTTCATGTTTATCACAACCATACAGAATACCCCAGCACTATGGCGAATATGACCCAAATCGCAGCAAAATTGAAAACTGGAATCGCCACAGGTTACAGCAACAATTCTAGTGCAAACACTGGGCATCCTCGATAGAATCAGATCCGGGAAGACTGCAGTCAGTCTGTCTGCAGACTACCCTCCAACAGGCCGTTAAGAATGCAATAAGAACAAGCACACGACTGAATCGAGGCAATCTGTACATCCAGGACGAGTCCGCAGTTGATCCCGTGCTTTGCGAGAACAGCCGACACATCACGGGTGAATTAAAGGACAGTTTAAATAAAAGCAATCTCGCAACTAGACAGTCGCCAAGCCCTCGGAAATAAGCTACCTGACCTTACGTCTTCGCTTAGTATCCTTTAGTCGTAAATTAACGTGAAAAGAGCTCCCAATTAGTCAGCCTCAGCACACCTCATGCGAGAGGAAACTCGACAATTCATAACTGTCGGCACTGCCAGCAAAGCAGAGTTGACAGCGAGGTGGCTTCACAGTGTGCAAGCGAATGTCGCTTTTCCTCGTTTCCTCCTCAGAACGTCGACGTTTTGGCGAGACGATCTCGCCACGGCCACATTTAACGCGCCGTTCCGAAGATGCTGCGACACGGCATAATACGTTTGCACAATGAATTGCTTAAGACGACTAGCGTGAAGCGCAAATGCAGTGAACCGCAGCAAAACACACCCGGCATACTGCTGCGAAGCAAAAAAAAAAAAAAAAAGAATGAGTGACACACTTACTCCGGGTGAGAAAACAATACGCCCCAGATTTCAAGTAGTGTAAAGCCGGGTATTTTTTTTTCGACCGGAGGTGAAACCGCACGGGGAAGCGCTGGTTGATTAAGCACGGGGAATTCAAACGAGCGTGTTTCCCGTCTTTTTCGCACGAGCGAAGGCAGTGAATGGGAAACTCGCAGTGGGCAATGCAGCCGGCTCACACCCGAGATATTCCATCGCCTACGCGAGCGAGCAGGCAGCGCAAAGGTACTTACTTCGAGAGCTCGTATCTCGTGCTGCGTTAATTCCGCGCTGGTGGCACACTCCGTTCGAAGCCCGTCGAGATGCTCGGAATTAATATCAATCATCGCTTGTGCTGTGACGCAGACTTCGATGGCACTTTTTACTTTGTTCTCGGCCTCGGCGTCTGCCATGGCGAACCGCTTGCTACTTGTAAAAGGTTTCCGCTGCTGGAGGACGAGCACGCATCATGACAGCATGTTGGGCCCCGTAGTACGACAGCTTTGTCACCATCACTTAGTTCTCCCATCGTCACCCACTCGACTATACCATGCCCGCCATTACCAAACTGCTACGGCTTGTTGCGAGAGCTCGCGAGAAAGGGCGTTACTTGAGTTTGAAACACTGGGCATTGACGTCATCGAAACCGAAACTTTGTTCTTTTGGGGGTTTTTTTTGCGCTTTTCAATTCCGCAGTTACGAAAAGTTAAACGAAACATTGTCTCAACTTTATTGCAAAACTGTTCAATATGCATGAACACTATACAGTCGGTTTCTTTGGGATGTTTTTATTTTATTGTATACGGCTTCCGCAACCCAGCCCCAATTAATTTATTGGTTTAAAATTCTGAAATGCCTTGTTTACTGCAGTTACGAAAAAAGCAGAAGTCAGTTGAGTTTACATGATATAAGATTTTTAGGTAATTAGTTTCCTGTAAATAAAAGTCAAAATAACGTGAATTAGGTTCGCATTGTTTCCACCTTTTTATTTACAAGCGGTACAAAAATACGCCATATTTACGCCTCCAAATTCCATGAACAAATGTCCGCGCACCACAATGCAGTTTTAATATACTTACAAGGTAATTGTTAAGCATGCGCCACCTTTCTGCAATAAGCAACTGACCCCCTCCATTGCAAAATACGACATCCAATGCAAAAATACGACATCGGCTCCGTTTCGGAACTTTTCGCACCCACAAATGTACTAGCTGGATATTTTTTTTAAAAATAACTATGACAAAATATTTTAGAAATGACGGAATTTGCTCGATTAGTGTAAAACTAATCTTAGAAGGAAACTAAAAATGTAACCCTTTCTTAACAGGCGCTGTCACAGAGGAGCTTTTTTTAAGGGGCGAAGCCCCAAACCTGGGACTGTTGGCATCTCAAGTAGTCGTCGTCGTAATCGTCGTTCATCTCATGTATTCAGTGGCGCACCCACGGGGGATGTTTTGGGGGTTGTAACCCCCCCCCCCCCCCTCCCAGATGTCCGTCGACCCAACCCCTTCCGCACGCCTCTCCCACCGAACCGAAGTTCACTGAGCGCAGTGTGTAGTCTCGGAAGCTTTTATTATTGGACATTCGCAGTTAAATCTCGAAGAAGAATATTGTATGACCAGCATTAAAAAAAAAAAAAAAAAACTAGGGCATGAGCTTTTAGGATTGTGCTTTTAAGACAGTGCGGACCAACATGCGTATAACGAAGTAGTTCCAGAAAAAGAATGAGAAAAAATTTTAGTGACACAAAAAGTGTCCCTGCAGAGGAAATTTCTGAATGCTTAAAAATCCCTGGGGGTTTTAAATTATTCCGTAGCCCCCTCATCCTACGGCATGCCTCATAGCCCACGCTAAACCGCAAATAGTCGCACAATTTTTGTAGGGCCAGATTATACCACTTTCTGAACTTCTGTGCGGAAATTTCATCACGAGATTTGAATCATTCGTCGCCTTCTAGAAAAAAAAAAAAAAAAAAAAGACGCTGAAATTTCCCATAGGTTGGGACTCAGTATCGTAGAGCTTGCCTTCTGACCTCAAATCAAATCTAACAAGATCAGATCGAAGTTGTTTTATTTCATTTGAAAGCTTCAACAACTGTTTTTCCTTCAATACTAAGCACTGCACGAGCCCTCCCTCTCTCGTTGAATAAAAAAAATGTTCGGTTTTCTTTTATATATATCACCTGAGTTTGTAACATTATAGTGAGGAAGACAGTAGCGCTTCGTGCGGAGTTACGAAAACCTGTGATCACAGGTAACAATGATGTTTTGTTCAATAGGCTTTCAGAAATATGCGTTAATTTGAATGTTCAGTGCAAATTGTGCCAGCCTATACGAACAGATTTCGTGCTTTACTCTTGGCTTGACTTCACCAGTGAAGAAGGCATTAATTGTATTTCCTCCCCAAACTCATCTCCCGTCATCCCTTCCTTCCAATTCTACTTCCAAACTTGGGTCCGGGGCTTCGGGCAATGGCAAAAGGCTTCGCGTATCTTCTTTTTTATATGAAGGTACATCCATTATTATATTCCTTCTGCAGGCGAATTGTATAGGTTATGGCGGCTGATTTAATGCATAATTTTGTCGCGTAAAAAATAATAAAAACTCGTCTGCTCTTTATAGTTTTATATATTTTATTCTTTGTGGTTATTTATTTTTATTTTTTGTATTACTTACATTTGTCTTTATATTTGTTCTTTTACATTTTTACATTTATATATTATCATATGTTATATTTATTGTGAAAATTTCAAAACCCCCCCTAGACAAGAATCCTGGGTGCGCTAATGCATGTATTCACGGTACTAAAACACCGGGGAACTCACGAACTATATAATGCTTTCGCATTATTACAGAACGTAACGCGTACTAAAAAAACACCGGGACAGTACTCGTCTACGCCTCGCGCTGGAGCGCTTGGTAACGCGTACAGTTAAACCTCGATGTAACGAATTCCTGGATTTAACGAAGTTTTTCAATTCCCCATTGCCAGCCCCATTGAAACCCCATGTGTTTGCGACCTCTATGTTAACGAAGGCGATCGCGACGGTTAACCTTGATGTAATGAATTCGCTACGCTGATGACCCATTGTGTTCTGCACTTTGTCTCAATATCGGCAGGAGAAATGCACTAATTTAGCGAACTTCACCCGCACCGCAAACTACCGTGCTTTTCCAGTCTCAGTGCGGTGTCGGTTAGGTGCTAGCTAGGCCTGCCTGTCGGCGTGTAGTCGCGAGTCCCCATTGCTATCCGTGGTGTCGGTTCAAGGCAAGCTGGCAATTTTAAATTCCGTCTCCGCCGGCGAGAAAGAAGAATGTCGCCGCCCTGTACAGTATCCCAACTAGCACGTACCCTGTCAACGTGCGACAATAAAGAGCATCAATTTCGCGAAAAGGCACCTATATATCAGCATAATTGTTTGGTCTGTAAAACGGGTTTGTGAATTCGGGGGTTTGTGACCTTGCTACTTTGTAGTGCCGTATAGTGACTAAGTTCGCAGGAAAGCGCAGCAGGCACAAATCACGCATTTTTTTAGTGCCTTTTAAGGGTAAGTTCATTATCACTGAAGTCTAGCTTTCTGCTTCATTCACGGGAGCCTTAACTGGTAACCTGCATGTAACGAAAAGTTGCGAATTTTTGTCAACTTCGTTATTATATCCAGTTTTAACTGTACTAAAAAAAAAAAAAAACACCGGGACACTGGCTTACGCCTCGCGCTAGACAGCTTCGTGCTTCGAAGACAAGAGACTTTCAAAGCTGTATACCTCTACCCCCAACGGTTTCATTTCTGTCGGCAAAAACGCAAAGGCGCCAAGAATATGCTTCGCCCCTCCCCAGGTTTCACGTTAGCCGGAGATGGCCCGGGATTTTTTTGTTTCGCTTTTACTCCGTGTTTTAGCTGTACGGCTTATGTAAGAAGAATTATAAAGAAGAGAAGAAAACCGGAAAGTAAAAGAAAGAGTAGGGTAGGAAAATCACAGGCATTGAAGAAGACAATGGTTGAGTCTAGAGGCAGGCATGCGGTTTCTGCAGAAAGTGCAACCTGTAATGCCTGTTTTTCTGCACCCATGGAATAGAAACCAGCCTCTGTGAGTGCGATGTCCCGAGCTGGCTTTGTTCCCGTGCATATCAACAGAAGATGTTTATTATCCACCTCAGACACCGGAGCGCTAGCCCGACACTTAGGATAGGTGCCTGGGTCTTCTGGCCTGAGTCCCCAAGTCTAAATGGTGATGGTGTGAGTTCCAGGCCAGCCCGAATCCTCCAAAGAGAAACATTATCCACTCCAGAAACGTCTAGTGGACTGTGGTCTATAGCGCGTGGCTCGGCGCGCGGTTGTTTGCGTGTATGCGCGTGAATGCATGGCCTCCGCGATCAGCAACGGCGTGAAGAAGAAAGAGGCACCACACCGTCAGAGGGAGAGGGTGATGGGCGCAGAAAGAAGACAGTCCGGTACACACACTAAAGAAAACAAGCAAGACCCATTCGGGCCCACTTAGTGACGCAACTGAACCACATAAGGCGTGCTTGCACAAGTAGAACGAATGTGCATCAGATCGTCCTAAAATTTTTTTATTCCAGCTCTTATATTTTATCATAATAAAATTTTATACTTTGTATGGCGAAATCAACGCTAAGGGGTGATTTTAAACGCCAAGCAAAAATCCCCCTACCTGAAAAAAAAAAAAAAAAAAAAAAAAAAACGATACGAACTCGAATAATGCTTTGCGAATCGCTTTGTTTGTCGTGTTGCTTGCACGTGGCCACACCAGTTCGTTCCTTGAGGGAAAAAGAATGTAACCTGTTTGTCCTTCACTCAGACTGTTCTCGTTTGGTCGACAACATTCTCGATGTGACTGGACGTTTCTGGAAAATTCTGCGCTCCAAGATAAACGCATGCAGACCATTAAACGCTGCGGCAACGCACCTACTCTCGACTGTGCACGTCATTCCAATAAGCTGCTTATACGTTTGATCTTGTAGTTTATTGAGGAGCGCAAGTTCGTCTGTCCGGACAAACTTAAATTTAATTGCACAGAGAACCTTGCGTACTACATATAGCTTATACCACACCACATGTCATGCATGGCAAGGTCTTGATCAGCAGGCATCGAAGCAGGTAAGGAAACTAAAGATGACACGTTCAGCTTAATTCTGCCTTTGATTTATATTCTGACCACGCCTGTTTTTCTTTTCCTTGAAGAGAAAAAGTTTGGGGGAGCAAACAAAATACCCATAACGACATACATTTAGATATCTTTGGAACTTAGACGAACAAATGAATAAATTTATTTAGGATAAGGAACTGTGTATGCCTCCTGTAGGGGGCAAAGCATACGGCCCGTGTACGTTTTAACTTCACAATGCCTGATCTTGAGACGACGGCGAATTTCCAGAAGGGACTGCAAGGGTGGTGTGGCTCATGTCATGACTCATGATAGAGGGTGATCCACTTTTGCAGGGTGACGACGGAGGTAAACACCTCTGGCATTGACTGAGAGCAGACATTTAAAGTATGTATATATATTGTGGGTCATGATCGAGGTGGGCCATGAGATGCGCCACCTTTAAATAGGTCAGTTTGCTGACATTTCTAACACACAAAAAAAGTGCTTCTGTGCCCTGTTCTGGCTATTACTGTAAATTGTCACTTTTATTATACATGCTGTCCGGAGAAGACGCTTCTAAGAGGGCTTTTAAAGTATCTTCTTAACATGACAAGTTCCGTTAGAACTGTTAAGGGGTCTGAGATGCGATGTCATTGCTGGGGGCGTAATACGGTCGAACCAAAGCTACAAAAAGACAAAGCGATGGATCTTTTTCGCATTAGCATAAATAGGAAACCAAAGCAATTATTCTGAGCTATTCGGATGCCCTATATGTCTTGCTTGGCTGGCGAGTTTAGATTACGGGTAGATTCCTAATTTGATTTCCCGCGCCCGCATGAGAGCTCGCATCGACTTGCCCATTGGTCAAGCCACCTGGCGGGTAATGACCGAAATATTGTGCCTTCTACCTCCTCTCTCTTTCTCTTTCCCGACCCTTCCCCGAAGATCATTGCGATCTCCGATCCGCATCCGCAAACTGCTGGGCGGCTCGAAACGCCGCCGCGCCGCTCTGGCCCGTGCAAGCGGGAAATCACGTCGACTCGGACTCGAAAACGATCCGACAGCTCCGATCCGTGGGAGGCAAGGCTCTGCCGCCGCTGCGTCGCCTATGGGGCCGCCATCGGCGCGCTGAAACGCCGGGAAAGAGCTCCGCGCGCGAATCTCGCCTCCAAACGAAAACGGTGAGTGGCCACCCCGATCCCGCCGCGCACCTGTCCGGCTCTCCTCCGATCGGCGAGAGAGGGGCGTCGGAGAAGCCAACAGATGCCCCATCCTTGGAGGGAGGATGGTGATTAAAATGATGCGGGCTGTGTTTTCAGTGGCGCGAGTTGTGCCATGGGTATGAAGCGAACGATTGATCGGATGCTGCGGTGATTGCCTTCGATCGCTTGTTGATCACCGGAAGACACGGGGCGCGGTGCGCCTTGCTCCCGGAACCGCGGGCGTGTCGAATGGCGCACGTTGATGGATGGAAGTGCGTAGTGTGACACTAGAAGTGCGGATATTAAAATAAAAATGTCGCTCGTACGTTTCGTACCCAATTGTTATATAAATTCCGGCCCCAGTTTCATTCTCACGAGCTTTGAATTAGTAATACTTCCAATGTAATTAAGTTCTTTTTCGCAAATCTGTTTTCGAAGCACATGGGCTGCAGCTGACAGAGAAAACACCAACAGGAACCAGGGAATATGAATAAGCTGATCTATAGGATTGCTGAAAATCATGAAAACTGAACGGACCATGCAGAGGTACAGGACAGCTCTATGTTTCAACTTTTGCGGCGATGAAGACCAGTTTTCGGCCAATAAAAAAAAAAAAAAAACGTATTCGCACAGTAGCAATAACCTTTCTGGATAGTGCAAAACATTTATTGTGGCAGGATCTTTATCATGGAGACATTCCTCCAAACATTTCCGTGAACGTATGAAGCCATTAAGTTTTCATGGCATTGAAGAAGTTGCATGCGGAAGCGTGTCCTGTACTTTCCAGACAGTTTTCCAGCCCTGTCATATTGGCAGACACATATATGAATTTCATAACTCTATGGGGCTGAGCGCGCTATGCTGATGCGGATTTGTGAAAAGGCGTTTAACCTTTTTAACCTCTCCGTACTGACACTTTCGCCAGAATTTACTGCATTGACCACCCTTCTAGAAAATCCTCCAAATTACGCCATTGGAACAAATTATTTTGCTTGTTTCATATGTACCTTTCAGAGTGTGCACACATTCTCACAAATACTTCAGATTTGCTCAACTCTCCCATCATTTAAACATTTTTACCCTAGTAGTCGACCCTACATTAATGGCAGCTGGAGCAAAGATCTGGCAGAATTTAACTGCTTATACGTTGTGTTGTGTAAGCATATCATCGGGCCCAAACCGTCACCAAGGCTTCTCATGTGTACCAGGGTCAGTTTTCCTGGCTTTGATGTTTGTTATACTGATGATACTATTTTTACGTTACAGATGTAGAAGTTCAGAATTGGTGCCGGAATTTATTGTAGCGCAGAATGTGTGGCAACCTTTTCTCAATTCTATGCACTCTGAAATTCTGAGCACATTCTCCCACTCTAGCAGTGAGAAAATTTCAAAAAGTTCGAATTCAAGGCGGGTGTGCTTCAAATAAAAAATCCATCACATTCTAAGCAGAAAAATGGCGTCTTAGTAATCACAAAAATGCTGCAAATTTATATGTGATAGCTTATTTTGATGCTCTGTGAGTTAAACAATATGCTGCAATTCTGACGCCCTTGTTATCAAGATCTTTCAGGCACTGACTAAGAATCGATGTGATTCAACAGGACTGCATTTATTGTCTTGTAGCTAAATGTTCAGAACTGTCAGCGAATGTATATTATTTGTTGATCAATACCCACTGTGTTCATGTTTTTGTCTAAACTGTATTTTCACAAGGCATTTTTTGCTTTGACGACCAGTTGACTAACGGACATAAAATGAAAATCATAATGCATTGTGTAAATAAATAGATAGAGTTGGGCATCTTGAGGACTATAGTAGAGCCTGATTACCTTTTTCTGCACACCATTCTTTCTAAATTGACAGGGACAATTCTACCCAGGATTCCGCATGAAATATACTGACAGATGTGGAGTTATCTATTCATAGCTGGGCCAAAAGTTGTACACGAGCTTGTACATGAGCCATCGGCTTCACGTAGTTTTTAGCAAAGTGACCTGTTAACTTGTCACGCTCAGGCATACTGCTGTAGTGTTACGCCAAATACACAAACAACATGAATGCACCAGCCAGCACTTCTTTTTATGACCGAATATTTGATTAAAAAAGTACTCGGTGATTCTTTACTGTAATGCAGCAAAGGGACATTTTTGAAACACGCAAAAATTAGGCAGTGCTCTTTTTAAGTGCGAATGCACTTCTTAAGCGACCCTGAACCTGCGTCCACCGGCGATGTCCGCATAACATACCCACGTGGGGGATCGGCCAGGAATCTCCTCGTCTTCCTTGGCAACGGGGGGAGATGGGCGCGCGCTGCCTGGCCGCTGACATGGCACATACCCACGTGGGGGATTGGCCAGGAATCGGGCGTGAGAAGGGCTAATGCACCCGCTTAAAGGAGTACTGACACGAAATTTCAAAGCTGAGATCCGCTCTAGCAATCAAGTACAACGACAACACAAATAGGTGTCTGTGAATAAATGCATCTTTCTTTCGTTGTAGTTGTGTGTGCGTGTGTGATCTCTCTTTCGTGAACATTACCGAACCGCGCAAATTCAACTCGTGCATTCGCACTTTCACATTCTTCCCCTCGGGGAAATGCGGGGAATTTTAAACTAGATTCAGCGTGCAGGTAGTTCAAGTGGGCTGGTATTATATTGTCAAGGCAATTTTGGTGCACATGTAACACTTACTCTGCATTCGTGGTCGTCTTTCACGCATGTTCTGGGAGCCAGAAGTCGACATTAGTGTAGCTCAACATGGGCACGAGAGCAGCTGCCTGTGAGTATTTGCACACTGCCTCCTTTCCACTCTGTGAAACTTGATGGTGTGGGAATTTGTGTTCTGGGCTTTTGTCGTATGCATGTATGTGATATGTTTTAAGCCTGTTGAGAGCATTGGCCTAACAACATTATTATGCCATTGGTGTTGCAATTGTAGTGTTATTAAAGGAGCCATGAAGAGAAAATGCAAGTTGGTTTTATTCGAAAGATTTCGTGTTTTATAGTGCCCCCAGCGCTTGTCCGGATAGAAACGGTGCTTTATTCACTGAGAAATTAAACAATTTAGGTTAAAATTTTGATTTTCCCGCTCAATCGTGCGTTTTCGTGGTCCCAAGTGACATCACGGGAACCGACCGCTCTGCAGCCTAGAGTACCTTCATTCACGCATCCGCTGTACAGGGTAGAGACACGTAACGCTGGCGCCGCCATGTTCGGTTGCTCGCTCGCCGCCGAAGCAAGTCATTGTGTCAAAACCGCGCTAAAATTATCGCCGCAACGCGGTTTACTGAAGAAGTTTGAATCATATTGTTTGTTTCGCGTTGCTAGGTCTCGTGGGAAACGAAAAGAATAACGCGTTGAGCCTTATGGCCCAATTGCGGCGGCACGGGACCGTTCAAAGGTTGTCTCCACTCTGTACAGCGGTGTTGGTTTGTTCCCGCGTTTCTTTACGTTCCGTAACCTAGATGGCGCCACCATACCGTGGCAAGCGTTTGGTTTGTTTTTGCCCGCATTTAAACCTGGCTTGTTTTTGTTCTGGGAGAAAATATTCGTTCCCTGAAACAGTGCTCGCTCGACAGATGGGGTCACGTAAGACACCGTTGCTTGCGTCAATCGGCCAGTGTCGTCTGAGACAACCCCAAGCCCCGTAGTGCTGTGCAGCTAAACCAAAGCATGCTGTGCGCAGTACGAACAGCAGAACGCATCAGTACTTCTATGTTTACATGTGCTTTCGTAACTTCCACTGTTTGTCCCATCATTCTTATTGCTTTGTAAAGAATGTGCCCTAAATTTAAGCGCAAATCGCTCGTTCGTCTAGTTTGTAAGCTCTACCTAGTTTGCGTCTGCTTCTGCCAGCCTCCGCCAATCGCAGAGCTTAGCCCATGTGACATCACAGGTTCTGTTGCGGGAAATGAGCTGGTGGGTCGCATGACCATTCCCGTTTTTCCTAATTATGTAGCTTATTTGAGCGAAGTTTACGTTAAAAGTGGTGTCAGTATGATTCTAACGAGACAATCTTTTGAATGAACCAAACTTGTGTTTTCTCTTCATGGCTCCTTTAAAGCATTGCAATTGCTCCTGTTACTGTTATTACAGAAATTCTTTACCTAAAGGGTTTTTGTTTGTAGACTGCACTTTGTGGTTTTTGCTAACTGTGTGTGGATGGGTTGTCCTGTATAAATTAAAATTATCCACCACCTGAAAAAGTGGAATCTCCCAGTGTGTCATTGCATGTCATAATGTGGAGGATATTCAATATAGAACGAGGTGGTTACTAATATTTTTCTTCTTATGGTAGCGCGATAATTAAAAACAGGTTAATACATACTATGTTGCGAGAATCTTATGGAACTGTTTTAACACCTCAGGATGAACCTTTACATACAGTTTATGCACAAAGTTATATTTGCATCGATATTTTAGACATTGAAAAGGAAAGTAAGGGAAAATAAAGTTTTCCTTCTTTTTTATAAAGAGAGAAAATTAATATGCGAGAGTTTCAGCGACATTAAACGAGCCACGGCTTCTGACATTTTTGTGTTCTAGCAGATGTTCGCATGCCTTTGTTGGGTAATTCAGCGCTGTTTTTGGTGGCTTCCGGGCATCTGTTCATGCAAAGCCGTGCAGTTGCTGCGGTCTAACTGTAAATAAAACATGCTTGCAGTTACCGCCAAGATCCGGAACCTTCACGACTACCACACTCGAATCCTGCACGGCCTTCCTCCCCTGCCTTCAGGGGTGGATGTGGCCAATACACTCAAGTATTTCTCACAGACGCTGCTCAGGTGAGTCACCCAACATCGTCCTGGCCGTTACGATGAGCTCGCAGTATTTTTTTGGACAAAAAAAAAAATGATAGATAGCTTCGAGCAACATTGCTTTTCTTTTCTTGTTTTTTTTTTTTGTTAGTAATATTGCAAGTTTTTGTACAGCTCTGTTCTTTTTGAATCTTAGATTGACACCAACATGTGCCGTATGATGCGGTATTTTAAACTTGACATTTCTTACTTAAAATGCCCGTAATTTGTTGAGAGAACCTAGAGTGGAGGGTATGCGTACTTTAAGCTTTAGCTGCGGATAAGGTGATTAACCAATGTTTACATCTCGCTTCAGTGTCCCTTTGAGATGTTATTAATTAATGTTGTCTACGCCAGCTACCAACTCAGCTTTCCTAAGCAATTGCTTCATTCTGTAGCCACTGTTGACAAATCCAAACGTGAAGGGATACGAATATGACAGGCCTTAAGATTTGCTTGATTTGTTGGAAGTTTGGCAAGTCAGCTGTACAGAAACAAGGCTTGGAGCCCTGCAGTCCATTGCAGGTATCCTGTAGATATTACGTGCGAACTGCACGGACCCTCGCACATGTCTCCCGCCGCAGTGTCCTCAAGGATGTTCCGAGCATACCACTCGACATGATTCGGTGTCACGAGAAGGATCACGCCCGCACGACGCTGTTTCCGAGCCTCGACTACAAGGCGCTCTACCACGCCATCGTGCAGCTGGTGGATGCAGTGCCTGTCATTCAGTCCGGAGCTCACGGTAAGAGAACTCACCGACGCCACAAAAAACGATTACAAAACTCCCTGGCAATGGCAGAAATGCAGTTGCCTTAAATATCAGAGTGAAAACTCACTCGTTCACTTTGCGGCGCACCTCATCGCCTGCGTAGCGTCGGTGCGTTGAACCTCATAATCAGTCAACCAATCGGTTATCTCTTATTCCGGCCACCAAGACATTCTCTACACCTCATTATATACTGTTCCCTCACTGTCGGTGCTTCAGCGCTGGGCTACACGATCCTGAACACCCTGGCATGCCTGGTTCCATTTTTGGAGCACGAGTACATGGACACCCTGCCGTACATTGTGGCCTCCTCGATGGCCCTCTTCCCGGCCTCCCTGCACAAGGACATCGTCGACATGCTCTGCAACCACCTGCTGCCCTACACCATCAGTGAGCTGCTATTAGTTACCATTACTATTAGCTACTACTACTATTAGTTTAATTCCCACCCCGACCATGGCACATGCGAACAGTAATGACCGTGTACTGTAGTACATACGACACCCGTGTGTACCTAACTGTTGGTCAAATGTTGGGCAAACAAATGCTTGCGAAAAGTACGTCTGTGTTTATTTTCTCCAAGTCCAGCTCAATGATCTGTACAATACTCTTTATCATTGAGATTGCTAGCCAGAGTTGCATCTCATTGTAAGTTTGTAATTTTCTGGCTTTCTTCATTTAGAAGTGTCTGAAGTAAATGGAGCTTAATTGCACATTAATTAAGTTTTTTGAAAAACATCATTAATGCGTGTGCTTAAAAAAAAAGAAAGAAAAGGGCTGATTTTGTTGAGGGTAGAGTGCTGGATTTGACAAGGGATGACGATGATGCGGATGATGTTTTGAATGAATTTCGATGAAACTGGGAATTTTTTTTTCTTCGTCTTTCCTCATTCCAGCCAATCCTGTGGATGTGGACGCTCTTAATTACGCCAACATGTCGACATCAGCCGTAATCATGATGGTGTTTCAGTACACCGAAAATGTGGGTGAGTACGCTCCAGAAAAAAAAAAGTTGAAAATGTCAAAGCCATGTGGTAGGAAACCTAATGCAGTGAGTGTCAATTCGCTTTAGAATACAAGAAACTTCGAAGTGAGGGCTAAGCAAGAAGGCATTACGAACGGCCACGGATGGGTGTGTGTATGTGTGTGCACTTGAGTGTTTTGACGCATAAGCATTGATTTGTGCACCTCAGCTGCAAAAGGTGTAATTTCTTGTATCGGCACGAGAATGCGTAATTGGCAATGCTAACGCATTTAATCATTATAGTAGCATAGACTATTTGAAGACAAACATGAAATTGGAAAAACAAACTGAAAAACAAAAACAAAAAAATTGCCAAGAAGCGTCAACCTTGTAATTACAAGAAATGAATAATTGGTGTAGTTAAGACATTTGATTGCTATAGTAGGAAATGTAGAAGAACATTGATAAAGACAAACAGAAATGAAAAAAAATTGACGAAACAAAATGAAAAGTCACTCAATATAGCCTAGAATTGATGAGTCCAAAAGGGAATGCTGAAGGGAAGGGGGAGGAGTGGGATTTGGAGTGGGCGAGTATATGAGTGGACAAGAGGAGGAAGCGAAGCAGCTATGGGGGAGGGAGAAGGAGGGAGAGGTTGTGGGGGTGTATTTGGACATGGAAGGAGAGGAAAAAGATGGGGAGGGAGAGAGAAATTAGGAGAGGTGGGACGAAAGAAGGGGTGCAGGAGGGGAGAAGTGGGAGGGGAATAGTAAGAATGGAAGTGGAGAGGCAGGAATGGGTAAACTGACAATATGGGGGGTTGGGGGTGCGAAGGAGGGAGGAGAAACAATGGGCAGTGCAGAGGGGAATAGGAGGAGGAGGGGGGGGGGGGGGGGGGCTTGAGAAGGGAGGAGGAAGATGGAAAGGAGAAAGGATGGTGGGAAGGATGAGAGAGGGAGAGGGGAAGAGAAGGGAGAGGTGGAGCACAAGGAGAAATGGTAAAGGGAGGAGACGTGGGGAAGAGGGGGATAGTGTGGGAGGGGCAACGGAAGGAATGAGAGGGTTAGGGAAAGGGTGGGCATATGGAAGGGATGTTATAATGAGAAAAAGAGGAATGAGCATGAGAGAAGAGGACATTGAGGGGAAGTGGAGGAGGAAGAGCGGAGGGGAGAAAGGCAGGGTCAAGTTGAGGGTGGTGAAGGGATGGAGAGGGAGAAGAGAAGGAGATGATGCATTTCATTCACAACCAAGCAAGCAAAAACACTTCCAATGTTTTTAATGGTAGTTTGCATACCCTGGTTACACTGATACTGAAACACCTATGGTTGAGGTCACAACATGAGATAAAAGTTGTGCCCACATAAAGTAAACCTAGTGTCATTAAGTCTAAAACCAGCAGGATAGCTTGAGCTATTTTTTTCTATGAGCCAGTTACTGCAGCATACTCAAAAAAATTTGTTGAAATTCGGGGAATTGTCTACTAAGGCGCAACATTCTTATGCCGCTTGTAAAGAGTGGGAGTTTTTTACAGCCAAATATGGCTATGAGTAGTGAAAGATGTTGAATTATTTTATTATTTTTAAGTTTTCTTCTGTTTCTTTTCGCCAGTTATGTATGTAAATATATATGATTATAGTGATGAAGTACTTCGCTGATTGTTTTTTTTGTGAAGATGCATGGCGTACTGCGGAGTTGTTCTATTTATGCTATTTTTATACGTATTTCCAAGGTTCTTTTGGGGACTCTTTTGTTTATTCTTCGGTTTTTGGGGAGGTGTTTAAGATGTATAGTATTTTTGATTTTATCAGGTAATTTTTGTGAAAATTTTATTTTTTCTATTTTTCTTATTTGTGGTTTTTCGAAATTCTGTACAACCATGTCTCCATTTACGGTATTATTACTGGTGCTACTTCTGCCAAATATGCATTTTTGTGGAAATTCAGGGTGTTACATGGTTCCCCATTTTTGCTACTTTTTATTCGTATTTGGACCATTTTTTTGTGGACTTTTTTGTTTATTCTTCAGTTTGGAGGGAGATGTACATTTTTGATTTTGTCAGATCATTTTATTGAAAGTTTTTTTCTATTTTTCCTATTTTTTGGTTTTTTGAAATTCTGTCTGACCAATTATCTCCATTTATGCAATTATAACAATTAGAGCTGTTACTTTTGCTAAATCTGCATTTTTGTGGAAATGCAGGGCATTGCATGGTCCTTGCTGTGGGGGAACTCGGCAAAGAATGCTACGCATTAAAATGGTCGTCTTCATATTGCATACCTGCCAGGTTTCCCGAATTCTCCGGGAGACTCCCGAATTTTGATGGTTTTGTACGATTGTACGACCGAAACAAAAATCTCCCTAAAGCGCACTCGTGTTTTGCCAAATCTTTCTCCAAGTCTGGCACATTGTGCCGGAGATACCAGACAATCCAATCCAATCCCGCACCAATTGAAATTTTTTTCAGCGAACAGCTTGAGCGCAGTCGGCCATGCACGGAAGTTGAACTGGTCAGCACTGCAGCAACACCGAATTCGAGAGGCATTTCAGCATGGCAAAGAAAAGTCACACCTAGGTAGTTCCGTGCAACCATGCCTAACAACCCTTGGTCACATTCTTTTGGCAAAGTGTCGCAGGGGTGAACATTGTTATGCTCGGCAGTGTTCCCAGGACTTCCTGAATATGGGGCCGTCGGCCATGTTGAAGATTTAGCAAATGACCAGTGGTGCAGGTGGTTAGTTGTCTGGACGACACAGTTCGGTTCCTTCTTTGCTGTAATTAAATAAAAAATGCCTGTAAAATATTTTATTCTGTTCCTACTAATCCCCCTTCCTTGGTCCGATCTCCCTAATGCCATCGTGGCAAACCTGGCAGGTATGATATTGGAATAGCATACGAATATTCCCTTCGATTCGAAACTGTTCGAATGAAACCAATATTAACTTCATGCCTGCTTCGAAAGCAGAAATCAATAATTATGCAAGCCTACTTCCTGCCTTTGCATTAACTGGATTTACCTTGAACTAAGTGTAACTGTGGGTAGTTGCTCCATTTTCTTTTTTTCATCTGCTATCTTGTTTGCATTAGCATACATTTTAGGTAAACACGAGCTGACCATCCCAATGACTTTTTTGCGAACCTTGAATGTTCAGCGTGGGCTTTGTCATTACATTGCCGTTTTTGCTTTTTTTTTTTTGACAGCATACCAGACCCAGTTGTTGGAGTGTCTGATGAGCCTGAAACGAGACATTGTCAAGGTGCGTTTGCCCTTGCTTAATTCACAGCATTAGTCATGACTGGTTCAAAGTAGTCTACCTTGTTTTTTCAATTCTAGGAACTTTTGCTTGTTAAAATTCACAATGCTTACTGCATACATTCAAAGCATGTCAACATTGCGATGTAAACGTTATCATTTCCTTTCATAAGTGGGAGAGGGTGCTTAAGATCGCAAGATGCTTAGAAAGGTGCTTATGTACATAATACAGCTTATGTTTGTCACGACCCGCCGCGGTGGCTCAGTGGCTAAGGCGTTGCGCTGCTGAGCACGAGGTCGCGGGTTCGATGCCCGGCCGCGGCGGTCGCTTTTCTGATGGAGGCGAAAAGCAAAAACGCCCGTGTGTACGAGATTTCGGCGCACGATAAAGATCCCCAGGTGGTCAAAATTAATCCGGAGCCCTCCACTACGGCGCGCCTCATCGCCTGCGTTGCGTCGGCGCGTTAAACCCTACAATCAATCAATCAATCAATGTTTGTCACGTTCTGTGATGGAATAAAATTGGGAACAGGTCATGCATGATGATGATGATGATGATGATGATGATGATGATTGGTAGTGGTATCTCCTTTATAGCGGGGTGATCACGCGTCATCTTACCAAAAAAAAATCTAAAAATAAACTAATATACCTATGTTTTACACTCTTTGTTTAATACTAGCGCTGCTCTTAGGGCAGGCACAAAAAACTGATTAGGCACAAAATACTTTTTTTTCCTGTTACAGGTGGTAACTGTCCTAGGCAATATTCCCCTCTCTGCTTTTCGTCCACCAGCATTCTAATCTTTTCGTCCCCTTGACAGCCTTGAAGTTAACTGCCTCTGTGCTACCCTTAAATCCTAGGGCTTCTGGAAGCCGAATATTTCCCTCGTGGATTTGGATGGATACCCTTGTAGTCTAACACTATGGGCTGCATAGTTTCTGTTTCTTTTCCGCAGACCACGCATATCCCATCATTTTGTGCATACTTCCCCACAAAGCTCTTAGTTAGCAAGTAACCTGCTCTAGCCTCAAAAAGCAAAGCACTGCCTTTGGCATTATCGTAGAAATTTTCCTTTGTGATGTCTAATTTCTCAGCCGTGTACATCTCTAACGAAGTTTTAGCTTTCATTTTTTCTCTCCATTTATTCGTTTCTATCTGCCTTGCCTCTTTTTTGGTTATCTTGACTGTCTTGGATTCTCCACTGTTCTTTCCGTATTTCATTGTTAGCCTTCTAGTCTTCCTTAGAGGAAGACTAGAAGGCTAACGATGCAGAGGCTTACAGTATCCCCTCCCCCTTCCCTTTCTCCGTCCGTCTCCCTTGCAGGACCTGCTGTGCGTGATCGCCCATGGCACTGCCAAGGCACGGCACCCAGCGGTGGAGATGCTCTTCCACTACTGGCCCACCCTCAACCCCATGCTCAGGGACAAGAAGGGATTCTCAATCAGGCACTCAGGTGTGACACAGGGGCCCAAGCTCTCCCTCCTCCTCTTCACTCTGCACTGCCAACGCCCATTCTTCTTCTTCTTCTTCTTCTTCCTCCATAGCTGTTGTCCCGTTTACACCAGGTGTTTTAACAGAGGTGGGCAGAAGTTGCTAGCTAGAACTAGGTAATTAAAACAACCATTTGTTGAACATGAATACATTGGAGCTGGTAAGGGTTAAAAAAATGGGTGTAGAATGGTTATTAGGTGCAGAAATGAGCAGCTAGTATACTTCATTTTAATTCTGGGTTTTAGGGCACAACTTTGGATTGTGCAGTTAAACGGTTGTACTAGCTCCGTGTTTTTTTTTTTTGTAGTTTTTGAATAGTTGGGCAGTTCTACATGTGTGCGTTGACAGAACTATTGTTAAACATACAGGCACTTTAATTCATACAGCACACTTTGTGTGGTCAGCTGAGATATATGAGAAGGAGGGGATTTGTATTTTACGTCAACTATGCGAATGGACGTCTGGTATCATGTAGCTGATTACAGACTTTTAAACTTAAATGTTGCTAAACTCATACAACTTGATAAGGCTCGAGTAATAATGGCAGCTTTACTTGTGCAGTTGAAACTTTTGGGTTGTAAAATGTTAAGTTTTTTGCTATGGAATAGTTTCAATCATTATTTTTCACCTGTTTTTGGCTGTTCGCCACTGATGTATTAGAGCAGAAGAGATCGCTGTTTTTCCACTTTTAACTTCCCCGTTCTCCTCAGTCTCTGCTGAAACACCTGGTATGAACTCCACACGTTATTGGCTGCAGCGTGGCTAAAAATTGTAGTCCTGCTTTGGATGCGGTGTTGCTTGGCCTGCGACATGCATGGCAATGCGGGCTGTGCCTGTTTGCTGGAACTGTAGTTGCAAGCTACGTGTGCTATCTAGATGGGCCTACAATGCCTGCTGCATGCTTGCCCTTGTAGGTGTTGCTTAGCAAACTGCAAGCTTCGTTCATTTTTTAAAGAAGTTACTACTTTAAAGAAAGCGCCTGAGTCCCTCTAATATATACAATGGGAGGCAGGAAGAGCTTTCGTGGAGTTTTAAAAAGCCAGCTGAACATTTGCTTAGACTTCGAGTATTCATCCACTTCGAGTGTTCATGTAAGAGCCTTTCTGGCAAAGTTATGCCAGAATTTAGTGTGTTAGTTACAGATGCACCATACCTTCCCACAATACTTGAGCTGTGGCCAGTTCTGTTGTTAGAGGGCTGCCTGAGGTTCCAGCTCTTTGCTGCCACACTTCTGCACGGTTAAAAAGAACTTTATGCGATATTTTTGAGGTGCAGATGTTTTGGGGTTATGATTACCCTTTGGTGAGTTAGAGGAACGAGGCAGCGCGGCTCAGATATTTTAGGGTTAGGATGATCTGAAAAAAAAAAAAAAAAAAAGACTGGTTTTCGATGCTATAAGCACACAATATATTTGAACACGAGAAAGTTTGTCTGCACCAGAAAATTTTGCGCAAAATTTACCACATGGAACCTTTTTGTGCACTGTTCAGATTAGCAATGATAAAATTTATCGAGTATTTTTACTTACTCACAATGTAAATGTTCAGTCACTTCTAGTTGATTATAATTCACTTAAAGATAAAAAAATTAAAAGGATACTGCGTGACGTCTGTGGTTACTCTTTACAAGTATTTTATTCATTGTTTGTGCATAAGTTACTTTTCCTGAAGGCTTTGCTTTAGATTGAACATAAAAAGTAGCCAAAAATTCGAGATGGTCACAGGTTTGAAATTCAATGCAGGTGTAGCTTTAAGCACGGGACAAAATGTGCTTACTTTTAGATTTGTTTAATCCTTGACTACTGCATGAGAAAAGAAATTGCACTATTGAACTGTGTATGCATGCATGGTTGTGCAAGTTCTTGATGCAACAGCTGTTTTAAAGATACAAGTTTCAGCTTGTGTGAAGCCTCCATTCCTATGCCTGACACCCACCCATACCCAGTCTAAGCATGGGCTTGCCACGTAGTGCAGATTTGCAGAACAGAACCTGTGCCTTCCGAATGCGATAGTGCTGCATTCTAAGACTAGACACCCAATGGAAGACAGAAGCAACTCTGTTTTGCGTATAGGCGATGCTAGAGCTACTAATTATAGCTTTTTTAGTGGCTTTAGGCTGGAATGTGTGCTAAGTAACTGTTGTAAGTTCATTTTTGGTGTGCCTACAAAATGGTGTGCAGAAAATAGGGAAGACGTTATCCATCTTTCAAAATCGATTTGTAGGTGCAGCTGCTCGCAGCTGCCCAGTGGGCCATCTTTTGCACAAAAAGCAAGAGACAAACGATTCTGGAATTTTCATGAATGGTTTGGACTTTGCACAAGATGTCACGAAGCATTGTGCGAATTTCATGAGAAAAGAATTTATCGTTATGGTGTCTCCTAAAAACGACATTAATCTTGTGCACGAAAATATTTCAATGAAAGAATTTGGGTTGAAAAAAACCATAATCGCATAAAAACATCGAAGACCGTTGTCGTTTCTTTACCTGCGGCAAGTTCACACTCTGTTCTGCGCCTGTGCTGGCAAAGAGATCTGTTTTTTGGGTGGACTTATTTGGGCCCGAGTTGTTGGAATGTTTTTTACACTGTCCCTATTTTTTTCCTTCCTCTGATGAGAGAAATAGGCGATGTCGTGTGTGTGTGTGTGCATTCGCCGTTCAAAGAACTGTGTCTCTCTCTCTCTCTCTCTCTTCTTCTGTGCCCTGTGGTCATCCCATTGTCTTTCTCCCTGGCCTCTCTCTGCCCCTGTTTAACCCTCTGTCAGGATCTTGCCCCATCGGTAAGACGTCTCTTTCCTGTATGCCTGCATCAAAGCTCCGCAATGTGTTCAGACCAGTGGTAAACTTGCATAGAAATACGGTATTAAAGGTACTAACTATTAAAGGGGCCATGATGTATAAGTATTAATGCGTAAGTATTAAAGTAATAAGTTATAAAGGTAATAAAGTAAGTAATAAAGTAATAAGGTAATAAAAGTAATGAGGTATAAGTATTAAAGTATACTAAGGTATTAAGGGGTAATGAAAACAAAATACAAGTTGGGTTCATGAAAAAGAGTGCTTTGTCCCGATGGCAATGATACCAATTTCATAGCAAACTTTAAATGAGTAACTGAGATAGCATGAAACAAAACACATGGAGCAGTGGCGGCTTCCCAGCCATTTTCTGGCGATTTCTCTATGGTGCCGCGGAATCTTATTCGTGCGATTGGCAGCGGCTGACCTATGCCACCAGGAAGGAACATGACTGGGCAATTGTAATGGTGCTTCTAGTTCCGTTTGAATAACTTGAATGCTAATGTGCAGTTTACGCCTTGATAACTGTTATTAGTGCGGGCCCATATTAAGTCACTCCTGCAAATATTCCTTGCAGTTTTTCTATATTTCTTGCATTTTTTCGGTTAAAAAATAAAACGTGACAAAAATTACAAATGGCACTGACCATGCAAGTTTATAAAACAAAGACGTGTCGGCTTCCATATGGGAGCCTTGTTCACAAAGCTTTGTTGTTCACATTGCTTTGGAGCCTTGTTCACACGGGAGCCTTGTTCACAAAGCATTGTGAACAAAGGCTCCCATACGGGAGCCGACTCGTCTTTGTTTTACGAACTTTCATGGTCGGTGCCAGTTTTAATTTTTTGTCATGTGTTCTCCCGACCAGACGGGCTTCTGTCCAACTCTCGATTTCAAAAATAAAGCGCCTTTGGTGGCTGGAACGAGCTGAACGACTTACCAAGGACTAGTTCTTTCAAACTGAACGAAGTTGTGTTTTGTTTGCATGGCCCCTTTAAGTGCCTGTACATAGAGCAGATCTTGAGGTCTATGTGTACTCATCTTGTGCCGTTGAAAGTTTTATTGAGTTTGAGGTGCTATGTGCTACTTGCAGCATTTAAGAACTTATAAAAATTGCTTGAAGTAATAATGTGGCTGTACTTGATTCAGCTGCCACTAAATTTCATTTAAAGTGTTTGAAAAACTTTGGCCTTGAATGTGCATCAGTGTGAATTTAGGTTGATCTTAGTTTAGATGCTTTGTGCAGCAGGCGTTAAGTTGGGCGAATGTTGAGGCTGCTGCACACATTGCGGAACTTTGGCGTGAACTTTCTTCTCTTCCAAACACCACCCTGTTTTGCCCCGCTGTGTTGTTCCCGTTACCCTTACCTAACTGCATTGTGCAAAAATGTGTATTTCTTTGTGAGATAAAATACTGATACAAAGAGGCAAGGGTGTTGGGTAGTGAATCAATGAGATGCTGACGAACAAGTCGCTTACTTTAGTTAGACAATGAAAATGCAGAAATGTCGCGAGCTTTACTGATTTGTTTGACAAACATTCCGTGTATAATAGCATAACCACGTGGGTGAACGTAAAAAGCACGTCGTCGTTTGCATTTGGATCTGGAATTAAAAAGTGAGGGAGGGGAAAATCACAGTTTTTATTAATACAAAAAAAATTGTTGCTACTGATAATTGCACTTGCTTTGAATGTTTTGTAGATGCACTTGGAAAGGGTTGCAAAATGGGGTTTCCAAAATAGTTGTCAGACTCTTTAACTTACTGAATTTCAAATACACTTACAGAAAGGTTTAACAGTTCGGTATACCACACTTTTTAAATGCTAATTGTATCCTGCCTGAAATATTTTGTATCACATTACTAAAATATCATCCCAGGGCTATAGAGCAGGTAGATTTAGAAGCATTGCAGCTGCAGAAACGTAAGCTAGTAATGCTGAAGCTGTCTGACTGTGAATCACTCTTCTGAAGGTTGGAAGCCGCTGATGTGTCAACGGGAGAGTTGTGTCAGCTCAGAGAACAAGGAAGCGTACAAGGTGAGCAACTTTGCCCACATTCTGAAAGCTGTCAACTGGAGTAGTTTCTCGATCACCAAGCGTAAAAGATCTTGGCAGGGTTTTTAGAAAATTAGAGATACTGGGCTGGTTTTGACTCGCACGTTAGTTTGCTTATAGACCTCACATGAAAATGCAATGCTGTAATTAAAATTTCATGAACATAAGCCTGTAATGCTAGTTTTTGTTTAATTTCACATTGGTAAATTTTGCATTTTTGTGTTCTTTATTAAATGAACTACTTGATTAAGCACTAAAAATGAAAATAGTTGAACCCCTCCCCCCGCTATGAACGTTATTTAGCTGTTAGCAAAGTGTGCTTTAATAAGAAACTCAATGGTTTCAGGATTTTTGAAATGTCAACTGGTTTTGTATGGTGAATTCCTTCACCCGTTGGTGCAGATGTATGCCTCAGAGATAATTTGCCTTTTTAATGTAGCTGGCCACTTTGTAGTTACAAATTATTTTTTACACAATATGCTCCTTGCATATAACCTGCCTGCCGGCGCTGCAATAGTGTTGCTCTTGCAGCATTTTTAATAGAATTTTGTACAAACCTGCAAGAGTAGTACAAGAATCTGTAAACGATCTCTCAAAGTTATAGACATTGGATTAGGAGTGTGCGGTAATCTGTGGCCCAGTAGCGAGGGCTAAAAGTGGCACCGTGACATCGCGGCAACACGTTCTCCTGCGCCTCCCCCTCCCTGCGCAGATGTGTCTCGATCACTCCATTGCGATTGCATCGGGCGAGCGTCCCCCGCCGCTCTTTGTGTGCCAAGGATGCGCTGATCAGATCCGCCGGGAGCACGGGCCCAATCACCTGATGGACGTGCTGCTGCCCATGCAGGAGATATCGCTGCACTGCGAGAACAAGGTCCTTCACCTCATTCTTTTCTTGGCAGTCCGTTCAAATAATCGCGTGCATCCGAATGTTCCTGGTCCCGTATGTTCTTGGTCCCGTACGTCCCTGGTCCCGTACGTTCCTGATTCCGTATGTTTCTGATTTCACTATGTTCCTGGTTCCCCATGTTCCTTGCTCCCTATGTTCCTGGTACCATACACTCCTGGTTCCATATGCTCCTGGTTCCCTACGTTTTTAGTTCTATATGCTCCTGGTTCCCTATGTTCCTCATTCCCTACATTCTTGGTTCTGTATGTTCCTTGTTCCGTATGTTCCTCATACTGTATGTTCCTGGTGCCATATTTGTCCCTGGTTTCTCCACGCGTCCTTCCTCACGGTGCAGAACTGCAGCGCCCGAGAGAAGTCGGCCAGCGTGACGTGCTTCTCGATGGAGTGTGCGAGCTACAATGGGAACCGGCCCATACGCTACTGCGGCCAGTGCTTCCAGGGGAAGCACGCAGGGGGCAACAACGCCAGCCAGCACGTAGCCCTCCGGCCAATCCCGAGCCCCTGGAGCATGGACCGCGAGACACAGCTCTACTTTGTCGAGGCCATTGTCAGGTGGGGGGGGTCTCTTCTTCGTCTATTGTTGGGTGGGGAAACAGGTTCCTGTTGGTTAGAAGTTATCAGGTGCTGGGAGTTAGAAGCGTCTAGGTGCTGGGAGGGCATTTATGGGCTCATTAAAGGAGCCATGAAGAGAAAACACAAGTTTGGTTCATTCAAAAGATTGTCTCGTTAGAATCATACTGACACCACTTTTAACGTAAACTTCGCTCAAATAAGCTACATAATTAGGAAAAACGGGAATGGTCATGCGACCCACCAGCTCATTTCCCGCAACAAAACCTGTGATGTCACATGGGCTAAGCTCTGCGATTGGCGGAGGCTGGCAGAAGCAGACGCAAATTAGGTAGAGCTTACAAACTAGACGAACGAGCGATTTGCGCTTAAATTTAGGGCGCATTCTTTACAAAGCAATAGGAATGATGGGACAAACAGTGGAAGTTACAAAAGCACGTGTAAACATAGAAGTACTGAGGCGTTCTGCTGTTCGTACTGCGCACAGCATGCTTTGGTTTAGCTGCACAGCACTATGGGGCTTGGGGTTGTCTCAGACGACACTGGCCGATTGACGCAAGCAACGGTGTCTTACGTGACCCCATTTGTCGAGCGAGCACTGTTTCAGGGAACGAATATTTTCTCCCAGAACAAAAACAAGCCAGGTTTAAATGCGGGCAAAAACAAACCAAACGCTTGCCACGGTATGGTGGCGCCATCTAGGTTACGGAACGTAAAGAAACGTGGGAACAAACCAACACCGCTACAGGGTGGAGACAACCTTTGAACGGTCCCGTGCCGCCGCAATTGGGCCAACGGGCTCAACGCGTTATTCTTTTCGTTTCCCACGAGACCTAGCAACGCGAAACAGACAATATGATTCAAACTTCTTCAGTAAACCGCGTTGCGGCGATAATTTTAGCGCGGTTTTGACACAATGACTTGCTTCGGCGGCGAGCGAGCAACCGAACATGGCGGCGCCAGCGTTATGTGTCTCTACCCTGTACGGCGGATGCGTGAATGAAGGTACTCTAGGCTGCAGAGCGGTCGGTTCCCGTGATGTCACTTGGGACCACGAAAACGCACGATTGAGCGGGAAAATCAAATTTTAACCTAAATTGTTTAATTTCTCAGTGAATAAAGCACCGTTTGTATCCGGACAAGCGCTGGGGGCACTATAAAACACGAAATCTTTCGAATAAACCAACTTGCATTTTCTCTTCATGGCTCCTTTAAGGTCTCGTGAAGCTTTTTTAATTTTGTGTTTTTTTTTGTGTGTGTATGATGAAATCGGGGGGAGTTGCCGGGTGCTAACTGTAGTGTGAAACATTGTCATGGCTGAGCTAAAGGGGAGAATAATTTGTAATTATGTGAGCAATAGGTGGGGTACTTCAATAAAACGTGCTGTTGGGCTAGTTGGTACATACCGAATGGGAGGCTTAGTGCAAAAAGGACGAGGACAGTGGCAGACGCCTGTCTCATCTGCCACTGTCCTTGCCTTTTTTGCGCTAAGCCTCCCATTCAATAGATGGGGCGCGTCGGCAAAATTTTTGCATGGCTCCATCACCAGAGTGGGCGACACAAGAGCACAGGACGAAAATATAGTGGATGGCATGGGCAGAGCTGCCTCTGACAACAGGATCGGGGGACGTCACCAAGGAGGTGTCAGTCAAAGCATGCCTTTTGCTTCTCTTTCCTGCCCATCCCCGCTTGCTAACCTTCTCGCATGCTCCCAGCCTGGGCAGTGCCCACTACCGCTCACCACACTGCGGATGAGTGGCCGAACCAAGCGACCTTACTGTTGTCACACAGCCAGTGCTGCTCGGGGTTGGGTAGCGGTGGGGGACATGTTTTTTTGTGTTGTTGTCGTTTGTCATCATTGATGTGTACTGTAAAACAAAGTGTGCAGCTAGGGCTATCAAAAGAATACGAGATGTGTTCTGATGTCAGTTGTTTGCCAAACTGCTGAAAAACGCAGAGTGAGGTGCTCACACATTCTTAACCAATGGATCTTCC
Source organism: Haemaphysalis longicornis (assembly GCA_013339765.2). Classification (NCBI taxonomy): domain Eukaryota; kingdom Metazoa; phylum Arthropoda; class Arachnida; order Ixodida; family Ixodidae; genus Haemaphysalis; species Haemaphysalis longicornis. The sequence continues at coordinate 60,541,651 of CM023453.1, forward strand.
TTTATTTATTTATTTTTGAGTGAGCTTGTGTTCAAGAAATGAGCAAACAAAAGTAACAGGTGGCAAAGTTCTGATCAAATTGACACGCATAGTCACAGTTTTCGAACCACATGCCGCAGCTCTTGGCTGGGTGTTTTTTTAAACACAGAAACAAAGGTTCTCACGAGAGCCATGAATGTTGGTTATGGATAGCGATAATGGGCAGTTGTTTCAGTAACATCTATGCCAGCACTGGTGGCAAAAAGAGGCCTGTAGGCTGGCTTCGGAAAAGTGGTAATGGCATGTGACTTGTTGCCAGCCCAAACTGAAACAGAGATGTTTGCAGGAATATTCACTTCTCGGTGAAGCACACTGTGGTTTCTTTGTTGTTTCCAACCAAATCAAACCACACTCTGGTTTGGTTTCGTAGCTTGGTTCGGGCCTGCATGTAGACTTTTCATGTCACTGTGTTGCTGTGATGAAAAACTAAACACGCAACTCTTGCGTAAAAAAACAGCATTTACACTATTACACTAAGCATTTATGCTTGGCTGGGCTTAAAAATCAAATGTACCTCCAGAACTGATCGCTTAAGCTGCGTGAAATTTTGTCAGGTGTGGCTGTGGGCTGCATAATGGCTTATGCGTATTCAGCACACAGTGGAAACAGTTGCTTAGCTGTAGTAGAAAAGATTTTGAGTCTAAATCCTTATCCAGAAAGCAATTAATTCATTTTGAACAATTTTCTTACTGCTTTGAAGCTGAGAGGAATCAGTACTATGCAAGTCTTGCTGCTCTTGCTCTTAAATTTCACGACACCTTACCGCCTTGGCTATTTAGCAGATGGTGGGCACACGAATATTTTGTGAAAGAGAGAATTTCGTACGCTGAAATAAAACCGCAATTTTAATGATGTACATGTACGTCCCTGAAAACACCTTCAAAATTGTCAAGAGGTACATGTCAGCATTGCTTGTATGTTTAAAAAACGCGCCTTTTTTGATCATTTCTGTTTCTTGGCATGTACTGCCGCACTGCGGAAACACGTAAAATTCTTTATGGCGGCAATGCCGCTTTTTTTTTCTTTCTTTATGCTTTACTACAGCGGTGCGGCGGCTATCGCTTGCGCATCGGGTCACGCACGGGCGCACAGCGCCTAGTTTCAGTTTCATCCTCTGGGCGCTTTCCGCTTCTTGCGCCCACGAAACTGATGCGCTTCTTGCGCTTCTCCCCTTCTTGTGGCCACGAAACTTTTTAAAAATTTTTCTTGCATTACTCATGAATAAACCACGTTTTACGTATGCAACAACACAAACGATTTTTTTGTCACTTTACGGTCACCCTAAAAGAATTAAGATGTTTTTTTCCTGAAATAGATTTGTCCAAAGAATTTAAATCAACAATAAAAAAAATCGACCCTGGGGGTCACATTTGGCGAAAAAATATGGCCCTCAAAGGGTTAAAGGGGCACTGACACAAAAATTTTGCATCTTTTTTTTTGTTGCGATAAGTAGCTAGTGACCTACTATAACCTGTAGAAACCTCATTTGCTTCAGCGTGCGACGGTTGTTTAATTAGAGGCATTTTCAATGCGGCCAGTCGCAGTTTCGGTTTCAGCGAGTGCCGCGAAACGATGGATTTTGTGGATTTTGTGTGAACAAAGCTGACCACGTGACCGTCGGAGGGATATCACAGAGCAGAGCCGCCGTAGCACTGTCGAATCCGCATCGACGGCAGTTTCTGCGAATGCCCCCACGTACTGATCTCGTGAGGCGCTTAATTAAATAGCGACCGTAGATGTGACGCAGGCGCTGTGAGTGCAAATGCTACCGCGGCTAAAGAACGACGCGCGACGCTCGAGACGGTGGGTGGCAAGACGCGCGCTGGGAGCAGCCGGCCGGTCTGCCTACAGGTCCGCCTACAGATGTGTTCGGCTTAGCACTGCGGCGGATATTCGAGTGCCGCTCTCGTAAGCGGTGCAGATGACAATTTTTAATGCAACCCGCCATCGCATCATTAACTCCTTTCTCATGTAAGCCACCATGGTCGGGACCTGGGGACAATTTCGTGCAGTGGTAACAAGCTATCACTCGAGCTACCTGCGCCGGCCTGGGCCACTTCGCGGCTGTGGCCGCCGCCTGCACAGCGACCGTGCGGCTAGCTCAGTGGGCTTTTCGTGCCTCCGGCGCGTTTTCGCATCCAATGGTAATAAACAGTAATAGAAACAGAGTGCCTGGAATCGCTGTAGAACTTTGGTCGCGGCCAGCTGCCCGATGAGCTGACGAAATCACGGCGCCTCCGCCACCGCCTCCAACGATCGGGTCGTTCGTTCTCGAGAGCAGAAGCTCCGCCCTCCGGCCCTCCGATTGGAGCGGCGAGCCGGCGAAAAACGTCGATAGTGCGGAAGCGGCAAACACAAACTCGTGACGTGTTTGATGTTGTTTATTTACACAATATCCTCGGGATGTCGATTGCGCGTGGTCCTCTGCTGCTGCTCGGTTGCGTTTCGCACACTTTAAAATTGATTTTAAATATGCTCTAGGCTGTATTCGCGCTGATATTTTGCAGATGATGTATATGTGTTCCCACCAATCTATCTCCGAAGTTATCTCGCCTTCAAAATTTTGTGTCAGTGCCCCTTTAAAGTAGGTAAATCAAAGTTGCTTTGTAAAATGTAAAACTTTGCAAAATCTGTGTGTCGCTTTTCCTTTACAAATGGGGTTCCAACTGTGACCTTGTTCGCTTCCCCTCCGCTCATGCCCCCTTCCCTGTGCAGCCTCCTGAAGGAGGCGCAGCCCACGTCGGACAAGGCGGGGGGAGCGCCGGGCAAGGAGTCGACGACGGAGCGGCACTCGCGCTCGGGGACGGCCCTGTCGGAGGGGCCCGAGGAGTCCCTCGAGTGCATGGCGCAGGAGGAGCGGCAGCTGCTCAGCCGCTACGGCGTCTGGCTCCTGGTCGGCCTCTGCACACCCGAGGACAACACCCCGCCGGTGAGTAAGCCTACTATCTTTGGGACCCCCGTACAAATCCTGCATGAACCCATATAATTTCATATAGATGGTATTCACAGAAAAGTTTAGCTGTCAGTTTTTTCGCTTCGCAACACTGGAAACGGCCACGGACATGGCCGAAGCGCCACGGACATGGCGCGGCTTGTGCCACTGTGCCTGCACGCCGCAGAAAAAAAAAAACACCGGCGTGCGTCGTCTGCTCATTTCAACACTGATTCTCAACGGTGGTGTCAACAGATGTGGGTAATCGCACTCACATTGGAGTCGAGGCATTACTTCGTGTTTGGTGGGCTAGTGTTTGAAATATACAACCCATATCATGCGCTTAGCACGGACAAGTACCGCCATCCCGTGGAGCCCGACGTAACCAGTGACGGCGCACTCACATGGTTGCCTGCATGCGTGCCTCGCCAGTGAATACAACCTATATGCAACATTAAAAATACCCACCAGTTCTTTTTTCCACCCAAATTTACGGTGAAGTTTAGTATAAGACCATAACAAACATACGGTTTTATATGGGTTTAATATAGCTGTACATTGAGTAATGAAAATACCAAACGGTTTTTGTTTGCCCAAAGTTTTATAGTACAATATGTGTTGGAGCGTGTGAAATGTACTATAAATTTTGGCAGAAGAAAAGCAACTTGGAGCTAAAAAAAGCACATTAGAGTGGGCTTGTTAATACATACTGATATTAAACAACAGTGCTTGAACAGGACAGAAGTGACAAGACTGGACGCTGACAAGCACCCAGTCTTGTTACTTCTGTCACATTCAAGTGCTGTGTTTAATGTCAGTTTGGAGCTATTGTCAGTGTTCTGAATCAGGGAGAAGTTGGATTTTTTTTAAATGCCATTTGGATAAGAATGTTTTACTTTCATTAACAAAAGCATTGTTTAGCAGCGCCAATCTCTTTTCAGGCGCTATAATTCTGATGCAGGTATTGTAAGCTGAGGAACTGGTAAAAATGGGAAAGCTACGTTGTTCGACTCTCACTAATTCCATACTTTGGATGGGTCAGTCTTAGCATAAGATATCCTGTAGCCGCTCCAACTTGTAACTATAGATAGGGTCAGTGTGGTGTTTGCCATAGGCTACTATGAGGGTATCTTGAAATTTCCTCCAATCGTGGTAATTATCTTTTTGAAATTTAGATAGTCTTCGTAAAATCATCTTCAAGCAAGTGCTGGCAAAAGCAACTCCTAAGCAAGTTTTTTTGTAGGCCATCACCAAAGTAGAGAGAACTTCGCAATGATAAAATAATTCATTATTGGGAACTAATTGCTTTGGACTAGAATAATGGCCATCGCTTTACCACGATAATTTCATTTCAGGGTACAGCTTATCTTGTGACCATAGCTATTTTGTAAATGGCAAACTTTAGATCGGGTTTAATCCTCATTCCCCATTCCCCCCCTAAAATGTTCTAGTGAGGAAACTGTGCGTGACAATGCATGAAAAAGTAACGTGATTGTTATGGGCATTGTAGGCATGCCTGCATGGTGTGGTGGCATCACCCTGTCTCTGCAGCTTCCTACAAGCAGTAACACATGCCCCGCGTGTGTGCTCACTTGCAGGAGACCCTGGGCCGCCTTTTGGGAATGCTGTTCCAGTGGTTCCACTACACGGCTTGCCTGCCAGATGGTGCGTGCTGACCACCTATGCACCCTTGTGTACACCCTTGCTGACCTCTGTGTCTGTCCCTCTTTGCTGCAGATCAAACAGGAAATGCATTGGAGAGGCTCAAAACAGAGGTGGGTGCAAACGCGAGTTTCGAGTGTAGCAGGGTTCGTAAGGCCAACGTCTGCCTGTGCGAGAATGGTGGTTGGCTCACAAATGACATGCCTAATTTCCTTCACTAGAACAGTCTGGAGACTTTGGGGTATCGGCCGATCAATGGTTGAACAACAACAACTAGAAAAGGGACAAGCCAGGAATTATAAAAACAGGGTTCTTAAATGACGCCCTCCCCGTCACAGATTGTGTTTAGGATCAACGAGCAGCGTCCATAGTAGGTTAGAGGACAGAGCCTGATATTAATGATAAAAGGAGGAAAAGGAGGGCACTGATAGTCGAAAAATTCAGGCATAAGTTATTTTTGGTCAGATTTATTTTTCTTTCATCTGGTGACCCAATGTTTGAGTGATGTGATGTGTGTAGCGTGCGTGTGCGTGTGCGGTGCGTGTGTGGAGGTGCGCGAGGTGAGAGAGAGTGAGAGTGAGAGGAGATTTAAGCCCAAACTGTTAAAAGGAAGGAGGGTAGAGGGAGAAAGTCACCTGGCCTTCCCTGTTAGGTGGCAGCCCAGTTGGACAAGTTGTTGCTGTGCATAGGGGTGAGAGCTGAGTGAAGTGGCCTCCCATTGCTCTGGAGTACTGCTATTTAATGTTCCATCATGTGAGTGAGGTTTCTGTGGGCATGCCCATACGATATGTTGTAAAGTAGCTTTGTCTGCACACCACTTGGATCTGTTTGTAATATGAATCTGGGGAATAAAGGGGATGGGATTAGGGAGTTCAAGTGAATGAGTTTTTCTGCATTACTATGTTGGTGTGATTTGTAAGCTTCGAACGACCTGCTGCCCTTGCCCCTGCCAAACGCATGTAGCACATGGAACAAGGTAGGAAGTCGACAGACTGTTGATTGTGTGTGGAGGGTATTATTGGGGAAGGAAGCCCTGACCCAGTTATTGTGCTTGTTGTGGCTCGCGCAGTACATCCACGGCTGGCTGATGGATATTGTACGGACCCACTTTGACGTTTTTGTGTCCTGTCTCCTGCCTCACCCAGCAGAGTATGCTCAAGTTGGAGGGCACTGGTGAGTACTACTAGCATGGGGGCATTCCTGGCACACGCATGCAGCCTGTGCCAGCTTTGCGTAACGCTAATGGGAAATCTGTCACCCTTGAGCCAGTGTGCCAAACCGAAACAAATACAGGTCGGTTACGGTTCGGGGAAATTCTTTTCATTCCGGTTCAGTTCCGGTTCGACTAAATCATGTACCATATAATGTGTAATATAGGTCGAGCTGGAATATAGGTCGACCCTCTTACCTTGTAGATGAAAAATGCAAAAAAAAAAAAAAAATCGGTACACAAGCATTGTTTTATTGAGGCTATAATTTGTTTCATCTCAGATTACTCATTAGGGTTGTCTGAAATGTCCTCGAACGACTGCTTCTCGCTGGCTGTCGCCCACACAGCAAGTCATCCTCAGTGCAGTCCAGGAAATTGCATAGGCAGCACTTAAACACTCGCAAGGCCAAGTCATTGTGAAGTGAGCGCAAAGCATGGGACACTCATGTGCAGACCGTACTGAGAGCCAGTCTGTGCAGGCGGACCAGCAAGCATCTTGGGGTATCCATTCGTAGAGACGTCGCACGACGCTCGCGGACAAAAGTCGCCACTTCGTACAGCAGCACAGGTGCACTGAGCAGCGTTAATAAACGAGGTCTTCCGAGCGTTGCATACCGAAAGCTGCCCCTTCAGCTAATGCCAATAGCATACACTTCTTTTGGTGGCACCGAACTGGCGCAAGGCGGACACGTTGTGGAAAACTTCCAAATTTTCATTTAAATGCTGCTGTGAACTGGCACCAAGCGTCCAAACTCATTTTGAGCAAGAAGAAACTAGTACGCACACATTCACTGACAGCGTGAGAAGAAACAAAACAAAGATGGCAGGCATCCGATTGATGGTGGTGGTGGTGATGGTGCTTTTGCGGTTTGGATGGGCTCGATGGGCTGCCTGGTTGCCAAATAGTGACTAGAATTATGCCAGTGACCACTACATAAGTTGAAGGGTGACTTTTCGGCAAATTTTTCAGTAAAAAATCTCGACCTATATTCCGCTTTATACAGTACTGCACTGGTTCGCGAACTGGTTTGGGAGCTTTGACTTGGTTCGTGAACTGGTTTGATGACTTGAATTAGCAGGGAAGGGAGAAGAAAAGGTTTAGCAGTTTAAGGTGACTGTAAAAACAAGACGCAAGCAAAAATTCGCAATACTGCTTTTTACCAATGACTGGTGATTTTTAAAAGACAAATTTAAATGATTGGGCCAGATATTATAGAAAACAGATGAAGTAATGTTGGTCCACCAGCCACTTTTTCGCCCCGCCCTTACGTCATCTAGGGACTAGACTGGGATGTTTTCAAAAGATGGGACAGGTGTGTCCGCCAGCATTTTTAATGTGGGCAAAAAATTTATGTGTGCAGGAATTACGATATATGAAGCAAATTTGCAAAAAAAAAAAAAACCTTCCCTTTCTAAAAAAAAACCCCAAAATGACGCGGGTTATGGATGTGTTGGACGAATTGAGCGAAATTCAAAACGTTTACCTTTGTAAAACACAAACTATTGCAGCTTTCGCTGCATCTTTTTTTCTGTGGCGACTTCGCACTCATTTAAATAAGCTAATTTATTTTTGGTTTCCACAAAATATTTTTTTCAGTAAAAAAATTAGTTTTAACACATTTTTGGAAATAGCCGAAATGTCGGATCCCATTTTTCTGCATCTGAAAGAGCCAGTGTCACTGATGTACTGGTACGTCAGTGACACTGCAGAGGGAAATGTGAAAATGTACCAGTACGTCAGGGACAGAGAAAGGGTTAATATCGACATAGAGACATTTTTGTTTTTCATCTGCATCATAAAAATGGCCGTTGGGGTGGCGATAGAACCTGCATCAGGCTTAGCCACTGAACCACTCCTGCGGATAGCACACACCAGATAATTATAGCTTCAAGTTGTGGGACCTTTTTAGCAAACTATGAAGTAGACCGTAAAGTCACATTTAGGGTATGGGCCTTCATCATTGCACAGTGCAGCCTGAATGCTCCTATACAGTCACTACAAAAGAAGGGAAAAATTTCTGTTTCATATCGCCTTTAGGGTGCCGGAAGTGTGTCATTTCTTTCGCTCAGGCTCGCACTCGGCACGTGCAACCAGAGCAGCATACCGTTGCAACACTGGTGCGCATACTTTTCCCTATGTTGCGACCACATGTAGAGCTTAGTAGCGTTAGGATTGCACTGATGGGGAAGAGGGCGTGATAGGCTGCAAAGTTGATTTTGCGTGAAAGAGAAAGCACGAATGAGATTGGCTGTGCACTACCAATAACAGGTGGTCGAACCGTTTCGTTGTGAACCGGTAACCAACATTTATTTTTTCAGTTCAGTTCCAATTTGGGTTCAGCGGGCTCAAGAAATAATGGTCTGGGTTCTGGTTAAGTTCCGGCAAAAATACCGGTTCAGTTCCGGTTTTTGGTTCAGTTCGGTTCCGGTTCAACGCCCTGCCTTGAGGTTTTAAGTGCATCAGCATCTGTAAAGACAACCCCCATCTGGGATATTTGTGTACCCTTGGCTGTACATCATCTCTTCCCTGGTATGGAGCCTCAGGAGACATCATTTTCCCCTCTAGATTCCTCCCCCATTCCGCTGCCTCTTCCGCAGTGGCTACAGGCACAGGAATGCTGCCACATTCAGAGCTATTGGAAACAAAAAAGAGACACCGACAGGGTATGACAGAAAATTAGGTGTACGGAAGTTATTTTTTACTCCTACCAATCTGTTACAAACAGTCTTGGCTGTGCTCTGATTCTTTGGATAAATTGTTCAGGTGAATGAAATGGTGTTTCTTGTGCCATGCTTTGTACGTACACTTTTTTACCCTAAAGAGCATCGCAGCTGGTGTAATACTGTATTTTCGCACGTATAGCCCGCCCCTGCATAAATCCGCACCCCAACTTTCAGCCCGCCAGAAGAAAAAAAAAAATCCTCACGTATTGCCCGCACATTTGATACAGGGAAGGCTGCACCAAAGCTACTGCTTAATAAGCAACACATATCATACTATCTAGACAGAAAAAGCATATATTTAGCAAGTAGAATACACTGACTGCAAGGTGAAAGTCACAATTCACTCAGTGCCACTGCTCTCACTAGAGCTATCACTTGAGCCGCAGTCCTTATTGTTGTACACAAGGTCATCTTCGGTTCCATTCATGTTGTTCGTGTTTTTTTTATTGTTTTCGTCTTTGTTTTTCTTCCTTGTCCTTGTCCTTGCAGAATCACTGCCATGGAAGGCTTAGTCAGTGTTACTGCGTAGGAGCTTCACGGCGCAACGCGCATTGCTGTGAAGCTGCAATAAAGGAAAAACCCTGCGTATTATCCACACCCCTACTTTGCCATGAAATTTTAGCATTTTTAGTGCGAGTTATACGTGCAAAAATACGGTACTCCTGGTCTGCCAAACATTCTTTCGTGCGCTTAGGTCAGCTATGTACAGCCTCCCAAATTTTTAATAATGTAGCGGGAGCGACGACCGATCATTATGTCAGCGCCTTATATCACGCTGTTCACCGCAAAATAGGCGAGGCTACATGCACGCGGCTAGAACTATCTGTTGTGGGAGCGTTGTCTGCTCCGCTTTTCTTCTCAGGGCAACACACCCCCCCGGTTTTCTTATCTTGCAAGGCCGTTTCACTACCGCCAAAGGCAGCTAAGCAGCATGGGGCACAAAGTCATTCAGATGCAGTGGCAGGGGGTGTATGTACCACTCTGAAGGAAATAGCGTAGCAGACGACATTCATACAGCAGGTAGCCCTACGCGCGTGCGCGTACTCTCGACTATTTCGCTGCTGAACACCGTGATAAGGCGCTGACATGCCGATCGGTCGTCGCTCCCGCTATATTATTAAAAATTTGGGAGGCTGTACTGCTATTACTGAGGCCCCTTGATTGTCAGTCTCAGACTCTCTGTGAAGTCCCCGATAAGCATTCCGGCATTCATTTTTCACATATATTTCTGTGGCGTGGAGAATCCGCGGACTACCCACGAACTATCCGCAGTGTGTCCGTGACTGTAAATTGATTGATTGATTGTAGAGTTAAATGCGCCGACGCAATGCAGGCGATGAGGCGCGCCGTAGTGGAGGGCTCCGGATTGATTTTGACCACCTGGGGATCTTTATCGTGCGCCGAAATCTCGTACACACGGGCGTTTTTGCTTTTCACCTCCATCAGAAAAGTGGCCGCCGCGGCCGGGAATCGAACCCGTGACCTCGTGCTCAGCAGCGCATGTGACTGTCAAACGAGCAGCCCCACTAATTGCTGCTTGATGATGCGTGTGTCTCTCTTCTCTTCCAGGGATAACTGGCCCTGCCAGACCGATCAGATCAAGGAGGGGTTCAAGACACTCCTTTGCCTCGTTCCGTACGACATTATCAACAGAGAGGTGGGTGCTTCATTGCGTACAGTTGCTGCAGGACCATGGCCATCTCTCATACGACTTTTGTATCGCACGAACGCATGCGTACGTGTACTGGGCATAAGTGCGTGCCAGCCTATTTTCTACGTCCCTCTAAAAGTCCTGTTGATTATGGTTGCAAGTTCACGTTTGTCGTTACTGCCCGCAGCTTTTGGTAGCACAAGTTTCTGTTTAGGGGAACATGATAAAGTTGCATTCTTGTGTACGAAGCAGACATGTGTGACTGGGTTTGCTTCTATGGGTGTGATATAGAAAATTCTGAGATGCTCATCTGCTGATGTCTGAAAAAGAACGCAGGAAAAAAGATGCAAGAAAAAAAGATTTTATTACGGAATGCATCGATTTCTCTTCAATTTCTGTGGCTGCCCTACAAGCTTCACGGCTGCCCTACAAGCAGCCGTGAAGCTTTGAGCTGTGCAGCAATTGGTTGGAAGGTAATTTCCAGGCCTAATAAGGTATATGGTGGTGTATTACGGAATTGTTGAAACTTGTGTTGATACTTTTGGAATGTGTTGAATTGTTGAGCTTTTGGAAACATTCCAAACTGACTGACACAGACGAAAAATGCAACAAAAGCAAAGAGAATTCATCATAGATAATTCATCATAGAGAATTTTACAGGAGTGGAAGAGGGAGTAGCAAACCTGCAGGCGGTTTTTGTAACTGTGAACTGTAGGGCAGTTTCAGACCACTTTATTATAAATTAATGCTCAATTCGACCCAACAACACATTTTGTACACTTCTGGTCAGCTGAACTTTGGTCTAAGACTACCAGATGTTTGCTGCTCCCTCCCATTTGCTATAACACAGAAGTAAAGTGTACTTGAGGTAATATGTTGAGGTAATAGACCACAAGAATTTTCCCATCTTCACCTCTTGATGTGAAGTGCAGCCATAATGCAACTATAAACAAAATTCATTAGCACACATGTATTGCTCGTCACCCTTTGTTGAAAAGTGTAGGTCATATACAAGATGCCAACTGCTAGCCTGCTTAGGACAACGTGGACAGTTTACCTGCTTTCAACATATTTTACGTAGGCCTTTCTGCCGCACATACGGAGAGCTCGACCACGTGATTTTTGGACTGTTGCTTGCGTGTAGTGTGGGATTTGGCCGTGGCTTCCTTTGTATTTTGTTTTTCCCTCTCCACGTGTGCATATTGTGCTCCAAAGAGTTGATGTGCTGAAATTTTTTATTGTGTACGCACACTTATTACTTGCCTTCTGCGTCGCCAGGTGTGGGAATACATCATGCCGCATTGGATGGAAGCCTTCAGATTCGAAATTCCAGAAGAGGAGCTTTCCGAACTCAAAATTCTCCTCAGGTGAGCTGGCCTGAATTGGTTTTCGTAAAAGTGCTTAGCACTAAAACACACAGTATCTTAAGGGATCAGAATGTCTTCTCCTGCTAACTTTTGTTTTCGCTGCTCCATTGCAGCAAGGTCCTAGATCCCGACCTTAGCCCCCTGGGGTTCAACATCAAGCAGATGTATGGATTCCTGACTGCCCGCTTCGAGAACACCACAGTCCAAGTACAGGAGCAAGCCCTGTATTGGCTGCAAGTACGTTCGTCATATTTTTGTGTAGCGATTGCTGGCTGTTGACATGGGCAGGACGTTTTGTCATTTGAGAACCCAGAACTGGGGACTTGGAAGCGGCTGTGATAAGAGCGAACTCCGAGTGAGTGATAGTGTGCGCAGCTTTAGAAAATTGAACACGCAAGAAATTGAACACCTAAAGCCATGTGTGTTCGATGCTTCCCTAAGAAACACATTCATTTAGCTTTCGTGTTGTTAAAGTTATGGTTTCCCCTTGGCATCTTAATATTCAGTTTGAAGCGATGTAGTGCATGCTGTTACAGAGCAGGCCCCTTGCATAAGTCTTTTGCATTGAGGCAAAGCGAAAGCACTGCTTTCTGATATCCGTCAGTTATAAAGTGGCCGTGGCACTTCTTCTTTTGCCAAGTTGAGGGCATGTTGTTCCTGGTGTGTATGCTTCACTAAATTGTGGTTGACAGTGGGAGCTCCTTCCCCGTACCCCCCTCTTTTCATCTCCATCTTTTAGCATTGCTTTTTCTGCAAGTTTTTAACTTCCTCTGCTCCGCTCTATTAGAGAATGTCACTTCTTAAAATGCAACAGCACTCATATAGGACATGTGCGACATGATATGAGTGCTAGAGAGATAGATTGAGGAGGGAGCAAGGCGAAGCAATCCTGCCATCTCTTAGCCATGTCAGTTGTGGAAAATTTGTCTCACCGCCTCCCAAACTGCCTGTTCTCTGCAGTAGTTGCGCACTTTACACCAGGCTGGCAACCAACCACTGTCCTACCTTTAAAACTGCATCGAGATCACCATGTACGGTACGAAAGTTTGTCAGTTCTGTGCAGCAGTGTCCTTTTGTTGTGCCTCTTCTGCAGATCCTGACCATGCTGGAGGTTCCGGTGCCCCTGAACTTGCTCTTCTCCATGTTTGCGTGTGGAGTGCAACTGGGGGCACCCCCTGCAACCACCTCGCAGAGTGACACCGCTGCCGCTGCAGCCAAAGAAGCACCTGTCACCGGGCTGACACCTCGCTTTCACCCGCTGAGACAGGACACCACTGGTGCGCTGGCCCATCACAGTGATTAAATAATAATCATAATTGGCGTTGTTGTCAGCATCGTCATCATCATCACCACCACCACCATCACCACAATGATGATGATGATGAGGACGACAACAACAACAACAATAATAATCACCACCACCACCACTATCGTCGTCATCATCATCATCTGTCTATGTTCCCTGCAGGATGCACTTAATAGCAGTTCAGTGTTTAATATGCTGAAGTTTTATCCTTGTTGTGTGGCGTGTTGCTAAGGGGTCTGTGGATTCAATAGTCAGGCTCCCTGGGCGTGTGTCAACACGAGCAAAAAATCTTGCATGCATTGGCATTTTTTAAATTCCACTTTGTGTGGCTGAAAAAGGTGCATACACAAGCAAGAAAACACTTTCACAGCACTATGTTCACAAGATAGGAATAGTTGAGGACCTGCCAGGAGTCAAGACAGGACCCCGTAAAGGGTGCAGGCCTTTTAAAATGGCAGCTTGCGGGGCATGAACATCTGAAGTGGAGTTATCGGCACCTCCCTAGCTGGTTTTAATCCATCGAGGCACGATTCTGTGCTTGTTGGCAGAATCAGTGTCTTTCCTGTTATGCACATGCTGCAGTCAGTGGGGTAGCCAGAAGGAGAGATAAGGGTTGCTCAGGGATTTAACCACCCCCCCTTGTCACTTTGAGGTACTTTGGTTCACACACCTGTTCTGTGTAAAGGTTGCCAGCTGCTGTTGCAGGCAGATTTTCGACCCGTGTTTTCTCTCCTTCGGGCACCAGGTACCATGCTTGGTAGCCTTGGCCTGGACTGCGACCAGCTCCCCAGTTTCCTTCCCGAAGATGCTCCTCCTCGCGAGGAGAAGTCCGTGGCCGAGGTTTCCCTCAGCTGCCACATCCTCATGGCCGACATACTCATCAAGCAGGCAAGTGGAACGGTGAAGAACAACGCATGCAGGAGGGGGAGGCTGTTTTCTGGCAGGACTGTGCAGGGTCATCTGTTGATGCTTGCTTGTTTGCATGGTCCAGGCCTGTTTTTGTTTAGCTTACCCCCCCTTCCCCATTCCCACTAGGGATGATGAATAAACTTTATTTGAGTCGAGGTGCCCAGTGGGAGGCTTCCTTAGTCCAGGATGCCTTGGACTGTGCTGGCCATCTGTGCCCTCTCCACCAATCGTTGCTGGTGTGAGAGGTCGGAGCTGGTCAGCAGCTCCACCCACTGCTCATTGGTAGGTTTTTTTTTCCCCACTAGGGAAATAAAAAAAATATTAACTAGATCAACACCAAATATACACGGTACAAGCATTCTAAGCTGCTGATTGTTGCTGCAATTTCTAAGGGACCATGAAGACATCGCATATTTGGTTTCACTGGAAAGGTCAGGCAGCCCTTCTGCAGCTCAAGGTTGTGCCACTTGAACCTGTGCTGTCTGCATTGGAAAACTTTACAGCTGGCATGACCAAGTTTTAGCCTCAAACAAAGTATCTAATGGAATGGGTAGCTGCACACCTGATAGGCATTTTTTGTGCTTGTAACCAATACCATAAGTTAATAGTACCAAGAAAGGATGCCTTACCGTAATTACCCGATTCTAATGCGCCCCCGATTCTAACGCGCACCCGATTTTCCAGGCAAAAAACCGAAAAAACTTGCACCTCCGATTGTAACACGCAAGGAACTTTGTGAGCAAGAAAAACGAATGCGAGAGAAACGGGCGATTTATTTCCCAAAGTAATCTCACTCATCTCACTCCTCGTCGCTCTCTGAGAGCTCCTTCGCTTTTCTGATGGAGGCGAAAAGCAAAAACGCCCGTGTGTACGAGATTTCGGCGCACGATAAAGATCCCCAGGTGGTCAAAATTAATCCGGAGCCCTCCACTACGGCGCGCCTCATCGCCTGCGTTGCGTCGGCGCGTTAAACCCCACAATCAATCAAAATCAATCTGAGAGCTCCTTGTTGCCTTCCGCTGACCGTAACATCTCGTCATCGGTGCCGTCAAGCGCGTTCACAATGCCACACTTCTGAATGAACGTTCAACCATGTTCGATGGGATCGTGGCCCACGCCTCGCACGCCCATTCCGTGAGCTTCTCCAGAGGCGTTTGCTTCAGCCAACCGCTCGTTGTGAACGCGTGGGAGCCGCTCGTAAACCGTGGAAGCGGCGCACCTTCGTTGCCGCTGCTGCCATTGCTGTTATCAAGCACGCAAGTGGAATAATTTGACGATTTGTGTGAATGCCGAAAGAAAAGCCTAGGCGCCTAGATCCGAAAAATTGTTGCTAAAAGTTTGGCGCCATCTTGAGATGGCAATGGCGATGGGTGGAACGAAATTTCAGCTGTTTCGGTTTTGTATCCGATTCTAACGCGCATGCGATTTTTCGGCCTATTTTTGCGGAAAAAAGGTGTGCGTTAGAATCGGGTAATTTAAAAACTTGAACAGCTCTTTGGCTGGCTTCAATTCCTCCAGATTGGGAATTAGTTGCCTGCTAGGCGTGCTGGTGGCTGGTGTGACTGGGTCTCTCACTGCAAGGATCTAGCCACCAGGCAGTAACTCTTAGTTGCTCACTTGTGCCACTACCTAAAAAAAATTTCAAATGGTTATGCGTATGTAATGCAATTTTCCGTAAACAATCATAAATTATCAATACAATTATCATAGATTATATAATAATTTGATAACCAGGTAACTAGCCCTCGCTACTTACCTTGGTTAGTTACTTTCACTGCATCATAAGTGTAATTGCTGTGGAGCACCCTTAAAGGCAGGCCTTGCGAAAGTGGCGTGGACATGATGAACAGCTGAGATGTTCACTATAGCAGCCAACACTCTTAAACTCTTCTTTTTGACGTTTAGATTCTGTGTCCAAGTAGCGTTCCACTTCAGCTATGTCCTATCCCGTACTTAGCATACACTTGTTTTGTGGAAGGTTTACACATGTTGGGTTCGTGCACACAGCTGCGGTGTTTTGTGGGAAAGCCAACCAAGAAATTCATGCTGGAATCAGAGTCCTTCAATGCCTTTCTGGTCATGAAACTTCACCGTCACGCTATGGGAGAGCTTCGTACGCTGCCCAGGGAAGCTGTGCCGCGGCGCTGGTGTTGATCGGAGGGCAGCCGGGGGCGTGGTCAGAGCGCGTTTGGCAGGGAACGGACCACGGAGTACGATAAAACAGACGCTCGCCGCCTTATCAGCAGTGCGCTTTTGCTTTGCGTGTCGTGGGCCGCTCAAATAGACTTGTCATTTTGTGAGTGGCGAAAAAATTTGGTGCTAACGGGCATGCTGCTACTGCGTTCCTGCCTGCCGGTTTGGCTACAGAGCAGCGGCGGTCGCCCGATGCCCTCCAATCTGTGGTGGCACCCCTCGCGGTGGCTTTTCCTCGTACGAAACTTGGCCGGGAGTTTCATGACCGGAGAATCATTGAAAGACTCTGCTGGAAGTAATGTTAAAAAAAAAAAAATGTCTTGAGGCAAATTGAATTTACTTGTATTTTCTTTGATATCTGGAGAAGGCAAAATGCTTAAAGTGGTAAAAGTGTTCTGAGAATTGAAAAGAATAGGAAACAACGTTTGCAAAGTACTCAGCATTTTGGATATTTGCACACGATATTTGCACACGATCAGAATGCTGAGGAGCTCACTAGGAAATGTACAGTAGAAACAGCTTTTCAAAACTAAGAAGCCCCTGAACAGGCCGTTATGATTTCCTGTAACACCTCACAAAATGTGAGCAGTGCTAAGGCTCTGAGTTTTCCTGCAAACTCACTCTGTGTCGCTAACTAAAGATGTGCAAGGATCATGAAGAGGTGTTCACTGTAATGACAAGGTGATCATAATCATCATCATTAATTATGATCACCAATGATGACAAATTGAACTGTGTCTAATTTAAGCACTTGGCCTTTGTGCTGTACTTCAAAGACCAGTACGGGGATTGATGCGGCTGCATCCCAGAAGTTGCCTGTGCTCTTTCTTTGGGAGCTAGTGATTAATGTGAAAGCATTAGTCAACTCGTTAGGCACCAAATGAACACCCCTGGCGCTCAGGCTACATGCAAAGTAGACAATAAGTGGCGCTCCAAATCGCCATTGGCTCAATTCTTTTCAACTTAGGGTTATTGAGTTGAAAAGAAAGCTGCGCAACTTCGGGTCTGGGTTGCTTTCGGAACAGAGAACTCCAAAATGTGAGTCTGGCACAGATTCCTGATCCAGCCGAGTAAAGGCGGCCCTAATGAATGTGTTGTGACCTTCTACTTAAAAACGTGGTGTAGACAAATCCTGAGGACAACATCAATAATTTGAGCATGCTCATTAATAAAGTAATCATTAGGTTGAGCATGGACATTAGGCGAGTAGGCATATAGCTTGTTCCCACTAATTATCCCCTTTGCTTAGCAGTCGGAACGTGGTCATGTGCTGAGTCATACTAACCCAGAAGAGAAGAAAAAGACACAGACGGAAAAGATTGCCATAATAATAAGATGACACACCTGGCTCTTGGAAACCCTTGCTTTCACAATCGCTGCATCATAAGGAATGCGTGGACGTCTTCCTAATTTTTGTTACGTTCCCTACCCATCGGGGTTGAGCAGTTGGAGCTGCAGGAGATCACAGCACACCGGGGCCTGGGCACAGCCGAGGCCCGTGAGATCCTGTCCCTGCTGCACGCCATGTTGCGGCTGCCACGCGAGTCGCACCAGTGCTGCCAGGCCGGCTGCGTTGGGGCGGGCACCACTGCCCTGCCCGTGGCATGCCTCTTCTGCGAGATGACCGCCATTTGGTACCAGCTGGTACTGGCGCTCGTCGAGTTCTTCTGCCCCGTCATGGAGGTCGCCATGGCTGACGTGAGTGCTTTTCGCTTGGTTTGTCCATGGTTCATTATTTGACCTTTCGGTTGGTTCTCCTCTGCATTGGAACATCCCCTGTCAGCCGTATGTTTGTAGATTTCTTGACCTCTGACAGGGTCGAGCATGTCCTGTTGGGTTGACACCATGCATGGCTGCACAAAGTGCCGTTATCTTGAGAACCAAAGAGATTCAATACAGTGGAGGCCATTTGTATTTCCACTGCTTTCAGTGTGGAGCAGAATGAATTGCAGGCTTTTCAGACTACTGGTTTGCCTCCAATGGAACTTAGATTCTAAGCATCCTGCTTAAAGTGCAAATGCCTGAAGCACAATGGCAGTTATAGTGCAATTTCTTTGGGAATGGGGGGCTTGGATCACTGTTTGAGTGTAGCAGCTGGCTTGTTGCTTTAGGGTTAAAAAGAAGAAACAAACGAAACAAAAAAAAACAAAAGGAGGAATCAGCCATCTGATGCAGACTTCTGTGGCTCCCACGACAGGCATTACATATAAGCGACAACACTAGATGGCGCCACCACTTAGCTTTGATTTTTTAAAATTTTTGATCTTTGGTTTTTGATTTTAGCTTCCCTGCCTTCTGATGCTCCTTCTGTTTGCGGAGCTGTTTGTTTCAGTGGGATGTTGAAGCATCGCTAAGCAAGGTTCACAATACATGGACATAGTCGTACTTAAAGACATGGAAGCAAGGAACTGTGGCAAACTATTTCCAGTAGTAACAGGGATGTGGGTTTGTGCTGCTGCCATTTGCTAATTTGACGATAATGTGGCCAAAGGCCGAATTTCATAGCCCCATTAGAATTCAAAAAGTGACTTCCAGAAGGGGACACAAAGCTGAAATCACAGTGGAAAAAAAAATCGGAAAAAATTAACCTTACGTAATGAACACACCCCGAATATGTATGCGTTAATTTGTTTGGATACAAAAGTACGTTTTCATCATGCGAGTAAATATGTTGGTGTAATTCTGTTCGCGGCAAAAACTGTCGGCTAAGTGGCTGCAATAGTTACTCGCTTAGCTAAGCTGATTAGCATAGACAATTCTTGTCAGATGGGCGTTGGCTGCTGATTTAACTAGAAAATTTGTTGCGTAGCTGATCCTCATGCCATGGCACTAAGTGCTGCTCTTCCACACTACATGGCTGTTGCTTTGCAATATCTCTTTCGGTCCTGGTGTCCTATTATTCAGACATTTAAAAAAATTCTCCTAGCAATTTGAGAGCAAAACCCAAACAGCTAGTTTTCTGGGAAAGTCTTCTAAGGATGCCTCTTTTGATAGATACCCCCATTGTTCATTTTTGGTTACAGCTCAACGCTAGAGAGAAGAAGGCATTGCAGCTAAGACCAAACAGACGTCAGGGTGACTTTAAGGACCGAAGTTCTGGTTTTATTACATGGCTGTAACTAAAAAAAATACTTTCAATACCAACTTTATTTTTTGTGTGTGGGCTCAGGGGTTTTCCAAATTTAGGAAAACAAGGAAGAACATTTTTTTCGTTGGAATTTGAAATTTTAATTGCCTAATGACATTATTGGTTGTCACGCCTCTAAATCGCTAATTACTTGCACAACACGCTCAACTTTTCGTTCATAAGCTTATCCGATCCCAATAATTAGGAAAACAAACACAAAAAAGGTTTTTGCTAGAAATCAAGAGTTCCAGGGATGAAAGGGATATATTGTAAGATCTATTTCGGGAACCTTTTGAAGAAGGTTGAAATTGTGTAACCTTATGCATTCCTATGTAGCTGTTAACTAGTCGAGCCCCAAAGCTGCTGGGTCGCACTTCTCACTCGGCGTTGCCATTGCCGCCCTTGCAGATTCCCACAGACCCGACCAACCTTGCGAACAGCCACCCTCCCATCTCGCCAAAGCCGCTTCTGAAGGAAGACTCGTCGCAGAAGCCCCCCACGGCCACACCGCCCCACCGGACGCCGCCAACCCTGGCCCCGCTGTCGTCCATCAAGGAACCTGCGATACCCACTGTCCCTGAAAGCCAGGTCAGTTGGGGCCCTTCTGCGAATAGGGTTGAGTGTAAGCGCCTCGTTCTGATGCCGTGTTGTTGAATGGCTCCAACTGCTCGTCAAAGGGAGATCGTGTTTGAGCATCCAAATTTACACCATGAGCAGGCTCTGTTCACAGGGCTATAGCTCGTGTTGGCTGTGCTCCTGGGGGGTGAGCCTCCTCAAGGTTATAGGGTGGTTATTGATTGTGATACCAGTGTTAATACATGGGGGGCAGGAGAAGATGATGTTTACAACGTGAACTTAGAAGTTATTGGGTTATGGGGCTGTGTGGCATTTTGTTATGCATATAAGAAGAGGTGATTTGAGCCCTTCTTTTGTAATGTGGTGAAGTGTTCCACCACAAGGTGCAGTGATTCAGCGTAGAGATGAATGAATGGGGCAGGGGCAGGAGGGGTGTGTGTTTTAGCGTCTGTTTGTTATCCCTCTTCTTGACGTCCGTGGTCTGTTTGCGCACTGTGAAGCTCGTGGATTACCAACTAGCTGGAACCCTCACCCTTTTTGTGTGGCCTGGTTTTTGAAGCACCTCACATCATGCAGCCCTAAACTCTGTGATTCCCGTGACCCTAAACTTTCATTATGGGTGGCATCACATTTGCTGCTTGCTGAATTATTGGCGGTGTCTTTGTTTGAACTGTTTATGTAAGTAAAATAAGTGGGAAGTTTGTTCGGGTCGCGGAACGAGGGTCTTTTTGGAAGTTGTGACGTTGAGAATGAGCGATGGCTCAAAGTGTGACTGAAAAAGCTCGAGCGATGTTACCATACAAAGCAGTGCTAGTTCAGGGTGATCTTGTACTTGTATGGACTATCAAAAAGGCTGAAAAGGGTGCTTATCATCTGTAGAACCATCAGCAAATTCTCTGTCATTGTTTACATACCCCAACAGCACACTGGCATAGCAGTATCTGCAAGTGAGCAGCAAGGGCTCTTGTGAAAACGCTGATGCCAGGGCTGAGTGCTGGTAGCATTACTGCACATAGCATTGCTGATAGGAGTGAGCTACGCGAGTGTGGTATACTGTTGAACTATTTAATTAAGGGCTTCAATCTGCTGAGAATAGCGAAAAAACTGGCTCCAATCCACACTGCGAAGGTGGTTGGACTGCGAAGCTGTAAATGACACCCGCAACAATTACCCATGCGGCATCGCTTGAATTCATGCACGTGGCATCCGCTCACTGCTATCACCTATCCCGCTCTTCGCCCCCGTCTCGCTCCTCTGTTGATGAGTTGAACGGAGGTGTATCCAATGCAGATCAAATTTCCTGCCTTCGCAGTGCTCACACGCCCCCTGCCTGGAACAGCGCAAACAGGAGTTCTGTTCTTTTTGTGCTTGGTTTCGTGTCGCACGTGCCGGCGCCTTACTGCGCAGTTTGGAATGCGCTGTTTCTGGTGGCTACAATTTTAGCGTTTTTCGAAGTGTGAGGAGGATGGCGGCACGTGCGGCTAAGGCGTCATCTCTCTCACTGCCTCCCCCTCACTTTTGTTTCATTTGTTTTCGCCAAAGAGCACCCTCCCCCTCATCAGACGCTGAATCCAAACCACTGTCTGTCTCCCCGTCTCTACGTGTGGGCGTAGCCTGGTTGGCAAGACGACAGGCTCTCGCTCCACTTCTCTATGCGGGCCCAGGTTCGACCCCTGGCAATTCCAGTAGTTTGTTTGTGTAGCCAGGGTGTAGCCAGTAGTAGCCAGGGATGTTTGTTTGCGTAGCCAGTAGTAGCCTGGGAATTTTCTGCTGGCGCGGACACGAAAATTTTCTTGGCTGGTTAGAGGTATATTGCTTCGCAGTAAAACACGCACTTCTGAATCCGCTCCCCACTCTGGTTGATGACACATTAGCATTCCCGATGAGGAAATGGATCATGGTCGTACTTCTCAAGACGAAGGTGTCATTCTCCTCTGCTGTTCACTTAACCGGTCTCTCATGAGGGCCATGGCCTCTTGTTCTGCTTCTCACTCACAACTGATGCGAACTACCACTATACCCTACGAAAGGAGGAGCGATTCATTACGAGGATGCGTCTGTATGTTCATACACAGAGAAAAGCGTTCGCTTGCAGCCTTGTGTTCGTCGTATTCCGTGGAGAAGAGAAGAATCTCCGTGCCCGTCAAATGCGCAGGAGAGCCCCGAATCAGCTGTGCTGGTGGACGTGGAGCTGCCCCTTGCTGCCCAGCCGGCCGAAGCGGCCCCCACCCTGATGACGGCCACCCTGGAGGAGTGCACGGGGCACCTGGACACCGTGGCCATCATGCCCACCGAGCAGGTCGTCACCGCCTTTGCACGCGCCGTCACGCTCACCGAGGACGATGTCCGTAAGTGCCGCTGCTGCCGTTCAGATTTCCTCGGGGAATGGGGGGTGGCAGGTGAAAGAGCACTCAGAGGAGAGCGGGAAGTTGCTGAATACATTTTTGCACGAATCTACTGTAGACACTTGTTAAGGCGAACTCGAAAGCATCGAGAAAATTTTTTTGCATTATCGCAACTTTGTCTTAAGTGGATGTTTTTGCTTTTGTTTTAACATTTATTAAAATGAAAAAAAAAACCCGGGGTTTTGTTGATAATGCTTCAGTCCTGCATAGGGGTAACAAGAAGCTATGGTGCATGGTAGATATGGGTTAGGGAAAAATAGTGGCTTGTGATGTGAATAGTGGCTTGTGATAGCAGGAGAAAAATAGTGGCTTGTGATGTGAAATACAGGCGAGTGTCCCACACTGGTTTTGCTAATTTGGCGAGGTATGTTGGATGAAAAAGATCAGGAACTTAGCTGGATGGATATTGAGGAGAATATACATTGCATTGTGGATGTTAGGAGAGTGCCAAAGGGTTGTTTGTATTAAAAAGGCAATCTATCATGAACGAGTTCGTCTGAATGAGAGTCTTTAGCCCTTTCAGCTGCAATGTACGGTGGGCAAAGTATTTTCGTTAATTTTGAGAGCAATAAATGAAAGTTTGAGAGCAAGTGACAGTTCAATTTCATATTTTTTGATGTTCAGAAATCGTTTTGTTCAGCCATGCATTGCTGTAATGGGGTGCTACAGCCTCAACAGGCATTCAGACAGAACGCTTGTGTGTTTTCAAGAGGTCTTGATGAGGTGGTTGCAATTAAATGTGCAGTGGCAGGATTAGAAAGCCTTTGATTTTGCCCGTGCTGCAAAAAAAAAAAAAAACCTTTTATTTGTTTGGTGCCAAACTTAAAGGTGTGCCACCAAATTTTGAGTCTAAAAAGCCTGCTATAGGCTTTCTCTGTATGCAAGGACCCTCAACATGAAGTGCTGGGCACACCAAGCGCGTAATACATATTTTAATTCGCTTCTAAAAAATACCTAAAAGCTCTTCTGGAGATCGGGACCCATCGCTAGCGCCACTAACCATGACGTCAGGGAATTGCCAGCATAACAAAGTTTGTGACGTCATACCACGTTAGCGACTAGAGCGACGTCAACGTGAACTCCAGTTACCACAGTTTGTTTGGTCGCTTGGTCGTATCAGACACTAGGCCGACACGACGGCGACGCCGACGAGTCACCAAACCATCAGACAACTGCCTAATTGCCAGACCCCGTTGTCACACTATGCCGACGGCGACACAAACACGTCGGCCGATGGAAAGTCGCCGTAGTGTGACTGACTCGCTGACCGAAGATGCCAACAAAACCGGTCGCCCGACCGGTCGCCCGACCGGTCGCCGGACGCGTCGTCAGGAATCGACCGAGAAGCGAAAGCTGCTCCCCGACAACATTGGTGCCACAATGAATGCGGCTCTATTTTGATAGTTTCTGGAGTGTAATAAACTCAGTAACGTCCATGAAGCCCATACAACTCAACACTAGCGCTGATGCAATCCGTATTTTGGCGTTCGACGCTTCGGCCGTGCTCTTTGGCGACGCCGCTACCCCGCAGCTGCAAACTGCATATGCGTGTGCGATGGGCTTGCTTGTAGAAAATATAAGGTCAGTTTCGTGCAGAAGAAGAGTTACGTAGGGTAATTTGGGTAATAAGAGATCAATATCGGCCAAATTTTTTAACGTAAAACGTAAAACCAAAGTACGGTGCAAAATCGCAGTCACAGCCGGGTACACTTATTTTTGCGAGCGCTTTCGCGAAGGAGCAGAGTTGATGGCGATAAGCTATTGCGGGGGCTTCGCGGAACCTTGCTGCGCAAGCGCTATTTAAGAAATTTCAGTTTACCAGCCAGGAATTCTTTAAACTAGCTAGTAAACACCGACGTTCAATTCGCGGTGGGGACAGCTTTTTTTTTTTTTGAGCTGTTTTTTAACTTTTTCACTACCGCCGGAAAATTGACTAATTTTAGGGGTCCAAGAAAACATTTTTTTTCCTGCTAAAAAATTGGTTAGGCACTAATTGCAGGAGCACAAAATGCAGATTATTTAACGGCATTTCCAAGAATACCAGTTTTTTAAAGGTTTTTATATATCATAGTTGTAAAAAAAATATCAAAACCAAAATTTTTGTCAAGTTGTCGAAAAAAATGATAAAAAAGGAGTTGTGTATATCAAACCACCGGTAGTAGAAAAAAATTAGAAGATACATTTTGTCGGAAAACATTTCAAAAACACGCCCTAGAAAAAATGTCGACTTGCGCGGAACAGTTTGTCAGAATAAAAAAAAAAATGTTAGCATGCACGGTGCTCGTGTCATGTGGTGAAGCCCAACCTCCAATTCAAAATGTGCAATTTTGGATGGTTTCCTGAAATAAATCTGGCGATTTTTCATTATCAGTGGCACCAATTTGCCCCCACATAACGTAAAAACATCTTGTCAATGGCTGACTTTGCATTTACAGCGAGCACAATATTTGGGACAAGCACGCGATGCGGAAAAAAACATGCATGAAGTTGAAAACGGAATGCCGTGGCTGACACTTGTTGTCGTTCACGGTCAGTTATCTCTCAAAACATAAAGCTGAGCTTTATTATCATCTTCTTACTTGCAATTGTAGTCTTGCTCACAAAAATGAGGTACGATGAGCTAGAATCGTGCCCTGTGATCTTTGGCCGAGTAGCAGTTGCGCGCTGAAAAAGATCAGCACAACGAGCCTCCTCTATTGCAGCGCCACCTAACATTTTTCAAATGAAACAGTACAAAAACTTATCAGATACTCCATCCAAATAGACAGTTCAACTAAGCAGCAACATTAGGCACCCGGATATACCCTCGCATGGAAACGAAACTGGAAGGCGAACAGCTGGCAGTGTAAGGCCAGTTTGAAGCGCTGGCCTCGGCGGAACAGATATCTGGCGACTGGGTGTGACCTTTTGACTTGCATCTGAAGTTCTTATCGCAGAAATCGGGTTAGGGTGGGGGGAAATCAGGAGTGCCGTGCTTTGTTCAAGGATCAGTCGCGGACGCTTCAGGCGCCATGGCAGGTAGCATTGAAGTTGGGTAACTGTGTAGTAGCGCTAAATATGAATTTCGCGATGCAGAAACGAAACCGAAACTGTTGTAAACTGTTTGCAAATGGTCCTGGGGTAAGCAGAACTACCACAGTACTTAGAACAACGTGCACAAAGGCAATAAAACTGCCTAAAATCATAAAGTAGCTTTGCAACCAGGCACTGCTTGACATTTTCAGCCGATTTTTTGGGATTATTACTGTCAGAGCGCGAATCTGATGATTAAAAATCGTTTGCTAGTCCCCCATTCACGCCCTGATAGCAAAAAACAAGCGCTGGTGCAGAGTAATTACGAGTTGCACGCATTCTTCGTTGGTAGCCGTGGCGCGCGATGACCACGCCCATTTTCCACACCCAGGTGATTCAAAAGCGTGTCAAAAATCACGTTTCTGTTGCAAAAATGAAAACAAAACTGATTTTAAAAGGCCATTTCCTGATCTAACTCCGAACAGCTTTACTTGTTCGAGAAACGCCTGGAACGCTATGAAAAGGCGCTCCTAAAAGTATCGATCAAATTGGTCGATTTTGATAGGCGCGGTAGTGAAAGAGTTAAGGGGCATGGTTTGCATATCCAATTGCATTTCCATGGTTTGCATGTCCATTGTTTTCATTTGTCTGCATCTGAGGATGCAGACAAAGAGTTTGTGTCGGAGCTGTCGCGGCTTGACATGACGAGCCGGCGTGTCCACTTCCATGGCGAAGCACTTGTGTGCGGGAGCAGACGCCGCAGTAAAGTCGCAGCGCACCGCAGGGCCGCATGGTAGACACACGTGGCAGAGCGTCCTCGCAACACTGTGACGTCACTGCTTGAATCGGCGCCCAGAAACCGAAACCGAATCCTGTTTGCGTGAATCGTGCAATAATAAATTTTTTAGTCAGAATATGTGCATGTGAGATCATGTATAATGCTTTATAAAGAAATATAAAACGTTTGCAACAAAGAATGCACAAGCAACAAATTTGGTGGCACAACACCTTAAGATAGGGTTCCACACGCGTAGCTACCGCAAGTGTGGAAAATACATCAAAGCTATGTATTTATTGGGAGCTATGCAAGAATTGTTGTCTGCACAATGCACGTTAATGTTATTTTGGAACAAATGTGATGAACCACACATTGGTGGGTCCAGGGTGAGTACGTGAGAAGTGTTTCGCCTACTGCTATAACTGGCTTTGTGCAGTTTTCTATTTTATCATTGGTGCATTTCACACAATTACAAATTCTTCTTTACACTGACCTCGCAGCGGAGGCAAAATGCACCGTTGCATCGGCCACTCTGGTTGACGAGAACGACCGAGCCGTGGTTGCCCCTGAGCCAGCAGAAGACTCGTCATTCTGGCAGACGAGCCAGGGGAAATTCCGCTTCACCATTGACGAACTACCGCCTCAACTGCAACTCGTCTATGTGTTGCTGAAGGTGCGTGGAAACGTTTTACCCCGATGAAGCATGCGCAAGCAGGTAGTGAGAATTACCGTATTTAATCGATTATACGGTGATCGCGATTATAAGGCGAGGGTGCAGTTGGAAGGGAGAGTAAAAATAATCGCCATGTATAGATACTCAGCTTCGAATATCTGGTGGGGTGTGACTTCGAGACTACGAATTCTGGAAAAAAAAACTCACCTTATATTCGAATAAATACGGTATGTTGCGAGATGACGACTGCTAAGGAATGTGTTGTACGCATCGCCATATATATATAGTATACTCAGCTTCGAATATCTGGCGGGGTGTGGAAAAACCTCCTGATATTCGAATAAATATGGTATGTTGCGAGATGACGACTGCTAAGGAATGTGTTGTACGCATCGCCCGTGAGCAACATAGCCTTGTGCTTATCACGTTTATGTTGATAAATTTGTGCGTGTGGGAAGAAAATTAGTCAGTTTTAGATAAGAAAAAAACCCAAGGAAAATGCATGTGTTCTCCGATAAGATAACCACAAGCAGAAAGTTAGTACAGAGGGAAAAACTGTGCTAAAACAGTTTCAGCGTAAAACATAGGTGACAAAAAAGGTTTGCCTCTCTACGCGTTGCAAAATGCATTTGCGACGCTTTTTTGTATATTTGTGATTGCCAGTAGTGAGCACAACAGTGAAGTTGACGTATAAATAATTGTTGGGTGGTGGGAGTCATTTCTAAGTGTGCCCTAAATGGAAAGTTTGCAGACCATTGTCAGAAACCCACTTCTGCATATGGTAACTATACATTGCTGAAATTCTATATTGGACATAACAATGCACACAGCCTTGTTTGCCACTGCTTCATCACGTTTTCTTCCTGTAAAGTAAACTGCCTATTACAGTGCCATCAAGTCATGTTATTGGTTATAGCAACTGAAACTTACTTGACTGAGCTAACTTGAAAAAGAAAAAGAAAGTACAAAGTTGAGGTGAAAATACCAAAGGCACTGCCCTCTCTCCAGATATGGCACATTTCTGTGTTTGCCGTTCTCTTGGTTCTTATAAACTAACTGCATCATTATGTGGTTTATTCGTGGGAGGTTCACTCCAGGGAGACCTGAAGAAGTGATGGTGTAATGTAAACAAAACCAACATTCTGTGAGCTTTGTGAGGCGGTGAATACCACTTGCAACTTCCTTCGTTGTCTGAGACAGCATCGAGTGCCCCGAAACTAGTTGTTTTCTATCTCCCCATAACCGAGTTGCAATGTGGGTGCTAATAATGTTCATGCATTTACAACCACACGTAAGAATGCCAAGGAGTGCAACTGACGGTCCTCTCGTTTCGCATTTCTCTCTCCCTAAAATGGTGAGTGAATACCAGGGCCCACAAAAAGCTACGTAACTCGTATCCGCCTCCCGATTGGTTGCAGGAAATGGCAGTGCACGAGGACGCCGACGTCCTGTACCACCTGCTGACCTGCCTCAAGCTGCTCAGCCTGCATGCTGAGGTGCTCAACCGAGCCGCCCACGACCACCGGGGGTTTCTCATCTGGTGTCAAGAGAACCTCCTGGTCGCCAAGTGAGGAGCCCCCTCCTCTCGTCCTCTCCCTCTTCTCGTCTCCCACTCCCTCCCTCATCTTCGCCCCTCTCTCTTGTCTTGTCCTGGAATGCTGCTTTTCTCTTTGTGGCCCACCGTGATCAGAAATAGGAGACGTCCGTGGCTCCCATGCCTCCCCTCTCTGATCTCACCGCCTGTTTAGTTAAAGCCTGCACTGGGTCGAGTCTGTGACCTTCAATTCCTAGATAGGTACAAGTCCGGCATTTCCCGTGCTCAACTGGCTCGCTTGAAACCCTCCTTCCATTCTTTTGGGTAACCACTAAAAGTACTGCTCGGTTCGGTCTCAGGTAGCCTAGGGGTAGAATTGCAGGTTTCAGCTTGAACGGCCCTGGTTTCAGCCCAGCAAGAAAAACTTTTTTTCCCAACAGCAGTGACTTTTTACTGTAAAGTGTTCTGCAGCTCAGTTCTATGCATTTTTTTCATAAATAAAGGTGGTTTGGTATCCTTTATGTCAGTCTAGAGGCTGCACGCAGCATATCAGCACGTTTATTTGGCGTTCTGCATTGCACTGGAAGTGCCTGGCTTGTACCTGTCTGGGGACGGAATATCGCACCGAGTCTGCTTGTCACTCGAACATGACGCTGTTTATTTTCTCATGGGAATGCACTTAAGATTAAGATGCTTCGTGTTAAAAAGCTCCAGGCGTGTCACGGACTGAAGCCTTGCATGCGTATTGGGCTCCTCCCTTTTTTGTGCAGCCTGTGGAAGCTGCTGCAGGCGGAGTTCTCCCAGATTGCCCGCCTGTGCGTGCCGCTTCTGCTGCACTGCGTCACGCTGCCCAGTGGCATGGACATGTTCTGGAAGGTGGTCGAAGCCGACTTCCACAGCGAGGTCTGGAGGGACCGCTTCGCCGCCGGTCAGTGTTTGATGGCGTGTGGAGGGAATAGCTTGGGGGTGCCACAAAAGGGCTGTTGATCATGGCTAGTGCCGAGAGGGACGAGTGACTAACCCTACCATGCAATGTGGGGAGCACATTATTACGGTACAGCCCACTTATAACAATATTGATGTGCCACAAAAAAGCCATTGTTATAACTGGGTTGGGCAGAAAAAGATACTTTTGTAAACGTTTAGGGGTTTGCACCTAGTGTGTACAAAAAAGAAATGTAATTGTACGGCCGACCACCTAGGCTAAGCCATGCATGTGCCAACCGACTCCACAGGGCCTCTTCTAGGACCATTATCTTTCACATTATCTTTCTAGGACCATTATCTAGGACCATTATCAGGACCATTATCTTCCACATAGGAGGAAGTCTCTTCATCAAATCCTTAACTGTTTCTTTCTTTTTTTAGCAATTGGCAGATTGCATGTTACCAAAGTGGCATTGTTTTCTGCCTTTTTTATAACTTTGGTAATCAATGGTAGCCTTTACCCCACTGTAGCTTTATTTTAATCTGGACAGTGCTGAAGAGCTGGCCCCTGCCTCTCTTATCTCCTGGGCGAGCTGATAGCAGGAGATAAGAGGGGCAGTCAGGAGGTCTCTTCGTTCAGGGATAGCACGGCTACATAAAAGGCACCAACTTTTTCTCAGTGTTGGAAAGACCGTGAAGATGCCTCAACTTATTTCATGCTAAAAAAGTCATGCTTGGTTACACACAATGCACCCATGATCTCTCACAGATCTCCAAATACTATATTTCTTTGTAGGCTCATACCATCAGGCTCAATTGTTATAACCAATAAAAAGGAGAATGACCATTGTTATAAGCGGTTTATTTTACCATATAACACATAGCAAAGTTGATGGTGCCACGACTGTTCAGTGTTATATCCAATATATTGTTATAACTAGTATTGTTATAAGTGGGTTGGACTGTATTAACAAGCTTGACTTGCTGACAAAAAAAAAAAAAAGCAGGCAGGCTTTGAGGCAAGTGATTACCAAGCTTTGTCATGGGTGAGTATATTATGCAGAGTAAGCTCACTCTTGCAACTGTTGCATTTAAGCTATGTAAGGCCACTGATCATAATGAGTAAAAATGGTAAAAACGGCATGTTGTCTTCAAAATTGTAGTTTTGCCCACTTGAAATCTGCAGGTATTGGAATAAACAAGCATGGAGATGTGTGTATTTGACGCTACTCAAGTCGGATGTAAGGCAACAGTTCAGAGTGCATTCTATAACTGCCTTGTTACTGCTTCCTCCTTTCCCTCATGAGGTGACGAAGTTATTGTTTGTGTGTTGTTAGTGCATTTTAGCTAGAACCAAGGTAATACTGCCTGCTAGATGGTGCTATTATATTAATAGCATAGCATAAAAAAAGAAACGTCAAGGAGGATGCAGACTGAACAAATGCCTTGAGCACGTCTCACATTGTAACAAATAAGTGCCACTAAAGAAATTTTTTTGAGGTTAAGAAAATGAAATATACCGTATTTATTTGCGTAATGAACCCACTCGCTTAATGAACCCTCCCCAGACTTTTCTTCTTGAAAATGTACTTTTTAGTAACTTTGCATAAAAATGCAGTAAAAATATTTTTTTATCTTGGCATGGTTTCTGATGCTGTAAACGATCGCAGTAACTTGATATCACGTGAGAGTACATGCAGAAAACGCACTCTAACAAAAAAAAAAAATCTTGCCAGTAGCTGGAGCCGCGAGCGCGAATGCGAAAGAAGTTTCCCATTGTGGGAAAAGCTTTGGAGGGCCTTGGGGGCACGGAAGTTGATGCGCTGTGGGCCGATAAAAAATGTGAAGCACCTTCGATGGCGAGTTGGGGGCCACTAGCATGTTGTGAATAAAAAAATTCATTACATAATTACCTACGTGTTTTTGCTAGAACAGTAAGACTTTGACAATGCTTCTCTTACCATCCTGGTTGTGTGAAACTTGAACTTTTAAAAATATGTTGCAAGTTTTTTGCCGCATAATGAACCCTCCCCCAAATTCACGCCAAATGTTCTCAAAAAAAAAAAAAGTGGGTTCATTACGTGAGCAAATACGGTAAAAGTAAAATTGGACTCTAAGCAGCTGGTTTGGAGCTCACTTCTGCTTGTACCATTAAGTTAATTGCGTGCTCATTTCAGCTTGAACCAGCTTATACTGTGTTTACTCACTTAAAGAATGTACCCCATACACTACCCTATGACAGTTTTGAATATTTTTTACCCTTGCACAATAACCGTCTCTGACCCCCATTTTAAGTTTACAAATGCATGCAGAAGCAGAAATTTGTGGAATGCCACCACTGCATTATTTGCCAGAACAAAGCTGCTGTCTTGTGATCACCTTTCTCATGGTGGGCACGATGCCTGCTTCCTGACTCTCTTTGGCAATGCGATACAAGGTGCTTGGTCTTGAGCGCTGATGGCGTGGAACACTCACAATGGGCGAACGTAGGTAACTCTGCACTCAGAAAGCCTTCAGATATATAAATTAGCGTTTTGGGTTTTGAGTGGCCTCTAACGCATGGTAGAAGTACACACTATCTGTAAGGGGGTATTTTGTGCAATATGATTCGGGGCTGAATACCTACTGGCCGCAGATCTGCATGACTTGACTTCAGTTCATAGCGCTGTGAGATTCGCAGGGTAAGTTAGAAATAATAAAAGTGGCTCTTGCTGTCTGCAAAGGAATACAAAGCTGAAATTTTTGCAAAAAAAAAGGAGGAAATATGGAAATGAAGGACTGATTTTCCTCATGTAATGATTTCACCCTGAAATCTAGCCGTCAGTTTTTCAAAAAGTGCATGACTTATGCGAGTAAATACAGTATTTCTAAATGGGACCAGTTGGCTTACTGTTCATCTGGGCCACTTGTTCCTTGTGTTGGGACCATTTAATTCTGAGCTGAGACCAGCTTATTCCAGCTAAAACCTGACTGCTTATTTTCACCAGCCAGGTAGCCAAATGTCACGTAGGCTTGTGCGAATAGAAATATTTTAGTTCGAAGCGAATTCGAAGCGAATAGTCCTTGGGGTCGAATACTTTTGAAGCGAATTCGAATAGTTGTCGGGTGTCACTGAGCTTCCTGTCACTGAGACACTGAGCTTCCGGGCCTGGCGGGACCTTCATAAAAAAGTTCTATACAGTGGAATCTTGATACCTTTCTGGGTGATACGAATTTTGGGATAATACGAATTTCTGATTAGTCCCGTTGAAATTGAAATTGGATTGTTTGCAATGGGAAACATTTTGGCTCTTATGAATGGACCTGTGTGGCCCGGCGGATGATACGACCGAGCCGGCAAGGCGCCCGACTGCCGAGCGAGCAAGCGATGGCGATGTCCGGGCTCTCTCTCCCCTCTTTGTTGCTCTTTCTCCAGGGACAGCCAGGCTGTTGTTTCCTGCTTGCGAAAACGCACCGCGCACGTCACAGGCACGCTGATGCTGCCGCGGAACCACCCACACGCTGCACACGGTGCGGCCGGCGCCGACATCGGCCGGGAGGTGATGTCGGGTGCTCGAGCGACCGCTTCTAAGCGCTCTCTAAAATGCCGCTCAAGGCATGCATGAAGTTGCTTGTGCGGTAAAGGAGCTTGTAATGTTGGCGAAAACAGTACTATAAAACATCATCTGCGCCACTAGTAAAAGCGCCCATGCAATATATGCCGGGGTGGTAAGCCTAAACACCTCGACAGCCAGCCGGCTGTCTCGAGCGCTTTGAAACTGCCGCCATGAGGCGCGCACCTCCCCATTGGCGCAAGTCGTCAAGCTCCTCCCACTGCCGCGCGTGACGGCCGTTATTTTCTGAGCGAGGCAGAAGCTGCTGGACGTGCGGAATCGTCGATGCGGGCGTCAAAAAATCGCGCACACAATGCTGACACGCCCGAATTGTGTGCAAAAATGCGCCATGCGGTTCAGGCTATGACAACGTCAACAACGTTCTGAATATGGCTTAGGTTGTCTTGGCTCCACATGTAGTCATGATATAGGCCTGATGTCAGTGGCACTGCGGCTTGCCTAGCGAAACCTAAACTTGAACGCAGTTTGGTATTCGTTCACCCCGAATACTTTGAAATATTGGAAATTTTAAATTCGAGTCAAAGCGAATTCAAATACTGTAATATTCGTTTGAATATTCGAAGCCCCCGAATATTCGCACAAGCCTACAAATCTGTGATCGTAAGAGGAGGGTTAAGAAGTGTCGCTCACTTCCTCAATCGCCTAACTTGTACTTTTCCTTTCTTTCTCTCTCTCTTGTGGTGGGGCAGTGGAGAAAGTGACCATGATAGCGCACTTTGTGGAACCCAACACAGTCAAGAACAGCCCTCTGCTCCAGTCATCGTTGGCCAACGCCTTCTGCTACCTGGTCCACTGTCTGGACGACATCCAGGCCTCAGTGGCCGAGAGAGCCCTGCTGTCTCTGGACAGCATCAAGACTGCGTCTCTCAAGGTGGGCTTGCTTACTCACCAGCTGGTGGTGACCAGGGGGATAGGAAAATTCCAAGTCAAGGGGTGAAGTGATGTAATATGTACCAGCACTAAAAACACAGTTATCAGTCCGTTAATGACACGTTAGCATTCAAGTGATGTGATCATACAGAAATAGGGGCTCCACTACAATCTCCCAGTCATGTTCCTTGACGATGGCTTAGGTCGGTGGTCAGCAGTCGCACTATTAAGATTCTGTGACGAGAGTCACCACTGTTTCATGTGTTTTGTTTAATATCTCCATCGTCTGCTTATTTTTATCTAAAATTGACATCATTGCTTCCGGAAGTTTTTCATGAACCACGCTTGTAGTATTTTTTTCTCTCTGCCGTGACTGTGTCAGAGGTGCTCTCCGAACTCCTTCACGGGGCCCCCCTTGGTGACGTGTGCAGCTGCTGGTGTGGTGCCTGGAGGCCCAGTTCGACACGGTGATCGTGGACCGCCCCATGATCCTGCAGACAGTGTTCCAGCTGTACAGCCACCTGAGCGAACGCCGCTTCCTCACCTGGGACTTCTTCCTAAACCGCTTCGACGCCCTCTTCATGGAGGCACAGATCGGCCTCGAGAGGAGCGGCGAGATCAGCTACACCCGCGGTGGGGACACCACTTACTTGGCATCCTAGTGGCTGGTGTGCTGTAGGCTCTGTCGCCAGTCTCTACATTGCCTCCTGTATTTTTACGATGCCAAACGCATCAGCCCGGACCGACCAACCAAGCCCTCTCCTTCTACTGTGGCCACTCTCCTCCAATCGGTAGCCTTCCCAGCGCTTCAGTCATGTGACCAGTTCAGCTTGGGGCGACGCGTAGTGGAGAGTGGCAACCTTGGCAAAACATGCTCCACCGCGGCTCTGAGCTTTCTAGCGCTTGCGCGAGCGCCATTACTTTGACAATCTCAAACATCGGTTGCCTTGGCAACCAGGCACAAGCCGCTATCGAATTCAGTTACGGTTGCATGATCCCGGTTCAGCTCGGGGCCCCACCTTGCGAAATGTGGGCACTGCAGGCGTACCAGTCACTCCCATTGGGAAGCGCGCGATGCGTTTGGCATTGCAAAAATACAGAAGACGATGGTCTCCTGCGCAGCTACTCTCAGCTACACCTGCGGTGGGGACACTAGTCACTTGGCATCCCAGTGGCTATTGCACTGTAGGCTCTGTCACCAGTCTCTAGAGCAATCACACCACGAACTGTGCTCCCTCGGTGGCAAGTTGCTGTTACAGTAGAATCTCGATGATACGATTCTGGGTGATACGAATTTCGGGATGATACGAATTTCTGAAAAGTCCTGGCAAAATTGCATTGTTTGCAATGGGAAAAATTTCGGCTGTTACGAACGGACCTGCGCGGTCCGGCGGATGATACGAACGAGCCGGCGAGGCGCCCGACTGGCCGAACAAGCAAGTGACGGCTCTCTCCCCCCATTTGTCACTCTTCTTTCTCCAGCAACGGCCGGGCTGTTGTTTTCTGCTCGCGAAAACGCGCCCCGCACGCCCCATGCGCGCCGCGAAACCTCTCGCACGCTGCGCGCGCCGCGGCCGGCGGTGGCTTCAGCCGCGAAGTAGCATGGCCGCTTGAGCGACTGCTTCTACCGCTCTTTAAAATGCCGCTCAAGGCAGACACGAAGTTTCTTGTGCAGTAAAGGAGCTGATAACGTTGGCGAAAACGGTACTATAAAACACCATCCGCGCCGCTAGTGAAAGCGCCCATAAAATATCTGCCGGAGGGAGTGCTAAGCCTAAACATCTCGGGCGGAGCCAGCGGGCTGTCTCGAGCGTTTTGCAAGTCGTCAGCGTCTTTTTCTGACCGAGGTAGGAGATACCGCGGGCGCGAAATCGTCAATGCGGCCTTGAAAATACAGCGCGCGCAAAGCCGAGGCGTGCGAATCGCGTGCAAAAACGCACCATGCGGTTCACGCTTGACTTGCGGCGTGTAGCGAGCTTGGGCACCGGGAGTGAGGAGACAAGCGCGAAGCTAGGCGAAGCGTTACGCGCTCCAGAAAGGACTGCTTTGTGACGGGGTGGTTTAAAAAAAGCAGAAAAAATCATGGATTTGTTCACGCGAAAGTAAGAAAAGAAATAAACGAAAACTTTTTTCAGCGCTCAATTTTTTGGTCTGTGTTGGTTCATACGAGTTTCGGATGATACGAATATTTTTCGCGGTCCCGCGAGATTCGTATCATTGAGATTCTACTGTAGTTGATGTGTGATTGAATTCTGAAGGACTTGGTGTGCAAGTGGATACAGCTTAGCCAAAGCTATCAGGGGGGAGGGAGTTAGCATTTACCAAATGAACTACTCTGCTGTAGACTACACTTTACACTGCTTATGACCAGCCTTCTAACTAAGCCATTTGCTGAAGAAACTGTCCTAGAACGGGAGTGGTGGTATCTTTTTATCTTACTTTGAAGTTTTCAGAAAGCTGCCAAGCTTTCTATTGCAGTCAGGTAAATGGCTGGCTGTATTCCTGGTGGAGGTTAGTTCTTTTGTAACTTCTTTGCTAAGGGAGCTTTCCATAGATGTGAGACTATACTCTGTTGGCTGCAACACACGAAGGAACAGGAGTGAGAAATCAGCAAAAATGTTTGGAAGTGCAAGCCATTGCTTTAAGGAGCGGCTATCGTGCTTTTGAGATTAGACGCCAGAGATAGCTATATGTAACGACAAGGGCTATGCACACAATGAGGTAAATACAGTTTTTTGTTGAGTGTTGTGTTTTCTGTTATGAAGTAACTGCAACAGAAAGACAAGCTTTTAATGTTTTTTTTTTCAATTGTCTCAGTGACAAGAGGTGCTAATGCTTGCATTAGATTATCAAACCATCACTATGGTACCCCCAAGCCAGATTTCGTCATGTTTAGAACAAATGAAACGATGCGTAAAAGTCATGAAGTTGTGTAAAGGGCAATGTGTCTACTATTCAAGCTCCTTTTGTTGTTTGCACACCAAACCTACCTGGTCTTGCTGTGCAAGTACAGTTGGTTTGCAGTAAGAAAACTAAATTTGCACCATTCCTCCCTTCTCTTGTCGCCGGCAGACCTGAAGAACAGCAACAAGAACAGTGAGGTGTTCCAGCGCAAGCTGAACCGGGCCCACGAGGCTCTGTCGCTGACGCGTGCTGGCCGCACTCTCACGGCCAGCCTCGGAACCAAGTGGCCCTACAAGCGCGCCATGTCTGCCCCAGGAGGCATGATCTCCCGGCAGGACAACAAGATGGGTACGCCTCTCTTTCCCTCTAATCCCGTTGGCCTAGCCTTCGGCCCAGTCTTTTACCTCGAGGCAAGGCAGTGAACTGGGCACTTCTTTCAAACGAACGCATTGGGAATTGAAAAATCAGTGCCCTTTATCGAATTTTGGCTGTATCTGGACTTTGGTGGAGAGGGCGAAGCTCTCATGTTTGCCCAAGAAGTGCATTCTTGAGTTGGTGTTGTCCACGCTGTTGTACCCAGTTGAGGAACTGATATCGGCAAAATTTTCGTTCAATTCTGTGCCACAGATTGTACGGTCCAATCTACCTGTAACAGCACGGGTTGCAACAATTTATTGGATGTACTAACAATGAACAGTCGTGGCACCATCAACTTCGCCTAATGTTATATGGTAAAATAAACCATTTATTACAATAGTAATGTTTCTTGTTAATTGTTAGAACAAGTTGTGAAGTGCTTGCATCTGTGAACATTTGATCGGCAGCTGCAGTTTATTCTGTATTTTTACAGACAGTAGTCTCTTTTGGGCTTAAGTAGTCTCTTTTGGGCTTAAAGCCTGAAAATTTTGGTTTGTCTGTCTGTCTGTCTGTCTGTCTGTCCTTCAATTCAGCCACCCATTCAAAAGAAGAGTTCTTGAACAAGACGTTTATATAGGCAAAACAGTTGAGAATTACAATATCTTGTGGTAATGTTCATACTTGTCAACATTATTAAGCAAAAAGAAAGCATAAGTCATTCTTGCGGCAAAATATCAATAGATAAATGGCATTTGCACTGTAATTCTAATTAAAATTAAATGGCTGCTTGATTTTTGCGATAGGAAATAAAATATAAGCCTTTGAAAAAATGTTTTGACCCAAAAATGCAAAAAGTGCTTGCAGCGCCCCCTTGGGGCAGCATTCCAAGAAGTCGAACAGGGACAAAAGGTTTCAGTAGAAGGCGTAGAGGGGTACGAGCATTACGCGAGTGTGAGGATTACGCGAGTAAATACGGTATAACAAATACAAATAGCTTAACATAAAACACTGCTGAACCAACTTACGTGAATGCTTACAGCTACTTGCCGCTAATATTGCTGTCTTGGCATAGCTGCATAAGAGCAACAGAAATATGACATGTATACAGTCACATTTGCTGATTTGCCTTAACCTTGGGTGGTGAGTGCTAACCCGGTGTCATCTTTCCTTCCCTGCTGCCCTCCCCCGGCAGTTGTGGACAAGGAGAAGATCTATGGCCGCCAGTCCTCAGCTCCGGTGCTCAAGAGGAAAAGCTCTCGGATGAGTGCTGCCGGAACGTTCAGCGGATACCCCTCCATGCAGCATTTTCCAAACAGCTTCTTCCCAGGTGACGGCGGGGGCATTATTCGTTTGAAAGCGGGACATGCGGCATGTCCTCCTCCTCCACTGTGCTTGTACCGAGCTGGTTTCCGACGTAGAATAGATACAAAGTATGTACCGTAAAGTTCCAAAAGAACGCCCACTTAGAGTAGAGAGATATCAAGGGAAAAGTACGGGATGGGAGAAACTTCAAGTCAGGTGCAAAAACTACAAAAAAGTGGTTGCACCGCCAACCAAATCTCTGGAAATATCAAGCAAAAATATGAGATGGGCGAACTTTCGGGTCAAGCATGGAAAGTACAAATAAGTGACCGTGTCATCACATGAATAGATGATTCGCGTTTATTTTGTCCACTCATCGGCACTAAAGCTATCAATTTTAGGGGGTGGGCAATCTTTGGAATCTTTTTTGGTAAATTTTGATCTTTGGTAAATTGAATGTTTCACCCCTAAAGGGGGGTGGGTGATGTTTCGGGGGTGGGCGTTCTCCCGGAACGTTACAGTAAATGCATAGACAGACAGATAGATATGGATGGATATATGTATAGATACAGGAGATATGTATTGTCGAGACAACTGTATAACGAGAGATGTCACTAGGAGGTACAGCTTTCTTGTGTGCAAAAAAGAGGCTGCTACTTATCCCAATGGAAGACCTCTTATTTGTAGGTGCTTCGTAGTTCCTCAGGGTAATGCTTGGTGGCAGAGCTAGCTGTGCAGGAGCGTAGGAGAGTAAAGTTTGTGTCCATCTTCTTCAAGCACGTGTCCGTCCCACACTCCCTCCTTTATTTTTGCTCTTGCTTTTCTTTTTTCATCAACTACCTGTAGGAGAAGCAGCCTGGTGAGGACACCAGATCCACAAACATTTTCAGTTTTGTGGATGACTATTTAACACAGGGATTTCTGCATGGCTACTTTGACGTGGGGGCTTACAAGGTGGTATTGTTTATCAAGGACAACTGGGCGTGTTGGTACATAATCTCGGCAAAGCAGTCTGGGCAAAACAGCAAAACAACACTCAGCGCAGTCCTTGCCGTGTGTCTCTTTCTGTCTTTGTCTTTTTTGCGCTGTTTTGCCTACATTAAGGTGGCACTGTGTTTGCAAAGGATGAGTTGGCGTCATATGCTGCACGATGCTCGACCTGTGCAGACGGGAACCTGAAGGACATGGCCCAAGAAGAAGGCCACTTCTTGCACGTCTTGCACAGAGTCATGGACATGGAAGATTACGACAAGGACACGCTCCACCTGCTAATCTTCCTGCTCATGGAGGTCTGTACTAGTGTGACTGCGCGCATGTGTGA
This sequence comes from Haemaphysalis longicornis, assembly GCA_013339765.2. Lineage (NCBI taxonomy): Eukaryota > Metazoa > Arthropoda > Arachnida > Ixodida > Ixodidae > Haemaphysalis > Haemaphysalis longicornis. Next base: position 60,581,044 of record CM023453.1, read on the forward strand.
CCGTAAGTGTGACCTTAGGTCACACTTTTGTGTGACCCTAAGTGCAGAGCCAGCTTTGTGCATGATCTTAGCCTGTGTACTTAGAGTACCCTAGACATCGTGCAGACAGTAACATGCTTGCGTTTGGGTAACATTTTTCATGTGCAGCAGTTTTTTTTTTTTTTTTTTTCGATTGAGTTTTGAGTCTTGATATTGTTGATCATGGTCATCCTTGCAGAAATAGTAGTACAGGTCAACTGAATGCCAGAAGCCACAGAACCTTCTTATTAAAATAAAGTGGAGCCATGCCGACAGAAAATTTTGGGGGTGAATAGAAGGCAAATAAAGAAATAAACTGCGAATTGAATAGAATATTTTTGGATATGAATTTGTTTGCTGCAGTATGTATTAAGCATTTGAAAACTGCAAAACAAAAGACAATTTGGGGTCAGAAATTGTCGCACTTGTGTGACTTACACACCCGTGCTCGGTAAAAAAAAATGCTACAAAGAAATTGTTATAATAAAACTGTACAAGATTATGACAACGTGTGAAAGCAGTTGGTTAAAAAACTGTTCAGATGTTGTCATGAAGGAACGTTGGTTCTCAAGCATTCATTTTATTACAGAGGGGCTCTTCAACCAATTAAATCCCTCCAGATAGTGAGCGGAAGTGCTTGCTAGGTACCCTATTTATTGGCTGGTATGCTCAGGTACCTCGTTGCAAGCTTAGCCAGGCAGTCCCTTTTTGTTCTTCACACACGCCACTACTTGAAACTGGCTTTTCTTGCTTTTAGAAATTTTACGTCTGAACAGCAATTTATTTTAACCAAAATACACTCAGAGTTGGTGCACAGTCTTGTTTTGGGCAAGGTTCAAACATTAGGCTTTCTTGCATAGTTGCCACGTTTTGGGAAAAAGCCAACTAAAAGGCACGTGCTGTGCAGTGAAGCTTTAAAAAAAAAAATGCACGTGTCGCGGCGCTGAGCCAACGTTCACAGCTATACTAATATTAAAAAATTCTGAACATGTGAAAAATTCAAGCACACTGAAATGAAAGACTTTGCCATGAATGGAACAGCAAAAACTGTTCGCAAAGTATTCAAAGTTTCAAATATGGATGCACATTGAAAAGAAACCCTGTTTTCAAATGGAAGCAAAATAAATGAAGTCAGAAACAAACAAGCAAAAGCAGTGGTCATGTCCTGGAAGCAATGTCAGTTGTAGCATGACTGCATCATAAAAGATGCAAGGGTAAGTCATGATGCATGAAATTAGCATACTCAGCCTTCATAGGCTGCTCAAGGTATTGGTAATTTTTGGGCATACAAGCAGCTTTTTTCATACAAAGAGTAGGAGAATTCATAATTTGCTCTATTCATAGGAACTCAGGGCCCTGGCTCTTATTTTTCTTGTGTAGGATTTGCATGCAATCAGTTCACTCGTACACTGACAGTGTTGTACGAATGTACCGTGCCACTGACTCTAAACTCACTTTTTCTCCATCCTTTGACTTTTTTTCACACACCAACTCATTTCTGCAATTCCGTGTCTCGGAAAAAAAAAAAAAAAAACCCTTATTTTCTTCTTTGTACATTCTGCACACTTCCTTCCTTTGTACTCCATTTGGTTGCCTTCTTTTTTTGTTTGTTTTGCTGTGTTCCTGCTGCTTTGTTTTCGCCCTTTGTGTTCACACCCTGAAGTTTCTCTCTAGACCTGACCAATCGCATCCAACTGAGGAGAAAGCAATGGCTAGGAACCAGGTAAGTTCACTTGTCTCACCTTTTTTTGTTGGGTATTTTGCTGATGTGGGCAGCAAAACACTTTTATTGTATCTACATTCAGTACAAAGCCTGAAAGTTATTATTGTGAGACTTTTAAGTACAGTTCTCAAACAAATGAATTATTGAACACAGGTCTTCAAGGTACTGGGGTTATAGTTACGCTAGACTTCCTTGTCATGCATTAACATGCCAATCTTGATGGACCCAAAAGCAATTCTCAAAAAAGCTGGAGCTTGACTCAAAGTTCAATTTTTACTATGCACTTAGAAACAAAACCTCACTCGCTGCAGCCACCTAAGACTTGCAATTCTCTCAGCAAATTCCACCTGAATTCCAATTTTAACGAAGCCCTTTGCCTTTAAAAAAGATTGTGATGTGGAATTTATTGCTCCTGCAGTTGTTGAAATGATGTAGAACTTGTTTTGATAGCTTGTTTTATCAAGTTTTCTCAATTAATCGAGCCAACAGAAAAGTATAGGCTCATATGTATAATTTTTAATGAAATAAAGTGAAAGAACTAGCACTGAAGTTATGCTTAACATTATGTGTATACTGGGTTCCCAGGGAACGTGTGTTCCTGTATGAACGTGTCAGGGGAATGTTCATCTTAGCAGGGGTGGTCACATTCTGTACTATTTCGTGAAATGTGTTTCGCAATGAGTAATTATAATTTTGTGTTATTGGAGAATTGATGCTTGTGGCCATTCAACGTATTTTTGTCCGTGTTTCAGCTGATTGTTCTTCGTCACCTGAACGTCCTGCTGGGATACAGCCAGGCTGAAAAGGGTTTTCTTGTCTCGCCAAATAAGTTGAGGTAAGCATATCCAATTGTATTCAATTCAGTTTTTCATATTTCTGCCCACCGTACCACATCTTACAAATGCATCCGGAAAAAAAAGGGAAGAGAAAACTTTGATACAGCTTGACATACGTATTGTATTAAATTCAGTATGAACGCATGCAAAACTTCGACTCCTTGAAATACAGAAGTCTAACACTTTTGTGGGTGCAGCAACAAATCTACTTATTATTTACCTGTGCTCTCCAATGTCTATTGCTGTAAAATATTCGTGATTTTACTATTTATTTGTGTAAATTCAATTGCATTTTCTCCTAAAACAAAGAAAGAGAAAAGATTTAGTGTGAGCAAAGCATCTGTTGTAGACATCAAACTGGTTCCACCGGAAGCATTCCTCTGCTTTGTGCCATAGTTTTTTAGTACTACAGTTAAACCTTGTTATAACCCGCCGCGGTGGCTCAGTGGCTAAGGCGTTGTGCTGCTGAGCGCGAGGACGCGGGTTCGATTCCTGGCCACGGCGGCCTCTTTTCTGATAGAGGCGAAAAGCAAAAACGCCCGTGTGTACGAGATTTCGGCGCACGTTAAAGATCCCCAGGTGGTCAAAATTAATCCGGAGCCCTCCACTACGGTGCACCTCATCGCCTGCGTTGCGTCGCAGCGTTAAACCCTACCATCAATCAATCAAACCTTGTAACGAATTTAACACAAAAATCACGAATTTAAGAAAACACAATTTCCCCCCTTTCCCTTGGTTAGGAGTGCAATTTCAAAAAGTCCCCCCTTAGTGAGCCTCTACACCATGTCGCAAATGTACTCCCTAAATTTCAAGCCTCTAAATGCAGCAGTTTTCGCTGGGCGTTGGTGAGTCAGTCAGTCGGGCACTTCATTTTATAGGTATAGATGTCATTATAGCCCATCTCGTTATTACGAGGTTTAACTCTGCCTCGCTTACTCTTTCATATCTCACTTGCTCATTAGTGTGTTTGTGGACTTTTTCAGGGCGTCTCCTGTTTTCAACGCCTTCCTTGTGTCGATGCCAAAGGTTAGTTTATTAGTTAAGTTTTTCATGAATTGTTTGCTTTAGAAAAAAAGGAAGAAGCATCACTTGTTAGTCTAGGTGGGTGCATTACCGATCAAAAGATAAAGAGCAATATAGTATAAGTTCACATGACAAAACACAGGACAAAAAAGTTTCTGCAGCTCAGTTAACTCATTAAATCAAATTACAGCTATTGACTTGTTCTTTTTAATTGTGATTTCAATTATTTTCAAACCATTCGTTTCTGAAGCTGATGCAAGAGCCATTTCTTCCTGAGTAATTTCTTGCCTCCATAGACCATGCCTCTATAGAAGCCTAAAAGTATTGATTACGGAAATAACTGTGGAGCCCCTGTTCAGTGGCAATATGGAGTGTACAGTGGCGATAATTCATATTGTACTCTAGAGACAACTTTGACGGTAGAGATGATGAGTAAAATGAGTAGAAATGATGAAATGATGAGTAAAATAGTACGAAACATGTTTACAAAATATGTCCACTAGACGCGGATTTGGGAGGAAGCTTTGCGACAAAATACTGAAGGAGATTACAAAGTTTGAAAAATACAGTGCGACTTGGACAACGACAGTAAAGAAGGACGACGCTGTCGTTGTCCAAGTCGCGCTATATTTTTCAAACATAATGCACCAACTTGTCCAACAGCTTTGTTTAATGAAGATTACAAATTCTGAGTGTACTATTTCGCATTGCTGAAACCCGTGCAAGGTGCCCTTATTAAACGTTTGTATATGGGGGCACACAGGAGAAGTTTCAGTGCAGCAGTGTAGACAATGTGTTGGGGACGGTGTGTTTATTCAGGGGTAAGTAGTAGTGCACCCCCCCCCTCCTACCTGTTGGTTGGCCCAGGTGCTGGACTACAACTTCAAGATTGGCAACGTGCTGCTGAGCACGTGCATGCCCGTGCTCATCTACTGCCCGGCGCCCCAGCGCTACTCGCACGAGCACGTGTCCCCGAGGTACTCCCTCTGGCTGCTGGACCCGCCCGTGCGCCACTCCTGGCTCAACGCCGTGCTCGTCGTCCTCTACAAGGTGAGCCCCGCTCTACCCTTCGCGGTGGCTCAGTGGCTAAGGCGTTGTGCTGCTGAGCGCGAGGGCGCGGGTTCAATTCCCGGCCGCGGTGGCTGCTTTTCTGATGGATGTGAAAAACAATAATGCTCGTGTGTACGAGATTTCAGCACACGTTAAAGATCCCCAGGTGGTCAAAATTAATCCGGAGACCTTCACTACGGTGCGTTAAAACCGCACAATCAATCGATGACCCCCACTCCCTCCTTACCCCCACCTCTTGGCGTAGCTGCTTGAAGTGGCATGTGAGGGAACTGTGCATGGAACAAGGGGGTATTGCCCAACTAGGAGCAGCAGCGGAGAGCCAGAAGTTGAAGGGAAAGCCTCTCTTGGCTCAAAAATGTGCTGAGAACATGTAGCCATCTCTGTGCTTTGCATTGAATCATCTCCAACTCACTTGTCAGCAGCCTAGGAAGGGATGCAGCAAACAAGATATTTCTATTTTGTGTTCAGGTTAGGTTAGAGGCATGAATTTTAGGCCTGGGGGTGGTTTATTGGGAGGGTGGTTGTTTAATATTTAGCAAAAGTTGCATACTCTTTTCTGGGCGGTGGGGAGGGTCTCTGTAGTGTTTGACCAAACTGGAAACTTTCAGACACGCTGCCCTGCTCAAGGGACAGATTGTCAGCAGGGATTTGCGGTCCACCGGTATACTTTGGTCCTGGTTTTCTCCTCTTCAGCCATTGAATGCCCAGATTTGGCAACAGCACAGAATGAAGAGGCAGTTATAAAAAGCTGGCATAGTTTACGAATGGGACAAAACCTTGTTTATTCCAACAATACAAACCTTTATAAGAAATATGTCGTGTTTATACTATATTTTCACAGGTAGGGAAATGGAAAAAAAATTCCCTCGCACTTCCCCGAGGGGGAGAGTGTGTAAGTGCGAATGCACGGTTGTTGATTGCGCAATTACGGTGGATATCGTGATCTTAATGAGTAGTCAAGAGATTACACACATGCACACAACTACAAAGAAAGATATTTCACTCGTTATTGCTGGTACCGTTGCCCGGTCCGCCATCATCGTTATCGAGATGCAGGACCAGCGACCGCTCTCGACGACGGCGCGCGCTCGACTAATACCCTCCCGCGCCACGCGGCCGCTACAACGAGCGCCCTCACGCGTCGGAATGCGGAGCGCCCGCTACGCGAGCGAGAGCTCTCCCGCCCGAAGTGGAGAGGAGGCGCCCAACACCCGCAGTCACTGAGTGGAGAGAGGAGGAGGAGAGTAGCGCGCGCCCATCTCCCCCCGTTGCTAGGGAAGACGAGGAGCGCGCGCACCCGCAGCTGTTGCTATGCGGACGACGGCGGCGGACGATTCAGGCTCGCTTAAGAAGTGCATTCGCACTTAAAAATAACATAACATAACAAAACTTTATTACAGAAGGTGGATGCGTCGGTCAGCATGGGGAAGAAAGGAAGGGGGGGGGGGGGGGGAGAGAGAGTTTAAAGGTTACATTCGAAATGGAAAAATAAATCTTTGTTCTTGAGTTACGCTTTGTACTTGTTGAATGCCTCATGTATGTCATAATAGGGGCATTGATTATAATAAAAGGATAGTGGCTTCGAGTTTTCTAAATACTATTGTGCATTTTTTTTATGGCAGGTGCTTAACTTCAATTGTCTTTTTGCACGTGCATTGCAGTTTGACTACGGCGTACCGCCTTTGTCAAGACAAGTGCAAATGCTTGTGCGCATCGTGCTGAACACACTGGATGCGCAGAATCACCAGTGCAAGAGCATTCCAGAACCGTTCCTGAGCCCCGTTCCATCACGCTCCCGAGGTGAGCTCCTACACGTTATCACTAATGTCCACCCTTGAAGCAGTACAAGGAAGTTTGGACCAGTTTTTGTGACCAGGGGCATTTCAGGGCATGTTAATTTTTACTCCCCATGTTGCACTTCTTTTACCCCAGTGAAGCTTGGCAGAGGCCTCACGAATGCTGCTATGTGTTTTAAGGAGTTTCCCAAGAATAGCTAGTTACGTGCACAAAGCCATCAGTTCACGCTTAGATTGCATCTTGCTTGTTGTACCAAAACTTGCACGTGATGGCAAAGAAGCTTGACTGGGTTTCATCATAAGTTGGTGGCATTTCGTGCTATCGTTAGCACAAGATACGGATGAGCTCATCATTAGCTAATCTTTCGGATACAGTTTTTTTCACAATTAAATTTGTGGCATGACACGCAAGACATTCAATTTTTTTTTTTCCATTTACACAGACCTGAGCACGGCCTCTGTTGACCTTGAGAACATCCAAGAGCACGACGGAAGCACGCCCCTTGACCTTGGCCTTGCCGGAGACGAGATCCGGTTCGCATTTGGGGCCGGCACCACGGCTGAGACCAAGGCAAGCTACCACAAGCCCCTCAGCAGGGACACCCACGATGTGGTCGAGGCCACACGAGAGCTTCTGCGCTCTGGCAAGGAGGTCACCACGGACCGAGCGCAGTGGAAAACGCTCAAGATAGCGGACTTCAGTTGCTCCGGCGATGAAGACGATGCGGAACCGGAACTCGAAGCGATTCCCGAGAGCCCGAAGTCGGAGAGTTCCGACCTGGCTGAGTTTGGAGGCGAGCTCGAAGCCCTGGCACCATCTGTGCCGATGGCAGAGCTGGCCGAGCAGGCGAGGGTCCGAGTCGTGAAAGATGTGCTGCCGGGACAGGAATCGATTCGGGTCGTCGATCCGTCGTGGCAGCTGGCCGAGGAACCGGTTCTCGTAGGAGGAAGTACTGCCCCTGCCGAGGCGTTGCAAGCCTCCTCCTCTGTGCCCTCAACTGCAGAGCCACAGGATGCCCTCCAACTACCCCACATCGAAAAGTCGTCGTTAGAACCCATGGAGAAGGCTGCCGCGGATGCGGCGCAACCCCCGGCGGCTGCTGCCGAGCAAGCAGAGACGGATGCAGAGTCGAAGGCCGTCGCCGACAGGTGCAGAGAGGTATCGCAGAGTCCTTCAGAATGGCAGAACTCTTCCAGTGTCACGCCAGACCAGAAGGCGGCTGCCACGCCTGTGGCTGCCGGCAAGTGCAAGTCGCCCCGGCCGAGGCCGGAGATCCGGCTTCCGGATGTGCACCCGAGCGACATTGAGGGCAAGGTTGCGGCTGTAAAGAAGGTCTTTGAAGCGAGAGCCACGTCGGACGCGGCTGCTGCTGCCTTTGCGTCTGGCCGCAAGAATGTAGTGTCCCTGGACGCCCGACCCGTGACCCCCGCCGCGAGGGAGCGCTCCCCACTACCCACTTCCAAGTCCACCACGGACATCGACGACGGAGGAGACCAAGCGGCAAGCTCGTCCCCACTGAGCCCCAGCAAATCACCCAAGCCTCGCATTCATCGCATGGGGGCTGTCGACCTTGGCTCCCTGAGAGTCAAGGCAGGGTCGCCAAAACCCAGCCCCCCCAAGGACGCCGCCCCCGCCACCGTGGCAGCTGCCGCGCAGTCTCCGAAGACAGTACAGAAGGACGCGACGACCGACGCAGCGGCAGTGGCTCCCAAGATGCCGCCGCAGGACTCGAAGCCCGCGGAGCAGACAGCGAGCCCCAAGAAGGCGCCGTCTTCGGAGCCGGCCGCCCAGCCGAAGCCGCCCGCATGCGTGTATGTCAAGGAACCGGCGAGCGCCCAGCGGTCCCTCGACATGCTGACCGCCAAGATGCGAAGTGCTGCGCCGAGGGAAACCGTTCACAGGACCAGGTCGGAGAGCAGTCGGGTGACAGTGCCGAGGCCATTGCCACCGGCCTGCAACACCCAACGGCAGCATGGTCCCATTGTGCTGGAGCCACTCATGGTAGGCGGGCTGTGTTCCTCGTCTTGGGCCCCTCCCACATCTATGCTCATTTGAACAGAACGTACAGCAGTCGCTCTGTAGGAGCATTAGCTAAGTTGCATTTGTTTATCAGAACCTGTTAATTATTAATCTTGCCGGGCACTTTGAAAACTTGGCCTTGTTGTACGTACAACACAGCAGTTTGATTATCTGTCTTGTGCTGTCGCGTCCGTCATCAGCCGCTTATTGCCCACAGAAGGACGAAAGCCTCTCCAAATCACTGTGAACTGCCTTTTATCTCTCACTGGCCTGTTCCATTTGTCGCATCCGCACTGTTCTCATTCGACCATGTAGTTCTCATCTCTCTATCAGCTTCATGTCTACCCCTTGGTGTCTATTTTATCAACTTTGCACCTGTCCCTTGGTGTCTTTCGAGTTGTATTATGAATAGATCTAGTGCAAAACAAAAAGGGGGGTGTTGGATGCACAAAGTTTAGCGAGAATTGTCCGATCGTGCGCAGGTGAGGCCAACGCCCGAGCGCCTGTTGCCCATCGGGCCGCAGCCCAAGGGTCCCAAGCCGTTCATGCCCAAGCAACTCTCCATGGGCAGCCTTGGTCCCGGAGCCGATTTCCGCTTCCGGCACGAGCCGAGACAAGCCGACGTGTTTCTCCTGGACGCCAGCCGGGGCATGCCAACACGGCCTGGCGTGGGCTTTGGCGGGCCCCTCCTTGGACCCCCATCGCTCACGCCCATCGAGATTCCATCGCTGGAGCGGCTGCTGCCCGTAGGGCCCATGCCCTCCCGGCAGCCGTTGGACACCCGGAGCAGCCCCGGGTCTCCCGCACGCCGACTCAAGGCACGCTCCCAGAGCACCGACACCAACCTTGTCGCCAAGCGCAGCGACCCTGACCTGCTGGCGCGAGTGCGGCTCGCCAGCACCGAGCACATCTTCACTTTTCCCGACATCCAGGCTGTTGAGGTGAGAGACCGGCTCCTGCACTGTGGGGAATCGGATTTTATTAATAGTACAGTCAAACCTCGATGTAATGAACTTCATTGTAATGAAATCCTTCGTGTAACAAAGTGCGTAATTTTTTTAAAAACTTCAAAGTGTACGCCAGCCGTGTATTGTAGCAATTTCTTGAAATTTTAATGTAACAAAGTTTTATGGACAATTTGGCACAAACTTGAGATTCTTGAAGCAGATTTTGGGGAGCATGAACACAGAAACAGCTGCCTGACGGAATGTTGTGGGTAATCGATGCAGCGAGTGCAATACCTACAAGCTGAAGATGCTGCAAAGGGTGCCCTCTGGGGAATGGTCGGTGAGAGTAGTGTTCAGAACAGCTACTAGAAGACATCAGTGCTGCCACCACTGCTTCGTTCTTCACCTTTATTCAAGCTGCATAACAAATTTTTGGATGTATTGATGGTGTATGTGCATTCTTTTGTCCCATTAATGGTTGCTGCGTCTTGGCCGGAGAGTTTTCTATTAACATATGGTAAAGTTAAATCTGGCACTTGTGTTTAGGCAAGCCGCACTGGACCGCTGGGGAGCATCCCGTTCTTCCTTGCCATGACTCGCAAGCGAGCTCTAAAGTTGCCTGTGGGGGAAAAAAAACTGTAACATTGCAGTTGAAACCCCATTTAAAGTTGCTTTATTAATGTGAAACAATAGCTTATAAGAGTAATTTATTTACAAGCTTCATGAAACAAGGACAAGAAAAGAAATGTAGCCAATGATGTCCTTTTGTAGCCACAACAAGCCACCTTGCAAGCGAGGCCAAGCAGGGATGGAACATGGTACAGTTGGCCTCTTTTATTTGCCTGCTCAGAGCAATTCCGAGCAGCACCAAGCAGCTCCATATTTTAATTGCCCATAGAATTTCTATGGCGGGAGCAGTTTTGGGCTGCCCAGAAACTGCTCAAAGCTGCTCTGGGAAGGCGAATAAAAGAGACTAACTGCCAGCTGTGATGGTTGCTCCCCATGGCAGCACGCAACCACAGCTGGAGATTTCCCCTTTGTATATACCGTATTTTCAGGCATATAACCCGCCCCTGCATATAACACGTATCCCCACTTTCAGTCTACTAATAAAAAAAAATTTATCCCCGTGTATTGCCCGCACATTTTATACCAGAAAGGCTGGACCAAAGCTACTAAAGCAACATGGCACATTTGTTGATGCAAAAAGCTTACCCATAATTTGCGTATTGAATACATTTTCTCCACGACCTAAGCCACAATCACTCATTGTCACTGCTCTCGCTACAGCTGTCGCTTAGGCTGCAGTCGTCACTGTCATGCACAATTTCATCTTCAGTTCCATCCATGCTGTTTGTAATGCAGCATTTCTTAAAGCTCTTGTGAACCATCCCACCTGGAATCGCCTTCCATGCCTTGGCGACCCATTTACAAAACAGCGCAACATCAGGCCTACTGACGTGGCCTGTCAGAATTGAGTCATAGAGACCTTCAGCCATCCATTCAGTGTAAAGACACTTGATGCGTGCTTGGAATGGTCTATTCATTGAAACCTATAGAGGCCTACCATTTTTGTGTGAATGCAGAATACAATTATTATACAGCAAAAAGATCAAAGTTAGAAACAGTTTACATTAAATTAAGCATCTAAAAATAGACCAGTGTGGTGGGGAAAGCCACTGCCTCATTTAAAACAAAATTCAACTCATACGTATCATCATCATAGTATGGAGCGGTATTTTCATGGCGTTTTTGAGCATTGCCACTCACACTGTTTTCTCATGAACAGCGCTTTTCCTTTGCGGAAAACTGCAACTGTCTTGCCCAATAAATTTGCTCAGCATTGTGCTGTGTGTGAAAAATAAGCACAATCAGTGGGATAAGAGTGGCTTAGTTGCTGTTGCTGCTGTAGGGGCCTCACGGCACAAGGCGAATTGCTTAAGGTGCACCTAAGGAAATACCTCACATAGGTATATATATATATAATCTGCACTTCTACTTCACCCTTGAAATTTTTGCATTTTTGGTGTAGGTTACACGCTTGAAAATATGGTATTGGTCGGGGCATTGCCTCGAGGCAATAGTCTTGGGTAAAAAAGTATTTGTGCACGACACGAGCGCCGTGCCAGTCAGAATACGCAGCGTTGCGGGGCATTACAACTTGTGTCAGTGGGGAGAGGCACGCCTATGGTGGCACTTTCAAATCTTTCACAGAGCAGCAGAGTCTGCCCGCCTAGAGAAGACTTAAGGCTTGCCATCGCGACTGATATCTGATGGCCATTTTTAGTAACGGTGGGAATGAAGATTCATAGCACAGTTTGCACTGACATTATAATTTCCTTTTCTGTACATGCAACTTTGTTTTCACCTAGAGTTTTAATCTAAGCAGTACCGAGCTGTAGTTGGAGCTACCTGCATCGCTTCATAATTACCACCATCGCCGTGCTGTCACCGCTGGCCATGCCGTGGGCCACGCGGGCAGTATCTAGGCAGGACAGTGAAAGCTACAAGAAGTGCATATTTCGTGCTCCTCCCCCTTCAGCCCCTGTCGCAAAGAATTTCTACCACACAGTCGTCTCTCCCTGTTGCCGACAACTTCAGGCCGTCTGCTGTGGTTGTGAATGCTTTTCCAATCAGAACTATTAACTTGGAATTTGGAATAAGTGCTGCTCCTTTTTGAATCAGAGTATCACAGACAAGCGCTTGTCCGCATAGCCACTCTCTTTCAACCCTCGTCTAGTTGTTCACGCTGTAGGCATTAATTCAAAGGAGTACCAACTCGGCCAAACTTTTTTATTTTGTCAGAACTGTGCAGCTGCAATGTGCACTAGTTTGTCGCTATCACCTTCTGCTCCTGCAATGCTGTGTTTCTGCTTCTGCGCCTGACTCTGCCCACTTTGTCTGCACCGTAGACGACGCGGAAGGACTTGTCATTGGCGGAGAAAGCCCACCCCTCCGGGAGCTCACCGCAGCGGCCACCCACAGCACAGCAGCAGCAGCAGCCGGCGACCATCAGTGCGGCGGCCACCCCGCCGCCCGCCGCCGAAGAGGGCGGTGGCAAGGGGGGCGGCAAAGGTGGCGGCGGCACCGCAGCGGCTGCAGCCGCAGAGGCGGCCGACGCCTCTGGGTCGAAGGAGCGGGTGCGTCCTCAGGAGCACTCGATCAGCGGAGGCCTCATCGACATGCTTGTGAAGGACGTCATCCTGGACAAAGTGCTGAGCGCCGCCGGAAGGGTGGAGACCGCCTTCCTCACCCACGGCTCCAACAGCCTCGAGGTCAAGGACGACGACGAGCTGGCCACCACCCCTCACCCGCCGGACTCCAAAGGTCAGCCGGGATGACAATGACAGGGCCGTTTTCGACAACCGTCAGGGTCACGCTAGTGTCTGGTTTCGTTGTCATTTGGTTTGTTGGTTATTGTCATCTGTAGTGGTACTGACGAGCGACAAACAATGAGGGAGAGATCAGCCTACTGGGGTCATATCGTGGCTGTCTGAAATGGCCTTGTTACTGAGTTGGTGTCAAACCAGTACACTGCACAAAAACCGTCATCCCTTTGCTCAGGGTCCCAAAAACAAAAACAGTAGTCTATTCCTAGCATACAAGCATAGATGATCTGTTGCATATGATCATTGCCTGAGTATCGTGGGCTCCTGGGCAGACTGTTGGGCCAAGTTGAACTGAATCCAGCTGTATTTCTAATCGGTGTGGGAGCGAGGCTTAGGCTGAATGCATGGTGCCACGCATAAGCGCAGGCATTTTCGAGGCATTTGCTACAAGTGCTCCACGTAGTTCGCAAAAAACATGTTAGGTAAGTTTTCTTAGAAACAGTACTTCTATGTTTAAAGTTAGGCTGAAGCTTCAGAGAGTATCGATGCTTTTGTCAGTTGTCTATGAGCATTTGTGAACCTGGTTGGTGAAGCTGAACCCTGTTGCACTCGTAGTGCAAGGGAAAGTGCTGTGCCCTTACGGGCACTCATATAACTAAGGGAAGATTATGGGATCCTGAGCATTGTGGGTTGCACATTGTTTCAACTCTCCATGGGTGCCCATGCTACTGTATTAACCCATGCTCTATATTAGCCTCATGTGCAAACCATGCTACCAGCTGGGCAATCTTGCTGAGTGTCGCTAGGGGTTGGCAAAGATCAAAAGATTATTTCTTTGGTGCTTACTTCAACATTAATATTATAGTGTTTTACAACATGGATTTATTTGGTGTTTTGAAACATTCCGGCTTAATGGGACCTCCAAAACTTCTTGCTGGGTAAAACATGCTGCCTTCTGATCATGCAGCATTGATAGCGCAAGATAGTATCACTGCTAGTGCAATAACTGCAATAGGAATCGCGTTGAGAAGTGTGGGATAAAAAAGTTCCAACTTAACATTCGCCGGATGCCGATACAATCAGACACACTATTTCCAATCACGAGTTAAAGATATCTCATGGGTTGCGAAACGAGCCTGTCAAGTATGCAGTTGTTTTGCATACAAGGTGTGACACTGTTGGCATTGATATTTACATTATATACATCTAACATTAAACAAATTTTTGCAGCTATGCCAATCCTATTTTAGTGTTGTCTTTAGTACTTGTTGTCTCCACAATACTTGACTAAAGTATGTGGTTCAACACCACGGTGTAAGATATACTATTAGGTGAGGACACAGCTTGCAAAACAAACGTGTACTCGTCGTTTTAATTAACTCGCCAAACTGACGCCTCTGAGACCGTTGACTGCAGCGCCCTCCAGCGGCAAAGAAAAGAAGCTGCCCGAGCGCCGGCCACTCGGAGGTGTTCGGATCTTTTCGGCTCCTTGTTGGGCCTTCTCGGCAGCTTGCTCAATGTCTCCTTGCCGCGGCTTGGCTGGTTCCGCTGGCTGGTGGAGCAGACGGTAATTTGAAGAAAGCCGTGCGAAAGCCTTTGTGCTCGCCCCAGTGTTTCAACGTGATCTGGGCAGTGTTTTGAGTCGGTAACAATCAAAAGTAGTTATAAAACCCTAAACCGGAGGGAATATTGTGCCGCGGTAGCCGTTGAGCACTCACACAAGTGAGATTTCATGCTTGCGCAACGAAAAAATGGGGTGCAACTGCCTTATTGAGTATGTACTGCAACTGACTGGCAAGAAAACATGGCATTATTTAACATTCCCTGTGATCCTAAACGAATGAATGCGTGCCCTGCAGCCATCTCTAGCAGAAAATGATGCTACTTTGCAGTCAGCATTTCTCTGAGAGTGCGGTTGCGCGAGAGGGTACTTTTTAGAGCTTGGAGGGGAAGTACTACTGAATGTCGAAGAGGTGCGCGCTCGCAAACGATGCAGTGGCGTCGATTTTACCGTTGGCTACAGCCCCCCAGCTACTCAGGACAAACACACGAAAAAAAGCGTCCGCTGCTGGAACAACGCCCTGACATACAAGGAAAGTAGCCCAGTTTCTTAAATAGATTAAATTATCGGCACGCACACTGATGTTTCTCCGTCGTAAATGACGTTGCACAAATCGGGTAAGTTCACACACGAAGCAGCGGAGACGAAGCGATGTTGTCAAAGTCACTGCCCGTGTCCAATGTTCAGAGGAGCTGCGCGTGCTGTCTAAATGAACTTGGACGCCCGAACTCCCGCAGCTGTTTTAACAATGCAATAAATTACGCGTTAACATCGCGCTGTGTGAGCTCACACGGTGAGCTCACATGAACAACGTTGTTTTACACGCATGCCGCTGGTGCCTGCGACCCACCTTGCTCCAGACAATCTTTGGTCGAGCCACTTGAGGCCTAGGACGCTGCGAAGCTTAGTTAGGAGTTCTGCCACCAGATGTCCTTTCAATCAAAGGTCTATATGCGGCGCCACCAACTTTATTTGACAGATTTTCGGGCTGCTGTGTCCACACCTAAAAGTGTATCTTACACCGTGTTCAACACTGAACTGATAATCAAGCTGTCAGATCCAAAATAGTTTGTCAATTTTACTTTTGTACTCGGTTTTAACATGGATGCAATTTCTTGACCCCTTTTCATGGAAAAAACATGCACGTTGGAGCTGAGCAAATGCAGTATACTGTCATGTTCAAGCCTGACACATCGTTCCCCCTGTTGCTGTTGCACTGGTGTAGGAGCGAGCGATGAAGCCCGCACAAGACTTCACTACCGCCCCCGCAAGCAACGCAAATCTGGCCTCAGCACCGTGGAGATCCAGCGCACCCTTGACACCCGAGGAGGGGCTGCCAGGTACGGTGGCGTGGAAACGTTCACACAAGCATGAGGAAAACCACAAGAAATGTTAATTGCCTTTTGAAGACGATAGTCCTTCTTGGGCTAATACTTAAACGCAGAAATTTTGGTCTGTGTATGTCTGTCTGTCTGTCTGTCTGTCTGATTTGATTCAGCCACCTGGCCAAAGTGAAACAAAAGCTGCGCAATACCCACAGCCAAATCTAAATGTCTAAGTCCGGTGGCAATGTTCATACTTGTCAACACTATTGAACAAGAACATAACATTACGCAAATACAAGGCAGCAAATCAATACATAAGTGATATTTGCAGTGTTCCTTTATTAAAAGTTTATGGATGCTTGGTTTTTGCCATAGAAAATGAAATACTACATCAACGGCAGAAACCGTCGCCTGCTGTTGCCCGCGCTACTTCCTGGCGGCATTTAAGAAATCTAACGGCAATAGCAACGAAAGGTTCCACTAGATAGGATCCACGTTTTGCTTGGAACGCTCGTGGAGTAGGGCAACGTGGTTCTATAGACGTTGAAGTAGGGTGCCTCGATTCACGTGCGTCTCCGCCGTACGGCAGCGCTGGCATCGAGGCACCCGACTTGGAGCAGTGGAATGCGGTAAATTTAAACTGACTTGAGCAAACCTCTACCGTGTTTATCTTGGGAGGAACGAGACAGGAGAGGAACAGCATGAGAGGTTAGCGGGAATGAGAAGGGAGGCATTTACTTGGCAGGGGTGCCAGTTGACTATCGTCTTTCGTCGACATTTTTTTGTTACTATGAAAGTTATAGCCCATTTTCAGAAGCATATGCAGACTCTTTCTGGTAGGTGGTAAGAAATGATAACTAAATGTCGTTTAGAATTATTACCCTCAGAGGCACCTGTTGTTTAACGAGCGTAATGATTCTGTCTACTTGGGATATTCCTTGTGCCGGCCAAACGTGATATGATTTGTTTTGTTTTTTTCTGCATTGAAACAAGGGTTGCGGCCACTTCTCGCAGCCGGCAATCGCAATGGGAACTCTCAGCTAAACTGTGCTTTAGAAAAACTGAATTCAGCTAATATGTGTAACAACATAATTACACAACATAAAATTCATACAGAAACTGAAAACAAGCCAAAGTGGAACCTCAGCTAACGGATCTTGATTCACCCATGTTTTGCGAATGTTTAACATCGGGTACATTCAGTGGCTCATTTGCCACGAAAGAAGTTGACTTGTGTGAACTTCCTCACAGATGCCCATGCACAGGACATTTGGGTAGGGCTATACCTTTGGCATTCACTGCCACGGCTTCATGTGTCAGCAACCGCATGGTCCCTGTTAAAACGCGCGGAGTCACTGTGGCTTAAAAAAAGGAGACGCCAAGAAAACCCAGTGGTGATCCGCCAAAACATGTTTAGCATCTTAATAGAAATTCATCAGCTTTTAAAAATTAATGAGAAGGATGATCAGCAAAACTGTGGTGCGCTTTACTTCAATCAAAGCGTCTATGCGCATACATATACAAAACTTGGAAGGACCAAATTCTAAGGGACAAACAAGGAGCTGTCCGTTCTCTTCTCATGGAAGCCTTAGCCCATGTATTGACAACAGATGGGAATTCCACAGTATTTGCAACTTCTTTGTGAACTACGTAATTACGGAAAGTAGATGGAAGCAGCTGGCGTAACAATCATCTTAGTGGCATACTGTCATATAATTTGCTTTCGGATAAGTTCGATAAAACAAGAGTTACAGCCGTTTTCTGTAACCGAAATCCCTCCGTAGGCAGCCATGACCTACATTAGATTGACAGCTACAGGGCATACACAAGAAACTGGAAGTGAAAATTTTTAACAGCGGAGCTGTTGTACAAGCCGTGAGTTTGACGTTGCAGGAAAAGAAATACCAAGAAAATGCCGACCGCTCGTGAGCGCGTACACTGCGGTGACCGCCGGAGTCCCTGGCTCGCGCAGTGATAAAGCAGAAAAGAAAGAAAGAAAACTTTGCTAAAACAAAAACAAACAAAAAAATCCAGCGCTGCCTTTAAGCGCTTCCACGCATGTAAAAAAAGAAAAAAAAAAACTCCAGCGCGAATGCTAAAGATGAAAAGACACCCTGCTTGGGAGAGGTCACCGCGGCTCCCCATTCTCTAGAACCCGTGATGGATAATTGGAGACATGGCTACGAGTGCGGCAATCCTTCCCGAGACGGCTTGCAGATTCCGCCTCCACTGCCTCGAGTCGATGACGAGGAGCTGTTGGAAGCCTACAATGCTGAGGATGACTTTGCGTCCACCACTCGCCGCAAAGAAGAAAACGACCTCTTCGATGCATATGACGACGATTACTAGCACCGCAACTGCGCAAATAAATAATGATACTAAAACGTAACTATGTGTCTGGCAATGCTCACCAACAACAACTTCGCCATTCAAGTCTTGTGCGCGAGTGCAAGCTTCCTGTGAATTTTTGTGCGTTGGTATGACACGTAGATGGATGAGCATTGGCCATCGCTGGAGGTTAGCTGCAAAAAGTGGACGCTCGCAGGCGGGCGCGCAAGTCGGAGCCCAGCAGTGGCGGCCCGACCCCGAGCAAACGGCGTCCGGGCAGCAGCAGTGGAGGCGGTGGCGGGGGCAGTGGTGGTGGCGGGGGGCGAGCCATTGCGGAGGAGGCCGTCCCCGAGCGCTGCCCCGAGTGTGCCCTCCCCCTGGAGCACTACGGGGACGAAGAGCTGGGCCTGTGCATCGTGCTGCTGGCCACCTTCGTGCACCGGCAGCCCGCCCTGGCCGCACCCCTGCTCCCCGAGATCCTCCGCCTGGTGGCCAGGTAGGACACCTCGCGCAGCACCACGCAGTCAGGGCTACTCGACATCACCACCACTCGCGGAACTGCAGTGCACTAGAAGGTAAGGTGTGTCATGCGGGGGAAAAATCAATCGAGAGCCAGGGTGTCCCTTTTG
The DNA here is from genome assembly GCA_013339765.2 of Haemaphysalis longicornis. Classification (NCBI taxonomy): domain Eukaryota; kingdom Metazoa; phylum Arthropoda; class Arachnida; order Ixodida; family Ixodidae; genus Haemaphysalis; species Haemaphysalis longicornis. The sequence goes on from CM023453.1 coordinate 60,599,650, forward strand.
CGATGAAAAAAATGTATGGAGCACAGGCGTTTCCCAGAGAACTCCTGTTGCAGCCAGCGCCACGTATAAGTTTTTAAATCAAACTAAACAGTTATTTGGGGGCTTTTATAAAACTTTATATTATGAAATAAAGGAAGAAGGCTATTCAGGGTGATAGATAAGGATTAATTTAACAAACAAAGCTTCTAAAACCAACTGGTAAGCATCGGCTGCCAGGGGTGCTGCTTGCAACGGGAGTTCCTCAGCAGAAATTTTCATCGCAACAGGGACCCCCCTAATCGGCCCCGAATGACGCACCTCTCTCTTCTGGTACACTGCAGCGGAACTCCCCGCAGGCCCTGTGCGCCGAAAACCAGACAAGAACTGCTGGTAGCTAGCAGGGGCAAGTTGACTAGCCCGCCGTCTGTCGACAGAAAGTTGAAGTAATGCTCAAGCACTTGCAGCTGCTGCCGTAAGTCATAGAAGGACTATGGAAACACGAGTGAACAGTACCTAATTTGGTGTTTCCTATCATGAAAAGTGAGTGTTATCTTATTAGTTTGTGTTAATAAGTAAATGTTTAGCGCAGTAAAATTTAGTTTTTGTCCCTTAGGAGCCACGCCAATACGCTTGCCTCTTGGCTACATTGGAGAAGCGGTGCTCGCATGGCCTGAATCCCGAAGCGGAGTTTCGCGAATGGTGTATTTTGAAGAACTCTTTATGGAGTTTTATCCTAATATGTACTAGAGGGGCATTTGTTCTGTTCTGTTCTGTTCTCTTCTCTCTCCTCTTCTCTCCTCTCCTCTTCTCTCCTCTCCTCTCCTCTCCTCTCCTACAGAGTTGCATCCCAGGTATATTACCCGTGGCAGCATGAAAGGTGAGTTGGCTTTGCTTCCAAGCCTTTCTGCGTTGGGCATGACTTTCATCTTTATGAGTTGCCACACTGTAATGGTCAGCCTGCTTGAAGCTTACTACAAACTGCTTCTATGTTTTCCTCGTCACCTCTCAAGATGCTGTTTTAGCACGCAAATATTCTATCTACCTCCTGCTGCTGCCAGAGCTGCAATTGAAATTTATCTAGCAGTAATTTCTTTAGGGAAATGTTGCTTTTGTATGTGACGTAGGTTTTTGGTTCACTTTTTAATGCAGCATTTACATGGCACTAAATTTTGGTCAAGCTTTACAAGCATGGCACTCCTGCTGTGAATTTTTAAGCAAAAGATTATTTTTTTTTGCAACAAATTTTGATGCAAACTAAATGAATGGTGTGCAGCCTTGCAGCATCTAGTTTTTGGACATTTTCTTTTATTTTTGCTGCAAAAACAAGAAACATTTTGCAATGTGAGGAATTTAGCTGCTAGAAAAACTGTTTCAGGGGTTTTAGCCCCGCATACCAAGTGCCTTGACACATTTTGTACGCGAACTCCCAGTTTTAAATTGAGGGTATGTTTTTGGTGCAAATGCAGATTTTTTGCTTACTCGCTGTTATCATGACCAGCAACATAAACAAAGAAGAGAGTCAATCTTTTATCAAGATCACAGATAAATGGTTTCTGCCTGCATGCACTGTATATGCACTACATATGTCAATGCATAGTTACAAGAGGAACAAATGAAGGAAGGGCAATTATTTTTATTAATGGCAGTCCATCTAATTTTCCTTGAGTAGTTAACGGACTGAAGCAGTTGCTCTGTTTTCGACATCAAGGCTGTTTTGGAGCATGCCTTTTTCAGACACTTCAATGTTTGCCCCTAATTAGCCGGGGTGGCTTAAACAAAAGGTCACTTGGCAAACTTTGGATTTTGTAGTGAGTTTCAAGAGCATGCTGGTACGATGGAGCTATATTTTCTTCTCATGTTTTTTTTGTGCTAACCTTTTTTTTTTTTTCAAAGTAACTGTGACACAGTCTTTTCTTCTTTGTTTTTTCTTTTTGTTCCTTCTTGAGCCTTCGTGGTTTTTGACGAAGTTGCAGCTAACTTCCAGAAAATGTTTTTTTCTGCGGATTGCCAGTAGAGAGAGCCGTAAAGAAAACAAAAACCCGAATGTTTTTTCACTGAAGAAGAAGCTTGCCCCTTTTTTGCCTTCCCCTCCCCCAACGATGTCGGCTTGCATGCCTGTCAAATGCATTTCCTGAGCACCCACCGCCGACAAAATTCACACCCAGCAACGTTCACCTGCCCGGGGGTTGCAAGAGCGTGGCACGCCAATTCATTAGGTGCACCCTGCACCAGCTTTCCACCAACGGCATCTTTCAGCAGATATTTACGGGCAACTTCGGTGAGTGCCTACATGGTGGCCCCTGCATCCCTTGTAAGCCCATTCATTTACAGTTCAAGTTGTGTGTTCGTCTCTCTTTATGTGTATATTGTCAGAGCCTGAGCTTGACAACACTTAAGAAGACAGTTGATGTTTGATTGTGCAGTTACTAATTTGGGAACATTTAATTGAATGTACCTCCAGCTTCAAGTGACCAAGAAAAGTAAAAGTACAGCCCTTAAGCTCGATAAAAACTAGAAATGAGTTCAGATTTTTTTGTAGAGTTTTCTGGAGCCGACCATGACGATTCTCATGTGTAACTTTCCTGTTGCTACATCAGTGGAATCAAAGAGCGGCGAAGCCTGTGCTACGATGTGTATCGAAAAAAAAAAAAAAGCTCTACAACTGTTTTTTTTTTGTTGAGTTAACGCAGGCATTGAGAGAACTGCGTATAGAAGTGCAGTTGTGATTGTTTCGAGAGTAGATTTTAGCATGCTCATTTCATTTTGAATACTTCACTTATATAGTTGTACATCAAAAATGAATGTCTGCGAAATCTAACTCATTGCATTGTTTGATAAAAAAAAATGCTTTATCGTTACGCTAAATTTTTCAGATTGTTGAAAAATGCACTGCATGCATTAATGCTTATGACATAGTATTCATACAGATTTTTAAAACCGAAATATGGAGACTGTGTGAAACTGTGTAACCTGACACCCAGTATAGTTTCACCTTCTCTCATTTGAAAAATTGTTAAACCTGCCTGTATCAACGGTGATATCTGTAATGGCTGTCACTACCCTCATAAGCTGCATCAGACTGTTTTAGTTCACTCATTCGCACCCTGAAACAGGAAATGGTTTCTTGATTGGCTAGTTTTTTAAGGTTTCGAGCACTTCATTACCCCTATTCTCTTTCATAATGCTAAATTGAATTATGGACCACTTTGAAAATAATGGGCACGGCCTTTTGTTTTGTAATGCCAGCATATAAAGGATCTTTAACACAATATACATGTGCACTGCCTGACATTCACAAGCAGCAGAAAAATGTTGGACTACTGTGGTGGGGTGCAGGTTTAGGTGCGGAAACATCTAATCCTACAATAATTACAGCATAGCGTTGCTTTGTGAAAACAAGCAGATAGAGGCTCAATATCTTTTACTATTCAACCATTACACATTGAGCGGTACATATTTCACAGGTCACATAAGGTGCCTTGAGAAGGGCCACAGTTAAACATTGACAAATGACGGTTAGGTTATTGAATATTGATAGTACTGACAGTGTAAACAACCAGAGAGAATATATTCAATGTAAAGCACTTTATTCTTTCAACAATGAGATTGTAATATTTTTGCCCTTGTTTTTTTTTTTTTAACAGATGCGGACTTCTTCAAAGTAATGGCAGCCGCTCTGGCAGACTTCAACGAACTCAACCAGATCCAGCCCCTCATGATTCTTTTCGAGGTAAGACACTGTCACATGACTTGTGATAGCATGGTTACTTTCTCAGATACACTGTGCTTTGTCACTTTGTAGCGACGGAGTAGTATAATTTTCTTTTCTTTCATTGCTCTGTCAGGCTTGTAAAACTAGCGCCATGGATTACTGCATCTACAATAGGTCTATTGTTATTCACCTGTATGCACGATAAAGTTACATTGTTGTCTGTATGCTGAACATTACGAAAGTGTAGTCACTGCAGATCTATTAACTAATTCCTTTGGTAGAGAGGCTTTAAGTTTACGATGTGATATGATGCAAAGTGATATTACAAAGTGTAACAAAGTATTACAAGGTATTACCAAATGGTATGATATAATTACAACCAGTTACAATGAACTGCAACTTGAGCGTGCACATACAAATGAGATTTCACTGCTACGTTTATGCCTAAAATAATGAATTGCAACCAGTTTTAACCCTCTCAATGCAAGGGAAAGTAACATTGTGTGTCCAGGAGAAGGCGTATAGTGCCTTTACAGAGGGGAAATTCTTCTCTTGCAGGAGCTCACTGAACGCAAGCACGTGGCCGGTGAGCAGCTGTTGCAGGTTTGCACTTTACTTCTACTTCATATGCTCTGCATTAAATCGGCTAACCTAATGTGAATAACTGCTGTAATTGAACAAATTTACACGATGCAAGTAACTGTGGCCCTGATACTTACAGTCAGGTATCACGAATCGGTTCTGGCTTGCAGCTGAGTGACTTTAAAAGCTAGGTCTTGTGAAAACAGGCATTCATTCACAAGAGCGTGAGTTTCATCATCATCATCATCATGGTGCATCGTAGCTTTAAAAAAATTTGCTTGGTGAGAAGAATTGTATCTATGTACAGGAACTGGTAGAGGGGGTTGGTGCATCGATAAGTAAAACCACTTTGCCTTGATCTGCATTTCATTTTCTAACCAGGCACATTAAATGAGAGAATGAACTGTCTTCATTTTCAGACCCCAGTGACCGTAGGCACTGAAATACTAGAAGGGATTGATGAATACAACGATCTTAGACAACAATTCTTTTTTGCTTCGTGTTTTTGCCACACAGCATATGAGAGGAGGTTTAAAGATGGGAAGAGAGAAGAAAGTAGGAAAGCAAAAGGAAGGGAGGGAAGCAGGAAAGCAAGAGAGACAGAAGGCTGCAAAAAGCACAGATAGTCACGAAACTGATAAGTTTTCGAGTCTACAGGTATGCATGCAGTCCAGTGGCGTGCAGAAAGTCCATCAGCAACCTGCAGTATCTATCTTCCTGCACCCAGCGGTTGTAGTCATCCGATTTATCCCACCGCAGACCAACCTTTCTGAGCGCGTCGTCTCAAGCTGTCCTTGCTCCCGCGCACATCCAAAAAAGATGCTTGGCATCAGTTTCAGCTGCCGGAGTCGAACACTTGGGACAAGTTCCTGGGTCGTTCTGTGAGTGTCCCCAAGCACGAGTGACCGAAAGTGTGAGGGCCACCCCAGCCCGAAGCCTCCTGAGAGAAACTTCCTCCACCCGGGAAAGATTAGGGGGCAGGGGGCAGACACACGGGGGAATCAGGGCGTGTGTGTCCCTTCTCAGAAGAGATTTCCGGGCTACAAGACGGGAGCACCTATCACGAGGAAGAGGGCTAGGGGAGGATTCAGGTGGGGATGAAGAGTGGGAAAGATGGTCCGCTAATTGGTTCAGTATATTCTGACTGTGCCCCTGTACCCAATGTACTCAGATCATTAGCTGTGGTGTTTTGTGGAGGCTGTGAATCTGCTGGCATATCTGAGGTGTCTTCTTCACTGGCTTCAGATGCTTCACAGCACTGAGTGGGTCTGTGTATATATGTACCTTTGTAATGTTATGGAGTGCACTTGCAGCATTGGTTGCACCATGCACATCCTGGCGCTTCAGTAGGAGCGGGTCTGGATTGTCGGCAGTGTAACAGCGCGAGCCTTTGATTTCCGGGTGTGTGGCATTGACGAAAGCAGTCCGTCCTCTGTCCGGCAGAAGAGCTGCGTCTGTGTACAATACGCAGTGACCTTTAGGGACTGTGGTATCAAAGATTGGCACTGGTTGGTTGCAGCAACGAAGCTTCATTGTATTATTGGTTGTCATTGTTGTGTACCGCCATGGTAGAAGATCGTCTAAGTTTGAAGTCACGGGAGGCTCACTACAAAAATGTGAATGAAGCGCTGCGGCCATTGCGATATAAAAACGCTTGAGCTTTCTTGCTTCTTCACGCTGGTTTATAAGCTCGGTTATAGTATTGAGCTGGGCATGTTCCTGTAAGATTGTAAAGTTGTTACAGCCAATCTAAACCATGAGAAGGAATTTAGGTGTAGAATTACTATGAGCTGAAGAGCACTAGGCAAGCACTTTGAGCAGTAGGCTGCCTCTGCAATTGAAAAGGGACGTACTGTACAACTTACTAAGCACCTCGAAAAAAAACTTAGGCAGGTCGTCGTCCCAACGATCCTTGGAAAGAAGAATGACAGGAGCTCTGCTTAGGGATAAGAAATGAGGATCTTGGCTTAGGAAGCAAACTCGGGTGGAAGACATTCTAGCTCAAATTTAGAGGAACAAGTGGCAAATTGGGCTGGGCATGTAGTGCGAAGAACTGGCAACCAGTGGACCATCATTGGGGCAACAGGGTGGATACCGAGAGACAGGATTACAGAATTAGAAGACTTGCAGCTCGGTGGAGGGACGGGACGAGGAAATTTTGGGGGCAAAGAGTGGTGGATTCGTGCGGTGTAGGCACCCCACCCCCCATCCCCTTGTTCCCCTCGTACCCACGCAGGTGCTGGGCAACGTGTCCACCTACCTGGAGTGCCTGGCCCCCGAGGGCAACGCGCTCCTGTGGACCGCTTTCTTGCCACAGCTGGACGCTCTGCTTAGAAAGCTGCTGCTGTCCCTGCCGCCGGCCGCCCCCGCCCCCGCCGCCTCCTCGTCGGCCGGCGCCGCCCCGGGCACCGCCCCCCTGGGTGCCCCCCTCGAGCCCCTGCTCAAGCTGCTGCTCTGCGTGCTGCGCGTGCCCACCGTCAACACCTGCAAGGTGCTCTGCTGCCGGCTGGCTGGCTCCCCTCTCTCTCCCTTGCGGAGTGTTCTGCAGCACGGGGGGGTTTCACAGCACACGCTCAAACTTGGCAGCAGAGAAAGGGGGCAGAGAAAGGGAGCGGAAGAACGCAGCCAAACGAGCAAACAGGCAGGCAGGCGAAATTGACTTTCATCATCAACATCCCATTGCTCAGGAGCAGGAATGAGCAGTAGCACAACACACAGGAGACGGATCGAAGCCACTAGAAAGTGCAAGAAAGAGGCAGATAACTTAAGAAGTGCTTAGGTGTCCCCAAAACTTTGCTTTAGTTATGCCTTGGACCCCTCTCAGTTGTTTCAAGGGCTGAAGCAGAAAGGAATGTCTCTTAGGAAATGATGAGTGGCCATCAGGAGGGAATCGAGAGGGTAGAACACGACGGTTGCAAAAACATTTGCAAATTAAAATCAACCAAAGAGTGGTGCTCTTGAAAGAGCGAACAAACAGAGGACAGTGTTTGTCTGCTCCTTTTTTCTAACTTCTCAGGCTGGCTTTTTCCAAAACATTTCAGCTCAAACTGACTCAGGGATTCATGTTGGTATGCAGTGCTGCAGAGTAGCCCATGGGCCATGTATGCTATAGATGGTATTCACTGAAAAGTTTTTCTGTCAATTTGTTTGCTTGCCAACACTGGAAGCGGCCACGGACATGGCCCAAGCGCCATGGACATGGCGCGGCTTGTGCCACTGCACCCGCACGCCGCAGAAAAAAAAAACACCGGCATGCATCATCTGCTCGATTTCAACCCGATTCTCAACGGTGGTGTCAACAGAGACGTTATTAATCGCACTCACATTGGAGTCGAGGCATTACTCTGCTTTCGGTGGGGTAGAGTTTGAAACGTCCAATACACATCATGCGCTTAGCACGGACAAGTATCACAATCCCGCGGAGCCAAACGTAACCAGTGACGGCGCACTCGCATGGTTGCCTGCATGCATGCCTCGCCAGTGAATGCAACCTATAGTGGTGACACTTAAGAACACCATTTGCTACAGCTGCAAAGGACGAAATTTCAAAAACCCAATATTGTGTAACAGTGTGTAAGGTGGCCTGAAATATTTGTGGTAAATTTCATGCTACAGCCAGATTAGTATTTGTGAAGTATACACTTGGCAACAGAAAAAGTTCAGTGCCATTCCACTCTCTGAAGGTGGATGGCCAGTGGAGTTGTTTATGGGTTATTGGTCGGCCACAAACTCCCGCTTAAACCACGCTGTCGCATCAGTGGGATTGCAGCTACGCTGACGTGTTGCCTTTTCCATCTCGAGGTATTTGGGGTTCCAATGGACATCTTGCTTACACTTGGCGTGCACTGCCGAATCGTAATCTGTGTTTTCCTTCCGCCATGTTCTTTATGAGTAGGCTTCACTTTGCAATGTCAATGTGGGAAAGCCAACTGACAAAGACCAAGCTTACATTGAGCTCCTTAAAGGGGCCATGCAGACAAAACACAAGTTTGGTTCATTCAAAAGATTGGCTCGTTAGAATCATACTGGCACCTTTTTTAACATAAACTTCGCTCAAATTAGCTACATACTGAGAAAAAAAGGGAATGGCCTTGCGACCCACTAGCTCATTTCCCGCAACAGAACCTATGATGTCATATGCCCGGCCGTGTGATTGGCTGAGGCCGCCAAAAGCAAACGCAAATTTGGCAGGGCTTACAAGCTTGCTGAACGAGCTATGTGCGCTTAAATTAAGGGCACATTCTTTTTCTAGCAGTAAGAATGGTGGGGTAAACAGTGGAAGCTACCAAATCGAAGTATCGATACGTACTGCTGTTGGTACTGCGCACACTATGCTTGGTTTAGCTGCACAAGCACTGCGGCGCTTTTGGGTTGTCTCAGACGACACTGGCTGATTGGCGTAAGCAACGGCGTTTACGTGGGGGGCACTATAAAACACGAAATATTTCGAATAAAACAAACATATTTTCTCTGCATGTCCCCTTTAAAGCCGGCTTCACTTTTAAACACAAATGCATGGTTGGGAAGACATTTTTCTGTCGCAATATTCGCCTTCTTATATCAACGTATGAAAGACCAGAGGTGAGCAGGTGGCGAGAGGAAGAGGGTGGGCTAAAGTGAGGAGGGAGTGGCTTTTCTCGTCTTACCGATGCAAAACAACAGGGGAATCACACTATAGCAGTTTCACTGTAAAAATGCTTTTTGTTAGTTATCTGCAGTGTGTTAGGCACAGAAGCTGTCAGTGGTAACTTGTACGTGTGCGTTTTGTTTCAGTCTATCCTGGACCCATTCTCCAAGATTTTGAGCTATGCCATCCAGCACTCCCTTATACAGTACCAGCAGCTATTGGAGCTTTGTCATCTCTGCAACCGCAACATGTCGAGGGTATGTACACTGCCCACGTGTCCCCAAGTACTTTTAAGTTGCACAAATAGCATTGAAAAATAACCGAGTGAATATGAAAGGGCCCCGAGTATCCAGCTGCCATACTTACGAGTTGATCTCTGCCTGGGAAGCCATCTCTAAAGATCAACTTGACAGCCATCAAAATTTCGTAACCCAAAGTGAATTTATATGCTTTGTGATCAGGCATAAACGCGATTAGCCAAACGCGATGCTCCTACCTGTTGCTGCATTTGCATTTACCAATGTGCTGCTCCAAGCTCCACACTTCTTCAGCCATTTGTAGGTTTTATGGAAACAGTCCGGAAATTTGTGTTATTCGGAAGGTCGGAGCTACATGCTTTGTGTTAAATAATTTTGTTTTTTCACGTTACCCAGGCAGAGGTTTATTTTGTGGTCCGCCGCTTGTTGTGATTCATGCCAGGATGAAATCTTTTGTCTTATTTTCCAGGAAAGAGACAAACAAGTATTCACACGAACGGTGGTGTTTGAGCTCGTACAAGCACTTAAATTCAAGTCAGCCATTCCCGACGAAAATCTGCTCGTCCTAGTCCAGGTGAGCACTTGCTCTCCCCTTTTGCATTTCAATCTCCTGCCCAGTGTTCAGTCACTCAAGTTTACTTAATTTATTTCCCAGTTTGTTCTCCAAGACACTGGAGGGATCTTATGCCCGAACGTGATTGTCGAAGACCTCCTCATTCCTCAAGACCTTCAAAACAGCGTACGTTCTTCTTTGGCTGTTTGTGAAAGTGGGGCAATGTGCAGTGCTTCCAATTTGTTGCGTACTCTCCTGTGCAGTACAACACGGGTGCGAGTGAATGCATGCGGCAGAACCTCAACGAGGTTCTGGAATTTGTGGCCGACGTTCACGCACTCATACGCATCAAGGTAAGACATGGGAACTCAATTGTAACCGGTTGTCATACCTCTGCGATGAATAATCGTGTGAGTTTGAATGACAGTTGCACACTGAACAATGCTTGGAATCATAGCTCCAGAGATGGTGCTTCTGTTCGTATTCAAGCTTTGTTGGGGTGTTGCGGGCAGTGTTTAAGGGGGACACTGCTCTTAAAACAGCTTCCTTTAATTGTTATGTAAACTCTGTGAAACTTGTCAGTCTTGCTGCTTTTTTACCAGTGATTTAAAAAAAATATCATTATTTTTTGAGTAAGTCAAATAGTTCCCAAGATGATTAGAGATAATTAGCCATTTTTGGAGGAACAATGGACAAAACAGTGTTTGTCATAAAACTGAAATCTTTATATTTTCCAATACTAAGAACCCTGGGGAATGCATTAAGAGAATCGTTTTTTGATGCACCGCCTGGAACTAATTTTACATACAGCTCATTAAACTTTGGTGGCACCAGTGGCAAGGAACCTTTTCGAGTGCCCATTTCAAACACGAAAGTTTAATGAACTGTAAAATTAGTCCCAAGCGGTGCATCAAAAACCGATTATCGTATTGCATTCAGCAGGGTTCATAGTATTGGAAAATATAAAGATTACAATTTTATGACAAACACTGTTTTGTCTATCGTTCCTCCAAAAATGACTAAGTATCTCTAATTATCTTGGGAACTAATTGACTGACTCAAAAAATAAAATAATGGCATATTTGAAACCAGTGGTAAAAAGCTGCAAGACTGACAAGTTTCACAGAGTTTACTTAAAAACTAACAGAAATTGTTTTAAGAGCCATGTTTCCCCTTCATAAGTGACAAAGGCTGGCCAGCTGCTTTTTGCGTTAAGAGTTGTCGATTGTGGTGCTATGTTGCCTGGAATAAATGCTGCTGAACCTATCGTTACATATTTCTCGGTGGTTATGAAGTACGATCCAGCCTACTTACAATGGCTGCAGTCATAACGAGCTTTTGGTTATATTGGACAAGCATCAACCAGCCATCATTGCATGCACTTAGGCAGTGGCGTTATTTCTCAGCTAGAAGGAACGTATGAGAATACGACTCAGTCGCAGCGTAAGATCAATTGTTGCAATCATTCGCAGTCGCGAAATTAAAGTGGCCCTTCACGAGCACAAACTTTCAGATTAACGGCTTCGCCATCCCAACTGATTTGAAGGCTGATAGCAGCAGGCAAGACAAAATGACACGAGATGTTCATATGCATTTGCAGTGGTGCAGGCCATCGTTTCCTTCTGCCATTGCTGTGTCAGTGCTGCGTCATCGGCAATTTTTAATATTAAAAAAAGGAACTTCAGTTTTGTTTGTTTTTACTTTTTAGCCCATATTACTATAAAGGTTTCGCGTATTACAGAGTACACTTAAAATCGAATCAATTTAGCAGGATGGTCAAGTTCATCGTAAGCGGGCTAAGTGGCATCGGTACTTGTTTAAGGGGGGGACACTGCTCTTAAAACAGTGCCTTTTAACTTTTAAGTAAACCCTGTGAAACTTGTCAGTCTTGCTGCCTTTTTTCCCACTGATTTCAAATATGCCATTATTTTTGAGTCAGTCAATTAGCTCCCAAGATAATTAGAGGTAATTAGTCATTTTTGGAGGAACAATAGACAGAACTGGGTTAGTCATAAAACTGTTCCCTTCATCTTTTCCAATACTATGGACCCTGGTGAACGCAATAAGAGAACCAGTTGTTTGGTGAGCCACTTGAAACTAATTTTACAGCTCATTAAACTTGGTGGCACCAGCAGCAAGGAACCGTTTTGAATGCACATTTCAAACGCCAAAGTTTAATGAGCTGTAAAATTAGTTCCAAGCGGTGCATCAGAAAACTGATTCTGTTATTGCACTCACCAGGGTACGCAGTATTGGAAAATATAAAGATTTTATTACTAACACTGTGTTGTCCATTGTTCCTCCAATAATGACTAATTATCTCTAATTATCTTGAGAAATAATTGACTTACTCAAAAAATAATGGCACACTTGAAATCAGTGGGAAAAAAGCACCAGGGCTGGCAAGTTTCACAGAGTTTACTTAAAAATTAGAAGAAATTGTTTTAAGAGTCATGTCCCCCCTTAACAATTTTGTCGAAGTAGCTATCATCGTTGTCAAATTGGCGGAATGACTGAAAGATGCAAGCAGAGGTAAAAGAGGACAATGAAATTCGAGACAGAAGGGTTCGAGCTTACCGAGTCAAAAGAACATATGCCGACATTCAGCATCCTCAGGTTGTCCAGATCTTATCCTCAGCCAGTTCAATCGGGGTCCGTTTGTCCGTCCAGCGTACATTTTCAGAACGTCGTCAAAATGATGCCGCTGGACAATTTTCGTACACTTCCAGGATACAAACTAATGTTCTTTTTTCTTAGTCTGAAGTTACCTACAAGCTAAGACAACAGGCCTCACTACACACTAAACTTTCTTGTACCCTTTTTGGCCGAAAAGGGTGTGAGAACCTTGTCCCATGGCGAAGAACTTTAAAACGTGTTTTGACAAAAAAAAAGGTGTATAGATGAAAAAAGGGGTGTTCGTGTGAACACCCTAAAAAAAGGGTGTAAGGTTGCTTAACACCCTAAAATAAGGGTGTGGCCAGGGAGCAGCTACGCGTGGCAATGTGAATCGGCGGAGCGCGCAGCAATCAATGCAAACAGTCAATACACACAAGTTACACGTGGAACACAAATGAATTGAGCAAGATAACCATGGGGATGCAAGCGGAACAGGGAGTGCACACTTACTTAGCAATACGTGTATCCAGCAGAGAAGAGCCCCCCGATAGAGTCGGTGGGCTTGTCGCAAAAAACAGACATTTTAGCGCTAATTTTGGTACTATGGATTTTACTATGAGAATATTCAAATTAACACACGGATTTGCAAAAACTTTTTGATCACGAGGTAGTTTTTGTGTTCCATAACTTGTGGAATTTTATTAAATTCCAACAAATCCTTACCGCCACCTCAACACCCTTCAAAAAGGGTGTTCATTATTTTAACACCTTTTTTTCCCAGAAGGGTGTAAAGCTACAAATTAGGGTGTTCGAAACTAAGAAAAAGGATCTAAACAAGGGTTTAAGAAAAGACCGCCAACTAAAAAAAAGGGTGAAGAGACCTCTAACTTTGGAGCCATTTTGTACCTGTTTACACAGGTGGACTGAACATTTTCTACAAGCGGGGGGTGTTTTGTACCTCACTGGTAATAAATTAGCATAATTTATTACTGTAATAGCCTCCACGGTAACAGCAGCGTCAGACGGCCATATGGATTGTGATCCAAAAGAAGTAATCAACGGATCATTTAGGGATCATTCGCTATCCATTGGGATCCAAAATAAGCTCTAGGATGGACCATTGAGGGATCATTTACAATCTCTAATCCTGTGGATGTCCCCCGGAAGCCCAGAATAGGATCCAGGACGTTTGGACCATTTGAGGACGTCCTCAGGACGTTTGCGTTATCTGGGCAATGATGAAAGAAGAGTCACAGCAGGTTACTTTGAAGCGCACTGTGTTAAATTGACCCTTTTTTCATTCAACTCCTCACCGAGCAGTGTCGAACCACGCTTGTGAAACACCGTCGTGGCGCAGAGCAACTTCCACGGCACGGCCAGCCGGCTGAACGAGGAGACCCTGGGGGGCCAGGTGAAGGCGGGCATGGCCCAGTACCTGGCCCTGGAGATCACCCGGGGAAATGGCCGCGACAACCGGGCCATCGGGAAGTACCTGCCCTGGCTCTACCACCCGCCCTCCTCCCTGCAGCAGGGGTACGCACTACCTGGGACACCGCTTGCACCAGTCGAGGACCACCTGTGGCACCGCTTCCCCCCCTCGGGGGGAAAAAAGAACACGGGAGTGGAAGGGGGTTTATCTGAATCTGTAACAACCTTACGGGCTAGTGGTGGAGTGTCGGGATAGTGGCGCCACCTGGTGGGGTAGGAAAGTAGCAACATGGAAGGCTAAGGCAAGAGAATCGATTGGAGATGGGGCAACATTGACGAGCGTTATGTAATACAGTAAACTTCGTTGAGACAAACTTGCATGTTGTCAGAAAATCATCTTAAGTGGACGTTTTTTGGATTGTGCATGCCACAGAAGTCATGAATCGGTTGGTGTAGTTACTGATATGTTCTTTTGCATTTTAGCGTATTTCTAATTTGAGGCCATGGATCTTTGTTTGACGTTCACAGCTACAGTTGAACCTCGTTATAAGAGACATGGATGTAAGAGACAAATGGGTATAAGAGACACTATTCACCCACATGGTTGGCTGCCCTATCTTTCCCATTAATTTGACCTCTTCTGTAACAAACATCGGATGCAGAAGACAGTTGGTTATAAGGGACAAGTCATCCTTGAACTTTAATCAACAATCTCGTTTGTAACAGACATTTTAACTTCAGATGGATGCCACCAGTCACTAACTGCAGTTGCTTCCATTGTGGAAACACAGGTAGACGACAGACGCCTGCAGTCGCTATTTATTATAACTTCAGCAAACACACAGTGGTGCAGTCAGCTATGAAATGATGATGAGAAGCCCTGCCAATGGAAATGCAACTTACAGAAGTGGTTGAAGCTTACTGCCATCTATTGGAGCGCGACTGCACATGCGGGCTCTTCCATTCGCGTAGCTCCAAATCAAGAAGCATCGCAGATGTTGAGTCCTGCAAGCGTAATGAATAGCCTGAGCACACAGCAGAAGAACCTGTGCGCTCTGGGTATTTATCAGACTTGTGAACTCAACATCTACGATTCATCTTCCGAAAGCTTGTGGAATCGGTTGTAAAAACAGTGTAAATACAGTCATGAAGCAAACAATGATTCAGAACTGTTTCATAAATTCTGGGGGCCAAACATAAATTAGAATGAGCCTTTTACAACATGCTGTAGCATTCTTTTGAGCTTGTTTTAGTCATACGGTGCCCACATTGAACTAGGGTCTGATTAGTAAGGGAAAACATGGTTCCCTGCTTATAAGAGACATCTCGTATAAGAGACAAAAACTGCTCCCCGGTACGTGTCTCTTATAAAGGGGTTTAACTGTACATTCAAAGAATTGCAGCTTTTCCAGTGGCGCAATTGTGCGGTACTAGTAAGCTTGTGCAGTCAGCGGGGTGACGAGGAACGGCAACTGAGACGGCCCGTGCGGTGCCCATTGCACACGCAGCCCCAAGGAGTTCATCGACTGTGTGGCCCACATCCGGCTGCTGTCATGGCTGCTGGTGGGGGCGCTGATGCACAGTGCCCTGCTGGGAAACACGGCCAACCTCGTGTGCCAGCCGATCCCCCTGGAGGCCAACGGGCACATCGCCGACCACATACAGGTCATCCTGGCTGGCTTTGCCGAACAGTCCAAGGCAAGTAGGACACGGCCATCTATTTGGTTTTGGGGTGGGAAACCGGGTGTTCTGCGCTTCAACGCTTGGCCAGAGAGATTTCCTGCATTTGTGAGTCTTTTCTGCGCTAATGTATCTGTGTGCAATGAAACTTAAGTGTACGAGAAGTCTGAGCCGATGCCAAACACCTCCAAAGTCAGCCTGAAATGTTAAGCGCAAGCTTTAAGCTCCTGTCGACTTGTTCCATTCGACTTGATAGGGACCATATTGCTGACTGCCAAATCATATCACCAATCTCGCCGTGGCCTTATGTGCTTTCTTGCGTGTGGAGCTAATGGTCACCTTACGTATTTAACGGGTGCAGAAACCCCAAGATGTGTGCATGGCGACGCAGAAAAAGGTGCGAGTGCCTGTTGTGAAAACTTTTTGCACTAATGAGTTCATGCTAGCCCGTAAACTACAACGCACAGATTAAGGCTGGCCAACATGCTGTCATCAATGAATTGCAGCTGTATTCATGTCATCAGTTTTTATTTCGGCCTCTGAGAGCCTGGGCGCAGTTGTAGAGGCCATGTGGCTTAGTGTAGATTCTTTTTTTTTTTCGTCCAAGCAAGATGACGACCGCCTTGTAGTTGGATTCAAAAGCATTCAATGCCGATTTTGACAGCCACCTATAGCCTGCCTTCCCCAGCTCAATAACAGATTATTCCTACCACATTCAAAAGCCTGAAACTTCCCTGAGGTGTGGGCAGCAGTGGTAAGAGGGTGAAAAGGGATAAGAGGCGCCACAACCTCCACGAAAATTTTTTATTTTGTGTGATAATTTATGATGTAATGCACCTGTCAGGTGAAAGGGGATAAGAGACATCACAGCCTCCATGAAAAGTTTTGCAGCGTGAGCTACACTGGCCGAGGTTGAGCAGTTTCGCGTGGCTCCTGGAGAGCCGTGCTGTGCATGCGCGAGGAGCAGTGACGTCACACGGCGCACAGAACGTTGCTCGCTGCCCGGCGTCTCTCGCACACCCCACGCGCCCAGCGTCTTCGCCGACCTCCGTTCCGCATGTGGCGGTCCGGTCCACTTGATGATCATGCGATGGGTGGCTGGGTGTGGAACCGATGGCTCGTGCGTCGGAGCAACACCGGTGTGCGCCTGTGAAACCAGCTTAGCTCTGGGGCGATTGGTGACGATGTGCCAGAGCCGCTTGATAACTACACGTGTCGCATAATGCGCATACCATGTGTGTCATTGAAGCAGCAGTAAGCATGATAATCAGCTAATCTTAGACAACCAGGAAAGCTAAGAATAACCAGCTGAACCTTAGCTCACGCTATGTATATCCTGGCATAGCCGAGCTAAGCCACTGCTATTTTTTTTATTTTGTGTTATAAGTTATGATATAATGTACCTGTCATGTGAAAGGGGATAGGAGACGCCACAACCTCCACGAGAAATTTTTATTTTGTGTGATAATTTATGATGTAATGGACCTGTTGGTTTCAAATTCGACTGGCTAGAAGCTTCTATATTATGCACCTCCATTGACACAACCACCAGTCCACTTGATGTCAGAGTGGCTGTGCCACCATTTCTCATTCCTTGGCATGTCGAAACTGGCAATAACAGTGATTTAAAATTGGCTTCAAACAACAATTGACGCCCGTAATTGCAGGACGGCTCTTGGCGTCTTTATGAAGCTGAGCTTATTATTTTTCAGATATCAAACTTTGGTGTCAGTACTCCTTTTACAAAACAGTGAGAGTAATGGGGTTTGCACTTTGTTTATTTTTCAGGCTTCTGTCCTCCACATGTCATCGCTGTTCCACGCATTCATTCTTTGTCAGGCAAGTCGTGTTTTTATGTTGTACGGCCATTACACAGCTACTTGCCGCTATTATACACAGCTGTCTTAGTGTGCGTTGCCCGGGCGTAAGAGAAACAATTGACACTCAGTTCTTCATCTGTCTACTTGTATTTCCAGGAATTGATCATACTTGTTGACTTTGCCAGCTTATGTTCTGGTGCCGACATGTCACCATAATTTATTTCTGAGGCAATTTTTGTTGGTGGTGCGAAGAACTGTGAGTGCAAGTGCTACTTAGTAACCAGAAAAGGAGTTAAAACTCGCATTGGAAGATAGTGTTATAAGCAGACACTGGAACATTAGGCACATAAAATCAAGGTTTTAGGTGCCTATAATAGGCACTGAAAAGTGCTATTCAGGCAAATATAGACACCAAGTACTGTCATTTTGGCACATATAGGCTCAATTAATATTTTCTTCAGCAGCGTATTTTACGACAAATTTTTTACATGCAATAAAAACAGCAGACAAACCCTGTGCTGTGGAAAAGGGATTTTTTCTTCATGAAAATAAGCCACACGAGAGGTGGCGTTTTAACAGATTTACTGAAATGCAGGGTGATTCAACAACAAAAAAAGGGTGTAAGAGCCATGACAAACCAGACCCATCTGAATGATTTGCTGCTTGAAGTTGTCTCCTTTCAGTCAATAATTCTGTGGGAAAAAAAATGCTCAACGTTCGCTGAAGTTGGGGGAGCGTGCTTAACTTTGGGACACTCGGGCTTCTGAAGCAAGAACAGTCCTTGCAGAGCATCAACTCAAAAAACCTAACAAGGCATATATAACACAAAAAAGGCATTTTTAGGTGCTAAAAAGCCCATATATGTCCATATATAGTCAAAATAGGCACTTATAGCCACAATAATCTATTGCTTAAAATGCTCCACTTCCATTAGTTCATGCTTATATGTTATTTAAATAGGCTTGATATGGACTCAATGGAAAAATAAGAATTTTGCCTAAAGTTCCGGTCTCTAGTTATAATGTGCAGTGAAAGTGCAGTGAAAATTCTGGTACTTCCTGCATAGTTTTTAAGATGTCTGGGCCTTATTGACACAAATTGGTCCTTTTTGAAGTGCGCACTATCTCTAAAGTCCATAATAAATGTAAAAATTTTCTGAGGGAATTTATTTCTGCAAACTAAAAAAACAGGTTTTTCTATCATTTTTAAGAGCTCATACAGAACTAGCTGAAATGTAACTGCTTTTGTGAGACAAACCCCTGTCACACAAATATTTTATTTAGAAGACAGCAAAGCAACAACTGCTGTTTGTATTTCCTATTAAGTTTTCTCTTGAATAGTGAGGAGTATGAAGAAAGTACGAAATGAAATTGCTTTTTATTAACTTGGTTTTACCTATCGCCAATATCATGAGACATCTTTTGTTCTTGCTCAAAACAAACAATAAAAGCTGAGCACAAAAAAAGCAAACTTCAGAAAAAATTCTGCAGAAATTCAGAGAATTATCTACTAATGCGTAGCATTCTTATGCCGCTTGTCTTGAGTGCAAGTTTTCTCCAGCCAAATTTCTTGGTTTTCCTAAATCAGCAATTATCACCATTTATGCTATTACGACGATTAGAAATGGAAGTTTTGCGAAATCTACATGATTGTGGAAATGCAGGGCATTACACGGTTCGACATTTTTTGTAATTATTTTATATATTTTTAATTTTTTTAGTTTTTCACCATTTCGTTTGAGCAATTATCTCCATTTACGCTATTATAACGATTACAAGTGAAACTTTTGCAAAATCTGCATTATTGTGGAAATGCCATGCGCTACAGGTTTTGCCATTTTCCGTAATTTTCTAATATATTTCTTATTTCTTAGTTTTTCAAAATTTCGTGCAACCAGTTACCTTCATTTATGCCGTTATAGCAATTACAGGTGGAACTTCCGTGATATCTACATTTTTGTGGAAATGCAGGGCGTTACACGGTCCTGGCTGGAGGGGTATTCGGCAAAGAGTGCTACGCATTAAAGAAGATTAAGTGTTGCAGTAACCTTGTGTTTATCATTTCACCCGTGTTGTGTCTCGGCATTTCTGTCATCTTCACTGTGACCAAGGCACACAGCATCTCATCGACCGCTGTGCTTGCAGCTGTGGACCATGTACTGCGAGCACATGGTGTCGCTCAACCCGCCTGGCAGCGAACAGAGCCAGCTGTGCACGCTGACCCTCACTGATTTCTGGATCAAGATCACACCGGGCATCCTTCAACTTGTGTGCCACTCCAAAGTGGCAAGTCACGCCTTCTTCTTTCCTTCGGAGCACACACACCACATTGTCATGGGTTATCTCATAAGTGCAGCCACTTGCATACAATTGGTGCGTCTGGCATAGAGTCCGTATGGCAGGTGATAGTAGATATAGTAAAGGGGACAAAGGAATCTAAACATGAGACAAGGGGAGAGACACAAAAGGGCAGGACAAGCACTCCTCTTCTTTTGTCTCATAATTCAGTGCTTTTTATACCTCCACCAAGGTTGGACTGACTAGCTTAACCCCCCACGCTTTAGAGCATACCGGATACTTGCTGATATGAGTGCACACTAAAATAAGGGCGCCTACACGCTCATGTGAAGGGAGTCGGGCTCTACAGACTCACTTGTGAGTGGAGGTTCACTTGTGACATGAGCTCGATGTACGTTAAGTTAGTAAATCTGAGTCCGCAGACACACAACAGGCATTGTAAAGTTCCTAACCAAGCATTTCCAAGCTTGGGGGCAGTTTACAGCATACTTCTATTTCGTGCAAGCTTTCAGCTCTTCTTGTTAGGTGTGCCTTAACGTGAGACTGAACCTCTCTTAAAGTGTTGAGGAACAAGGCAGTGTGCACTTTGCTTCATCACGCATCTCCCAGCTCTCCACTGGCTTGTATGTACTTTCTGCTTCAGTGGTGATCGTCTTTGTTCTGCCTCTTCTCCCTCTCTTTGACCACCTCTCTCCCTCCCCATCTCTCTCTCTCTCTCACGCTTTTTTGCACCCCCTGCTGGATGCTTGCAGGAAGGCCATTCTCAGGTGTGCACGCCAGTTACTTGTTTTGCACGAGACGCTGCCCCATTTACGCCATTGCTTGCTCTCTTCTGTTATTTGCCTTTGTGCTTCTGCCATGCAGCAGTTGGAAGCATTTGCACTAGGAGACATATTCTTTGTGTAGAACGAGATGATAAATACGCAGAAGGAGCAAAGGCCAGTTGTTTTAAACATGGATTGGGGAGCTTGCGTTTGTTCCAGATGCCATGAAGACGAAGTACAACCTTGTTTGATTTGAAAGGACTAGATAGCTTTTGGTACTTTGGTCATCTTCATTCCAGACCCAAAAGACGTTTTTAAGAAGAAAAAAAAGCACTTAAAAACTTCAAAATTTCGTGCTACACAATATCCCTGCTGTTGTAATAAAAAGAGCACAGTTATACCTGGATGTAACAAGCCTCTACGTAACGAATTCCTGGATTTAACGAAGTTTTCCCATTTCCACCACCAGAGAAGTCCATGTATTTGCGCCCTCTACGTACCTTGATGTCACGAATTCGCTACACTGACGAGCTATTGCTTTTTTTATTTTTATGAAGAATCGGCTGGAGAAATGCGCCAATTTAACAGACTTCGTCTGACCGCAAACTACTGTGCGTTTCCAGTGTGAGTGCGGTGTCAGTAAAGTGCTGACAAAGTGCTGATAATGAGTAAAGTGCTGATAAAGTGCAGTGTCAGTAAAGTGTCGGTGTGTGGTCACGTGTCTCCACTGCCATTTGTGGTGTCAGTTTGTCAGTGATGAGTTCTGCTGCCAGAAAACGAAAAGCTTTGTCTTTTCAAGGCAAGTTGGCAATTTTAAATGCCGTCACCGCCGACAAGAAAGAAGCACGTCGCCGCCAGGTACAGTATCCCAGCTAGGACACTCCCAACAATTTTGAGTGCGGCAGAAAGCGTCAAGTTCGCGAAAAGGCACCCTTTCAGCTTACATTTTGTCCTTGAAACGGGGTGAGGCACTGAAAAGTGTCTAAAGGCAAAAGTGATACTTAAGTCACGTTTGTGAATGCAGGGTAGTGATTTTGCTTCTTTGGAGTGTCTTGTAGTGACTAAGTTCCCGGGAAAGCAGGAGGCGCAAATTGGGCACTTTTGCACTGTGAGAGAAATCTTTTAAGGGTGAGTTTCACCATCACTTATGTCTAGCCTTTTGGTTCTGTTTCTGCTTCATTCACGCGAGCGTTAACTCGAAACCTGCATGTAGCGAAAATTTGGGAATTTTCGTCAACTTCGTTATATCCAGGTTTACCTGTATTGAAAACAAGGTTATCAGTGTCTTAACCCTGAAGTGGTATGATCAAACAGAACTAGAGGCACCACTGCAACTGCCCAGGTGTTTTTCTTGGTGGTGGCTTTGGCCGGTGGCCACCAATCACACAAACAAGTCCCTGGTGACGTCATAAGGACCCAGCAAGAAAGCAGCTGGTGCATTGCCTTTGCTTCATCTGTTTCCTTGTTATATGAAATTACTGTTATCATCAGGACAGAGCAGTCGTTTTATTGAAACAAACTTGAATTTTGTCTTCACGGCCCCTTTAGGAGGAGAAGTGGAGGTTGGAAGTTCTGTCACATGGCACACTGTTAAAGCATTTTTTAGGAAAAGTTTCATTTGTCGGCTTGTTTAATGCATGGTTAGCTTTTTCACTCGCCTCCAGTCTGTGTGGGAAGGCCAACTTAATGGTGTGTACTCTTTGGAGAAATTGGGGGTGTAGGCTTTGCAGCAGAGCAATCTTTCCATCAGCACTTAGTGTACAAGGAAAAGAAAAAAAGAGTGCAACTGACTACATAATGACCTTTCAGGTAATAAAAAGTTTTAAAACTTCCATTCAGCGTTATTGGGTTGAGGAAAGTGAAGCTGGCATGTTTTTGATAGTCCCTGGCATTCCCAGTGTTGGGTTTTTTTTTAATGTAAAAGGGAGTAGATTCAAGGGTGAAACTTTGGGTGAGGAAATTTTGAAAGAAATCAATCATTATTTTTTTGCGCCAGGGGGGCCCACCAAATGTTTGGTCATCCTGAAATCAAACTATAACCCCTAAAATTCAGGTAATCATACTTTGCATTTGGCAGGCATTGTTACACAAAAATTTCTTCTATGTAACTGCGGGAATCACGAAATGTAATGCGCATTGTTGCTCCTTTTATCTGAAATACCTCGTCGGACCTTTTTGTAGCGTGCACTGTTGTCGTGGTGAATCCCGAAGTGTGTGAGTGGAGTTTTTCTAGAGCGTTGGTTTGTTTGCCCGTCTTTTTCTCACTGCAGCTAGCGGAAATGGTGAGCCTGCATTTCTTGAGCTTGATGGAGGCACTGCTGGAATGCAACTCTACTGTGCTGGCGAGGGTAAGCATGACCTGAACAATGCTGTCGCTTTATATCTGTGTTTCAAAGTCGCTGCAGTTGTTGTTTCTAAATTATTTGTAATCATGTCGCCGTATCATCCTACTGATCATCCTCAAATTTCACCCTTTCAGCTTCTTCCCATGTGGACTCCTGTGCTGTACAGCTACCAGGGGCAGGTGCGTACACTCTGTGCCAACCTTACAATTGGGACACTGGCTGGCCACGCTGCCTTCCCACGCATTGCTGCTAACCTTTTTCACGGATGCTTTTAATACCAAGGGTGCGATCTCTCCTCCCTGCTCACTATGAGTGAGGGAACTTGATAGCATGTTTGAAAAATGCATGTTGCTTCTAGCATTTGAGTTGCGAGTGATGTGTGGTATATGTTTGTTTAGTGGGAGGTGCACAGTCCTTATACATAGCTTGAGAGAAAGTTAGCTTCCACTAAAACCTGTAGTAACTGAAACCTGGGCATACAAAGCTAGCCATTTTGCACTTAGCTCTCTCCTGTGTGTGGCCTGACATGCTAAAGAGAGGGCCGCGGTATTGGGCTGTCTTGCATGTGCACTGACACCCTAAATTAAGGACCACAGCATTAGGTTCTCTCCCATGTGTGCTTTAACACTCAAAACTAAGGACCCCAGCATTGAGTTGTCTCCTGTGTGTGCCCTGACACGTTAAAGGAGCCATGAAGACAAAACACAAGTTTGTGTTATTTGAAAGATTTCGTGTTTTATAGTGCCCCCAGCGCTTGTCTGAATGCAAACGATGCTTTATTCACTGAGAAATTAATTATTCAAGTTAAAATTTTGATTTTCCCGCTAAATCGTGCGTTTTCGTGGTCTGCAATGACATCACAGGGCCTTGTTTACCGTTAGTGAACCTAGATGGCACCACCACACCGCAGCAAGCCGTTTTGTGCCTTTTGTTTGTTTGTGAATGTATTTGTACCTGGCTTGCTTTTGTTCATGGAGACAATCATTTCGTGAAACGTGGTGCTTCGCTCGACAAATACAGTCACGTAAGACATCGTCGCTTGCGTCAATCGGCCAGTGTCGTCTGAAACAACCCCAAAGCCTTGCAGTCCTGTGCAGCTAAACCAAGCATAGTGCGCGCAGTACCAACAGCAGCATACACATCTGTACTTCTGTGTTTACGTGTGCTTTCGTAACTTCCACTGTTTGTCCCACCATTCTTAGGGCTTTCAAAAGAATGTGCCCTAAATTTAAGCGCAAATAGCTCGTTCGGCAAGCTTATAAGCTCTGCCTAATTTGCGTTTGTTTTTGCCGCCCTCCACCAATCGCAGAGCTGTCTGGTACGACATCATAGGTTCTGTTAGCGGGAAATGAGCTATAGTTCATACCACAAGCTGCATGCAGCACTGGGGAGGCTGCATTGTTGTCAATAGAGCGTCCACTGAGGGCGCCTAACTCACCGTGAAGGGGGTGTTGAAAGGACCTTTCAGTCTCCCCTCTTGGCAGGTGGAACCGCGTAGGCCCCGGCGCCTATTCTCGCTTTCCTTTGCGTTAGGCCCCCTCAGTGGGCGCTCTGTTAACAACAATGTAGCCTCCACAGTGCTGCATGCAGCTTGTGGTATGAACTATAGTGGGTCGCATGGCCATTCCCTTTTTTCCTAGTTATGTAGCTTATTTGAGCGAAGGTTACGTTAAAAGTGGTGTCAGTATGATTCTAACGAGGCAATCTTTTGAATGAACCAAACTTGTGTTTTCTCTTCATGGTTCCTTTAAGCTGAAAGCAACAGCATTGACTTCTCACCTGTGTGTGTCCTGACCAGCTAAGATAAGGACCACTGCACTTAGCTCTCTCCTGTGTGTGTCCTGACTCACTAAACTGAGGACCACAGCATTGAGCTTTCTCGTGTGCGCACTTTGATAACCTAAATTAAAAACCACAGCATTGAGTTCTCACCTGTGTGTGTCCTGATGTGTTATTTAAAAATGGCACAAAAACGGGTATGAAAGGAAGGGAGCCACTCAACGCAAGGACTAATGAACAACTGAGCACTGTTTATTGCAGCAAGAAAATCTGCATAAAAAATTTCACCATCTTCCCGTAGGGGAACCCTGAGTAGTATGCGAAGCAGCCATGGGGTCGACTCAAGTTCCCATTAGTTTTCAGTTCGATCGCGGCGTTGCGGGAGGAAGAATAAGGGGAGCGGAGCGCGCGCGCGTCATTTATACCGCGGAGCTACAGTGGCGCCCCCAGCGGAGTATGCAGCGGCTACCGTAGCACCTCTAACCCTAAGCTGCTTCGCATTATCGCGCGCGGAGCCGCAGGTGTTGCCACTCGTTGCGCAATCCCGGAGAGGAGAAGAGAGGAGGAATGCCGGAGAGGAGAGGAAATGAGACAAGGAGAGGAGAGAAGGGGGAGGAGGATGCGCATGCACAGTGGGGGTGTGGACGCCGCACAACGGTGGAGGGAACAGGCCTGACCATAAGCTGCTCCGCATCTAAAATGTGAATCAAGCATAGACAGGACATTTTGACAGCAAAATGATCGAAGCAGAGGGGTTACATCATGTCATCTGTCATGTGTTGATTCAACATTTGCACTGCACCATGCATGCCTTCTGTGTTGCAGTTGCCGAGCCAGCTGAAGGTACGACTGCAGGCGTGTCTCGACTGGCTCCCACCAGTGCAGACTAGAGAAGAGGCCACCTTTGTGAGCAGCAACTTCCTGAAGTGGCTACAACGGATCCAGTTCAAGATGGGCCAGATCGAGCTCCAGTCCTCAGCCGCCACTCAGTTCTACTCAGTCTGAATTCCGCTCCTCCCTCCTGGTTTCTCGCACGTAGGGGGAGCCACTCTCGCCTACGTGAGGTGTCCCAGCTATATTGTTGCAGGGCTTCGATTTTCTAGGGGACATGTGCGGCGCATGCCTTGGGAGGACTAGTTATCTGGCATCGAAAGGCTGCGTGAATGTACAAGACCGATTGCATTGACGTAGTGATCTTTGACTTTGTTTCTACATCCAGATAAAAAAAAATACGTGAAACAGAATTCGTAACAGCATTGCAGACTTGGGAGTAAATTCACTGGGTGAATTGCTGAACACAGAAAGGCTAGGCTAAAACATGGGATTGTTTTTAAAAAATTCACCTGTTTTATTGATTCTGCATTTATTTGTCGGCTTCATAGATATTTTCCTATAGCTATTAAAACTGCAGTGCATCTTGTCAATCCATTTTTCTCCCATGTTTGGGTATTTGGCTCCTATATTTCTGCAATGCTGCTGCCCAAAAGCTAAGCTGCGTTGTTGCGAGCACACGGTGAGAAGGTAAATGATTTTCGGGCAGGTACTTATTTATTCTCTTCATACTGTCAGCCCTCACTTGAGGGTCATACAAGGGAAGGAGTACAATAGTGAATACAGACAGAAAACAGAAAAATGGGCGATTGCAAAGAAATACACGCGAGAAAGCAGAACTGGCATTGGTTCAGGCCTCACTGAAATAAGCACAAAGTTCACAATGAAAAAAATTGAACGTCTGCGCTATTAACAACGTGACGTGGTGAACGATTCCATTCGTTCTATAACATCCAGAAAAATGACCACCGGGAAATGTCAGTGCGAGCCTTAAAAGGGTGTCGTCATGACTCAATCTTGCGCTGTGCTTACCTGGAAGGTGTGTGTGCTCGTCTCTAAAAATTTTTAATCACCTTTGGATTATAGGAAATAATGTCGAAAAATTTTTGTTTTTGTCTTCTAATCCGTGAGAGTTGTTTGAAAAGCAGTCACCATGGAGTGAACCACTTTTGCACCTGTTATTGCTACGCTTCTGTCGTAGGATCTGCTGAGGGTGCTGACATTGCTTGTTGCAAGTGTTTTTTATCATTTTTCTCGGCGATCACAGATTTCGTCGTGGCGTGCATGTCAGCAGCAAAGCCCTGAGCTACGCATCGTGGGCCATTTACCTTGGTCACGACCTGACTCTGGTGTCTGGAAGATTGCTACCCATGAAGGCCTTGTTAAAAGTGTGTTAGTAGTAGTTGCATTGCTCTCTCTAGACTTGTGTAGGTCAGCAAACTGTATCTGCATTCCACATGTGCAGTAGTCGCGCCTCTTGTGCGGTCTTATGCAAGCTCGGCTGTTAGACGTTCAGTAGCTTGTGCTTTTTGCCAGTGGTGTCTTGTAGGACTATTCAAGCTTTCCTGGCGAGAGCTGTGCCACTTTCTCATAGTGTCAGGAATGGCAGGTGTTGGAGAAAGCAAGCTACGCGGGATGAATTTGCTACGCAAGGACTGTTTCAATGCTGTGGGGGATTTCGTAGGTGCAACCAGGCCTGGCTTTGATGCAGGTGTAAATTATGCCGGAATAGAAGGATGAGTGTGGCTGCAGTGAAATGCAGGTGATCAGGATGGTGTAAGCCAGGGAGGTTTAGTGGTGGGTGCAGGTGGGAGGGACCTCTGAGTCAACACCTTACACCATTTATAAGCAAAATGCTGACCGTGCTAGCGGAATGAACTGTGCCAACTATCGTGTGAAAGATCTATGAGATTGCTTCATATTTCAGATTCCTGAGATAACTTACAGCTTCTTGACTATTATTTTGGTGACTTATAATGAAGACACTCGTATCTTTACCCAAAGGTAAAGTGGCTGCATTTAAGTTTAGAAAAAGAAATCAGTCAGGTAAACTGGGAGCTTAATTTCCGAGGTATGCATCGTGTGCTTTGATATTTGGTGGATCTGGCTCTCTTTAATAAATACTGCATCTTGCCCGTTTTATCAGTTCATCAGCATTTACTTGCTCCTCTTGCAAAATGCGAAGTGTAAAGTTTAGTTACTGATGTAGGCAGCCATATTTCAATAGCACAGCGCAAGAAAAATCCATCTGCACCAAAAATGCTGGAGGGCCTACTTTTTCAGCGTACAAATGAACATTTTAGTAACTTAAAGGGAAAGACAGCCGATTTTTGTGGCGTTTATGTTCTCTATCCCAAATGAAAGGCCATAACTTGCGACCCCTTGAACCGAAACAGTTTTCCTGATAGGGCCCTGGAACGTTTCAAAGGGGAATGTTTAGGTCCACCAGCCTTGCTTATGCTGCGAAAATGGATGCCGGAAGCCATGACAGTGAGCCGTGAGGCAACATACTTTTAACTGTACGTTGGATGGAAAGATGTTCTTACAGACTTGTTCCCGCCTTAACAATAATTTTGTGCACTCTTTCCTGCTCCTTTATTGCAGTTTTTGAATTATGCATTGAAACCGGCAAAGTTGTTTTTATACGTATGGTGGTGTCATGTTGAGACACTTTCGTGGTGCTACATTTCAGATGTCAGAAAGTTTAGTGCCAAATTAGAATTATTTCTGCTGGTTTATTGAGAAATTCCTTGTGGTTGCCCCCTATATAAAATGCTGGCTTTCATACGAGCTAAAGAACATAGACTCCACAAAAATCGGTTGTCAGTCCCTTGGTTGCCCCCTATATAAAATTCTGGCTTTCATACGTTTCAAAATTCTGGCTTTCAAAAATCGGTTGTCTGTCCCTTTAAGGGCATTTTCATTTTTTCATTCCTGTTGGATGGGAGGACCCCGGGGGGGGTGCAACAATCAACCACTTGGCTTTCAGCTGAGTGCCGTGCCAATAAAATATTAGAGCAGTGAACAAGCACAGAAATGGTTTGTATTTGTTGTAAGTCACTCAAGCCGTATTGGAACTGAAGCATGCAATGTTAATCAAACACTATTAGAGTAGAGAGCTTTGCACTTGCGTGGCCAAACGAGCTCATACTGTTTGTCGTTAGCAGTTTGGAAATGCGTGCAATGTTAGTATTGCTGTTTCTGGGAAGGGGGTTTTCACTCTTTGTTGTTGCATTGTTCACACCTGTTGGAGGTTGCACGAAAGCACCGGTTTGACCAGTCACAGACTGTCACTATGCAAATGTTATGGCACTTTCTATTGCGAGTGATGCGACCGATCGCTTACCTGGCAGTTGTACCAGCAGTAGCTGCTTGAAGCAAACTGAAATAAATGTTTAGTCCAAACTATTTTTGTTTGTAAAACTCAAAACATGAATGCACAGTGTATGGCATTTTCATTTGCAGTGATTGTGTCTTAACCTCGGGTCTGTCTACATTGCTCTCAGTGCTGTTCGGTGTGTGCTGAATTTTGATCCTTTGGCTCAAAGAAAGAATATGTTTTACTGAAGGGCAGTTTGCCTTGTTCTCATGAAAATGTAATACATATTCCACCAAGCACCAAATCCCCTGGTGCAGCGTGAAAGAGCAAGCTGTTACTATCTCTGGACAAAAAAAAAGCCAGGATAGGGTGGGTGCCATAGCTTCCCATAACCTCCTTGGCTGTTCGGATTGGCTGTGCGCCGTACTCATATGTCCTCGCCATCGTGAGAACAGGAGGATCAGCAGGTAACCAAAAAGATCCAGTGCAAGAAGCAAATGGCGTGTGTAACTCGAGAATACCTCTGGTGCTGCAAACTCTCATGCACGCCGGAGAAATTTTAACTATTGCTGCTATATGCGAGTACAAAAAGAAGACGGCCACAAGAAACACCAGACACCAAAATTAGCTTTGGTGGGCAGGGATACTTGAAGTGGGCCACACATGCTTGGCCTTATCATACAAAAAGGAAAGCCGAGGGAGTGGGACTGTAGAGGGTACAAAAACCACGAGGCTGTTTGTCCGCCTTAAAGAAGAGTGGCCAACAGGCGATATGGCCTCAAAGAAGATTTCATCCGGTCAGCCTCATCAGCATTCATGCATGGCATGCTCTATGCTGGTATCAAGAATGGGGAAAAAGTCTAGGATAACACTGCCATTTGGGAAACTTTCAAGCTATGAGGTTATCGTGGCGATTCTAGCACAGGAGCTACTCAAGATGGTGGTCTACAAAGCCTGGAACAAGCTGGTGAGTGTGCAAAGTATCAACCAACCAATGCTAACTACCTCGGGCTCTGCCTCGCTAGTAAAGCAAGATACGCTGCCAAACTAAAGATGCGCCATCCGAGATGCATGCCCATGAGAGTAAGGGAAGATATAGGTCTCAAACATAGTTAGGAACAAATATGCATCCCAAGTACACCCAGCGCCGGTTGGCAAGAGCCAAGGCAGTGCACAAAATGCTGGGGCGAAGACAAGACCGAAAGGAGTAAATACACAGATGAAGCAAAATGTAATGGCAATAACTACCTACGCAGTAAGTACAATTGGCGAAGAGAGGAGGCAGCCGATGACGTGGCAACACTGCTAGCTCGACACATCAGAGGAGTAAATAAACGGCAATTCATGGTAGCTATAACGGGGTACGCACTGTCGTAACTGACTCACAAAAGGCCTGCACACGATTTCAAGAAGGTACAATCAACTACATGGCCCTGATGCTTCTGCAAAATTACACCTTAGCAGGGGGTGGAATTCTCAGATTTGTTTGTTCCATGTCCGTTTCAGAGTGTCCATTTGGAATGAGCCCCGATTGGCTGAAAGCAGACGACCAGGTGTGATGCAGCACAAACAAGGCGGGGCATCGGTTTCTGTGCATGTTATTGGTCAGGGGTTTTGCAGGTGCGACTGTGTCATGACTGAAATGGACGGCAAACAAACATTTTTGAAATGGACAAACTCAGAATTCGGCCCCTGATGGCTACCTGCAGAGGATGCCCGAGTGCACCGGTAACCTTGCAAGGAAACCTCACGGCACACGCTTCTTCGCAAGGGCAAGTACAGTCGTCAAAAGTGTTAACAATAAAGGCCTATGCACAAACGGAAGCTTATGATAAGTTGCTGATGCATCTTCAGCGGATAATCGGCACTCTTGGGCCTGACCTGCATTTGGCGGCTAGCGCAATGCACACAACCTCGCTTACGAGTCCGGACATTATCGTAAGCTGCTGCGCCGTGCAGCATCATCATCATCATCAGCCTATCTACGCCCACTGCAGGGCAAAGGCCTCTCCCATTTTTCTCCAATTACCTCGGTCCTGTGCCAACTGTGAAACTGTGACCAATTTATCCCCGCAAACCGCGTTAGGCGTTGCCAGGTTCAGGTTCCATTGGCGGCCTGTCCGGATCCAGGGATTCTTAGCACCCTCTGCTGCGTCACAGGTCTGACCGCCGCCGTGGTCAGTTGCTTCGCAGCCGGTGGGGACTGAGGGCCGAGGGTTAATTGGCGTATTCATGGGAGGTTGTGGCCGTTACTACACCAGGGTGGCCAATCCTGTTCTGGTGAGGGAGTGCATTGGTGCACTGACCCCGGCAATGGTCGCCGGGGTCAGGCCGCACCCCAAGCCCCGTTGTGCAATTCCATCAATACGCGGATTTTTATGCAGAGATGCATTATAGTCGGGGGGTTGTCGTGCGTCCCTTGGCCGGCGTCCGCAGCGCGTCTGATGATGATTGTGGCATGATACCCCTAGGGATTGGCCAACCAACAATCCACCACGAGATATCCACCACGACCAACCAAACAATCCACCACGAGTCATCTTCCCGTAGGGGGAACCGCTGAAGAAGAAGAAGGAGGAAAGGACAAAGCTGCGAGGAAGGAGGGCTGCGTGAGTTTTGGCTCCGGTAATCCTCCTCGGCCCGGCGCAATCTTCCCGATCTGAACCCGGTCGAAGAGCAGCTCATCGCGCCTCGACTCCCCTTCATGAGCATCAGGCGGCTGACTCGAGGCACGGGACTAGTTTTGAAATCAAGGGACAGGCGGTGAACGTGCCCATCGACGTATCGAAAGTTGTGCGGTGCCTTCCTCGCATGGTGCCCGAGGACGTTGCGTGCGATCGTTCGCATTTTCTGCATCCTCACAATCCCCCTCGGGGAGGTTGCGGGGGAATTTTTTTTTTTAATCCGGTGGGAATTGTCCGGCACCGGGATTCGAGCCACGGTCCTTCTGCACGCGAGGCGGGTGTTCTACCTCTACGCCATCGCTGCCAACCTGTTAACACTTTTAATACACGCTAATACACGGGCACGAGCATCGGCAAGATTTTGTCTTGAGGGGGGCAAACCTGTTGTGTTGTGGCGGAAAGGGCAGGGGGATGGGGTTGCACTAGCTTGGGGGGGGGGGAGGTTCAAGCGCCCATTCTGCACTCTTTGTTGACGCCATGCATTTACACGGGTATTCTTGCAGAAAGCTGTATCTGAATCTCTACTTTTTGTAGCCCTGGAAACTGTTTTCTGACGAGGCTTTCATGGGACGAGGCGTGGTAACGCGGCTGCAGCGATGAGGAGAGGGAATAGCCTGCCGAGGGAGAGAGTAAGGGAGAGTGTTTATTGAGCGGATAATATTTCCATGGCGAAGTAAGCGCCAAGCACAGGTGCAGCGTAGTGGGGAGAGGAGGAGCGGGCGTTACGCGGATGCAAGGCGCGGGAGAGAGCACGTGCTGAACACAAGTGGGTGGAATCGGCCAATTGGAGAACGTGCGTCTAACAGATGGTTTGGAGGAGCGCGGTCGCCTCTCGAATGTTCCGAAAATGGGTGAGGTTGCTCACTCTCTGGAACAAGAAGCCGTTCGTTGGGAGCGCCAGTGAGAGCCTGGGTGCAACCGGGAATCGATCTGCTGGCTTTGAGAATTTTTCTATAAATTCTAAATATAGACTTGCCATCAGGTAACGCCAGAGAGTTTCGCTGTTAAAATCAGCGTTCGCGATGCTAAGTCAGTGAAGCTGGGCCAGTTTTTTTTTTTTGTGTTCATATAGCCAATTTTGATATTTCATTGGCCCAGTTCCCTTTTTTGCTTTACGTATTCGCTGCCATGTGTTAGCACACATTCCAGCTTGCATTTTCCTACTTCCAGCTCCGAGTCCATTTTTCTGAAAGTTGGGGGCTCCCTAAAAACTGCTGCCCAATTGTCGCCTAGCCTGCATAGTGTAAGTTGTAGTTCCCATATTTGCCACTCCAAAATGTACTAATTTTAGCTAGCGTTGAAATTTCCCTGTTTGCAGCAACCCTAGGGTTGCTCGGAAAAATGAGGCCCCATTCAACACATTTTTTTAATGTCCGATCAACGGTTGAGTAGCAGTTCCCAGTGAAAAAGGACAAATAATTATGGCTGTTTCTTACATTTTAGAAAACTAAAGCGACTGATATAAAGAAAACTGATCATAGTATTCATATTTACCATCGTTCAACTTGTTAGTTGCAGTAGGGATTAACATAATTGTGACGTTTCTGAGCTTGTTTCTCCCACCAGAGTAAGGCTACCATTTTATTTATTTATCGCCTTGCCCTAGCTGTGTCATAAACCCATATGTTTGATTTATGACGCTGCTTAACCGCACATTATTGGTAATTTATCCCATTTATAAGCAAGCAACCTCGCTGCTGGCACTGAGAATATTTGACATGCGAGTGTCACAGTAGAATGTGTATTTCCGTTCTACCATGCTGGTACATATGCGAAGTGCTAACTGCAAAACAACTTCGTCTTCCCAACTGTCCGTCTTTCAGGCTCCCGGGATAATAAATAGATGTGCTTCTTGAACATTTTGTTTTTAGCTTTCGGAAAAATAAACTTTTATCCCACTACAAAATCTGACAACCTTTACTTTGGACACTTCAAAGTTAAGGGGAAGCTGCAGTTGTTCAGTTCCAAGCATCTTCAAAGTGTCGGCAAGCAGAGGTGAAAACCGTCGCTGCCTTTCCGAGTCCGAGTTCGATGTTGTGTACCTTCAATTTATTTCGTTTGAGTTCGCTATTTCCGGGAGGATACGGGATGCCGAGTAATTGATTGATTGATTGTAGGGTTTAATGCGCCGACGCAACGCAGGCGATGAGGCGTGCCGTAGTGGAGGTCTCCGGATTAATTGTGACCACCTGGGGATCTTTAACGTGCGCCGAAATCTTGTATACACGGGCGTTTTTGCTTTTCGCCTCCATCGGAAAAGCGGCCGGCACGGCCGGGAATCGAACCCGCGACCTCGTGCTCAGCAGCAGAACGCCTTAGCCACTGAGCCACCGCGGCGGGTGCGGGATGCCGAGTACCGGCGGAACATTTTTGCTTTTCTCTTCTTTGTTCTCAAATGTGGCGATATCGCCATCGCCAAGATATAGCACGACGAAATTCACTTTTCCAGGATGCTGTCCACGAACTGTTTAATACTTTGTGCGGCTTCGCTTGAAGGTCAATGCAAAATATGCACAGCAGCTTGATGCTTGACAAGGCCCCCCACGCCGTCGTACGCACTTTTGTCATGTCACTTTGTCACCCTACATTCAATTCTGTGCACCCCGAGGAACTGATATTTGCTCTTAAATTGGGTGGCACCACCGTTATTTATACACATTATTAAAGCGTTTATTGATGCATGCTCTTCAAGATGTCGCTTGATTTCGACCAACCCCAAGCATGCATGAGCCGAATCACAGACTGTGCTCCCTCAAAGAGTCGTTGTAGTCTTTCTCGACATCTCAACGCACGTGAACTCACTTATTTGCCTCTGCGGTTAATGGTATCATATCCTTCGTCGGGAAGTAATTCCTACATCATAAGCAAAGCTTCTGACCACTGTTTGTCAGATCTTTGAAGATCCTTGGAAATAAACAACTGCAGCTTCCCCTTAACCTTGAAGTGTCCAAAGTAAAGGTTGTCAGATTTTGTAGCGGGATAAATTTTTCTTTCCAACAGCTAAAAACAAAATATTCAAGAAGCACATCTATTTATTATCCCCGGAAGCCTGAAAGACAGAGAGTTGGGAAGACGAAGTTGTTTTGCAGTTAGCACTTCGCATGTACCAGCAGGTAGAACGGAAATACACATTTGACTATGACGATCGCATGTCAAATATTCTCAGTGCCAGCAGCGAGGTTGCTTGCTTATAAATGGGGTAAATTACCAATAATGTGCGGTTAAGCAGCGTCAGAAATCAAACATATGGGTTTATGACACAGCTAGGGCAAGGCGATAAAGAAATAAAATGGTAGCCTTACTCTGGTGGGAGAAACAAGCTCAGAAACGTCACAATTATGTTAATCCCTACTGCAACTAACAAGTTGAACAATGGTAAATATGAATACTGTGATCAGTTTTCTTTATATCAGTCGCTTTAGTTTTCTAAATTGTAAGAAACAGCCATAATTATTTGCCCTTTTTCACTGCGAACTGCTACTCAACCGTTGATCAGACATTAAAGAGATGTGTTGAATGGGACCTCATTTTTCCGAGTTAGAACAAAAATAATGCAACAAATGTTTAGCTTTCTAGAATACTCAGGAATTGAATGCCATTTTGTGTAAATATCGCGAAAATTGAGAAACATGATTTTTT
This sequence comes from Haemaphysalis longicornis, assembly GCA_013339765.2. Classification (NCBI taxonomy): domain Eukaryota; kingdom Metazoa; phylum Arthropoda; class Arachnida; order Ixodida; family Ixodidae; genus Haemaphysalis; species Haemaphysalis longicornis. The sequence continues at coordinate 60,634,562 of CM023453.1, forward strand.
TTAAATGACGTCGAAAGGTGGGCCTTTTTTCAAAATTTTCATTTTTTGTCGCATTTCACGAAGCGGTATTTTGATAAATTTTCTTAGTAGGGCATTGAGCAGAGTATGAGGTGTTCAGCAGTCCCTCGTAAACACGTCTCAAACACTATACGGGTGAGCCTTTAGGGCGGTGTGTAAAAAACAAAAAAAATTTAGGAGTGCCACTTTTGAACGTCATTGCTCTTGCTACTAAGTTTGAGAAATATTTTCTAAAAAAATATAAATATTGCAAATTCAATTTTCGCAAATCGGGCAGAAAAGTTTGCGAATATTTGTTTAAAAAATTAGGAAAATTCGGAAAAAATTTCACTTCGTTTTACAGGACCCCAAAGTTGCCACACCAAGCAATGTATAAAGTAGCCCGTACCAATCGCGTTCTAAATATTTTTTTTATTAAATCAACGATGGTGTTTCTCACTGAACTAATGCCAGTTCCATGGTGAAGGTACAATGCTCTACAAAATATTAAAGTTTCATCTCAAACAAAAAATGGTCATGGCACCACTTTGGCTGTCCTTATCTGAACACACCCGACGGGTGTGTTCAGATCGCTTAAGATGCTCCAGAGCATCTTAAGCGACCTTATCACATCCACATGTACCACCCTTGCGGGTGGTCTTGGATGACAGTGACTTTACTTGCCTTTTTGGAGCCAGCCAGCGTCACAAGACCACTAGGCGCCAAAGCCATGTTCGATGAATCTAGAGCATTGGACGCTTGCTTTTTGCCAGCGCTCGATGTCTTGTCCTCGCCGTCGGCAGAAGCTGGCCTCTTCACCGATCCACTTTTGAAACCCGGAACATGCTCTGGTAGAGCCGCAGCATCCGCTCAGGATGCGGACGCCACCACCATGGGACAGGTAATGGAGCTACCATCTACACCTTCTCCATGCAACATGTCACTGCTATCATCATCACCGGAAGTTAAGGGCACGGCAGCATGAACCTCCTCTGAGGCGCCATTCAAAGCCGTCGCATGCGTGTCCATTTGCTCTTCCCGGTTCTGCTCACTAGAATGGCAATCATCCTGCCGCTCGCGATCAGGTGGCACAGGTTAGGGCTCCAGTTTCTTGCGATCCACTGCTGAAAAATCCAGAGGCCCAGTCTCCGGATTTATCAACAGCAACGACTGGCCAACTTTACCTGATGCGTCAACGACCTCCGTAGCATCCATGACGTGAGCAGACACGTCGTCTTCAGTAGCTGATTGCGGGCCTTGATGGAGCTTGTCTGCGTATTTCATGACGCACCTTTCAGCGGTATGACCATATCGGCGACACTCGTTGCACCGGGGTGTTCGGCACTGCCGTCGCACGAGCCCAATCCAGCTGCACCGCAAACAAAGTGGTGGCCTGTGAGGGATCAACACAAGATACTGGCTCCCATAAATGTCCGTCATATGCGGCACATCAGAGACCGATACTCCATCCTTTTCGCGGCCACCGGCTCCCACGGCTAAGTTTGCTTCCGCTGTTCTAGATACGATCACTTCGGGCTGTCCATTGCTGTCTGGCCGCGCTCATCACCGAAGATTGAAGCCGTGCTCATCCGTTTCTACACCATTCATCCTTCCTGTGACATCATCTACTGACACCACGACGAGGGCAGCGCTGCTGTGCACTACACAAGGAGCTTCCGCCATCAATTGCTTGGGATTCGCGGCCTCCGGCTCCCACGTCTAAGTTTTGCTTACGCTGTTCTTGGTAGGCATGTAGGTACGTACACGCTCTTGTTAAGGAAACGCTTCTCCGTGTTTTATGGCAGTTGATCCCACCTTGTTGTCTTTTTTGTGACAAGTGTGATGGGTGTTGACGTGTGCACCTACCGCGTGAGGATTGGCTCATTTGTTTCCTACCGGCTGCCAAAGAGCTCCCACAATGCTCGCTTTGGATTTACAGCCGCCCTTGTCCGATCCCAGAGCCCTAACTCACCTTCCTGGTTTTAGTTTCGGTTATTTCATTCATCCTGTTTTTTTTTTGGTGACATGGAATCTAACCACGGCCCAAAGATCGATGAAATTCTGGCTTTAATGAATCAGCTTCATGAGGAAACCACGGCTGCCGTAACCAAAATAAAACGGCATCCGTAATATTAATTCAAAAATATGAACAATCGAAGAAAATCTAAGCAAAATGCTGCAAACTGAAACAAAGTGTAGGCGACTCAGTGCGCGAAGTGAAAACAAGCGTTGCAAAAGTAAACGAGGAATCATTTGACGTTGTGGATGACATGAACAACTGGATGCGAAGAAATAACTTGATTCTCAAAGGCATTGCCAAAACGAAAAAAGAGGGCTACGAACACTCAGAAAAATTCTGAAAGGAATTTAGCTACCCACCTCGGCATACAAGCTGGCGACATCGAACGTGCTCACAGGTTGTGTCAGCGCAGCGGCGCCCGAACTTTGACCGCACCATAATCCTGAAGTTTCTGAATGCTAAGTCCAAAATTGACGTTGTGCGAAAGGCCTCTAAACGTAAAAAGCTAGAATACCCGAAAGTGTGCTTGACGAAGACTATTCTCCCAAAATACAAATGGCATGCAAAAAACTCCGTGACTATGCGAAATCCACCCACATGGTAAATAAAACCTATTCCTCCCATTTTAACCACCTTTACAAGCGTCATCGAACCTTCGGGTAGGAGTCTACCACAGATAGCATTGTCGAAGTACCAGCCAGGTACGAAGATCTTGCGAACAAAACCACAACAAGAAAGAGCAATGCGGACGTAGCCGGAAACCAGCAACTATTTACGACATGACGAAACACCCCAGTCAATCCATCAGCCATGCAGAAGTCGAAGTCTGCAAATAAGCTGTCCCTAATCCTTGCAAATTTCCGCAGCATATTTGACAACTGATAGCGCTTAGTTATGTTCACCTGTAATGCTGATATTGTCCTGGGCACAGACACGGGCCTGTCGGTGGAAACAGAAAACAATTAACTTGACCTTCCTTTCGAGTTCACAATATTCCGTCAAGATAGAGCTACCTCTCGAGGCGGAAGGGTGAATGTTGGGCCTTCCTCGCTGCTAGCAGACAACACTGATCATCATCATTTCATGCTGCTTTTAACGAGCTGTCCCATGCTCGCGTGGCTGCGCCGGCTCGCGTTCTTCTTCTTCTGGTTCCATTAAAAGCCTCATACTATCACGACGTGTCGCTCCCCTTCCTGAGAATCGCGCCGCAGCTGGAGGACCCAGAGGTCCAACACATGGTGCCGAGAACCCGGGACTTCTAGCAGACGCCAAGCACATCGACGCACGGAGCCGCGAAAGCAGAGGAAACGACGCGGCGCCTGCGATCTTGGCGAGGGTTCCCATCTGCGTGCGACCGAATGGAGCGGCAACTTCGACGACGCCTCAGACTACGGGCGCAACTGGATGGCCTTCTAGCGGAAGCGGAAGGCCATATAAAAGGACATCGAGAGGCGACACCATCTGCAGTGAGTGTGCTTCTTGAGCGAATCGGCGCATTGTACGCACAGATTGAGACAGTGGATGATGCGGTTTTTGAGGAGACACCAGACGACTTGCTCGAGAGTGAGACGTTAGACGCCGGGCAGTACCTCGACAAGGTTGTCACCTTGACGGCTAGCCTACGTTTTAAGAGCCGATCTTCGACGCTACGCCCGGCGACCGTTCTTCCAATACCAACGGGCAAGCGCACATCCCCACAAGACTTAGATGCACGGAGCATAACTCGGGTGCCTTTTGGAGCTGCTTCGAGTCCTGTAGTTCTAACGGCTACTTTGAACCACCAGCTTCAATCTGTGGTAGACTGGCACCCAACGACAGCCCGACTACCGCAAGACTCCACCTGTATGAACGGTCCCCTTATTGAAGCAGAGCCCACTAACGAATCGATCAGGATGCGCAAGAATGAAATCTCCCGCGAAGCTTCCATGAACATTTGCAAACCGGCGAGCAATGACACTGCGGTCGTTCCCACAAAGCAAGCCCTTACAGAAGGTCCGACACGTGCAAGAAAAGTTTTTCGTCTACAGCAAATTCCCCTGCTGTAGAAACAGTTCCTGCTCATACCCTCACAAATCAGGTCTGGCTTGCAAAACACCGTGGACCAATTGTAAGAATCAACAGTCTAGGCTGTGGAAACACCGATGGCGGAGAAAACGCTCTCTTGACGGTGGCCGACTGAGGCAAGGGAATCTCAAATCCAGCCAAGAAAAAGACACTTATGGAAGGACAGTATCGTTCTACTCGGCGAAAAACGGTGTCCAAGAAAACTGTGTGGACCTTGACGCCGCGATTAGAAGAGTCGATCGAAGGACGGGACGAAGTCTCAGGACTTGCTCTCTACATTTGCCCAGCAGCACTACAGTCCAGCGTGCCGTACTCCACCCTTCGGAAGCCATGGACCTAGCGTCATCTGTCGGCGGGGGAGACTGTTGGGACTTCCTCGCTGCTAGCAGACAACACTGATCATCATCATTTCATGCTGCTTTTAACGAGCTGTCCCATGCTCGCGTGGCTGCGCCGGCTCGCGTTCTTCTTCTTCTGATTCCATTAAACCCTCATCGGAACACGACGTGTCGCTCCCCTTTCTGAGCATCGCGCCGCAGCTGGAGGACCCAGAGGTCCAACAGTGAATATTGCCATTAAGAAAACATTCTGCCCTTTATCTCTATTCTGCGATGCGACCCTCGAAATTTCCCGAGTCACTGCCCGCTTGGTGCATGTCACTTGTGTCATATGCTTGTGCTACAGACTGCCTGTTAGCGGCCCGAAGTTCGTTGAACTTTTAAACGATTCCCTTCAGCACGGACTAAACAAGCACCCCAATTCTGTTGTTATTCTTGTTGGGGACTTTCTTGGTATAGACTGATCTACCTCCCCTGTTAGCTGTACGAGACATTGTGAAGAAAGCCTGAATTTTAGGCACCTAACGCAGGAGCATCACATGTCAAAGCTTGTAACGGAACCTACGTGCGGAAAGACCATATTAGACCTAATAATTACTAATCACCCTGACAATTCGGTTACCCACGTTCTGGAAGAAATCAGCGACCACCGTGCAGTACATTGCTCCCTAACTCTACCACGCTGCGATAAACTCATTTCAATTAAGCCCTTACTGGGTTACCCACGTGCAAGTGTTGAGAAAATGAATCCTATGCTGTCAGACTTACACCCCGCTTTGAAGCCAATCTTGAAAATCGTACAGCAAATGAAAACTGGATTGAATTTCGAGACTTCTAAAACAAATAGAACATACCTGTGTTACAGGAATGACTATCAGATCAAAGACAAACGACCCGTGTTTCACGCAGGATGTTAAAAGAAGTTGAATAAAAAGAATCGTGCATTTAGAAAGAGGTCACGTACAAAGGCAACAGAAGATTGGCAAACTATAAGAATCTATCTAGGGAAGCGAAGCCATCAGTAAAGATGCCGTAAATAAATATTTTAACCACATACTACCTAACCTCCCGAAAACTGGTCCTAAAAATTCTTATGAGTAGTTAACCCAAAAGACTCTAATGACTCGACTGTACTGGAAGGCCATCTTGGCTATCCTATGTCACCTGACGACACTGTAGAAGCATTCAGCAATCAGTTTGCCTCTATATTTTCAGATGACCTTCAATTTTTTTTCAATTGATTAACAACAATTACCAGAGACTTTCATCCACGTTCCCTTTCCACCTATTGTCATAACTGAAAATGGTAGAGAAGCCTAGAGAAACGAGCGATAGAGAAGCGTAAATACAAGACTATCCCAGGGCGTGATGGAATAAGTGCCAAACTACAGAAATTAACCTGTCAAAAATCAGCGTACTTATTGAAACTAATATTCCAGCAGTCACCTCACACAGGTTGCGACCCAGAAGATGTGAAATCGGCATTTGTAATACCAATATGTATAACCGGCCAAAACTCTTGAGCTAATAATTGTGGACCCATCTCGCTTACTTCTATTCCATGCAAAATACTGGGGCATGTTATGTTTACGCACATAATTTCCCATCTGAATACAAACAACCAGCCAATATACAACCAACATGGCTTCCGTACTAACCGTTTTTGTGGCACCCAACTGCTTGAATTGCTGACTGACCTGCACGATTCTATGAACACCTCTCGCTACACCGATGCTATTTTCACTGTGGCCAAATAAAGTTGTTCTGTCTGTCTGTCTGTCTGTCTGTCTGTCTGTCTGTCTGTCTGTCTGTCTGTCTGTCTGTCTGTCTGTCTGTCTGTCTAAGGCCTTTGATCACGTGCAACACAAATGGTGAATGGGTAAAATTTGCAATCTGAATAGAAACGATAAAACAACCCAGTGGATCAAGGGCTTTCTTAATAACAGGGTCCCGTCAGTGAAAATTATCATTGTTATCTCTAGTCACAGCCTGTCAAGTCTGGAGTACCTCAGAGTTCCGTGCTCGTCCCTTAATTGTTCCTAATCTATATTGTCACGTGACAACGCAGAGATAGGTTGTCAGGAAGAAGGTGTATTTTTAAAAGACACCGCAGTCACCGACAGAGAGGCGGCTTGATGGCGCAAACCCAGTCCAGCGGGAACTCGGACTTCGTCTGCCGTCTCTTCATTCCGTTGGTCATCGACCGGCGTATTTCCACCGGAGCACATACCCAGTTAGGGGGAGATTGGCCACATGGATATGCGGTTACGCTCCGTGTACGTTTTCGGGATGCTGGCCAACGTCTGTGGCACAACTCCCCCGCTGCAGAAGCACCGTCCCGGTGCCTGTTATGAAGGAGGAGCAGTAGCTGGTAGACCCTATCGGTGGGACTGCTTGAAGCGTTCCTAATCTATTTTAATGATATCGGCTCCAACATTAACTATTCAATGTGTCTGTTTGCCGACGACGTCGTCATCTACAAGTTCATCTTGCAGTCGGACCTGACAGAAGTATCGGAATGGTGCCGTATATGGTAAATGAAATCAATGTTATCGACTGCCGTGGCTCAGTGGCTAAGGCTTTGTGTTGCTGAGTACGATGTCGCGGGTTCGATTCCCGGCTGAAGCGGCCATTTTCCTGATGGAGGCGAAAAGCAAGCACGCCCGTGTGCTCGATATTTCGGCGCACGCTAAATATCACCAGGAGGACGAAATTACTCCGGAGCCCTCCACTACGGCGGGCCTCATCACCTGCGTTGCGTCGGTGCGTTAAAACCTACAACAAAAAAATTAATGGTAATAAAACCAAGCACGTACGTTTCTCATCCGTTGTAGATCGTTGGCCTAACGTGTATGCCTTAAAACATACAGTAATTAAAACACTTCCATCCACACAGTATTAGGCATTCTTTTTAATTTCGATTTATCTCAGACTAGCCATGTAGAATACATAATCGGAAAAGCATTCAGAAAGCTCGGCCTTCTTAAAGGAGCCATGAAGAGAAAACACAAGTTTGGTTCATTCGAAAGATTGCCTGGTTAGAACCATAACGACACCACTTATAACGCAAACTTCGCTCAAATAAGCTACATAATTAGGAAAAAAGGAAATGACCATGCGACCCACCAGCTAATTTTCCGCAACAGAACCTATGATATCACTCGAGAATGCTCTGCGATTGGCGGAGGCCGGCAAAAGCAAACGCATGTTAGGCAGGGCTTACAGTTTGCATAGCGATCTAAATGCTTGTGAAACATACTGCACATTATTTTTATGACAAAGAACGGTGGAGTAAACGGTTGAAGTTCCGAACGAACACGCAAGCGTTTATGCCAATGCGTACGAAACTACCGCCAGCCGAACTCGACATCTCGCTGTCGCCACCGCCGCGCAGACGAATTTTCGGGTTCTAGACTCTTTGGGGCTAAGGAACCGTCCCAGCACGCACAGCCGCGACCTTGCTTGGTATCGTAATCCCTTCACAGGAGGTTGGCCGTCATGTCACCAACCAGCAAAGGTAAAAATAGAAACAAGGGGAGTAAGGAACACAGAGCAGCAACGAGATAGTGCCACTCGTCGCACAGGTTTCGGTATGGGGGTCGTGTTGGCTTGCTGCTGTCGTTACGAGCTCGTTTACAGTTTACAACCACTGAAAACTTCAGTTTGTTCGAGTACTTTACAATGAAATTTCTTTGCTGTGTTTTGAAATGCCCATGTAGTACGGGCAAATCGTCGAGGGAGTGCAACATCCCCGCCGGTGAGGTCTCCTTTCATGTGCTGCCCAACGACGAACCTCGGCGAAGCAAGTGGCTACGTTTTGTGAACTTTGCAAACGGAGGAGAAAGAGAGCTAAAGGAAGTACGAGTGTGCTCGCTTCATTTCCGAGGAAGTGATTACGGCAGGGACCCGGACATGCTGGCGCTCGTCGCCGACTTCGTCAAAGCTCTGACCTTGGGGAAAAAAATTGCCGTACACACCGCGCATTGACGCTCGAATCTTTCTGGTCGGAGCAGAGAGCTCGAGCGAACGGCTTTCCATACACGACACCGGCCAACTGGCCTAAGCGATACTGCTACTGAAATTGAAAATACGGCACATACGTACCAGTCTGTATTCGTCCGTCGCGATGGGGCTGACGAGGCAGCGGTGCCGACGGCTGGGCGTTCGTCTGTTGTGGCTATCGCGGAATGGTCGCCTTCCCGTCCACCGCGTATCCCACAACTCTTGCCGCTCGTGCACTTGGAAGCATTGAGCGTTCAAGTGGTGTGAGGTTGTGAAATGCAAGCCCGAGCTCCTCGACGAGAGTTTTGTTCTCCGGATCAGGCGATTCCATGACTAGGGCTGCGGGTGCACTAGGTTTTACTAGTATTTTAAAAATGGCCGCCGTCTCTGTCGACTCCCGCGTGTGGGTGCTATACGCCTCGAGCGCGGCCTGTAGGGGCGCCACTGAAATCCCCCTAGCGGCCCGTCTCGAAAGCAGGCGCGGGAGTCCCCGGCCCGCTCCCCCCTGTCGCCGTTGCTTTTGGGGCTCGTTCAAGACATCGATTTACCGTTTGTCCGCGTTCGAAATACCGAATAACGTGGAGCAGGCACTCTGTTTGCAAGCCTGGTGTGTTCACGAGAGTATAAACGTTTATGACGCGATCTTAGAAAGATCTATATCAGCGCCGGGCGTGTGTCACAGGCCGGCGTCCCGAAGCCAGCATTTGCATGCAGATTGCAATTCCGCTGCCCTGAAATTTAGTGGCAGTGTCTCCGTAAGCAGTGTTTCCTCCGATGTTCATGTTGCGGCCATACACACTATGATGTAAATCGACTTTGTGCACTGCAGCGGAGCACTCATACCTGACAGCACGCAAGTTACGCCTGCCAATATCACATATCAGATATTGGTCAGTACCCTGAACAAGCCAATGCGGCGTAAATTTCGCAAACATTGTACCAAAGAAGTACGATGGATAATGCAAAATTACACTCCGGAGTCAGCACACGACGGCAAATTTAATGCTGGGTCGTCTTGTCCCGAGGTGAGCGCTCGCTAAGATTCATCTGTTACATTTATCCTCCACGAGAAGCGCGAAGATGGGCTTATAGAGTAATCCGCGTCCGCGACCAAACTCTTCTTCGAAACATCGTCGTATGACACTGGGAGACTGCAGAATCTAGCATAAACCGAAATCAGAGACCCTTATTAGATACGACACTCTTCCAACGAGCCCGTGTGTACGAGATTTCGGCGCACGTTAAGGATCTCCAGGTGGTCAAAATTAATCCGGAGCCCTCCACTACCGCGTGCCTCATCGTCTCCGTTGCGTCGGCGCGTTAAACCCTGCAATCAATCAATCAACTCTTTCAACGACACCTCGTGTATTTCTTGTGAACTGCTCACCCTGTATTCTTCAAAAAATGCGTCCGCCGAATGATCAGCCGTTCGTTGAAGGCGAAAAACAAACGAAAAGTGAACACGCAGCTTATGTGTGTGATTAATAAAACGTTCATTTGTTGATTTCGCTCCGCATTTGTAAACAACGACAATTGAGCGTCCTCCTCCTCACCCCCCCCCCCCCCCCCATGTCTAGCGAAATATCAGGGCATTTCGCATCTAGTTGGTCTGGTGAATACTACCTTGCTCAAACAAACGTCTTTAGCATTTCAGAGAAGCTGCACTCGGTTTTTTTTTATTCCCGTACGACTATTCTATTTATTGCCTCCTAACTTGCAGACCATTCATTTTCCCGTGTCATTAACATATACCTTGGTTCTTACCATAAGGCATGAGTGGGCACATATCTGACAATGCCACAGCCTTTGAGGTACTTAAACATTTTCGCGTGGCTTATATGCTTATATTCCCATAAAAGGTACAAGTTTTTGTACGCTGTAGGGTTATCACATCCCCGAAACATATTTTTCTACGACGTACATATTCGAAGCAAAGCCGCATTTGTTGTCTGCGCTGCAAAACGAACCAACCTCTTACGGTGCCAATATCAGGTCTACACGAGGTGACATAAATAGAATTCACTGTGCTGACGTGTTCGAAGGTGACAGCAGTGATATGCCGCTGCCGTCGCCGACGCCCGCAAGAGCGGCCAAGAAGCGCGCAGAACCACCTCCCCGGGTAGCTCTTGTTGGCGTTCGAGCGCTCTACCAAGACGCCGCTGTTTTTTTTAAGCGCCCTAAACGTGCAGTTAGCTTACAGACGTCACCTTAACACGTTGTTTAGTGCGCGGAAAGGCAAAGAGAAGCGAAAGAGAACCAAAACACTGCATGACCACCTATCAGCCACGCAGCGCTAATCCCGCAAACGCCGCGGAGAAGCGGCGGCAGGCGGCGCAGCGATCGCGAATCTCGAGGCGTATATGGAGTCGACATACTAAGTATGTGTTTCATGGACCGGCTCGAAGCACACGAATTCGCCATTTCATCGAACTTTCATTTAACATGCTTCGTACACTTCCAAGCGTATCGACCATGACCATAAGATAGAACCGGTATTTTCTCGCACAAAGAAACACCAATTTTTTTCTCTTGCTTTGTCGATAAATGAGTGGATTTAACTGCGTGCTAGCATTGTTGCACACACCAAACGTTCAACATTCCTATCTGCATTACTTGCTTTTCTTAAAACGGATAACCAATATTAGTCATTGTAATCTTTTACTTGTGTAAAAACGATAAGTATTGCTTTACAATTGTGTTTGCTCTGTGAATATTTGTTGCGGTCTTTTCTGTATGTACATATTTTTGATGTCCGACTGATTATTTTGCTATACCCTGCATATTTGACACAATCTTCGGTTTTATTACTGCTGCATGTCACCTCCTTTATGTAATGCCCTGTTGGTCCTTCATGTATGAAAATAAACAAACAAATAATTTTAATATTAGGGACACCTCGCAAGCTCCAGTCTACTTGTGGTCGATTCCTGGGCACCGCCACATTTCTCTGGTAATGGATTGGCTCGTTCGAAATGGTTCGATTGCTTGTTACTCTACGGTTTTCCATGTTACTCGGCACCCAAGGTAGCTTTATCTTAACATTCTCAGTATCCGGGTCAAACACCATGCACTGCAATCTTGACGGTGAACTTCTCTAGTTGGACTAGCTTCTGCTTGACGACAGTCGAGACGCAAGTAACCATCCACACATGGACCATTTGGTATGGCAATATACACAAAACAAAGCCCTAAATCTGGTCGATTAACACCTGTCCATTACTTCCAGTTGTTGATCAATTCGCTCTAGCGCTAAAGATACTAGCGTCCTGCTTAGCTCAGTTGGTAGAGCGACTGCTCCGGTTAAGCATTGGTGATGGGTTCAAATCCTGGACCAGGAACAATTTTCCTCGAACTGCGAAGTTTCTGAGGAAGCTGTACAACTTTCTTTTGTAGCCGTATGGCTGCATTCAGGTGGATGTCAAACGTTTCTTCGCAGAAACACACATATACATTGCACGTTTTTAAAACATTGCTTTTCTGGTGGCCTTATTACGAGGACGCAAGTTCGATTCCCGGCGGCGGCTGCGGCTGCATTTTTGATGGAGGCGAAAAGCAGAAACGCCCTGGTGTTCGAGATTTCGGCGCATGTTGAAGATTCCCAGGTGGTCAAAATCAATCCGGAGCCCTCCACTACGGCGCGCCTCATCGCCTCCACTACATGGGCGCATTAAACCCTACAATTAATCAATGGAGGCCTAAGTAAGGCTGGCGATAAATGGGAACCGGGAATATATTTTCAATTAGATATTATGCATGTATCACCCCCCCCCCCCCTAAACAATGTATGGCTATGTAGGTATTTTATTAAACTAACCAAATAAATAAATAAATACGGTCGTGACGTCTGCATCACAGCCAGATGGCCATGGAAATCATGCATCGAGCGGAGCACGGCGCCTATCGGAACAAACGGAGAGAGTATGGAGCAAGGCAGCAAGGCTTCCGAAGGGGAGTGGGTGCGAGAAAGACAAAAGACGATTTATGCCAGAGAATCAACGCAATTTTCCATCTCGCTGAATGGAAATTGAAATGAATCCTGAAATACCTGAAATTGCCGCTCAAACCGCAAACCGAAACTAAATTTTTTCGGTTTCGCTCCTGAACGAAATAATTAATATCTTTACGTTTTCGGTTTCGTTCCAGCCAAAAATATCGCTTTTTTCGTGTTTTGTTTCCGGTTTTCGTTTCGTTCCGACATCATGGTTGTGAGATATTGCCACTAGTTGGATGATCAGCCCCGCGGTCCCCGCTTGCAGAGTATTGGGTAAAGCATGCGTGTTGGCTGGTAAAAAAAAAAAAAGAAAGCAGAGCCATTCCTGAAGCAAGAAGGGCCTTGTCTTGTTTCTGTAGTTGGTCTTGTGCTGGGTTCGTGAGCTCGTTGCTTTCACAGCACTTCTGAGGCGCGAGGAAAGGGTGAAAACTCCAGGCCTTATTGTTGACCCTTTTTAATGAACGGTAACTCGGCTAATACTTAACGCTTTTAAACCATTTTTGCAGCCGGACAATCCTTGGATAGTACTCCAGCGATTGTGCATATGAAATCGCAACCTTTGGTTTAGGGCCCTTTAAGCATTTTAAGCATCTTTGCCACTTGTTTAACATTTCAATGCAGCACCTATAGGTGTGTTTCAAATTATAATTCATGTGCTACCAGAGTAATGGTTTAACATGCTTTTCTTTCTTTTTCTTTCTTTCTTCTTTCTTTCTTTCTTTCTTTCTTTCTTTTTTCTTTCTTTCTTTCTTTCTTTCTTTCTTTTTTCTAGACTTTGGTATGGCATACTGCATTTGATGAAGGCGAAGACGAAAAAACAGTCGCTAGCCACATAGAAATCATGAAGAGGGAACTGAAAAAAACAGGGGGCAGCATTGAAAAAGTTGTACAATCTATGAGCAAGACTTTCAAAAGCCGAAGGGCCTTCATTGAAAACCAGCCGTCACTCCAGTACCTGCTCGACATCTACCCAGCCCTGAAAAAAGAAGGCCAGGTGAAGCTTTACTTCGCCATTGGAACTGTTGTAAGCCTGGTAGTGCATGTGCTGTTATCTTTGGCCTAAGAAACCATACTGGAGAATAGGGGCTTAGTGCAAAAAATAAAAATACAAGCCCAACAGCACGTTTTATTGAACGATACTTGAATATTTCAAATCACAGTTGCAATTTTAGGGGGTGGTGGAGCAAATGCTGTAACCTGTAGCATTATGAAATAAAACATCGCGATAGTAAGCCACTAGAACTGAGTAAACAGGTGCACTGCTACGGGACATGCATTATGAGGGGAGTTATTTAGACAGCTTAAAGCTAACTATAACTTCACTAGAACAGACAAACAAGAATGAACAATTATGTAGGCGAAGACTAGTGAGGTTTTAAAGTATGCCTTGTATACTTCCGTGAATACTCCAACCGCCCTATACACGTGTCTGCCTTTTTGCCAGCACCATAGCAATGAACTCCTGATAATGAATAGCAAACTCAGTTTACACGATGCTGTAGGTCAAGCTTCGTGATCTGCTTTCTCCGTTTTCTCAGAAGCGGCCAGACAATTTTTTCAGGTTGTTAACTGTCATCAGCCATAAGTATTTCTTCATAACAAAAAAGTTTCGAGGTTGTAAATGGGCCAAGAGTCATTAGCACTGAATTTTACTCGAACCACCTCACAGCTGTGTCGTTGCAGTGCAGGTGCTGCCTGAATGCTCAAATTTCTACATAGTATGCTTTTTTTTCCTCAGTTGTAGAAGGAGTTTCAAAAGCTGACGGGCATAAATTTGAGGGATGGCCTGCTTGCGGTCATCCAAAAGCATGGGGACCGCATCCTCAGCCTGGCACTGGAAGGAAGAAGAACGGGGTCTCGAGAAAACGGGGACATCACCGATGAGTGTAAGTGCTCACACCTCTGGGTATGATGTTTCGGACGTTTCAGTTAAAATGAAATTTCATTTAGTGTGCCTGTAAGGTTCAGTGAATGGAACTGCTTTTAGTTTGCAAAAAAGAAAATGAAAATAAAATTCCTCAGTCCTGAGTAAACATGGGAGTAAATTGAGTAAACTTGCGTGTGTCAATTTGGAGGTTTATCACCTATTAGAATTCCTGCAATACTTCCTTTGACTTTATGACATTTCTTTAGTTTCTTGCCTACACAGTCGATTACCATTGTGTATTTTTTACTATTGCATTTATCCCTTGTGTTTGTTTATTCTTTTATTTCAGATGGTTATGCTGTAGCTGTCCTGAAGAGCTTGCCCCGCCACGTGAAGGAGCAGCCTGCTGCCGTACTTTCGCAGCTGGTAAGCATAAGGTTTTCTTCTTTTTTTTTGTGCAGATTCATGCAATGTTACGCAAATGCTGCATAGTTGGTCATCCTGCTGCCCACATTAGAGGAATGATAGCATTGCCCCTACTAATCACTCGCTGGTCGAAAACATTACGGCCACCTCCCCTCGCGGGAACCCTGGTGTGATGCGACGCTGAAGGGGGTTCCATTGGCGTCGCATCAAGCAATCGTCGGGTACGGCAAGAGAGCAAGCGCAAGCGCAAGCGCGGACGACCGTCGACTGAGAGACCGGCCGGAGCGCGGCACTCCGCTTCCATGCGCAGCGCGCCCGAAGGCGAGGAGACCACGGAGAGAGAGAGTACTGCACATGCGCACAGTGCGCAGCGTGACCGCAGATGTTGGGAGAGAGTGTTCGCTATCGGAGAGAGGAGAGGAGGGAAGCGGAGGAGAGACGCAGCTGTGCGGACGCGGACGACGGACGCAGGCAGGACAGGGCCGCCGGCAAGAGATGCTCCTCTCAGCGTCGCATCTAAAACTACTTACAGAATAACACCTGTCTCGCGCTAAAATACGTGACCTTCAAATGTGTTGTCTGTCGAGTAGCGTTGGTAATGGCTGCAAAGGCTGCTTTCAGATGCAGGCGAAATGTCTGGGTGTCACAATTTCGGCACATATTAACTCCCCAGGTGGTCATAACCAGCGAAAACATTAACCCAAAATTTTTTTAATATCGAGTAGCAAAGTGTCTACTGATCCTGCTATGGATGTGGTTTGGGCTAGTTGGGTCATCGTTGACAAATAGAGGAACAGGGCAAAGTGGACAATGTAAGAGATGAAAAGGCCAAGCAGAAGCACCAACTTACAGCTGGTTTTTATTTTTTGCCATGTCACATAAGTAAAAAAATAAGGAAAAAACAGGACTAGCAATTGCTACCGATAATCCATGCAGTTGTTACACTGTGCCATACGTCCACACGTCCACTGCTATCTGTGGGCCAGAAAATTAATTTCTTTGGAAGAGGGATTTTTTTTTGGAACTCTATTTCTGCGGTGTCAAGGATTTATCTCATTAATGTCTTTGTGTTTTGCAACAACCTTTGTTTCGTGAAAGAGGGAGAGTAGCCACTCCAATTGCAACAGTAGAGGCTTAAGTGGCCACTAATTGATTTGTGCAGATGGTAGTGATGATCTTTTATTCTTTTGTTACGGTTTCTTCCTGTATGGCCTTAATTTTTCCACCAGGACAAATAATGTGGCGCCTTCAACACAGTACAAAACGGTGTACGTGCTTGACTGAGCAAAATTGCACCGTTCTTTTTTTTAGTTAATTTTTAGTCTTGCTTCTTCACGCACTTTGTACATTGCATTGAAGGCGCTGTATATTCGGTCCCGCTGTCTTACAGAAAAAAGTTAATGCTAAACAGGAAGATGCTTTAATGAAAGATATAAAGAAACACTATAATGTACACAAAGCAAATACTGGCCACTTATGCCTCCACTGTAGCGAATGGAGCGGGTGCTCTCTTCACTGACTTTCCATGTTGATATTAGCATAGACGCTGGAAGTGGGGTCAGCAAGCATAGCAGTATATGGCAGCACCCTAGTTTTTAATCTTGTGGTTTGGGGTCATTTTTCTTCAGCACTTGACGTCTTTGAGACAAATTAAATGCCTGTATTTCTGTTTGAAACATGGTTTGCTTCAGAGATATTGGTGATATGAGAACTTTGCAAGTTTAGTTTGGGACTCTGGCTCCTTTGCTTGTAGTATGAGTGATGCGTGAGAAACAAGCATTATCACTGCCAGAATTTTGGTCAGCTATCTTGTCCGGCCAGTTAATCAAGGGGTGAAGTGCTTTACTTGTATTTTGGAGGTCACGGTTTAAATCATGATTTTTTTTTCTTGTCAGTGAGTGTGATTACCATTTTTTCGTAACCAAAAACAAGGTTGCATACCCCAGCCAAGTTTTGGTCTAGTAAAATCTCCTTAGGCAGGCATTGCTAAGCTTAGCTTTACATTTTGAATTCACAAAGCAGTCCGCACATAACTTCAAGGTCAGTGTTATGAACAGCAGCCCTGTCAATTGTGCTGAATCAAGTAATATGGACGTTGTAAAAAATCTGTTTTTGTTTATCATGGTGTCTGATTTTGGTCAGATTTGGCGTTCAACTTGGCATACATTTCGGCGTAGTTCAAAATTGCCTGCGAACAATTGTAGCCATGAATAACAGGGGACAAATGCATTTGTATGGCAAACCTGGAGTTTTGATGGCTGCATTTAAAGTAATCTAAACGATAGTCATGAATGGTTGGGCCACCCTGGATATTTCATTGCGCTAGCTGCTGTATTGGGCCATACCCTGTGCTGCCGGTTCATTCTTGTTCTTGGGCATGGGCTGCAAAAAACAGTAGAAGCCACTGCCCATGGCACACATTGTAACATGCGTGTTCTGTCAAAGAGGGGGCCAAGTGGGCAGGCTACGAAGCACAGTGTAGATGGTGCGGCGAATTTACCAGGTGTTCCCCGCACTGACGTGCCTGCTGTCCGGCGGGCATGTCTGCGGTGCGGCTTTGTTGTCTGCTTTAGCGATGGTTGTTTTGGGCCTGTTTTGGTGCAGCTTAGCGCTAGGGTTGCAACCTTTTCCCTAACAAAAAAAAAAAAAAACCGGCCCTTCGGGGAAGGGGGGGGGGGGTATACAGAATGGTTAGTACTTTGTGTTGAAAAAAGACTCCATGTTTTTGACATGTAGTGACATTTATTGTAGCGTTTTCTTAGAGAGGAATCAACGTAACCTTTGTATCGAAAGGGATTCAGAGCTAGGTTATTGCTCTGTATGTGATTCACTGCAAAGTAACCGCAATTGCTGACTGTGGCAGCAGCATTTTGTTGCTTTGTTCCCCCCTTAGGTCTCCCTCCATCTCAGGCAGCGCGTGCACCCGCGTGTTTTCGCTGCTCGCGTGTCTTTGCGCAACTTGTCGACACATGTTTGTCATCTTAGTTGTTGAATTGACGCTTATAAAACGCCAAAACAGACATAATCACGGTGCAAAGGCCAAAAAACCGGCCAATGACGGTCGGTTTCAAGAATGGACCGGCAATCGGCCCTCTGTTAAAAAAACCGGTCGGGCCGGTCCAAAACCGGGCAGGTGGCAACCCTACTTCGCGCCCATTGCGCGCTTTCTCTGCATGGCTTGATTAACTTGTTGAACAGCACCTCCTGTGTGACCCCGACCCGACGGAATTAAGTGGTTGTACGGCAAAGATACGTTAGGGGTTGGTTTGAAAGGCGGGAAAACAAAATGTACAAACCATATACAGCCATCTGGCCGCTAGAGAAACGCTACTTTTTGCGCACTGCTTGCCACGAATGGGGCTTTGTTTTCTAAATAGATGATTACCAATTCAGTTGTGGTTTATGAGGTACTACAAAAGGCGGAAGGAGCAACTGGTTCGGTTAAATAATGATTATAAAAGTTCCCTCAGCTTTCTCGTAATTCTCAAAATTACTAAACTAACTAGTCTAGATCGGTATAAATGGGAATCACTAAGTTCATATACCGAATTGTTTCAGTGGCTGTGCTTATGTCGCGCGGTGGTGTAGCCCCTAGCTAGCACATCAGGATGGCTAAGTTCCGCTGTCTCATCCTTCGAAAGACGCTCCTCTCCGTTTACTTTCTGCTGACGCACGGCCGGGCTACAGCGGCGGCGCCCACCGCTCTAGCCCGGGCGTTGCCGACGCTGCTGCGTTGGGACGCCACCCCGCGAATTCCAAGTAACGGCTGGCAGAATCTCTCGTTTCACTCTTTGCAGAGCCACATGTGTAAATTCAAGTGACGTCGCATGGGCAATTGTTGTGGGTGTCGTTTAAAGCTTTGCTTTCCAACCACCCTCACAGCATGGATTGGAGGCAATTCTTTTTGTTGTCATTGTTTTGTCTTTTCATTGTTTTTTTCCCCCCATTTCTGCCCATGCAGGAACCCGGGGCAGGCACTCCATTTCCAAAGATTCTTATTTCTGGGGAGAGACCTGAGACGTCTGCTGGAGTGTCCGTATTGTTCGAGAGTTTGCACCTGACGGCCCTTGACAACATAGACCGTTTTGCACTGTTGCTGTCAGTGTACTGGGCTTTCAGCGTCCAGTACGCCCCGAAGGTGAAGCGCACTTGCCTGCTAATAGAAATGCTTCTTGGGCTGAAGGCTAGTGCCCTCGTCCCGACTGTTGTAAAGGCCGCCACGAACATTTTGAAAAAGTTAGCTTCAATTTTTTAACCAGTAAAAAAAACTGGGAATGTATTCTGCTGTTTTGTGCTGTACTATAGTTTAATTTCAATGTCTATCTTATTTGTGCTAGTGCTATTTTCTGCACCTTTTTATTTGTGTGTTAATGCCATCTTTTAATGTTCTAGTCTCAATTTTTATTTGCCAACTTATGTTTTGTGTCAGTTATTTGCGAATTGCTCCTTTGCTTGATTTCTTTTCCTTTACTTACCACAGTTTAACTTCAATATCTTTTTATCTTATTCGTGTTTTTGCCATTTTATGTGCCTTTTTAATTGTGTGCAGATGCCATCTTGTGATTTTATAGTCTTCATATTATTAGTTGCCAATTATTGCTTTGCCGAAGTTATTTGTGAATCGTTCTTTTAATTTGTGTTAAATAAGGGCTACGTATTCTTTCTGCGTGGAATCGCAGCAGATTTTTTTATTCTGCGATATTTTAATGCCTAGTATCTTTTTGCGTGAAAGTGCGGAAAGAACCGATGTTGGGATATTTTCAAGGAAAATAATAAGAGTTCATCTGTCTTGTGCCTTGATTGTTTTAAATTTACTTATGCCTTCTTTTTGGTAACTCCCAAAAGGTAAAGCTGCTCAAAAGCACGAAAACGCTACAATGCATGATGCTCAAGGGGTAGGGGGGGGGTGGCAGCTAAGTGGAGTGCAGAAACGCTGCCTCGTGGGGAATCGCAGAACGCTTTTGTGGCGTAACCCAATGCTGTCCTAGAGAGCTTAGTGGCACTCGTCTGCGGCATTCGGTAACGCCGCAGCAAGTAGAGCTCATCCACTCTCAAAAGGAATGCTAGAACGCTGCCTTGAGATGGTACTGTAGATATACTCTGCCGCGACGGGAGTAGCCAAATCCTACGAGGACTGCTTCGACTCCCCTTATGGCGGCCCACGCGGGACTCCCGGGAAGAGTAAGTGCACGCTGTCGGGTGGGGAGTTCCGCGGTTCTCTCGGCAGGAGTACCGTTATTCTGTGCATGAGGGAGTGGCCCAATTTTCGCAAAGGAAGTGAAATATGGGACAAAAGTTTTTACTCGTACACAGAGTGCCCAGCTCTCCTCGACTTCTTAGAGTGGGTGCGAATCGTTGCAGACTATTAGCGCGCGCCGCGATTGGCCGTTGCACCCCTACCACGTGACATGAAGGCGAAAGCCACTGACAAGAGATAGCTCAGCGCCATTTCCATAGTAACGCAGTGCATCTGTCGCTTCTGAGATACCGTCGAGATACCTGGGTTCTTCGTTACTGCTGACGCTGTAAAACTTTGTGTGTGAGCGTTTCGTTTGGGCGCTTCACGTGTAAATCCCCGGTAGCCGCCCTTAAAGGACAAAGGTACTGTACCAGATCACATAAGCGACGCCGCCATCCTGTAGATAATTAAAGCCGCCAGTGGTTTGCGCTGAGACGAAGACGACATCGCATGCAGTTGTGTAAAAGCCTTGGGTTGTGTCCAGCAGCGGTCCCAGAGATTGGTTTTGGGGGAGGGGGGGGGATTTTTTTTTTGGGGGGGGGGGGGAGGCGAGGCGAATAAAGAATCACTTCCCTCCTTGCGCCAATTCTGCGGAGGTGGTGATAACCATGGAGGCGTGTGCGCGTATGCGGTGGAACCCGCTGGGATTTAACTTCGAGCAAGTGGAATGCTTAAAAAAACTAAAAATAAGAAACTGAGGACCTCTTTGGGGGAGGGGGGGGGGGGGGCGACCGCTTCCTTCGCCCCTCCCCTTGGGACCGCCACTGGTTGTGCCCAACAGCTACGCGGGCAAGCAGCGTATGCCGGTGGGTGCTCGGAAGGTCTAGACATGAAGAAAGTCATTAATCGTTGTGACGCGGCGTAAATCCGATATCGTGGCCATCTGGAGGAAATAGATGCATAGCGTGACCTCACAAGGCAGTGTCGACCGAACGCCTGAAGACCGATTGGAATGGCTCTTACTCTTAGCCAGCCAACAGGGCTAGCAGGAGGGCCTTACGGGCCCGAGTTAGTGGTATTCGTCAAAGTGGTATAATGGTACAGTCATGCCAACCTCAGGGTGTGTGGTCAAGACACAGCCTAAAAAAGACACACAAGAATTGATGAAGGTAGCGCAAAGTTGTGTCTCAGGATCAGGTCACTAGTTTTGTCTTTGTCTCGTGAGATACAGGATAGTGAGGCGTGCTTTACCTTGTATAAACTGGTTTGGGAAATGAATAGGCCGCTGGGTAATAACTTTAGGCCCAAGGTAAGAGAAATAGAAGAAGCCAAACGCCGTGATCAGACACACAGAGGTCCGTAAAATTTTGCGTTTTGCTACAGTAGCTGGTCACAGCTACTGCATACTTCAGAGCTCGGGCCGCGCACCGAAGAAGAACAAGACGAAGCTTGCGAGGACTTCCTAGGCGTGTCGTGAATTGATAAGAGTACTATTCATTTTTACAATCCTCTGTTGTTTGGCCGATCCCCTGATTGGGTATGCGCCATTAATTATCAGGATCAACAACAACAACAACAACAACGACACCGTGCTGACAAAGAGGAAGAACTCCGTGCTCTGACCGCCCGCCCCGCTTTGAACGCCTGCGCCCACCGCCTTCGAAATCATGGGTAATTATTCCGTTTACCGGTCTAGCTGCTAATTAACCGCTTGTTGATGCGTGATGACGTCTCAGCAAACGCGGATAAGCATAGCGGGCGTTTTTTGAGACGCTGTTGCGCTCAGGTACCCCGCCAGAACATAACCTGCATGTCGCCGTGCCGCTAGGTAGGCGAGGTTTAAATTACGCTTTAGTGCACTTCCCAGCCCGTGTTGTGGACGAAGCTCGCGGCAATATCTACCTGCATGCTGTGCCACTTGGAGATTAAAATAGGCCGTCACCTCTTGGCATACGGAGTGGCATCCGCCACTGCGGCAATTCATGTCGTTTTTGAAAGCGGTGTAATGTGACGTTTAGCCCTCCCATGAAGCAGAAGAACCAAGCCAGCCAACAGCGACGCAGACTCCGATGGAAACACTTTTAAAGCGAAAGCTTGCTTAGTGGGAGCGATGGCGTCCTGTGAAAAAATAATGCATTTCCCCATGGAGTGGTTGGCCGACCGAAAAGCTCTGACACTAGAGAGTTTAAGCAGTCCGTCTGTTCCGTCGTGTACGTTGTTACCGTGTTGACCGGGACCCGACTGTGCCTGCGCGCGCGGAAGGGCGAGGAGCCGCACCCCACCGTGACGAATGCGCGGACATGGCGAAGGCCGGCCCGCTGAACTACTCCCCCTATCGCGACGAATGCACACGTGCCTACACGGGACCCGGTCATCACGGTAAATACGTACACGACGGAATAGACGGACTGCTAAAAATTTCTAACAGAGTGTTTTAGCCTTTCGTGTGCTCCGTCCGTTGCGTCAGTACCGGGCTGCGCCTGAGCGCCGCAGGCGCGCCGTACGCCCCCCGCCGTGACGAATGCGCGCATGGGGGGGGGGAGGAACTAATCCACCCTACCGAACGAATGAGCAAGTGACCAGTTGGGTCCCGGTCAACACGGTACGAATGAAACAGGCGGAGCATACAGAGTGCTAAAGCTGAGTTGCATAGCGGCTAGCGCACGATAACGCTACGGCAGCGGGTGCCCACCTCCTTTTTTTTCTTCAGCGAAGTGCTCACAACGCGGAAAAAAGAATGACAGACGAGCGGAGGTGACCGGGACAAGCGTTTGAGTAAAAGCTTCCACTATTTTTTTCCGTGTTCCCTCTTAGCTCACCCGGCGTAAAATGCAATGAATAGCGAAAACAAGGGCAGTGCTGCGTTAACGTTCCTGCGTCTGTTTAATGACACTGGGCAATTTCATGCAGCGTCAATGAAGGCAATCGAGGAATCTAGCTATATTGTTATTTTACACTGAATTTGCAGCGCGTTCTCTACGAGACAATGATTTTTAAAATGTTGCGGTCGTAAACTTTCGACCGAAGCCTATATATTGCTGAAGTGTATGTGCTAGTTATTCAGAAGTGAATGCCGCTTGTTCCGCTTCCTATTAAACATATTCCCAGTTGTGGCGTTCGATTTGACTATACGGCCGTGCGCGTTGCACACTCCCCGACCGAAACTTTGGTCAGATATTTATATTCTATTTGACCATGCATGCTCCTCCCAGAACATCGCGACTAGACGATACTGAAATGTGCCCTACATACAAGTCCTGATATCTCATTAGAGCAATTAACGTTTTACTTGGGGCGTTGAATAAATATAAAGCTTCTGTCTAGCGTGCTTAATTACAGTTGGGAGTGCAGATACAAAGAATGATTTGGAAGTCTGCTTCGGCAGAATTAAA
Organism: Haemaphysalis longicornis; assembly: GCA_013339765.2. Classification (NCBI taxonomy): domain Eukaryota; kingdom Metazoa; phylum Arthropoda; class Arachnida; order Ixodida; family Ixodidae; genus Haemaphysalis; species Haemaphysalis longicornis. Next base: position 60,657,838 of record CM023453.1, read on the forward strand.
GGTCGAAAGCACGAGACTGCTAGCAAATGTATCCGTCAGGATTTGAAAAACAAGCCCTTTCCCGAGACGTTGGCACTGGACCGAGCCTAGAAACTTCTCGATCATTAAACGCAGCATACCGCGATACAGAAGAACCAACATCTGTGTTCATTGCAATTGAATGGTATGCCAGTTAGAAGCTAATGTGATGAGTCGTGACTGCTGCGAGTGGCGCATTTAGGCGTGATTTCCGCGCCCAAACACTTCTACGTCGGGCGTCATCCACGGCACACCACCGGCAATTCACCTCTTTAGCATGGATAACGTGCGTGCAGTCACGCCGTATGTAGCGGTACTCGAAGTTCAGCTCGCAAACTGCGCAGTTTTCTACCTTAGGTTGATCTTCGAGCTTCATCTCTCCGAACGCTAAGGTGTAATAGTCTTTACAGCTTTGAAACCTGCGTAGCCGGCGCGGCATCCCGGCACGTAAAAGTGGCGAAGACTCTAGGCATGCCGAGGACGTTGAAATTAAACACTAAAGGTTCATCACATCGCAACACTCAATAGAGAGAGATGAACAGCAGCAGCGGTTCCGCTCAGTTTGTAAACAAATGACTGACTACGACTGCGGGAACTCCGATCAGTGGCCGCTCCATATGGGCCACCCTATGCCGGCGCTTGCAGTTCTTACCGGCACAACCCAATCCACTGCGACCGCAGCGCCGCCACGCCAACTTTACACAAACTGCGCTTCGCGACGAAGCAAGCGCGGAGCCGGCGGCTCGTCGCACTCAACTCTCCTAGTACTCATCTTGATCACAGTTAGGGTGAACACGGAGCGCGTGTCATTCCGTGCGCGGGAGCCGCCTGTCGCGATCGCGTTCCGGGTAACTTCGCACGCGCATCACATAGCCTCGTTGCAAACGAACTGCGCATGCGTGCGAAGTTACCCGGAACGCCGACAGGCGGCTCCCGCGCACGGAATGACACGCGTTCTCGTGTTCACCCCAACTGTGATCAAGATAGTACACTCTATACTCGGTTACAACTCAAGAACGGCACCACCTCATGTAGAGTATCACTCCGCCAAAGCGCCGGACCCGTGACGTCAGTGCGCGCGCGTTTTGAAAGGTGTTTGCTATGAATGCGTGATATCGTCTGCCTTGTCTCACGCAGTTTGTTTGTCGTCACTGGAGTCGTTTATAAACATATTAACTCCAAAAAATCACGGGAACGGCTCACACCAGTTCAAAATATTCCCAGTAACGCCCTACTTGCACCGCGCGGAGAAACATCCGGCTACAGTGATCACACCTCCCCGCGCGCGCATGCGTAGTCGGGTCTCGGTAATCCACCGCCATAGCGGTAGCGTACACTAGCCGTTATGCTTAAACTCTCTAATATCTCTGGACACACGGCTCGTGCATGAAACTCTGCTTCCATTGTGTCAAAACAGATATGAGAATCGCGAAAAAGGAACGGTTCCAGGTAGACAATACGCGCACGTATCATGAAGGAGTACAATAGTGTAGCTGGATCTCATAAACCACGTATCCGTGCACATTTAGATCATTCGTAGATGCTCATATATACACAGTGCGCGAAAAGTCGTCGCAAGGACTCGTTCTTCGTTTGCGACGTTTGAAGATAGATTAGACGCACTTTCAGCGAAGGTTGGAACTTGGACGCACTTTTAGCCAGAGTTACTCTATATAGGGGTTGCGAAACTCCACATATGCCCCATGCATCACAAAGTGGCCCTACGATTGGTCCACTGTTTTGGATCTTGTTGTACAGTGGCGCCATCTTTTGGTTACAAAATAAACTATACAACTTGCTTCGCCGCTCGACGACCTGGGCGAAAAAATGTATTTGAGTGCTTATGTAAATTTGTTATGCCAAAGGAGTCCAATGTGCTCGACTATGCAAGTGTTTTATATACATACGAAGCAAAAGTAGTAAAAAAAATTACACCATCTTCCCGTGGGGAACCCTGATGAGGATGTGAAGCATCGTGGCGGTTCCGTGTGGTTCCATTGTGTTGCCATTATGTTGAGTGATCTGGTTTTTACTAGCGCCAGAGGGAATTCCGCGTCTAGGTCCACACCGGTGGCAAAGGCACGCAAGTACTATTGTGTTACGGTGAGTAGGCGGTGGTTCTCGAGGCGCCGAAACTCGTCCATCATGTTCTTGTCGATGTTGTCTCTGTGGTAGAATCAGCAGTCTCCGTCAGCGTTGGTGAGGTAAAGGTTGTTGACATTGGTGCACCGGCTGAGAGCCATGTACACGCCCTCCTCTTCGCAGCTTTGTCTTCTCGCTCTTCTTCTTCTTCTTCGGCGGTTCCCCTACGGGAAGATGACGACGGTGGTTGAACGCGAACCTATCTCGTGATGGATTCTTTTGTTGGCCAATCCCTAGGGGCATCCTGCCACAATCAGCATCAGAGGCGCTGCGGACGGGGCTGGTTGAGCTGCAAGGCGCGTGGCGCTTCCCGCCACAGCTTTCCCACGGGAAATTCTGCATCCCCTCTAAAGTTTTCAGTTCGTCGTTTCCGTTGACGTTCAGCTCCGCGTGCCTTCGTTGTATCAGTAGCTGCTTGACGTAGTTTGAATGAGTCAAGGACATAAGGCGCGTTAGTAGCACTTGCTCCTGTCCCGGATTTGTAGCGTAGTGGGAAGAGCACCGCGTACCTCCCGTTGCGGCCAGAGAGTCGTGCGATCGAAACCGGGCGCCGCTATTTCTTTTTTATATAGTGTAGTATCGCGCAGCTGTGGGTGTAAGGCGGAGAGTTGCGCATGCGCAGTGTGAGTGCGGACGCCTACGCGGGGCATGCCGAGACCATAAGATGCTTCCGCATCTAAAAAAAATGCGACCATGGGGTCAACCGTCGCTTGCGCACTGTCGTCTGCTGCGCGTCCTCTTCCGTCTTCTGGCGACGAAAAAATAAATAAGTCGCTTCGACGGCTCTATGCAAGCTGAAATTAATTATTTAGAGCGGCTTGATCGGCTACTAGATTAGTTTTGGCATACAATGAGCTGTAGGCCAAACGATAACTGCAAATTTAGTACTTCAGTTCCGACATTTGTCTGTGCCGGAGTGCCCGCACTAAGCGCCAATTACTCGAGGCAGATGCGCGGACGCAGAAACAATCGCCACCTAAAAACCGGAGTTATAGCAATTAATAACTTACTGAAAGCACAAAAATAAAGAATGATGCACTTTAAAACAGCATTTAAGGTTAAATTGTGAGTTTTAATTGTTTTTTGGATAGTGCATGCGGCGGCTGCAGCGGCGCCACGGTACGCACGATCCGAAGCAGGGGGGGTCTATGCGGGCCGTTTTTTGAGGCGGAGTTTAGCAACTGCCTACATCGAAGATCCCTGCTTTTCGCTTTCGCGCTTCTCTAAAACCTTTTTAGGCACGAAAAAGTAATTTTTTTTGAAACGCTGATGCGCTCAGATACTACCCCAGAACATATAACCTGCATGCCGCCGTGGGGCATACTTGAGCGAGGCTATAATTGCAGGTTTGGGCACTGCACTAAAGCGTAATTACGCTTTAGTTTAGTGTTCAACCCATGCTCAGGAGGAAGATGGCTGCAATAGCAACTCGCAGGCTATGACACCTGGAGGTTAAAATTGGCCGTTATCTCTTGGCACACGAATAGGCCGCCACTGCGGCAATCCATGTTGTTTTTGAAATCGATGTAGTGTTGCAAGTTCAAGTTTTTCATGTACATCCTAAAGATGTTCGTTGGCTCAGGCGGAAGCCCTTGAAGTGGCGAGTTTCACTTGAAGTTACGCTTAGATCTCGCGCAACACCAAACTAGCCAAAAGCCACGCAGACTGACGTTGGCAACACTTTATTCTAGACGCGCTTATCCAGAACCTGGGTGTCAGCGCAGAGCTAGGATGGTGTCGCCATCTGATTATGACAGTTTTCCACTGCAGAATTCGCTTCATTTTGCAAAGTGTGTACGCGAACATTTACCCATTTTCTCCCCGAACCAGGTGACCCCATGGGACAGCAGGTGGTACTGGTCCCCGACACGACGAGCTCCTATTGGACGACGTCCGCCTCGGCCTCCTCTTCTACGGGGACGAGTAAGTTAAGCGATGAGCCAAGGAGACGATCCGTATTTTCCCCATCAAACGGGGATGGGACTTTCGGATATCAGTTAATATTGCTAATTCTGTTCCGGCGCTGGTGGGAGGACCTGTAAAAGGAACCTATGGCTGAATTCTAGGCGCTTATTGTACTTAGCAGCACTTCACCTATCTCTAACCGCACTTCCGATTCGTTACGCTAATAAAACGTTTTGTATATATACGAAATTACTGGAATACGGAATTCACACGGGTTATTACGCCATCGTCGTCGTAATCACCATCATCATCATCTTACTCAGGTACACTGTGGGACGAAGGCATAGATAATCTTTCCAAAAACAACAGAATGAATCATTTGTAATAGAAACGTTTAACACAGTTATCGTGTTCTTTTTCTTAATTAAAGCGGGAAATAACGGCTCTATAGGATTTCCGTGTTCTCCGTATATACGAAATTCATACGGGCCTTAACTTGGCGTTTTTGGCGGTTGCACAGAGACAGAACTGGTGTCAAAATCTCCATGTGTTTCGGACACATATTCATATTTTTATTCCGGCGGTTTGTCAGTGAAGGTACATTTTCGTATGGCTCTAATTCCGTAATTAGGAACGTTTCAGGAGGGCACATACACTCACGACCTTTCGTTTAGCTGTCATTTCCCATTCTCAAGAGCTGGGAATTTGCCAAGAACACACACTATTGGCCTATTCCCGTGTTTCCTTCTCATCCGTTAACGCTCGCGCCGTTCCTCTTCTGCCCGCTGGGCACGTGGCTAGTAATGTTTGCTTAACCTAACCAGTACCAGAATGACGCAGCGCCCCGACAGGCGCCATCTCCCAGCACCTGCTGTTCGGTAAGAAACCTGCATTTCCAAGTCAGGACAGGCTGGCCACTTCCGGTGCGATGCGGAACTTTGATTAAACGGGGTTGTAGGCTCCTATCCTCAGCTAAACCAACTGAAATGGTACTAAAGGACCTTATTTGCGATAAACATGCGTAGAACTGATACAAGGGAGCATTTTTTTCCAGAAGCAAAATGTTACGGAATTAAAAAAAGTGCGATCTTGCTGGAGCTGTAACCCAGGATGCGAGCGTTAGGAACCGCGCCGCTTACGTAGGCCGAACAACCATTTTTGTAGTTGACCAAAAAGATTTCGGAAGTGTTCAAAGCTATGCCCACCAGAAGGCGCTAGGTGTGACAGGAAATGCCCGGCCTGCACTGACTTGGAAACGAAATGTCGTGTTTGGTAAACTTACCACTCTGCATGTCGCTCAGCGCCCTTCTCACATAATCTCTACAACCGTCCCTAAACCGTCAAAGGCTTTCCAGAAAGACGACGGAGGAAACGAGAAGACTGAAAGCGCCACGGGAGCGATTCGGTGGTGCGCCTAAATGTTTCCTTTGCCTCCTTATCGGCGTAGTTAATAATCACTACCCCTTTACAAACATCAGAACATCTTTTCCGCATCACCAGTATACCCCTGTGCAGACCATCCGCAGCATCTCTGCCGTGTTCTCGTAGGGTGAGAATGCAGTGAAATAAGTAATCTCAGTGCCGGATGAGTTCCTAGTTCTGGAGAAGCAGCGGCTAGCACTGAAAGGTAACCACGTGTGGGGATTTTCTAGGAAACGCTGCAATCGCAAAAACCTCTAACTTGAAGTCTTTTAACTAGATAAAGAAATCGAGCGCTTTTTAGCCTGGTTTTTTCAGTGGCCAAAAAGTGGAGGTTGGCCAAAATGACGCCAGCTGGAGGGTCCCTCCAGCTGGCGTCTTTTCGCTGTTTCTCTACTACAGGGACCGGCATTTCCCCGCGAGATAAAAAAAAACTGGCTGGCGATTACGATAATCTCTAAAGCGATATTTGGGCGCAGCAGCAGTGCGCTGAGGCAGCACTAACCCGTGGGTACTCTCGACGGCAGCGACCTCGTACATGTTCAGAAGCCGCTTACAGGACCACATTTAGTCGTGACACTCACTGCCCCTCTTCCTTCCTCCTACTCCGTTCCCCTATCTCCCCCTCCGACGATGACGAAGGTCAATGCATGGGGTGTAATTAGGATTAATAAATACATAGTACAACAGCGATAATGAGACTCTGCCTCTGCGGCCTGAAGTGCGTCTCAGGAAGGGACCGCGAACTGCGTCTGAGGAAGCGAAGGCACATCATCGTCACGCTCACGCCGCCCCCCGCCCTCACGTTTTCCCCAAGCGTCGCGCTGTCGAGCGCCTCGTGCGGGCACAACATACTGCCCCCTGCCTTCCTCCATTGCACACTTGCGGAGATCGCTCGCTCGCGCTGCCACGGCGAACCGCCCTCCCCTCCTAATTTCGCGACACTCTCCTCCTCTGCTTTCTTTCACTCGTCGGTCTTCCCAATGTTCGCTTTTTCTTCCACTCGTTGGTCTTCCCATCGTTCGCTTGGTCACGACGAGGGCGACGCTGCTCAGTTCAGAGATGGGCGACAAAGGCTGCGACCTAAAAATATTATACGACATATTTCTGCATGTTGGGTTTAACGGGAACGCAACTTTTAGCGCTGCTGTGTGGTTGCATACGGCTGAAATCAACACACTCTGAGCACGAGGTCGCGGGTTCGATTCCCGGCCGCGGCGACCGCTTTTTTGATGGAGGCGAAAAGCAAAAACGCCCGTGTGTACGAGATTTCGGCGCACGTTAAAGATCCCCAGGTATCCAAAATAATCCGGAGCCCTCCACTACAGCGCGCCTCATCGCCTACGTTGCGTCAGTGCGTTAAACCCAACAATCAATAAAATCAATCAACACTTACAGACAAAATATGCAACACTGATTGAGTGTGAGTGTTTAAAAAATAAACAAATGCCTTCTTTTCGACATGGTCTGATGTCCACACTATCGGCGGATTGACGTAGCCACATTAGCGACCGAATACGTCAGCGGTATATGGGGTAATAGGTGACATCAGTATGCTTACAAGGTGGTACACCCCTTTCTAAATGCCAATGTACTTGCTTTTCAAACACCCACATGTCTGCAGCGGGGGCATTGAAGGAACTACGGGCACCCAACACGAATGTAAGAATAAGCGACTTTGAATTTTTCACGCAAAGGCTGTTTTGTCTGAAGTGTGAGGCCTTTCACGAGAGAAAAAAAGATGTTTCGCGTCGCGTATATGTAATAGCGTGAACTACGGTGCAATATTGAAACGTTGCTCTAAGCTAGGAGCGCATTTTGCAGGCTCCCGAGTCCCAGGCTGCAACTCTTAGACACGCCTCTCCCGGCGTTCTTAAAGGAGCCATGCAGACAAAACACATGTTTAGCTCATTGGGAAGATTGCCTCGTTACAATCACACTGACACCCCTTTCGACGCACACTTCCATGAAATAAGCTAGATCATTCGAAAAAAAGGAAATGGTTACACGGCCCACTAGCTCATTTCCCGCAACAGAACCTGTGATGTCATATGCCAAACTGTGCGAATGACTGAAACCGGCAAAAGCAAACGCAAATTAGGAAGGGCTTATAAGTTTGCCGAACGAGCTATTTGCGCTTAAATGTAATGCAGGTTCAGGGTACAGCCGTAAGAATGGTAGGGTAAACAATGAAAGGTAGGAAAATACACGTAAATATAGAAGTACCGATGCGCACGGCTGGTATTACTACTGGGCGCACTGCGCTTGTTTTAGGTGCAGAGTAGTCCATCGCTTTGAAGTTGTCTTACACGACACAGGCAGATTGGCTTAAGCGACGTTGTCTTACGTGACCCTGTTTGTCGAGCATACCCCATGTTTCACGATGCGATTACTGTCTACCGTAACAAAAACGAGCGAGGTGCGAATACGGTAAAAAATTAAGCAAAGGCGGAGACCGGTTCGCGGTTTCGTATGGTAGCGCCATCTGAGAGGACTGGTGGCAAGCAAGGCTGGAGAGCTTAATGACGCAATGAAAGTTCGTTGGAATTTCCGCCCATCTAACGTACTTCATGGCAGACGTCACGAAAACACGCGATTCAGCGGGAGAATCAAATTTTAACCTATACTGATTGATTTCTCAGTTAAAACGGCATCGTTTGCTTCCATACAAGCGCTAGGGACACTATAAAACACCATAAAACCAAATCCTTCGAATAACGCAAAATTGTATTTTGTCTGCGTGGCCCCTTTGGGGCACCACACCTTCGTGACATTAGACCGTTAGCAACTACAACGTATGAAAAATTAACGTGTGTGAGTGTGAAAAGAGCCCTATCGTGTTGCTCTGTAATACTAAAAGGATATGCTGAAGTTTCACTTTGTGGACGCGGATTACGAGCGTTGTTTTGTTGTTATAAAATGATCTACGATGAAGGAAAGCTACTTTTCGTTAAAAGAAGGAGCGAGAGGACAAGGAAAAGGGATTGCAGCCTTCCTAGAAGGACCGTCTGTTTGGCGAAAGCTAGGGGTGACTCCAGGAAGGTCCTCCTGCTTGAGTTCGGTGACCCTGGCGTGGGTGAGACCCAGGTCTCGTAGGAGAACACCTGAACCGTCCAGGGGTCGCGGTAGGGCGTGTAGCCAGACCGCACTCGGGCGCTTCTGTGGTTCCGCAGATTGGCCTGGGTAGATGGGTGCCGGGTCTCAGGTTGGGAGGATGAAGGGCAGAAGGGCGACAAGGTCGTGTCCGTCGCGGTTGCATTCGAGTATGAAGCCTGGCCGTAGCCTGTGCAGCTACCCTTGCCCAGGCCTATACGCAGCCCATCAGGCAGGCGCGGCGGTTTAGCGGAATGGGGGCAGTTCTCTCTTACCGACTCCTGTTCTCTCTGAGTCACAGATCGCGGTTCACGTATAGCTGCTTCTTGGTGTAGTAACGAGGTTTTGGGAGAGTTCTGACGATGCGGTTAGACGCGCAAGTGGACCTTTAGCAAGTTTGCAGTACGAGCCCCCTCCCCTCGTGAGCTCTCCAGTTGGCCTCATTGTTTTGGTGACAGGATCAAATGTAAAGTGACAATAATGCCGGTCGCTACTGGCCGGCGATGGGCCATTCTGACGACGTGCGCCGATGATAAAAAATTAGCAGTGGTTTATCTCGGCTATGCCAGGATATACCTAGCGTGAGGTAAGGTTCAGCTCGTTATTCTTAGGCTTCCTAGTTGTCTACGATTATGTGTTTGTCATTCTTACTGCTTCTAACACGATTTCCAATCCAATCCAATTTAATAAAACCTACAACCCAATCCGATAAAATCAAATTTAATCCAATCCAATCCAATCCAATCCTATTCAATACAATCCAATCTAACCGCGGCGGCGGCAGCTCCGGGGCGCACCTGGCGTTCAGGAACGGTGGATGAGCCCTACTGCGCATGCGCGAACTAAAAAAAAAAAAAACAAAAAAACAAACAAAAAAGTGATCTTTTTTGCCTGATGTGACTTAATGGTTTCAGAAAAATGGCAGCTTTTGTACGGTTACCTCGCTGTGCTCTTCTCGTCGTGATTTTTGTCTGCCGTTGCAACGGTGCATAGGTGTTTGGCTTGCGATTTCGGTTAGGGCGCGACCAAAGAGCTTCTGGAGAACACTTAGAGTGGTGGGCAGCGTGTGATTGAAACGTGTGTGCGTCCGCCTAATTTGCGCGCAGCACGTTGCGGCGGTGACCACGGGCGTTCTGTATCAGTTCGGCCGCCTCGATTTGCGAGAGTGATGAGTGCGCTCCCGACAAAATTCTGCGTTGCGTTTTATTAGAGCGCCGTGTTGAGGCCACTGGGCGTTTCGTCGCCCATGGTGCTAGTGCGCGTATGCCTTCAACTTCAAACGGCGCTGCTATCGTGGGCAGCCGAAACGGTCGTTCGCACGAAACTCATGTCGCGGACGACACGTCGTTGACTAAGGCAAGACTATTGCTACCTACAAAGGTGATTCCTGCAGGTCGCTTTGGTTCGTCGAAACCCGTGTCTTGTAATCACTGCGTGCTGTCAGAAGCTCCGGAACATTATATTCAGGAGGCCATGGTCCTACTGCATATTCTTGTTAAATCATTGCAGAGGGCTCTTGGCGTGTAGAAATGAAAAAGTTTGTGATTATCCACATTAGTGTCGTTGGTCTCCAGAGAACTGATTTCCTGACGGGCGTATTGATGCGTATATCGCGGTATGGGAGCTGCACAAATGAGTTGACAGATGTGGAGAGGCACACGTTGTAGCTGTTCTTGTGGCGGTACTGGATATCCGAGGAGTTCAAGGGTGTCTCGTCTGGTAGGTGGTTGAGGCGAGATGTTTGGGAGTGATGATAAGCTTCGTGCAGTTTATCTAAGGTATTGTATACTCCCAGTTAGGCCAACTTGCACGTTGGTGTTCAGAGGGCACCGTTTGGTCTGTGAAAATATTGATTTCGCCAACCACCATATTTCGGGCCCGTTTGTGCTTCTGCTATCAGCCTTCGTCGTGTTCTGCTTGATCCTACACAGCGACGAAGTTTGATAACCGTAGCGGGACCCCGCACCAAAGGCGGCAGTGGGCCAAATTAACATTCTCAAATTCTATTTGCATAGAAACGTTGAACACTAATTCTTGTAACTTGTTCCTACTGTGGCTACACAGCCCGTCACCATGATGCACAGCATGTACTGAAAATCACGTGCTTTGTTGTTCGTATTTCAATCTATCTTGATGGTACATAGGGAAGAAAAGGCACTGCCCTAACAGACGATGGTAGGAGCATGCCGCATTGCTGACGACTGGAACAGAAACCTCCAAGACTCAATGCACGCCAAGCGGCTGCATGCCAGAATTTTATATGACGAGAGCGCTGAAATTGTATGGCACAAAACAGGAACGAGTATTTTTTTAGGCCTATGTGATAAAGATGGGAGACAGATGCGTTATAGATTACTGAATGATTACTCTGAAGTGTGCACCAACTGTAACTGCTTTTTACACGTGGTGTTAAACCAGTGTCACATGAAGAAGTTTTGTTTACTTTGTAATCACTCTCAGAGGAAAATGAAGCTGTGTTGAAGCTCTTTCCTGTATCTATCCTTGCCTTGAGATAGTCCTGACTTTTAACCAAAATTTCCACGATGAAGTCCCAACTAGCCTGCGTAGCCACCTTCATTCAGTTCACTGTTTTTATGCATATTGAAGCATAAAACCCTGGAACATCTGCCATTAATAACTCATAAGAAACCCCCGATGCCCGCCTCACTCTCCACGACCACGTCCACAACTTTGCAAAAAGAAAAAAACAGATGCAAGCATAGCCATGACAGATTCCACCATGCTTCCCAGTGAGCATGTCGCCTCTGTCAAGAAGGATGCATCACACCTCAAATGCACTACGATGCATACAAAAGCTAGCGATCATCTACCTCATCTGGACATCACTCCGTATTAAGCTACAAGGGAATGAGGCGGCACGCACTGCTGCCCACAAATTTACTATTCAGGGATTCGTGGAAAGCAGAAAAGACCCGCCAGATTCCCTCATCGAATTTAAAGTCCAAAGCCGTTGTACAGACGCCTACAAACCCACACATACTACAAGACAACGCAACATATTACCCAACACGCGCCCCTATGAATGCCCACCCTGTAACCTAAGAAAGGAGATAGTCCAAGGAAGACAGAGAGGCTAACCATCCAATCAACTGCACCAAACGCTTATCAGTGATGTCAAATAAATGTGGCCAAACTTGCATAATGAACACCTTACGGCATTTTTAACTTTCATTCAATAAATTATTTGCATAAACTTGTTCTACACATATACTGAAGTGACCAGGCAGTATATTTGAAGGTGTGTTAACATTTGCAACGTGCAATACTTTGCGAATAGTTTTTGATATTCGATTTGCAGCTCTGTTTCCAATATTGGAAATTTATAAATAGTAGAGGTACGAATGTTTACTCTTTCACAAGACTTGCAAACTTTCAAGCTTCACTATATGGTAAGATCTTACGGGTTGGTTTTTTCGCATGACACCAAAGCCTTGCCAAAAGCCCAATGTAGAAGCCTTGCAGCAACAAAGTGTTCGCTAACTGTGGTGTATGTTAGGTCAATTGCAACACTATGAGAGCAAAATTTATAATCTAGAAATCGGTTTCCTGTAAATTTTATGGTATGCGTGCACTTACTTGGCTCTTTTTTTTCTTGTTTCAGCTCCTTACATGTAAGTGTAGCTCGCTAGCATGAATCTCTTAGCCCTAAAAGCAATTTGCAGTGATTGGTAAGTTTCCCCGAGTAGAAGTTCGCAGTGGGATTATTAAAAAAAGGAAGGGGGCGAGAGGGTTCCCTGTGTTCAGTGCGCGTCAGTTCTCACCGGACGGACCGTGAGGTGTGATACACGCATGGATCTGTACAGGAATTCTGCTGATGCCACCATTTCTAGTACAGTAGAACCCTGATGATTATACTCCTCTCTCGGGACCCCAAAAAAGCGTCGTAAAATCAGAGCAAGAACAATTCCACCTATTAATACGGGTTCGTGCTACGGATTTTCAAGAAACGTTGGAAGAGGACGTATTTGTGTTGTGATCTGTACCTAAGAGTAAATACGAGCTAGTACGAGCACGTGTACGGCTAAATTCGCTGCGCTTTCCAGCGAACACTGTGCCAGCGGAGAACAGCTGGGCAGTAGTTTGTGCCAGCTCTAATTTTCTCTTGGGTATGCATTTCTCAATGATATCATAAACTACAAACTGATGCTTTGCAGGGCTCGGAAACCCAAATCACCAAAAAAAGTAAATGCGATAAGAATAATGCAGTGCAGGTGCCGATCACGCTGCGTTAAACCTTGTACCGCAGCTCTGCCTCGATTCCCACCACCCAGTGCGAATCATGGCCCACACGATCTCGATAAACACATGCGGAAGACTAAGCCGGTCAGCGTAAGCTCATTCGCGATTCACTGCTGAGTAGGAGAGGTGAACATCTGCACACGGCCCTTGAGACTGCTGCTCAACTAGAGCGAGCGAGCGAGCGATATGGTTATGAGGAATGGAAGGGGGAGGAGAGGTGCCTGAAACTCTCCGGCTTGGGTTGCCGACACCGTATTAGGCCCAGCAAGACAAGAAGATGCGATAGAGAGTAGAGGGGTAAAGCATTCGTGCAAAGGAGTGGGTGGCAGTGGTAGGAAAGATATACGAAGGAAGAGACGGAGGCGAAAGCTATGCCAGAGAGAACCGATTGAGTGGCCTCAGGGTCCGCGCCACAGGCCCGCAACGCTTTCATTTCGTCTGCCAGTTGGTCGCACGCTTTGGGTGGGTCGTCGGATAACGCGGGTGAGGCATGAAATCGCGTCAGATAACCGATGTTTTGAATGTATTGTTTCTACGTGGACTTCGCCAGGACTCGACTAGTCCGTCGTAAAACCGGGGTTGTCGTTAAACTGGGGAAACGTGACTGAGGTTCCACTGTATATATGTCGCCCCGCGTGGCATTGACCAACGGTGCGCGTACATTGCATAGCCTTCTGCTGAGATGTCTATTTTCACGTTTGGCCGCTCCCCACGGGACAGACTGCTGGCAACTCTTGGGAGGTCATTTGGTGACAGACGACCGGTTTTTGTGGAACACAGTCTCTCTGTCCCGAATGAACGGGCACCACTTCAGCACCTTGGACCGAAAGTGTTTGACCCTATAGTTAACCATGACAGTCAGCCGCGCAGCAATATGCTTTAACCGTACGTGAGATGAAAAGAGGCATTTAACAACCTGTATCCAGTTAAAACAATAATAAAACGCAGCCTTTCATGTTACGCATTGAAACCGACGGAGCCATGTGTATGCGTGCGGTATACCATCACGTTTAGACTCCACTTGGCAGCACCTGTCAGACTTCCTCAAATTTAGTGCCACATTGGAATTATCTGCAGCAGTTCATTCAGAAATTTCTCGTGGTTACCTCACTCTACAAAACGCAGGCTTTCATGGGAGCACTCCACAAAACTCGGCTGTCTGTCCAAAGTGTTCTTGTTGAAGGCGGAAGTATATGTGCTAATGGGTGCATGGGCCCGAAGGTTGGCACTTTCGGGCCCATGCAGGCCCATGCAGGTGTCAGACTATCCTGACAAATGTGACGCACTCCGTTCTGACGTATACGTTCTGCAGCCTCGAGGCAGCGCTTCAGCCTGTCCCTGCACCCCCGGCAGGCGTTTCACGGTAAGCATTGCCTTGCTAAATGTCTAAATTGGGGTAGCTGCCTCAGTGTACCTTTAGCTGACATGTCAAGAAAATATACTGAACACTTAAATAAGTTTCATGTTAACTGCTGGCCCTCAGTAGGCACTCCGGGATCCGAACTATTTTACTAAGCGTGAAATTTCACCAGGGAAAGGTACGTGTTCCGCGGCGCCTGCTCCTAGAGATTTGCGACGACCGTCGTGCTCCGTGGCGGCGATGTCTGTCAGCGCATTCCTGGGCATTCCCGAAACTGGGGGGAGGATTGAACGGGTCACAGCGTAGCTTCAGCTGCGTCTCTCGTGCAGGCAAAACGGCGACTTGTCCCATTTCACGCCTAGGCATGAAAGGAGAAACGTTTTAATCCGTAGCATACCTTGCCGAGTGCCCCCGCAGCCAGGACCGTGTAACGTCCTGCATTTCCACGAAAATGGAGATATCGCGGAAGTTACACCTGTAATGGCTATAATGGCATAAATGAAAAAACCGGTCGAACAAAATTTTTAGAAAATAAAAAACAAGAAAAATATTTAAAAATACGGAAACTGTCAAAACTTATTCCGCATGCCCTTTGCACAATGAAGACTTCGTGAAAGTTCCACCTGCAATCGTTAGAATAACGTAAATGGAGATAATTGGCTGACCGAAATTTTGAAACAATAAAATGATAAGAAAAACATAAAATAATCACGGGAAATGGCCCTGAATTTCCACAATAATGAGATTTCGCGAAAGTTCCACCTGTAATCGTTACAGTAACGCATATGGAGACAAGTGGTCGAACGAAATGTTGAAAAACTAAAAAATGAGAAAAATATTTGAAAAATACGGAAACTGTCTAAACGTATACCGCATGGCATTTCCAGCATAATGCAGATTTCGGGAAAGTTACACCTGTAATCGTTACAGCAGCGTAAATAGAGATAACTTGTTGAACAAAATTTTGAAAACCATAAATAAAAAAATATTAAAAAATACGGAAAATGTCCAAACGTATACCGCATGGCATTTGCACAATGCAGACTTCGCGAAAGTTTCACTTGTAATCCTTATAACTGCGTAAATGAGATAATTGCTTGAACGAAATTTTGAAACAATAAAAAAATAAGAAAAAATATAACGTAATCACGGAGCATGGCGAACCGAGTAACGCCCTGCATTTTTACAATAATGCAGATTTCGGAAAAGTTATAAATCTAATCCTTGTAATAACCTAAGTGAAGATAATTGGACGGACGAAATTCTGAAAAACTAAATAAATAACAAAATGTAAAATAATTATGGAAAATGGCGAACCGTGTAACACCCTGCATTTCCACAATAATGTAGATTGCGCAAAAGTTTCACCTGCAATCGTTACAATAGCGCAATGAGAGATAATTGTTCGGACAGGATTTAGAAAAAAAAACAACAAAAAAACTTGGATGGAGAAAACTCACACTTAAGACAGGCGGCATAAGAATGCTACTCATTAGTAGATAATTCTCTGAATTTCTGAACATTCTTTTTTATTTCGAGCTATTCACACATCACATCCTCCGATAAAATCATCTTGCTCGAGAAACTGCACTCTGTCAGAATGTCCACTATCATTAGAAAACGAAATACATTCAAACCTCGTTAACACGTACCCGTTTAATGTGTAATTTCGTTTTAAAAGTAGTTGCGAAGATTACCCCACCCAGCCCTCATTGCACCCAATGTATTGGCTGCCCTCTTAACTTTAGCCGTAACCACTTACTCCGTGGCACGTCTGGCTTCATCCTTCGTGGCCGTAACCCCTAATTGCCCATCAAACGGTTATTTCGTACTATTTCGTTTCTTGTTCTACACGAACAGGCACAAAATCGGCAAAATCTCAGGTGCGCAGACGCACGACCGGCTTTATAGATAGCGACCTGCTCATGCTCGCAGATTCCGCGTGGCGAATTTGTTATTGCTGGTCTGGTTCTATTTAGTTCTCCCGACGCGACTGCACCGGCTGCCGCTGCATTTAATCCCCATTCCTCTGCTGTTTGCACGTTTGTTCGGCCTGACATCCTTGTTATTCCCTTTTTCTCTCGGTCCGTCTGTCTCAGTCTAATACAGATTCACACTAGGGAAGGACACACCTTCCTGGGGATCGGCGGTGAGCTATAATAAAAGTTTTTAACGCGAAACTCTTACTTAGCCAGGCTGGCGAAAGCGCCATCCCGGCTGGAGTCCACGGAGCGCCCACCCATTCGAATATCGTCCGCAAGAAACTGTCCACAGCTGTTGACCCTTTGCTAACGCGTTCCATGGCATTCCACGCGTTTGGCAGCGCGCGTACATCGGAAGGATTAAAACGAAAATAAATATTCGGCGCATTTCATTCTACTCATGCAACAGAAAAAAAAAAACGAACACGAAGACGCACTTCGAGCGCACTGCTTCAGAAGGTGCATTAAAAGAAAAAAAGGAGGAACAGGAAGAAGCACTAGTGTGGGGTTAACTCCCATTGGCTTACGACGCATAGCACGAGTAAAACAACAACAAAAACAGGTGCGTCGGAAATATTTCGCGCAGTCTTGGCATTCAGCTCCTGAGGCAGTGCAGCAGCGGCATGAATAGTATTTCTTGAAAGAGTAGCTGCTGTCGGTGTGATGCCGAGGTTGTAGATTGTAACAAGGTCGAGAACTAGGCTGATTGATATGCATTCATATCGATGGGACTGCGGAAACCTAATGGGGTGAGAAAAGGACACAACGCGGGCGCTCATCTTGTGTCCCTCTTTTGTCTCCTTAAGTTCGTACTGTTAGGTCACGATGATTGTAGGTTATAGTCGCCTTAAACTATAGGCTGGGCGACAAAACTAGCCGAAAGAAGCGCGTTCCCGAAAGAATGTGCGAAAAGAGTATGCAGTATTTTTGCATCGCACTTTCACTGAACATATCGTACGCGATGGCATTTGTTGTGTACTATTATGAGCAATATGAAAGGGCACACAGGAACCCGTAAAAAAAAAAAAAAAAACACCCTCAGACCCAGCTATCAGTGATACGCAGCGGCCGCCGTCGGAAACAAAGTGGAAAGGGGAACGCTGTTCTAACAGCTGTTCCCCATCCCGCCGTGCGTCTTATCGGCTGTCGGACGATACCATATTATCGGCGAACTTACGTAAGCTGCTGCTTTGTAGAAATGCCAGCGTGGTGGGAGTGCCAACAGTTAGTGGAAGAGCGCCCTCCTTTCGCCCTCTGTTTTTCACAGCGCCATCCGTGTATCACTCCGAGTCTGTTTCGAGGCTGTTTGCCACGCGTTCCTGTGGTCCCTTTCATATTGCTCATACAGATGTGCAAGGCCGACAGGCGCTCGGTAAAGGCAATTTGTTTTCACCAGGTTCCGATTGGTTAGGTACGGGGGCAGTGGCTCAAAAAAGATATCCCGAAGGTAACTCTGGTTCTCACCGCGAGCAATGACCTAAGACGACTGCCCTACTCAACTTTGCCATTTTTGGGGGCTTGTAAGCACCCAGGCAGCGCTTTTACAGTGTGGCGCTCCAGTTTGGAAAACAACACCGCAGCGCCGCTGAAAACGTTGCCATCGATCAGTGCTCCCTTCGCGGAAAAACTACGTTTTCTTACAAGAATGACGGCGCTTTCAAGCACAGAATGGCGCTACTTTGATGTTTATACAAATTCCAGCCTCCACTCTGAAATTTTTCCCGTGCATAGACGAGCTTCGCGTCGAAAGGAAGCCCCTTGATGTAAAGCGAAGTCGGCAAAGTTTCCGCGTGTTTAAATGTACGAAAATGTTGAAAATAAAGAATGCTAGTCGAGTACGCGCATACAATACCAGTTTGGTTTGCTTGCGTACCTTGGCGTTTGCATAGCTAAAAACAGGGATAGAATTAATCGTGAATTCTCGTTGCTGGCCGGTATATTTAGGTAGTGATCGGTAGAACCGGCATTGGTTGATACGACCGCTACATTTTATGCGAGCAGTGGCAGGCCCCACTGCGAGCGAAGCGAAGCCGGCGAGTTTGGGGATTCAACATAGCCCCATCTGACGGAGCGATACACGGCAATTTTTCAGCACGCTGGCTCACATTATCGCCAGCAGCGATGGGCAGGTCGCTATCCATAAAGCCGGTCGTGCGCAGACGTTCGATGCTCGAGCTGCGACGCCAGGACGACAGTCGCCATCGATAGTGAATTTAAAACAATGTCACCATGACGTATTTCTTGTTCATACAGCCGTTGCCAATTGCAGCGCCCAAAAGCATGGCCTTCGAGCTTAGCTTCCGGTAAGGCCACCACGACGGCAAGTGAAGATGACAGATTTTTTGCTGCCTTCCCGCAAATAAAGCCTGAGTGTGCGTGTTTGAGAGCACCGTGTCGTAGTTCTTCTCCGACTCGTCAGTAGCCGCTAAACTGGCATTGGTGGTTAATCCGTATATCGCTTAGTGCACACTTAAATGTCGTTCCCGGCCGACTACGTATTAAGGGGGTCTGACTGTAGTTTCTTCTGCAATTCCTTGTGAATGCTCCTTGCAATGAAATGGCGTGGCGCAGGCGGCAATTGCGCTACAGGCGCTGGAAGATGGACCTCACGCCATGCTACACGGACCTGCCATCGAAAGAAGCATAAAGCAATCATGCGTAAATTTCGTGTTTCCCCAAAAAAGTCGCTCTCGTGTGAAACACAGGCCATAAAGAATGTTGCTTGGTGTTTCACACGGGAATGACTTGCGAAATACATGCTACAGCTTAGTGAAAAATGAATTACTTTCTATGATATTTATAATATGAGAATGAGTGGCCTGTCCTATGGCCTTGCACGAACGGCTGCTTAGTGGCACCGGACTATAATTGTTTTTAAAATGCACATCCCCGAACTTGTGCAACGGGATCAATTCCCGATCTTCCATTAATGTGGAGCACAAGACACTTAAAGTTATTGAGCCAAAGCCAAAACTTTGATCAAGATCAATATACTCTCGTACTACCTAAAACATTCAGTTTACATTATTCGAAATTTTCATTTTCCTAATTACCCACTGAAAGAGTCAATATCAAAAAGCAATCGTTTCCATGTGTGGAAGCATGAAAACTTTGATAATCAGGAAAAAAAGTTGGGTGCTTATCTGCTCCTTTCGTTGCAAATGTCGACAAAAGAAGATAGTCTTTCGTCGACATTTGCCAAGTAAATGCCTCCCTTCGCTTTCCCGCGCACCTCTCATGCTGCTCCTCTCCCATCGCACTCCTCCCAAGGTAAACACGCTGGAGGTTTTGATAAACTCAATGTAAATTTACTGCGTTCCACTGCTCCAGGCCATTCAAGGAGGTACGGCGGAGACGCGCGAGAATCGAGGCGCCTTACTTCAACGTTTATAGAACCGCGTTGTCTTTACGTGCGCTCCAAGCGGAACGTGGAAGCTATCTAGTTGAACCATTCGCACCTGTTGCCGTTTGATTTCTTAAAATACCGCCAGAAGCTATACTGGCGCTGGCGACAGCAGGCGATAGAGTGAATGTTTTTTTTTCTGCAGTATTAGAAGTAGATGTATTATTTCATTTGCTCTCGCAAAAATCTTTTTAAAGGAACATTGCAAATACCACTTATGTATTGATTTTATGCCTCACATTTGCGTAATGTTTTGTTCTTGTTCAACAATGTTCACAAGTATGGACATTTGTCACCGGACTTAGGCGTTTAGATATGGCTGCGGGTATATGAACCTACCGTACAACTTCATTTTCACTTTGGCCAGGTGGCTGAATCGAGTTACTGACAGAAAGACAGACTAATATTTCCGCGTTTAAGTAGCCCAGGATAACCGTCTTTAATAATAATTATGAGAGAAAAAGATGTGTATATACGCAGTACAAACGCCGAAGCTTCGAGTTTAGCGGGGAACACGATAGCGTTACCGGGGCCCTTTCGCGTCGGTGATTAAGAAGGCTCTGTTGTGCGCCGCACATAGATATACGGAAGCTCATCAAGGACGCGTGCATAAAATGCAATCGCTCGCTACGGCGCATTACACCGTAGCGCTAACGTAACCGTACCCCTTTGCGGCGCCCACGACCGCTGAAAACTTTCCGCTCCTTCTCGCACCCTATCTGTTGTGGCAGCAGCGCCTTACGATCTCCGATGTTTCAGTGGAGGCCGCAAGGTGGTGCTACGGGATTTTTCTCTGGCGCAGATTTCTCGCTGATGGTCAACATCGCCGACAGCACGGCCAATTTATGCGACACGTTGCCCTTAGCTATACGCACGCTTTAATATGAAAACTAAGCTTGTCTTCACCAAAGTGTTATCCGGCAGTCGAGTTCTGTTAGTGGTGTGCGACGTTAGTGGAGCATAAGCGCTCTCACATTATAGTTCCATGACTGAAACGTTTGCAGTGTATTCTGAAGTGTTAACCTTATAAATGAGCGATTGAGATTCTGAAGTGGGGGAGGGGATACTATCTTTGATTAAACACTGCCCGATGTGCGTGGGCGCTTCTCGATTTTCTCTGCGCAGGCAAGTAAAAGTGATCGTCTGTTTACTTTTCTGCTTCCTCGTCATGCTGCTGTGTGCCGTGGGATACTTCATACTCGCCCTACTGACATACAGTACGTGTTCGCAGTATGCTCTCTTTTCGCGGATTTCACGCGACGCTACACCACTCACCCGGCTTAATAAATGGCAAGCAATGCTAAAGATTGCTCTTAGCAAATACCACTGAGTTTGGAACCCGGCTTTGTCGTAACACCTATCCCAATATATATTTTATTTGTTCTTCATTTGCTTATGTGTTGCTGTGTAGACGGAGATTACGAAGCGTCCAAACTGAGTGAAACAAAAGACGAACTCTAATGTATTACGCAGTTTGGAGTAAATAGGAGTCAAATAGGTCGTAATCGTAAAGTTCAACTTACGATGAGGACGCAGTGACCGATAGTTACGCTCATTTACTCATTGGTGGTTGTTCATTTTTCCGTCGAGGCAAGCATAAAGATAATGCATCAAAATAGATTTTGTTCTGGTACCTAGTATTTTAAGATCGGTGTTTGTGCACCGGTTGCGCAGTTTAACTTGGATGATTGTTGGTGCCTTTCGAACTCGAAAAACAGCACGTGGTTTATGAGGGACTGTTTCTAACACTCCTGCATGTCCCTTGCAGCGACGACCAACACAACTTCGCCCAACATGACCACATCGACCGGCGTTACCACTAGCACAGCACCGTCAGGGGCAGCTACATCAGAAGAACCAGAAAGACCCCCACGCCGCACAACTCCAACAAAACCACCCTATAAAACAAGAGGACCAGCAGTATCACCGCCAACAACACCACCACGCAAAACAGCTTCAACTACAACATCATATAAATCAAGAGGACCAGTAGTATCACCACCAGCAACATCACCACGTAAAGAAGCTTCAACAATACCACCCTATAGAACAACAGGACCAGCAGTATCACCGCCAGCAACACGACCCCCTAAAACACCTCCACCAAGACGATCAGATACACCAAGACCAGCAACATCACCGCCAGCAACATCACCGCCAGCAACGTCACCATCACCAAAGGTGGATCAAGGCGCCCCCCTAGGTATTGTATTTTTAGAGCTCAGTTTATCAACGAAATTGTGTGCTGGCGTAGGCTATGCCACGCATTTGGAGCATACAAATGTAAATGCATTTCTATCGGCCCAATAAAGGGGGTCTATCTGGATAGAATAGCAATTGGACCCATGTAGGTACAATCTAGATCGCACGAGCCAGTTTTCTGTCTTTCAAAGAACTAATTCCTATTTCTCCATAAAGCGTGTAACAAACTAAAATTCATTATTTTTTTCATGGCGGGTTTAAAGCAGTGATAAGTATATCTTACATCGTGGGTCGGAGGCACAGCTCGCCTGGTTGGATACGCATCCCTCAAGCACTTTGGCCTCCTATAGATGATATCTCGCGCTGCCACGAAAGGCGTTTGCTGTTTCTCTGATGGGGAAGCTAAAATATTCGACGGTTCCTTCCCTGTACCTTTAGGTTGGGATAATGTGCTTACGATAAGCACTGTTGCAACCGTGTCATCCAACCGCTGACACTGCAGTTGTTGCGTACGGGTGGGCCGAGCCGAACCGAGCTCCATGGCCTCCGACATGCGTGTGGTAGCGTGTATGATGCGAGCGACCAGCCGCTGTTGCAGCCGTGAAGAAGTCCAGAAGCCGTAGGCTAACGTAACTGTTTACTTCATAGCGACAGGTGAGCCGAAGCCAAAAAACAATGCCCCGACGGGCGAGGTTACAATACAGGACTCGAGCAGAGTGACAGCATGGATTCGCTGCTCTCACAAGAAAGGGTTATAGTGCTTGCGGGGCTTCTATTTATACCCAAAAGCGGTAATGGTCAAAACGCCAACAAGCGGCAACACACCACGAACGTCACAGACACACACAACGCTCTTTCCAGAGTTCGTGAGCAGTCGATAGCCTCGGCGCACGTTGAG
This sequence comes from Haemaphysalis longicornis, assembly GCA_013339765.2. Taxonomy (NCBI): domain Eukaryota; kingdom Metazoa; phylum Arthropoda; class Arachnida; order Ixodida; family Ixodidae; genus Haemaphysalis; species Haemaphysalis longicornis. The sequence goes on from CM023453.1 coordinate 60,680,520, forward strand.
TCCAGGAGAGGGGCGAGAGGAGGAATCCGCTGCGATCACGGGGCCTCTGTGTCCTTGAAGCGCGTTGAGACGTGCCTCGCCGGGCCGGCAACCATCGAAGTTTGAAACGCGCCGAAAGCGAAGCGTCTGGCTCGGGCTTGTCGAGACGTGAAAGTATGATTCACCGACAGGATGGTGCCTGTTTTCAAAGGCGCACGCAGTGGCTTCGCCGCACAGCCGAGGAGTGATGCGGGAAAGTAGTGCGGCGGGCCGATTCGTAACAGCTTCTCCGCCTGGGTTCGAGATCCCTGGGGATAAGGGTCTTCAACCGTTGTCCAGAGGGATGCTTTCGAAGTGAAGTGCTCGGCAGACGCTCGACTCCAGGCATGGGCTGTACGACACCATGCTGGAGCTTCACCGGACCGGTCACTGGACGAGTAGTAGCTCCCCAAAAACGTCTCTGGCTTGGGGAGGCAAGCAGCAGAACAACACAGGAAGAGAAAACCGCATCGCCGGCAAGTGCGAAGACAAATCCACACTGAAGATGTACCAGGCTTTTAGTTGCGAAAAAATACGCGAATAACTAACTACACTAGTTATGTTTAGCCCAGCAGTACTTTAGACAAGCACAAACCTGAAAGGTGACATTTCGCGTGATTGGAAATGTCCCACACAAAAAGAAATTTATACGTAAAGGGCGAAACCTGCTTCAGGGAAAACAATGCAATTGAGAAAGTCAGGCGTCTACAGGCCACTTCTCGCGCTGAGAGCTGCGATTTGAGCTCTCGTTCATTGCCTTGAGCTTTCCCCGTTTTGTACCGTACTTTAGGTGTCCCCGCTCTCTGAAAGCGACTGCGACCGGTCGAGAGGACATCGGCCTTCTTCCGAGACGTGTCTCGAGCGCGCGGAGAAAACTGCCCTACTTTCCACCGCTCGAGCAAGGCGTGCGCTTTCGTTCTCGGCCGCTGCGTGGTCCACTGAGACCCGGGCAAAGCGGGCGAGCGGCGCTGCCACTCGTCAAGCGCGCATGAGAGTTCTTGCCGCATTTGTTTGCGACACTGTCGGCAAGCGAACACCGCTGGGTGTTTTCGCTCTCCTTTCCGGCTGTCAAGGCCAATTTAGGCACGGGCGGCCCGGTCTCAGAAGACGGCTCAACCCCAGGCGACACCGGAATGGCTACGTGCTCGGCTGGCCGTTGCCTGACATCGAGCATTCTGAGTTTCAGGTGGAACTCTAGCGACTCGCTCCGTTCGGCGCCGTCACTACGCTTAGCTGCACCGTGAACATCGTTCAGTGTGTCAACTGCAGGCTCTGCCCAAGCGTTGCTAGGTTCTCGAACTCGCGTCCGGAGAAACACCCTTCGTTTCAACGGACTGCTGTTGCCTCCTTCCGCTAACGTCCCGGTTGAGGCTTTCCCGCGGAACGCCGTTAGCCTGCGAACTGCGCGCGTTCGGGTCGGTAGCCGTTTTCAAGGCCTCCCGTGAAGCCGAGCACGAGCACGCTGACACATCTCCGCTCAAAGGGGCCTTACACACACTTACTTACGCTGCCCTCTGTCGTGAGCCTCGGGAAAATGCCCCATACTCGCTTTCTATCTGAGTCTCGCCATTCCTCACAGAGGTTGCGATACTATCGTTACATGAGCGCTTCGCAGCGAGTCCTAGCTTGTTTCTTTTCTCGGCAATTTCTCGAAATTGTACCCCTTGTCGCGTAACAGCTGATCCGACCTGTTCGAGAATAGGTACCTGTACTCCGAAAGAAGTTGTGGGGATACTGCTGCCTGCGTGACAAGTTCACCAAACGCACCTCCGATGCTGACCTTAGCAATCGGCAGGCGCACGTTTCGTGCTCCTACGGCTGGCTCACCTAAACACACTGCCCTGTTAGCTGATCCGGTTCAACGTACGAAGGGTGGACCATGTCTACCGTCGACGCGGAGTCACGAAGAACTCGGCACGGTTTACTATTGACGACTTGCTCACGTACGAACGGCTCTAGAAACTGCCTGCTGTCCTCACTCTGATGTAGTACGTGAGACGAGTTTTCCTTTCTTGGAACTTGCAGCGAAATGTCCCGTCTCGCCGCGGTTGTAACACGTAGCCTGTTTGCGCGCTTCAAAAGCTTTCTTTCTGCGCTGCTCCTCATCGTCTTGTGCTCTCTTTTCGTTTTCGTGGCCAGTTTCTCTATCCCCGAAAATGACTTCCCTTGCTCCACCGTCTTCCTGGGGAGCTCTGCCTTTCGGCCCTGACTTATTCAGCCTCGGCCTGAACTCTTTTGGGCCGTCTTTCGGCCCCTGCGCACGTCGACGTGCGACGAACTCGCCGGCTAGCTGAGCTGCCTGATCCACAGTATTTACCCCTGGCCTATCTTGCACCCAGAGTCTCAGGTTTTCTGGTAGACGGCGGTAAAACTGCTCAAGACCGAAGCACTCAAGTACCTTGTCTTGCTCTCCGAAAGCCTTTGCCTCTTTGAGCCACTCCTCCATGTTTGCCCTCAGCTTGTAGGTGAACTCCGAGTACGACTCGCCCTTAGCTTTCTCGGCTTCACGGAACTTCTGGCGAAACGCCTCTGCTGACAGCTTGTACTTGACTCAACTTGACTTTCTCGAAGTCCTCCGCCTCCTCCTTTGGAAAGCGGGCCATTACGTCAGATGCCTCACCTGTCAAAAGCGTAAGCAGCTTTTGCGGCCACCAGTCTCGGCTAAACTGGGCCCTCTCGCACGTACGCTCGAAGTTGACAAAAAAAAAAGACCGATGTCTTCTTCCTACCTTGTAGGGTCGCATTAGGTCACACATTCGCAACGTAGGTCGCTCAGACGCCGCAGACGGCACGCTTGGCGCCCTGATGTCACTCTGACGTCTAGGTCGAGACGCCTCGACGTCTAGACGCTTCATCTCCAGCTCGTGCTGTCGCTTTTCGAGTAGGAGCTCATGCTCTCTCTCTCGTCTCTTTTCCTCCTGTTGTTCCTGTTCCTGCCTCTCGCGTTCCTCACGCTGGCGCTCAGCCTCTGCCCCTGCAGCCTGACGTTTAGCTGTCTCCCTGTCATTGATCAGCTCAATGCACTCAGACAGCTCGCCATCGTCAGCCCCAACAGCGAGTATCAGCTGTATCAGCTCTGGCTTTCTCAGCGCGTCCGTAACATCAAAGCGCAACTCCTTTGCAAGCTCCAACAACTACGGTTTTTTCAACCCCTTCAAATTCATGGCCGGTCTAGAGTGCTGCTTTCCCACTGCTCCAAAAACGTTTGCGCGAATAACCCACGCGACAAAAACACACGCCCTACCAGCTATCCTCAGAAGCCTGGTAAAACTCAGTGAAGAAAACTCCCGCACTCACCCTTGACCGCCGTGAAATCTGCGAAGTCCGAAGCCGCCTTGACGTCCGTGTTGTTGGATCTTGCACTGCTGGCTCCAGGTGTTACGAAGTTGCCATCCGACCGCTGCCAACCAGTTGTTGCAACCGTGTCATCCCACCGCTGCCACCAGTTGTTACGTACGGGTGGGCCGCGCGGAACCGAGCTCCGTGTCCTCCGACAAACGTGTGGAAGCGTGGTGAAGCAAGCGGCCAGCCGCTGTTGCAGCCGTGAAGAAGACCAGAAGCCGTAGGCTAACGTAACTGTTTACTTCATAGCGAGAGGTGAGCCGTAGCCAAAGAACAATTCCCTATGGGCGAGGTACAGGACTCGAGCAGAGTGACAGTACAGTACATACAGGACAGTACAGGACTCGAGCAGAGTGACAGCATGGATTCGCTGCACTAACAGGAATGGGTTATAGCGCTTGCGGGGCTTCTATTTATACCCAAAAGCGGTAACGGTCAAAACGCCAACAAGCAGCAACAGGCCACGAACGTCACAGACACACACAACGCTCTTTCCAGAGTTCGTGAGCAGTCGATAGCCTCGGCGCACGTTAAGTCCAGGAGAGGGGAGAGAGGAGGACTCCGCTGCGATCGGGGGGCCTCTGTGTCCTTGAAGCGCGTTGAGACGTGCCGAAAGCGAAGCGTCTGGCCCGGGCTTGTCGAGACGTGAAAGTATTTTCACCGACACGATGGTGCCTGTTTTCAAAGGCACACGCATTGGCTTCGCCGCACAGCCGAGGAGTGATGCGGGAAAGTACGGCGCGGGTCGATTCGTAACAGCACATTATCCGTTTCAATAAGCCCGTTTCGAGGCGCCGTATTCAAACGGTGGCTAATAATTGAAGGCGATCACTTTATGGCATCGCGACCTGCAAACATGCAGCACCAACGTGCTATTTACTCGATGATCTGTTGCTCGTCTTGCATTTTTTGCTGTGAGTCATATCTTATTATGATCGACAGGGAACATTATGTACAGTGCAAGAAGTTCGAAACATGAGCATAGCAACCGATAACGGTGTTACGGCATATTTTGTGGAACTGCAAAGACGGCCTTGGTATAGGTTTGCAGTTATTTCCCAGTAGCTGCACCGAAAAGAGCGACGGGAGCGGACCTAGAGTGGCGCGCGTCATTAAATGGACCCTGCAACACTTTTTTCAACTTTCTTTCTAAATCCTAAATGCTTTCAGAACGCAGCCAAGAAACCTATCTAGTATTTCGAACTGACGATCACAAAGTGCCTTAACCAAAATGTATTGCTCTAAGGTTTTCCTCTTTCCTCAAAAAACTTGCTCGCACGGATTTTCTCTTTCCGGTACTTGACGTTGTTCGCGCGCTCTAATTACGTCAATCGAGTGGTGTCCAGGCTATTGGCTGGCTTCTTTTCAGTTTATGCAGTGAACGTACTTGATAGCCATCTTAAAAAGAAAGCAAACAAAAGCAAAGCAGAAACTTAAAAAGCGTATCTGCTGCGATAAGCAAATAACACGATGCTGCTGTAGGCTGGCGATAACTACAGCATTGGAAACTGCTAGGGCTCAGTACAAGCACAAGATGAAAAAAAGAAGTATAGAAGGTCCGAAGCGCTCTGCACCGGCTCCACGCAGTTTTCGCCGAAAATGCGGTAATTCTTTGGGGCACGTGTATCTCAATTATACCACCGTCTTCAGCTGGTCTTTGCCGCCATTCTGACAGCTCGTGTGGACAAGTTGGTGAAATATTTAGCAAGATACATACATACTACGCCAGCCCCTGGCTTACGCTTAGTGTAGACCTAGCACTGGAGTTGTCATGCAAGACACAACCAGCAGCGGCGACGAATCCACCTCTGTGAATGCAGTCGCAACCAACTCAACCTCGACCTACAATGAGATGGATTCAGCTCAGATGGAAGAAGGCGAGAGCCTCCGAATCAAGATGAGCTACATGATTTCATCGAGATGGTATCCAAAGCTCAAAGACGTCGTCAGCGGAAAGCAACCGCGTCTGACCTCATTTCCACACCCATCTCGTCATCAACCATGCCGCCACCTTTCCAAGCAGTAACGCCTGCTGTGAAACCCAAGCCTTTCTAAAGACGACTTCAAGCTGGTGCTAAGACACCAAAAACGACTAGCTCTGGGAGACATTCCCTAGGTCGAAATCTCCTTGACCTTGCTGAACGCAATAAACTCCACGTGGCGTCAGGCAAATCTTCGATTACGCGTGGACGTCACGCAAAACATAGGTACAGTCAGTACCCCGTCATCGGAGGCAGCGAGGTTGCTCAGCCAAGCCACATTCGACAAGAAGCAATACCCTGTTCAACTGTACAGACTTGCACCGGACGACTGTATCAAAGGAGTCACTCGTGGCGTATCCGCAAAATTCACAGAAACCGAAATTCTTAACAACATTGACCGAACGGTGGACGAAGTACATACTGTCAGATGCATCGGAACCTCCTCCACGGTAATCATCACCTTTGCTGGCACCAAAGTTTGTTACGCGGTACAGCTATACGGAGCAGAATACCCTTGCTCTGTTTACAGAAAACAAATCCGGTCTGCGGCACGTAACACAAGGTTGGACATCGAACGACAGCCTACCCTAATCCAGCGACTTCGGCGTGCCACGTCTGTGGCCTCTAAAATCCACAACCGGAACACTCCTGCAACCCTACGTGCAGCCTGTACGGCGGCTCCAAACTCACAGGGTCCTCGGGGTGCACTAAACGCTATGCGGAACCCTTCGTTCTCAGGCAACGACGACTCCGCCAGGCACGGAGTGAATCGTCCAGGATATCGCAAGACCGATCGCCACATGGCAGTCGCTCACGAGACCGTTAATCTACGCCTGCCGCACAGAACCACTACCGTTCCAGAAGCAAGGCCAGCGAGGTCCTTATGCACCACGTCACCTGGGGATTAACAGAACCGGGCGGCACAAGCTGGGCTCAGATGCTTTCTCCGACAGCTCAACCCCAATCCTTACCACCCCTTCCTACCAAAACTAGACAAAATACAACCCCCTGCATGAAGTGGAGAAAGCTAACCCGGCACCTTGAGGAACAAACTGCCTTAATTATGCCTCTTCAGGCCCGTCTTGAGGCCCTTGAGATCTCTCAAAGTTTTGTCAATGGGAAACGCAAGAAACCCAATCCTCCTCCTGCCACCTCATCCTACCCCTAACTCCTCTGCTCGGCACAAAGAATCAGAATCAACGGCCCTTCCCAAAATTGAAGATACGCTCTCCCAGCTCACACGCCAGCTAAGTGGAATAACTCAAGAAATTCAACTCATGCGCCTAGAAAATCAGAGCCTTCAACAAGAACTCCAATCTCTACGGGCTGACCGATGTTCCCTCCGAAATAAAATCCGCATTCACAGCCCAACCACATATTAACCAGACCTCACCTGGGACCTTGACACTCATCGCACCGAACCCCCCAGTTAAAACGTTACTCGTGCCCACAGAAGAGCGTAAGTCCGATGCAGTCCTCGCTTCCCGACTCCAGGATGCCAGGGACACGGCCTCAAGCTAGCTTAACCACCCTGCTTCAATGGAATTGTAGAGGCATCAAACAGAAAAAAGCGGCTTTCCATCAATTCATCTGTACCCTCAACCACAAACCAGTTGTTATAGCCATTCAAGAAGCCAATACGTGCATAAAATTACCTGGGTACATATCGTATGGATCCATCACCACCTACACAACTTTAACCTTTGTCAATAAGGCCGCAAAATCTGGTCATCACATCAGACCGCAGCATGGATGTAACAATACCTTTCTGGAGCTTCTCTTCCCGTCCACAAAAACCAAGTCCCGAGTTTTCATACTCAACAGATATTGTCATCTACCCAAAAATGACCCGACAATAAAGCCACGATCCAATGATGCCATGGAAATCGCCAAAACAGACCTCTTTTTATTGTAGGGGATTTCAATGCCGCTGATCCTCACTGGGGCTACCACTACAAAAACCAGTGGGGCTCCCTTCTGGCCAATATTGTCGACGACCTAAAGCTACTGCTGCTCAACCATCCCGATTCACCAATCCGCACTGGTACAAGCGTCACCAGGGATACTACCCCCGATCTTTCATTTTTTGGGTTCCCTAACATATCCTGGTTTCTCCCAAAGGAAAACGTTTGGCCTGATCACGACCTTGTACTAATAACAATTAAAAACCACCACTAAATTGCTCAGCTGGGGGTGGCACGCCTTACCAACTGGGATGCCTTCACAAAAGCAATTGCCTCCAAACCTAAGGACCACAGTCAGCCCCTATCAGCATGGATTTATGATTTGCTTCAAATTTTAAACTGAACAACCAAAACCTATCACACCCTTGGTGTCGACCGGAAACAAGTAAGGCTTTGGGAGGAATGACGTAGCATCACCAAGCGCTAAAAGCGACAGCGGCACAACCTCAAACTGTGTCTCCGAATCGCTCTTCTAAATCAACAAGCAACGGAGTACGCCAACTATCTTTCAAAAGAAAATTGGCTACAGCGGTGTGACAGCCTCCAAGGTACCCTGACAACCAAAAGAACTTGGCAACTGCTCCGGCATCTTATAGAGCCCCACACCAATATGAGCCAGTCTCATCAAGCACTTACCCAAACTGTTCATTCTTTCAACGGCTCTTCTTAAGTCCTTATGCGCTCCTTGGAGACTAAATACCTCCACACAGCCAGAAAGTTTGCGCCTCTCCCTACGCAGGCCGGCCGAATCCGAAACTTATCAGGATTTTCAAATTTACGAACCCCGCGCATCTCTTTCCGTATGCAACAAAAACAGCCCCCGGGCCCGGGTCATGTGACCTACCGTCTTTTAGTCAACTTAGATGATGACTCAATGGAACATCTTATGCAGCATATTAACGCCCATTGGAAATCCGGAAAACTTCCCCCACGATGAAAAACGGCGGAGATCTGCTTTATCCTGAAGCCTCACAGGTCCCCCCACCTCGACAACCTTCGTCCTATTTTTTCAACATTTTGTGTGAGTAAATTGGTGGAAGGCATGTTACTCCGACGTCTACAACCATGCCTAGAAGCCAGGTATATCATCCCAAATACTATGTATGGTTTCCGAAAACATCTGTGGACGCAAGGCATCCTCCTTCGCCTAAAGGAAAATTATCGGACCGGCCTCCCGAAAGTCGCCTCGAGCCGTTCTTTCAGGGCCTAAGGGAGCTTTCGATAACGTCTCTCCTTTTGCACCATCCTCTTCCGTCTCAACGAAACAGGTTGCGGCTTGGGTACTTACTCCTACATTGCCGATTTTCGCACCCACAGACAGGCGATTCTAAAAGCAGGCGATCCCATCACCCATCCCATCTGATCCCATCACCCTAGGAGATCGAGGCACTCCTCAAGGTTCAGTTCTTTCAGCTTTACTTTGTAATATCGCTCTCCTAGACCTCCCTCGTCTGTTTAAAGCCATTCCCCGTGTTCATCACGCACTGTATGCGGATAATAATACCATTTGGACTGACACGGGTTCTTTAGGCGAAATTCAAGACACCCTTCAAAGAGCCACTGACACTGTGAAACAATATGCCTCATAAATTGGCCTTCGCTGTTCCATCATTGTACGAAAAAGTCCCCCTGCTTGCAATAGGGAGTCAGTTCAAATTACCCTCGATAATCAGCTTATATGTCCCAGACCTACACTCAAGGTACCTGGTGTTAATATCTAGGCCGATCAACGGAATGATCAGTCAGTATCCAAGCTCGCCATACAATTCCCTCGAGTCAGCCACATGCTTCGCCCCAGCTCCAATCGACATCGCGGCATGAAGGAGGAAAACCTTCTCCAGCTTCTCCGTGCTTCCTCATATCACGGGTCATCTACGTCACCCCCTACCTAACTCTCAGCAAAAGTGACAGCGAAGACGTTGATGGCCTCATCCGCAAAGATATAAAAAAGCTTTTAATATTCTTATGCCACCGAGGCAACTAAACTGCCCAATTAGGCATTCACAACTCTGTATCGGAAGTCGTCAAAGGGCTTCTTTCCAGTGAACGCCTCCGTTTAACTCAAACACCAACAGGGCTGGCACTTTTACAGGACCTCAAAATGTCAACTCCTCAGACCACGCACAGAAAGCCTTTTCCCCATAATTGGCGTCATACCACTTATATCCGCCCTCTTCCCAGAAACATGCATCCCACTTAGCACTCAGGTCGTCGCCACGCTCATAGCCAAGCCAAATCTACGGAACAATCCTAATGTTTAATGCCCAGGTGCTAGCACTTACTCCATGCAATCCCATCACTTGGCCATGGTAACCACCAAAGACAAGATCGTCACCCGCGCGTCAATCAAGACCACATCTATCTGGGCCGCGAAAAAATTTGCTGTGGCCCTGGCCATCACTCAAACTCCCGCAACGCTTGTAATTACGGACTGTCAAGCCGTGTGTCGCAGCCTTATAGCAAGTTACGTGGTCTCTTCTACGTGGAAGGTCCTGGCTCAACACGCCCCCAACATGAAGATCGACATTGTGTGGACTTCGGGACACTCCGCACTAACGGACAATAATTTTGCCCCTAGACAAGTCTTCGAACTCTCCTTCCGGGCCTCTGAGGAAACAACAAGTCTCATTCCCCTGCTCACATTTCAAGACATCACCCAACATTACCGCAATTCAAGACATTTTCCACCTCCTTACCCGCAGCTTACTAAAATGGAAGATGAAATACTCCGGAGGCTTCAGACAACCACCTTTCCTCACCTAACCTTTCCGAACTGCTAAAACTGTCGGCGTAGATAATACATGATCTCATTGGCCAACGCACGGAAAACCTGAAGCGTACCTGAAGCGAAATTCACGCGCATCACCGAAAATAATGGCGTTCCCTTGATTAAAAAATTCACGCATCTCCACGAAGTGAATCATGACGAGTGCGCAAAGCACTGGGGATCGTTCTTACCGTAAATCACCCGTGGCATTGCCCACTCGCGCATGTAAATGAGTGACAGCGCCTGTGTACAGTATATACAATTCCGAGCCAATCCAATTCGATACAATTCAATTTAATCCAATCCAATTCAATGAATTTCAGTCTAATCCAATCCAAGCCAAATCCAATCTAATCCAATCCAATGCTCCTTGCGCATGCGCAACACTGTGTACAAGGACGCGAAGGGACAAGCCACGGACAAAGCGAAAGCGAAGTCCTAAGGTGCTTCGCCCCTAATACACGATGGATTTGTTTTTACGATGGCAAATAAAAAGGTCTGATGGAAGCAACACTAACAAAGGAGCTGGTGCTGTTCCACGCAGAACAAAAAACAAAAGGCAAAGAAAAATGCACGCTGTGCCAACAGACGGCGAGCAAGCACTGTGACGCGGGAAATACGAATCGAAGGGAACAAACCTTCATTATATTAATGGAAGAGCGATAGGGGTGAACAGCGTCAGAAGTGCTTGGGTAGGTGTAAGTACAGAGGCCAGGATAGTACGCACCACGGGCGCCAGAGTCTCTCGTCATGCGTACAAGCAAGCAGATGCTATGCCAATTTTTTATTTTTAACAGGATAGGCCAACTACCTCAATATCATAACTCCCTTAGGTTTAGACGTGTACGCGTTACAGAAGTGAATAAATTGCTGTGCTCATTAGTCGTTGCAACCTCGAAAAGCACGTTAACCTTTTCTGAGGCTTGGATATAACGCAAATGTAGCTGTTCTTGCTTTCTGGGTGGTTCTACAGCCAAATAGGAACACCCTGGTATTGTCCTTAAAGGGGCCATGGAAACAAAATGGACGTTTGGTTCATTGAAAAGATTGCCTCGTTCGAATCATGCTGACGCCACTTTTAACTGAAACTTCGCTCAAATAAGCTGTACAATTAGCAAAAAAGGAAGTGGCAATGCGACCCAGTAGCTCATTTCCCGCAACAGAACCTACGATGTCATACCAGCCAGCTCTGCGATTGGCGGAGGCTGGAAAAAGAAAACGCAAATTTGGCAGAACTTATAAGCTTGCCCAACGAGCTGTTTGCGCTAACATTTAGGGCACATTCATTTTATATCGGTAAGAATGGTGGGACAAACAGTGGAAGTTACGAAAGCACATGTAAACATAGAAGTACCGATGCGTACTGCTGTTGGTACTGAGCGCGCTATGCTTCGTTTAGATGCACATCACTGCGGGGCTTTGCGGTTGTCTCAGACGACACTGGCCGACTGACGCAAGCAGATCTTACGTGACCGTATTGTCGAGCGAGCACCATGTTCCACGGAACGATTATTTTCCCAATGAACAAAAATAAGCCAGGTGTAAATACGGTCACAAACAAACCAGAGGTCAAAAACGGCTTTCCGCGGTGTGGTGGCGCCATCTAGGTTGACCAACAGTAAGCTAGTCTCCGCTCCACATCAAGTTCAGCTGGAAGACCTGTTCTACCAACGTCGTCTAAACGCACGTTTTGGCGCGAGAATAAAAATTTTAGCTGAAATTGATTATTCCCAGTGAATAAAGCATCCCTTCTTGCTTCCGGAGAAGCGCTCGGGGCACTATAGAAGACAAAATATTTCGAATAAAACGTGCTTGTATTTTTTCTCCATTACCCCTTTAGGTGCTATTCACAGATTAAAAGAGCAGTGTATTACTATTGGCTTTCTGAAAACTTAAAGCTTTAGCTTTGTCTGGCTGACGCTTCTTTCATCCACGGGGCTTTGCGTTTCAATGAGGCGATGAAGCTGCGTTTTGAGACGTTAGCACTGTTCGCAGCATGTGTTGAAAGTCACGCTTCAATACCAAGAAGCGCGGGAACGTACCGAATTATTCGTAAGACACGGAAATTCTTCGGGTTTTGCGTCTTTTCTTAACTGTCCCTTTCGAATGCCACATTTCCTCGTTGACGGCAGCCAGCCAGCCGTCTCTACCGCTTACATTATACACCGGGGCGTGGACCCCGTGAAGCCCGTTCTGTGGCTTTTTTTCCAATGGTTCCCAACATGTGGATGCTGAAATAATGAAAAAAAAAATTGATTGATTGATTTTGTAATTATCAGTGGTGCAAACGAGGAAATGTGCATACGGGACTTAAATGTGCCTGTACTTTTTCATGAACCCTGTGTTCGTGCATGAGACGTATACCAGACCGCAATGTTTACATCTTACTCGCGTAATTTGTGTTCCTGTGAGCTTATGTATGTATGCGTGCGTGCGTGCGTGCGTGTGCGCTAAACTGCACATCGTGATTCACTGCACTTCCACACCAGTACTTCCACTTCATTGTTTCTACTGTGCGTCGCCCTGTAATTCTAGTGCGCCATTCAAGGAAGGCCTAACTAACTAACTAACTACCTACCTACCTACCTACCTAACAAACAAACTAAGTAACTAACTAACTAGCTACCTACCTACCTACCTACCTACCTACCTACCTACCTACCTATCTACCTACCTACCTACCTACCTACCTACCTACCTACCTACCTACCTACCTACCTACCTACCTACCTACCTACTACTACTAACTAACTAACTAACTAACTAACTAACTAACTAACTAACTAACTAAATAAATAAATAAATAGAAAGCGTAGGCTGGGTTCATTAAAAAAATACTTTTTCTGGATAATTCATCCTGAAACGTTCCGTATATATAAGGTCACAGTTATTGGAATACGGAGTTCTTGTTTAGCCTGTCTCATGGCTGCCATAAAACAGAGGATATTTTTGGGAAACACACGGTAATCAAATAGTACATACCGTTCAAAAACTGACATCATTTATTCTTCTCTAAGTCGGCCAGAAACGTCAAATCATTGTCCGCATGAATGAATACCGTATATACGAATCATACGGCAAGCGTGTGGAGCCTGATTTCGTCCGTTGTCCAATATACAAACAAGAAAACCATGCCGGACGTTTTAATTGCGAGAAATCCTGGTTGCACTGTTTTTAAAAGAATATATCTCTTAGGTATACGCCTCGACACGATATACTCCGTCTGAACTCCGTATTCCCATGACTCCGTATATACGGAACGTTTCAATATGTGTACATAATATTTTTTCCTTACTTCAAAGAAATAAGGGAGATTTTGAAGAAAGCGTACGAAACAGTGGCGACTGCCCGGTCACCTAATTTTCTGGCGATTTCTCTTACACTACATAATCTTGCTTGTGAGATAGGTGGCCCCCGGCCGAAGCCACTGCCAAAAACATGACTGCACGAGTGTAGTAAAACATCTATAGTTCAGTTTGATCGCATCACTTGAATGCCGTTGTGCAGTTGCCCAGTGATAACTATGTTTTTAGTTGCGGCCAATATTGCGTCCCTCCTGACCGCATTGCATCTCCGTAGAAAATATTTGAAAGATTTGCGATATGTCGTGTGTTTTCCGGTTTAAAAAAATGTAGCTGGTGTAGACCTGACTGAGCTACGAAAGGCTCTATCCGTCCAATTGATTTTTTTCCTGTGGCGCTCTGCGCATGCGCCACTCTCGCTTCCAGGGACCGATCCACCATTATTGGGGGGCAAAATTTAAATAAAATGACGTCATATTAGATTAGCCGGTTGCGAGCGCCGAGCCAGCTAAGTGCTGCTCCGTTTTATGAGCCTTGGAACACCCGGATAAGTGGGCTCCACGGCTGCCATCTAAAAATGGACCCTTCATGGCCCCTTAACTTGTCTGCGAAAAAAAAAATTAAAAAAGAAGACAAAGTGCGGTTCCAGATGCAAAGATACAGAGTTCGGGCGTCACGGAACGATGGTAGTCAACGGGTCTGTTGTCAGGGTTAGAGAAGGAGACCTAATTTGCTTTGCATTTAGCCACTTACTCAGACGCACAGAAACGGCCAGCACGAGTGCCGGCAGATGTCTAGCCTGAAAGGCATAGTCCCCGAAAGGCATTACTACAAGTACGCATGCAGTGGCCTAGATTACATTCGACGGCACAGGATGATTTGATTGGACTTAAAGGAGCCTCATTGCTGCAACCTTCCAGACCCCCCGGTTACGTCCAAGCCGCGGCCCATGGGCATCCGCCCGGTCATCTGCACACTGGGCACGCACAAGCAAAACTACGCGCGCGTCAACCCCGGCGCCTTCTGCGACTTCGTCTTCATTGCGCTGTACGCACGGAGTTCCGGAAAGGACACTCTTCGCGACGACAGCGACACGGTCGTGCGGACGTACCTGGCTCTGGCTGCAGGTCGGAGCAATAAGCCGACCACGTCATACGGCATCTACGTACCTTACAAGTGAGTGTTTTGGTTTGACTAAGGCGGTCTTATGGTTCGCAAAGTAGTTAGCAATAGGGGCAACAATGGCTGCACACATTGAGAAATCAAGTGGGCCCAGCGGGGGCGCTATCCCCGAGCAGGGCCCAAAGAGGGCCAGAGGAGGTTCCTCTGAAAGGAAAGGAAACGGGTGGCGCAGGAGGAGGGATCGAAAGGCGTGCCGTGCATGGTAGCGCTCGTAAAGGTACAAAAAACAAAATGTCCAGTGAGGTGTTGAGGGAGACTTGCGGAGCTGAAGTCCAAGCACGAGCGAATGAACATGATGGCGATGGTGTACACGCCTCGCCGTAAGTAACGTAGTTGTGGGCGCTGGTAAGCATTAAGGCGCGTTTACACTCCGACGAAGCGTAGGCGTGCGCCCGGCATGGTTACGCTACGTCGGCGAATACGGGGACTCACATACTCCGACGTGATGTACCTCCGGCGGCTCGACGTACTTCGGCGCACCTGCGCCGAGATGCGGCGTGTAAAGTATAAAATAATTACGGGGAAATGGCGAACCGTATAACGATCTGCATTTACACAATGATACAGATCTCGCGAAAGTTCTAAATGTAATCGTTAGAAAAACGGAAATGGAGGTAAGTGGACGAACGAAATTTCCAAAAAAATAAAAAAATAACAAAAATATACAAAACTACGGAAAATGTCAAAACGCATACCGCACGGCATTTTTACAATATTGCAGGTTTTGCGAAAGTTCCACTTGTAATCTTCATAATAGCGTAAATGGAGATAATGGGTGAAACGAAATTCTTAAAATTAAACTAGAAAATAAGAAAAATATAAAATGATTTGGGGATATGGCGAACAGTGTAACGCCCTGCATTTCCACAATATTGCAGATTTCGCAAACGCATACCATAAAATTGGCCGCGTATCTGCTCCTTTCGTTGCAAATGTCAAAAGACGACAGTCTTTATCGACTTTTGCCAAGTAAATGCCTCCCTTCGCTTTCCCGCTCACCTCTCATGTTGTTCCTCTTGCGTCGCGCTCCTCCCAAGGTAAAGGCGCGAAAGGTTTGCTTAATCATTTTAAATTTCCCGCGTTCCAGGTGTCTCGATGCCAACGCTGCCGTACGGCCAAGAGGCGCGTGAATCGAGGCGCCCTACTTCAACGTTTATAGAACCGCATTTCCCTACTCCACGTGCGTTGCAAGCAGAACGTGGAACCTATCTAGTGGAAACTTTCGTAACTGTTGCCGGTTGATTTCTTAAAATGGCACCAGAAGCTATAGTGGTGCGGGTGACAGCAGGCGACGGCGAAGTGAAATTTTTTTTTTCTGCAGTTGATGAAGTATTTAATTTCGCAGAAGTCAAGCATGTACGACTTTTTATAAAGGAACACTGCAAATATCACTTCTGTATTGATTTGTTGTCTTATATTTGCGTAATGTCTTGTTCTTCTTCAACAATGTTGACAAGTATGAACATTACACCGGACTTAGACGGGTAGATTTAGCTGTGACTATATAAGAGTAGTGCGCAGGCTTTGTTTTACTTTGGCCGGGTGGCGGAATCGAGTCACAGACAGACAGACAGACAGACCAAAATTTCTTGGTTTAAGTAGCCCAAGAAAGACTACCATCTTTAAAAAAAACGTCCACATATTACGGCCTGCAAACATTACAACTGAGTAGTCCTGCCCGACTCTTCCCGGCCCAAACGTAGAACTACGCGTCGTGTACGGATTATCAACAGCGGCTTGCGGCGA
Source organism: Haemaphysalis longicornis (assembly GCA_013339765.2). Taxonomy (NCBI): domain Eukaryota; kingdom Metazoa; phylum Arthropoda; class Arachnida; order Ixodida; family Ixodidae; genus Haemaphysalis; species Haemaphysalis longicornis. Next base: position 60,696,823 of record CM023453.1, read on the forward strand.
ACGGATGATGACTAGGTGATTACCCTTTACCTTTCATGAGAGATAAGGTTCTAATCGGGCGCGGGCACGCATTACCGATAGCAAGATCGGCGCTCGGAGAACGGAAGATTAGAACTTCAAGCGTGTCGCTTAGACATCTTGTTCTTTTCACCGCTTCCAGCCGGGGTTCTTGCTTGAGGAAGCTCGGGCGTTCACCGTCGCAGATTATTGGAGAGTTTTAGCATAGCGGCTACCGGAGGCTCACAGAGGCTCCACGTCCCGAATGTGAAAAACGGTGCTCTACATAAATACACGAGGCTGCATGTGAAACAGTGCCCATATATTCATGTGTGTGGAAAGTTGCTTCCTATTAATTTGCTACTCATTTATTTGGAAGCATGTTCCTCATAAACTGCATTTACATTTTTTTAGTTTAAAAAAAAACTTTTTATTTGGCTTTGTCTGCCACAGTATATTGCAAACGAACCAGTCGACTACATGCCACACATAAATGGGAAGTCGAAATTCAAAATCACTGACTACAGGCTTTATTTTTTAATAAAATGCTTCAAACTCTTATGAGATACTTGTGTAATACTCACGCACTGAAAGGATATGACAAAAAGCTCTTGCGCATCGTAACATGTGAGATTAACCTTAAAACAATTGCGATACGGGCGAAAGTCTGCGCTTTCATTGCAGAGCGGAAGGCATTAGGTGTAGCTTTAATCGAACAAGTGCTCGGTGAAACGATTTTCGCGCTAGTTGCGCTACAGTCGAAATGAAGCTTTGGCCTATCAGATACACTGCACGTATAATCCTAGACACAACTGTCATATAAAGTGGTTATCCTGACGAAAATGCGGGTTTTGATTGGCACACTATAACGATGCTAAGTGAGAAAACTCCAAAACACAGCCTGATATAAGCCCAACAAATAACAAAATAGGTGAATTCTATAGTTGCGAATTAGTCTACCCAATGTGAGTGAATTGCAGGAAAGACATTGCAGCCCAAAGTTCAGAGACGTAATAACCCGTTAGATAATCAACGAGGCTCAAAAGAAATCAAGCTAACAAATTATTGTTGTATTGAATGATGCTTCCGCTCAAGTGAATACCGAAGCTCACGGTCAATATTTGCCTTCTTCACATTACTCGTGAATTAACTGCGTCTGTGATTTGGTTACATGAATGTGTGAAAGTGTAGCACCTAAGAAGTCCGCGATTTTTGAAACACTTTTGCTGGTTAAGAGGCTGGAGGACATCGTCCCTTTTGAAAAATTTATTTGGAAAAACTGCACACGAACGTTGTATTTATCACAAGTAAAAATTTTCTGGATTAAGAGAAGAGTGCTCCTTGCGGTTGATCATTAAAAGCTTCACACATGATATTGAAGCCTATTCCTAACGAGACTACGGGTGCAAGCTAAAAGATAATAATGTTGCAATGTCAGCAAACAGTATTCTCGATGTATGACACAAAAATCTGCAGAAATTCGGAGAAGTGTCTACTGATGGGTAGCATACTTATGCCTCTAGTCTTCTGCGAGTTCTGTACAGCCAAATGTATTGGTTTTTCGAAATTCACCATCATCATCATCATCATCATCATCATCACCAGCCTATCTACGCCCACTGCAGGGCAAAGGCCTCTCCCATTATTCTCCAATTACCTCGGTCCTGTGCCAACTGTGACCAATTTATCCCCGCAAACTTCTTGATCTCATCTGCCCATCTAACTTTCTGCCGCCCCCTGCAACGCTTGCCTTCTCTAGGGATCCACTCTGTTACCCTTAATGACCAGCGGTTATCTTGCCTTCGCATTACATGCCCTGCCCACGTCCATTTCTTCTTCTTAATTTCTACTAATATGTCTTTAACACCAGTTTGCTCCCTGACCCACTCCGCTCTCTTCTTGTCCCTTAATGTTACACCTATCATTTTCCGCTCCATTGCCCGCTGAGTCGTTCTCAATTTAAGTTGAACCCTCTTAGTGAGCCTCCAAGTTTCTGCCCCGTAGGTGAGTACCGGTGAGATGCAGCTGTCATACACTTTCTTCTTCAGCGACAATGGTAGGCTGCTATTCATTATCTGAGAATGTCTGCCATATGCACCCCACCCCATTCTGATCCTTCTAATTATCTATGCCTCATGGTTGGGATCTGGGGTCACAACTTGGCCTAAGTAGATATATTCGCTTACCACTTCCAATGCCTCGCCACCTATCTCAAACTGCTGTGCTATCCCGAGGTTATTGATCATTACTTTAGTTTTCTGCATATTAATTTTAAGGCCCACGGTTCTACTCTGTTCGCCCAGTGTGGAAAGCATGCTTTGCACTTCGTCCCCCGAGTTACTTAACAAGGCAACGTCATCAGCAAATCTGAGGTTACTGAAGTATTCTCCATTAACCCTTACTCCCACCTGTTCCCAATCCAACGTTCTGAATACTTCTTGTAAGCATGCTGTGAATAACATTGGAGAGATTGTGTCTCCTTGTCTGACACCCTTCCTTATAGGTATTTTACTGCTCTCCCTATGGAGGATGATGGTAGCTGTAGACCCATTGTAGATATCCTCTAGTATTCTTACATAATGCTCATCTACCCCCTGGTTCCGTAATGCCTGAATGACTGTTAGGGTTTCGACTGAGTCAAATGCTTTCTCATAGTCTATGAATGCTATATAGGGGTTCAGTATACTCAGCGCACTTCTCTATCACCTGATTGATCGTGTGAATAGGGTCCATTGTTGAATAACCTTTACGGAACCCTGCTTGTTCTTTATGTTGACTGAAATCTAAGGTTGCAGAGATTCGGTTTGCGATTACCTTGGTAAATACCTTGTAATCGCTAATTTTCGAAATTATTTTCGACCAATTATCTCTATTTACGCTATTATAACGATTTCACCTGCAACGTCCGCCAAATATGCGTTTTTGTGGAAGTGCAGGGCGTTACACGGTTCGCCACTGTTCGCTATTTTTGCTATTTTTTGATTTTTTGATTTTTAAGAATTATTTTCGACCACTTATCTCCATTTACGCTGTTATAACGATTACAGGGGGAACTTCGGCCAATTTGAATTTTTGTGGAAATGCAAGGGTTACGCTTTCCTGGCTGTTGCGAATACGGATACTCAGCGAAGAAGGTTACGCATTAAAATCCTAAAACCACTCCAACCTTTTTTCTGTACGGTAGAAGCATCGTGATTCCTACTGGAGTGACCTAGATGGTTTACTAAGCCACTCTGATCTGCTCTGACCAGGCATGCAGTTTGTGCACACTGCACGGTTTGCTATTCAAGGGCACCAGAGATGGCGCCAGTTTCACCTGTGTTCCTTCAATCACAGAGCCTGTAGGAAGTACACAGGTAATTAAAGGGACTGTGCAGGATGTTTTTTTCATACGGGCAGCCGAAGAGCGCGTGAATAGGACTAACTTAAAGCCTAACTTCAAAAGCCTTGTAAATTCCCTGTGCAGGCTTCTAAAGCTATGCTTAATAGTGGAAAAAGGGCGGAAAAACATTTACAAACCCTTCCTACAAATGAGCCGTACCAACAACTTAAAAAAGGTTCAAAGCTTCTTTCTACTTTGCCGAGTGGTCAATTTAGAACGCTATTTTCTAAGTATATTGCACAGGGGGCCCAAAACACGTTTTACACTTTTTCCCGTATGAGTGTTTCATGTTCCATCCGATTAGTCCGTCAATCATAGACGCACTCATAATTCTTTGTGTTGCCGGCGACAACCACGCCGAAGGCAAAAAATTACTGGTGAATTAAAAGGGCGCCCATTGTTGAGGCTAATAGCGATAAAAAATTGGTCCCATCTCCCCGCGAGGGGGACTCGAGTAAATGCGTCGCATAGGGGGTGGGTGTATTGCGTTAACGTTTACTGTTTGGGGAGTTGGTGGTAGTGAATGCGTTGTATCAGCAGCTTCTTGACGTAGTTTGAATGAGTCAAGGATATAAGGCGCGTTCGTAGCCTTTCATTCTGTCTCGGTTTTGTGGCGCAGTGAGAAGAGCACCATGTACCTCGCGTTCCGCCCACAGGTAGTGAATGCGTTGTATCACCAGCTTCTTGACGTAGTTTGAATGAGTCAAGGATATAAGGCGCGTTCGTAGCCTTTGATTCTGTGTCGGCTTTGTGGCGCAGTGGGAAGAGCACCATGTGCCTTGCGTTCCGCCCGCAGGGTCGTGGGATCGAAACCAGGCGCCGATAAGTATTATTTTTTTTTATAGTGTAGGGGGAGGGGTGCGGACCTGTTGTTGAGAGCGAGGAGGGTAGCGTGATGCGGGAGAGGAGGAGTGGGGGAGAGGGCGCACCTGCGCGCTGAGCTGTTGCGGACGGACGGCGGACGCTACATGTGAGTTAAAGAAATGATCTGCATTTAAAAGCCTGGTATACGGTATCCCCCAAGACAACAGGGGAGCATCGCAGAAGGGCTCGGAGCTGGGCCTGTTGGTGCATACTTGGAAGAACGACGGAACCCAGCCTTGAAGACGCGTACACGGGGGGAGAGCAGGTGTGAGCGTGGGAGAGCGTTTGTGTTGTCCTGCTCTCTCCGTGTGTTCGCGTCTTCAAGGCTGGGTTCCGCCGTTCTTCAAAACCACAAAGAAAAGACCCAAGGTGGACGGGGTCGTGTGTAAGCGAAAGAAGAGAGAGTGACCTAGTCTGAGGGAGATTTCGAGATGAGCTTGGCGAGGGAGTACGCAGGTAGTCCTAGCGGCTTCCCATTGCATGTTATGGTGCCGACTGAGATTTTAAGTGCGAATGCACTTTATAAGCGACCCTGAATTCCGTTGACCGCCGTCCGTCCACATAGCAACAGCTGCGGGTGCGCGCGCTCCTCGTCTTCCTTGGCAACGGGGGGAGATGGGCGCGCGCTGCCTGGCCGCTGACATGGCACATACCCACGTGGGGGATTGGCCAGGAATCTCCTCGTCTTCCTTGGCAACGGGGGGAGATGGGCGCGGGCTGCCTGGCCGCTGACATGGCACATACCCGCGTGGGGGATTGGCCAGGAATCGGGCGTGAGAAGGGCTAATGCACCCGCTTAAAGGAGTACTGACACGAAATTTCAAAGCTGAGATCCGCTCTAGCAATCAAGTACAACGACAACACAAATAGGTGTCTGTGAATAAATGCATCTTTCTTTCTTTGTAGTTGTGTGTGTGTGTGTGTGTGTGTGATCTCTCTGTCGCGAACATTACCGAACCGCGCAAATTCAACTCCTGCGTTCGCACTTTCACATTCTTCCCCTCGGGGAAATGCGGGGAAATTTTTGTTTTATCCCAACGCATGTGGGTGCTCGACGCGACAAATTTCCTAGAGACAGCTGGGACCGTCTTCACTCGATCGTCGGCATCTACCCGAAAGCTTGTTCCGATTGGCTTTCACTTCCATCGCGAAAATTGGAAGCCAAAAAATTGGCCGCGTATCTGCTCCTTTCGTTGCAAATGTCGTAAAAAGACGATAGTCTTTATCGACCATTGCCAAGTAAATGCCTCCCATTGCTTTCCCGCTCACCTCTCAGGTTGTTCCTCTTGCGTCGCGCTCCACCCAAGGTAAAGACGCCAAAGGTTTGTTTACATCATTGTAAATTTACCGCGTTCCACTACTCCAGGCCGGGTGTCTCGATGCCAACGCTGCCGTACGGCGGAGGCGCGCGTGATTCGAGGCGCCCTACTTCAGCGTTTCTAGAACCACGTCCTCTTCCACGTGCGTTCCAAGCAGAACGTGGAACCTATCTAGTGGAACCTTTCGTAACTGTTTCCGGTTGATTTCTTAAACTGGCGCCAGAAGCTATAGGGGGGTGGGGGGGGGGGGGGGGGCGTGGGCGACAGCAGGCGACGGCAGAGAGAATTTTTTCCTGCAGTTCATGAAGTATTTATATTCGCAAAAATCAAGCATGTATGATTTTTTATAAAGGAACACTGAAAATATCACTTATGTATTACCTGGTTGTCTTATATTTGCGTAATGTCTTCTTCTTCTTCAACAATGTTGACAAGTGTGGACACTACACCGGACTTAGACGGGCACATTTAGCTGTGACTCTACAAGAATATTGTGCAGGCCTTGTTTTACTTTGGCCGGGTGGCTGAATCGAGTCACAGGCAGACAGACGGACAGAGAGACATACAGACAGACCAAAATTTCTGGGTTTAAGTAGCCCAAGAAAGACTATCGTCTTTAAGAGAAATAAGGGGCTTTCTATCCCCACCTAGGTGTTGCGGCGTCTCGGCAAAGTCGGCCATCAAGCCCCGCCCCTGGACACCGCCCCTCACGAAGCTTTCCGGTTAGGTGTCGCCACCTGGGGGACGGAACAGCAATTTACGGGCACATGGCCAGCAATTTAGTTTGCTGCTGCCATGTCTTGGTGGCTTTGCCGATAGCGCTAATAATCTGAATTTACCTCTGCTTGTTGCCTATATTTATATACATTCGGCGCTAGCAGTCCTGTAGGCTACCGCGTTCACTCGATTTACTTGTTGACTGTGCTTGTATCACAACGCGAAACAATTCAACGAAACAAAATCTGAAACAAACCTTCAGCATTTATTGAGGCATCCTATTTTATAGTGCTCGCTACCTGAACCTTGTCTCTGTAAAATTCGCGCGCTCTGCAAAAGTTCCAGTATAAATTTATTTTAATGCGAAATCATTAAATGCCGCATGAAACGAAAATTTGGGGTACGGAATCGCTGTTGCCTAGAGATGGTCTGAAAAATGGCCCACATCTAAACAGAATAAAAGAAAAGAAAAAAACGCTTGGAATTCGAAACCTGGTCCTACGGAATACCGGCCTAGCACTCATATCTTGCACCGTAAGCCATACAAGGACCATACAAGGACTCGACGAGGGAGTTTCGACTGGCAGCTTGAGTTTACTTGGATCCCTCCCGCGTTTGTATTGTTGTGCCAGAGCGCCTGGCCCAAATGCGTTGCACGAGGCGACGCGCCGACAGCGAGGCTGAGTCACACCTCTCCCTTTCGTCGCTGCGGCGCGGCCGAATCCCGCATCTCAGAACGCTGCGGCGCGGCCGAATCCCGCATCTGAGAACGACCAAACAAGGGCATGTCGCTACGCCCGGAGGCGAGGTCACGGAGACGGCGGGGCCATCGCCCTCCCTTTCCCCATTGGCGGCGCAGCTGACTCACCGCTTCGCTACCATTCGCCGGAATTCAAACTTCAGGCAGCGAGAGCCCTGATTGGAGCTTTTCGAACTTCTTGGGGCCACAACGAACTTCCCGGGCTATAAAAGAAGCCCGGAGGCTCTCATCGTCGGCATTCCTTGGCGGCTTCTCTCCGGCACCAGTCTCTTCGGAAGCACCGAGTGAAAAGGGTGCTGTCGCCTTTGTGCGAGTCATGTAACGTTTGCTTACCCTGTATATACTGTATATAAATGTTACTTCAACTCTTCGTCGGCTCGAGGACTTCGTCGCTCTGCTCTGCGCCGCGTCGATAGCGGAAGGAGCAAGGCAACATCGCTACACCGGTGACTGCGCTCGGGTGGCCAGTCGCAACAGTATCAACTTCATCCAATGAATCGAAGTGAGGAGAGGGGAGGGGTTCCTTCCAGGTCCCCACTGCACGCCGACTCCGCCCTACGAGCCAGTCCAGCCACCTCGGGCCGAGTCGAACGGACTCGACCAGATGGCTTTTCTACTCACCCCGTCTGCTTTTGCATGCATAAGTCGAGTCGAAAAAAGCCTGTTTTTCTCGACTCGATCCTCCCTTGTCTAGCCCATGTGTACGGGGCTACAGCTGATCATTGGGTTCAGTCAGCAGAAAACGGACCTAGGGAATTCATTGCGGACTAGGGCTTGGAAACCTGTGTTAGCGAGGCGCAGTGATGCCTGCTGGAGTTATTATAACCTGTTAATTACAGACGTAACGAAGCACGTTCACGATAAAGGCACATATGTACAGCTTACAAGGCCGAATAACAGAAGAGAAGAGAACGGCCCCTTTTGTGGGTAGGCGAGAATACCTCAAAAAGAACAAGAAGATAAAGACGAAGAGAAAACGAAAACGGCGCAGAAGGGAAAGGGCCATGTCGATGGTAATTAGAGGATACAGTTGCACCATTGGAAGCATAAAGGAGTATTTTTAGGGCGCTAATTAGGGAAAGCCTGCTTACGGCAAGAGTGAGTATCGGTTGCTGAAGGGCGGATTGACCAAACCTATCATAACAGCACCGCAGAAGAAAACGACGGGATCGGTAAAGGGAAACGCCGATGATAAAGAACGACCCATCACAACACTGGACACGCTTCTGCGGGTCTGTACTGCCACTACTGTAGTGCATACATACTGATAGCGTCTACCTAAGCGGCAGCTCTGAGCCGTGGTCGTCCACGGAAGAACGCTTCAGAGGATGCAAAGGTAGGCACAAATGAGGGAGGCGTTCACTGCAGCTGAAGCCGCCAACAAGCAGCCGCCGCCATCGAAACTGTTACGACGCGAAGGTTACACGCGAGACAATATATCCCTGTCATGGCGGACGCATTCGCACAGCAGGAGAGTACGTAATCACACGACAGATTGCGCAGCTTCAAATGAAACGAATTTTTTCCGCAATAGCACAAGTAAACAGTCTTAAATCTTTCAATGGTTTATTTCTTATTTTTACATTCACACGTCCCTGCCTCAGTGTCTGTTTCGAAAAAAAATAAAAATAAAAAGCGCTCACATTAACGCGTAAGACTTGAATGTAGCGAGCTGGACGCTACACTAGCGTATGTTCTGTTTTTCGCCCCACGGCATCGCCGCTGTTCGAGTGACCACAGCTGGATGTTCGTCCCACTACCACGGCCGCTGGATGAAAGGCGCACTGCGTGCGCTCTCATCCAGCGGCCGTGCCACTACATCGCAGACGGTTCTGCGCGCACGTCGCCTTCCTTCGTCGCTCGCACAGGACTCTGGTCGCACTTATCGCTGCGGCGGCGGCGTCCTCGCCTTTCTCCGCCAGGTGGCGGCACGGGTCCAGCGCGCTTCTTCGTTCCCTCCTCGCCTATCTCTCCCCGTCATCGGGCGCTGCTCCAACCTGGGCGCTTGCTGAATGGGGTGTAGTTTGACCTCTAGCTCTCAAGGGTAAATCTGGTCACCCCGTGAAGACTGCCGCATGTAGCGTACTGTAGCTTGCGCTACAAAAACGCTTAGGAAAGCTCCAGGAATCCCGCGCTTCGCCATTCAGGTATCGTGATGTCGCAAATTGTAGCGCAGGGAAGTGTATCGGGCGTCCGGTTTCCATTCTTCTGGCATTTTCTGCGTTATTAAAATACTTCTATTGCTGCGAGTGTTCTATCTGTATTCACGACAGTACAATCTACCGAAGCACACCAACCTGCTCCTACACTTTAGTGTCCCTTTAAGTATTGCATAAAGTCATAACTTCTGGCGTTTTACCAACAACGAAATGCTGGTCGTCCCTAGACTTGGCATCTTATTGTTGACTTGTTTGCTTCTCGTTGTATTTCAGAAAAGTGGCAGAAGTGGAAAAAGATCTGGACAGCAAGGAGGGCAAAGCCAAGCTCACGGAATACTGGACCAAGAAGAAGGTCTACCACTTCGCTGTGCTTGACCTGCTGTTTAGGAAGATTAAAGCCAAGGTCACGGACGACGAAGTCACGGCGGAGTTTCAGCCAACGTTCAACCTGCTCCGGGTACGGGTGAACAAACAGCCCATAAAACGTACATGAGAGAGTGAGTGAGAGCGAGAGAGAGAGAGAGAGAGAGAGAGAGAGAGAGAGAGAGAGAGAGAGAGAGAAGAGAGAGTCAATCCAGCAGTCTAGAATGCCAAACGACCGAGAAAGGAGTTGGTCTCTGTGCGGTGCTGGATTTTCTTTTAATATTAATTCAAAAAGGTCTCATTCTTAATAAATAATAAGCTTCATACATCAGTAGCGCATATATCAGATGCAGTTTGGTGTAGTGGAGCTACAGAAAAAGTGAGAGCGATAACGTCAGAGAAAGAATGCGGTAAGAAGAAAAGCAAACTCAACTAATAAAAGTGAGGCAGTTAAAGGGGCTCTGCAACACCTTTTAAAACTTTTTTCTAAACCCGGAATGTTTTCAGAACGCAGTCAACAAGAGCATTGAGTGCTAGAATAGGGGTCACAAAGAACCTCAGACAGATATTACATCCGCTGCAATCAGATAACCCATAAACTTACCAAAATAATTTTGTTCTTTTTCCACCGAGAATAGTTTTCCACAGCCGTCACTCGGGGTGTACCAAAGCTTTTGGACGGCTTCGCTCCAGTTGCTGCAATAAACGCACCAATAGCCATTTTAAAGAACTCCGAAACAAAAGCGAAGCAGCAACCGGAAGCCATAATTGCTCTATGAGCGGATTACGCTGTGTGGCACTGTGCTGGCGATAGCCACAGCTTTTGTTGTGCTTCCAGACATGAAGGAAAGAGCGAAAGCGTTTATCGGCAGGGTGGAAGGATCTGTTCCTGCCACTGAGATCACGTGACTTTTGGTATTATCCATGTTGACGCCGCCGCCGCAGACGACGGTCACGTTTTACGTTTGAGGGGAAATACGAGGCAGAACTTTATGATGCCGCGCTTTACATTTGCTTCCGATTCTTTTATACAACACAGGGTGTTACATCGATAAACGAACATATTTGAAAAATTTTCTGAGCGAACCGCTGCTCCTCTCGCGCTCAAACTACACACGAGGGTCGAATGTTGTTTGTAGTCTATTGCAATTGGTAAAATCACCTACGGGGGTACAGTCGTAACCCTGTCAATAGCAGCTGAAAAGATTACGGCGGATTTCTGGGCAAGTTGGTATTCCATTGCAAGACCGTTCAAAGCGCAAAACGTAAACGAGGGACGACGAGAGGGCGTGTCCCTGTGCCCTCTCGTCGTCCCTCGTTTACGTTTTGCGCTTTGAACGGTCTTGCAGCTGAAAAGACATTGCAAGTTCTCCACCGACACATCCTCCGGACTATCACAGGCCTTCCCAAGTTCACCGATCTACGGAAGCTTCGGGACCTTGCACCCCTACCGCCAATCGAGGACATCCTCAGAAGCGCTTAGTCGTCATTGGACAACCGACTGCACCTCACAATACAGGGCCAAGACACCTTGCTTTGGGACACCCGACGAGTCTGTACAGAATCCCGGGTCACTCCAGGCGAAACAACCACCTTGAGTTTTCCTACCCCGCACCCCTCCAAGACTTGCACGCCCCCCGCAAATGACGCCACTTCAGCCAGAGAGCACCTCTCTCATAGGCACAATCAGCACGACGCCAATGCAGTATTTACTGACGCCGCTCTCGATGGATTTCGTCTGGCCTTGGCCTGGTAAAAACCCTCGACCAGAGAAGCCAGACGTTACGTCTGCACACTGGACCACGCAACACCTGCACAAGCAGAACTTTTGGCTATCTGGGCAGCTCTAAGGGACAACATCGGGCCTATACCGTCATATATGCGGACTCATTTGAGGCACTACGTAGCATTGAGGACCCAAAAGCAGAGGACGCCACTGCTCAACGCATCCGGCAGATACTCCAGCACAAGCAGAGGAACGACGTTGACCCTAGGGTCACCTGGACGCCGGGACACGTCGGGATCGCGGGGGTGGTAACGTGGCACATGGTCTTGCCACCTCACAATCTGGAGTTCTACCTGTTCATCTCCAGCCTCTCCTGCTCGGATGTTCCGACCTACGCGACCACCCCTACGCGGACTCGCTGCCAGGAGGCCACTTCGAAATGGCGCGAGTACGACGCTACCTCCGGTTTCTTCACCGCGAGAGATTAAAAAGCATGACCCCTCTACAAATCTTTAAGGATTTACCCCTCAGTCTATCGCAAGAAATATTTATCAACAAAGTACTTGCCGACACGGCCACTACACCTCATATCACCCATAAATGGCAGACACTTGCTGACCGGAAGAAGGAAATTGGCACCGCTGCCCCCTGCACACGCACCTTTCGCAACACCGTGTGTGAAGAAAACATGAAACATCTTGTTCTGCACTGCTCCGCTTTTGAAACTCATAGACTGAACAATAATGTTTTTCAAAATTCAGATATAGAAGCATTACATAGGGACATTCTCGAACATCCTCAACACCTGGTGACCTTAGCCGAGTTTGGCGTTGCCAGTGGCCTGGCGAGCGTGATTTCGTGGGCGTCTACCTCCCTCCCAATTCCCCCTCTTCCCCCTCCAGCGACCTTTGGTCCTCCCCTTCCTAATAAATTTTTTATCATCATCATCATCATCATCATCATCATCATTTGATATCGGAAAAACCAAGCATTCATGAATTTTTTAATAATGGAACACTGAAAATATCACTTATTTATTTATTTTCTGCCTTATATTTGCGTAATGTCTTCTTGTCGCAGACGTAGACGTTTATATTTGGCAGTGCGTATATAACACTATTGTGCAGCTTTCGATTCACTTTGGCCGGGTAGTTGAGTCGAGTCACAGACAGACAGACAGACAGACAGACCAGAATTTCTGGGTTGAACAAGCCACAGAAAGACTATCGTCTTTAAAAACGCTTCCCGTGGTCGGAATCTAACCTCGGTCCCTCGCGTCATTAAACCTGCTTCTAGGCGGTTACCTTTGTGGCCTGATCTCTCGCGTGCTTTTCTTCTTGCCAGTTCACTTACGTGCGCGCCTTAAGTAGGAAGCACAGACGCCGAGTCCGCGAAGCTGGTTGCCACGGGTTTTAGCGCGTGCCAGCGCGGTACAGTTTGGGAGAGACGTGAAAGCATACGGACAAAATGATCCGGGCCCGCCAGTCATGGGGAACTTTCAGCGGCAAGTTCGGAAATCCACGTGCGCTGTAACAGCCGGGTCTCGGACGGAGGGAGAGGGGCCGCCAGCTCTGCTGTTTCTCCAGCCTTGCACCGATAGTGCAGCCTGCGCCATTTTTTTTATAGCGAAAGCTTTCTTAGTGGCAGAGAAAGCGCCCTTTAAAAAGTAATGCATTGCCCCATAGACCGGTTGGGTCGACAGAAAAGCTCTGATAAGATCCCTGGACACATGGCGTGTGCGTAAACGTGGGCATCCAGTCCGTCAAAGCGGTTACTCGAAAACCAAGAAAAAGGAACGGTGCTATATAAGACAAGGCGGGCATGGATTAGGAGAAGTACAATTGTATACCTTTATCTCACAAACCACTTATTTAGATCGTCGGTAAATGCGTTCACTTCGTGCGCGAGAAATTGTCGCATGGGTTCGTTTTTAGTTTGCGATTTGGGACTCTCAAGGTTAAAGTCTCTGAGGAGTCGGGTCTTAAAGTTGGGTCTTTGAACGATCGATTTAACGCACTGTCAACGAAGGTTTAGTGAAATGATCCGCGCTTCTCTTAACTTTCTTCAGGGATGATGGTGAAGTTTTTTTGCGGGTTGCGGTTTGATGAATTTAAGGGTCCCTGCAACAGTTTCGATAAGCGCATTCACTCTTTACTAGAGGTGTGCGAATATGGAATTTTTCGAATACGAATCGAATACGAATATCTAGTTTCGAATATCGAATCGAATATCGAATAATTAAGGGGGAATGTGGCTTTCGAAATCAACTTTTTGATTTTTTTTGTGATGAAAATTAGCACAGCAACTGGAAGTGCTTCTGTGATAACACCATAAAAATTTCAAGGTAATATTTTGAAAACTTTTTATTAATAAAATTTTCTTTCTGTCCACCTTGCACCGAGCTTAAGCGGCCTATAAAACATGATAGAAAACTTTTTCAAATTGCTTTGCATTCCCAAATGAATGGACGAGGTCATGACAGTCTTACGTTGCGCAAGAAAGCGCCATGGCTCGCCCGCATCGCGGTGCTTGTATACCCCAACATGTCATACTTTGTTCATCCCTGACATGGCCCGCCAGGTCGCTCCTAAGATAATTCTAAAGTTACAGGCAATAATTACAACTCCTGGCGTTCAATCGTACCAGGTTGTGCAGCCTGGCGATGCTCCAACGCGCAGCGGCTACGCCGTGCGCGCCGAAGCTTTTGACGCGTCGGCCATTTCATTCCCAAGGCTAGCGAGCCTACTGTCAAGCATAGCAATAACTAAGCGTGTAAGCATCTCAAATAAGAGGAAAAGTTCATTGCGGGAACCGCTATCACAAGCGCGCATACCGCGTTTCACTTTCCAGGGTAAAGTCAGGCGCACCAAGAAGCGTTCGATGACCTCCGCCTTTCGAGCCACGCAACTTCACGTAATACGGCTTGTGATCTCAGGAATTGCATCGCTATAATGCCCGTGTTGAATACCATAGCAGATAAAATGATTGAACAGAAACTTGGACGATCTAGGCAGTGGAAACGAACTCAGAAACGCGCACTACAGAGTTCAGGCGGCCGCCATCTTGCATTGCCGCAGCGCCGCTCAATAAGGAGGGCCGTTTCAACGCGCGCCAACCGGAAGGCCAACCACGCTTGATCATCTATTTCTGCCTTCGTTTATGCGAATTTCTTTTTCTGCCATTCGTGCATTTGTGAATGAACGAAGATAAAAGATACGGTAAGGACCGGGAAGAGGATCGCTCGGCCGGTCCAATGGTACCAAAACGGCCATGCCAGGTGGCACCGTTGCAGAGATACAGCGCTCCAAGAATTGCCGTTTTTTCGCCCATTTACGCTCACATTTTGTCACCGCGGCTGGCAGAATTATTCTTTATATCACTTTGCGACGGTTTTCGGCGGACAAACTTTGCAAACGCACAGGATAGAAAACATAGAAGCCGTATATGTGGCTTAAAAAAAATGATGTTGTGGTCCCTTTTCCGAAGTTAAAAGACATGCCCTCCCCTTAAACTAATCAATCCAAATATTCGATAATAGCCGATTATTCGAACCGGTTCGAATATTCGGAATGTTTTGAATACATAGTTCTCGAAGCGAATAACATATTTAATATTCGAGTAATATTCGAAATTTTTGAATATTCGCACACCCCTACTCTTTAATTCACGTCTGGAACCACTGCGAAAGCTATAGTTACCGCCAGCACGGAGTGGCACTGCGTAATTTGCTCGTCGCACCAGATACGCCTTCTATCCTGCTCTGTTTTTGTGACTTTTTTTTTAAGTTGCTATCGAAAAGCGTTCATTGCTTCAACTGAAGAAAAACCGGCCAACAGCCACTACATGGTCTTAGTGACGTAATTCGAGCCGTCGAAGAACGTCAAGACCGGGAAAGAGAGAAAAATCTTTCGAGGGAGTTTCCGAGTTATCTGATGGGCATAGACCAGTAATCTTTGGCTGAGGTACTTCGCGACCCCCTAATCTAAGTACTGGGTGTGTTGGGTGACTACGTTCTGCAAGCATTTAAGATTTCAAAAAAAGTTGAAGAAAGTGTTGCAGGTTCCCTTTAATAGCTGCTGAACTCTACATACGCGTGGACAGCTTGGTAGGCTCGCTGTAGCGGCTGTACTGTAGGAGCTAGCTAGTCGTTCTTACCGGCGCATTCAGTTCCCATCGAAGCGGCCTCTCGGAAGCGCTAGATGCTGTAGCTGGAAATCATGGACCACGGTGACGCGTCGCTTAGTTTAATGTTACGAGTATTCCTTCGAAGCAGTTATCTGGTGTGACTAAACTAAGTTGTCTCTCTCTCTCGCAGAGGATGAGGACCGAGCTAGATATCCTAAAGCGAACACACTCTGGCTCTCCCGATCGGGGCTTCGTAGTCCTGGGTATGAGGACTTGGAAGAAGACCCCTCAGGCGCTCCATAAGAGCCTCGAGCATATATATTCGTAAGTATTAAATCTCATCTGTTTCGTGCGTTTTCGCAGCTAACAATAAATGTGCATCTTCAGTGAACGCAAATTTATGCAACTTTAGGTAACGACATTCTTAGTCTTATGACCCGCTTTTTGCGAACTTGCCCCTTGCAGCTCTTTGTGTTTCACACCCGAGCTGTAGGTTTATAGCTTTCTTGTTCTTTTGTGTCCGGGTCCTAAAACTGCCGAGCGCCCTTACGAGGAGGCGAAGCAAACCAGTAAGGAACGAGCGGAGCACGAGCAATGCTTTAGGGAACGGGCGGCGAGTGGCAGCGAAGATCTTGATCGGAAGGCTGCCCGTGAGCGGTGGGCTCGAAAGGAAGACATGCGCAGCAAAACACAGTATGCAGTGAAGTGACGCAGGCGCCACGCCAGTAAACTAGACCGGCACATATGTGCTCATGCGAAATTTCAAAGGGAGTTTCTTAACACACGTTTTGGATTCTGTTTCGTTTATTGAGTGTTTTACTTACTATATGATAAGGAGGTACTGCGCGCAAGAAGTGAGCTAGCCACTAGCGTGTCGTAATGGTCACGTGTTGCTACTACTCAAATACTGGCTTGCTGAAATATTTGCGTCACTGTAAGGGCAAAATTGAGGCGACATTTTATAAATCGGTACTCTCTGGTTATGCTTTCGGACTTCCGAGGCGGCAGTAAAAACATTATTAATGATATACTAAATATAGGCGAAGAATTTTGCGCTAAACTCTACGGTTCTGACCTGACGCAGATAACTGGTGTCGGGAAGGTTCCGCCTGTTAGGAGAGATCAGGTAGGGACGCCGCTCTAAGCAATGAAGAAAGGCAAAGCTGCAGGAGATGATGGAATAACGGCCAATATATTGTGGCTTGGTGGCGACGTTGTGTTAGCAAAGCTTGCAGACCTGTTATCGCAGTGCCTGACAACTTTAACGGCATGTAAAAACCTTGGATTTAGTTCTTCTTCGTACGAAAGGTGATGAAAAAGAGCTTAAACATTACACGCCCATCAGCCTGCTCTGTTACCTACGAGTTATTTAAAAGGCAATTCTGAATCGCGTAAGTGCGACTTTTGACCTTCGACAGCAAAAAGAACAGGCCGGCTTTAGGGGAGGTTTCTCAACTTTAGACCATATTCATGCTCTCAACCAGGTAATCAAAAAATGTTCAGACTACAATGCACCATTGCACATGGCATATATGGATTATGAAGAAGCATTTGACTCAATGCCCAGTTAACCAGTAATTAAGGCTTTACTTGATCGCGGATTTAGCAAGCTTTACATTGCGCTCCTCAAAGATATTTCTAATGGATGCACGGGAACTACACGGCTCCATCACAGAACTTGCAAGTATACTGTACAAAAAGTTCCCAGGGAAGGTGACACGATATCTCCGCACATACTTTTAGGGCATGTGTGGAGGGTGTGTTCAGAAAGCTTGCCAACTGCAACAAATTTTCGGCTGCGTAAATGCACTATTTTCCGGTAGTATAACCTTAAAAGTTGCTACCTGAAAAATTTGGCGGCCCAAATGTGCTTCGCTGCATCGTTAACGAAGATAAAAAAAAGCCGCCCGCATCTTCCCACGGGGGGAACTCGGGTAAATGCGTCGCAGAGTGGTGGGGGTATCGCGTGATTTGTTGCGTAATTGGGTATGGTTTGGGAATGCTTAATTGTTATTTCGTTTTTATTATTCTTATTTGTTGAATGAAGGAGAAGCGAAGGCAAGGAGTGTAAAGTTAAAGTCTGTCTTTATTGCTTGGTGCCGTCAAGCAAAGCGTCAAGTCAAGCGAAAGCCAAGCAAAGACGCCCTTGACTGAATTCCGAACGCGTGCTCCGTCGCTTATATACACACCGCCCGCGTTCGAGGGAGAGGAGTACGGGGGAGAGACGCGCATGCGCACACTTCCGTACACAAGCGCGCGAACTTTCCACGCACCCACCACGCCGTTATCACGTGTACACGCCCTGCCGCCGTTACTGTTGAGCGCGACGCAGCGCACGGGTAGCTACGACGCATGCGCGCACAGACGCGCTCCCCCCGCACCGCCGCAGCTGTTGTTGAGAGCGACGGAGCGCACGGGGTACACGCGCTCCTCCCGCACCGCCGCACCTGTTGTTGAGAGCGAGGAGGGTACGGGGGAGAGACGCGCACCTGCGCCTCGACGCGACGCGCATGCGCAGTGAGCGTGTGGACGGCGCCGACAACATCGACGAGTGACATCGCGAGCCTAAGAAATGCTCCGCATTTAAAACGCTCTTTTCAAACCGAAACTGGAAAAAAAGAGCGGCCATTACGGACGGCCGGAAGTGACGTTACACTCCGGAATCGAGTGGACGCAGCCGGCGGATTTTCCGACAGCTGCCTGTGAGAAGACGGCGCGCATTCGATGTGTTTCGGGTCGTCTGTTGCTTTAGACATTTAAAACATGCGCGAAAAGGGCTGGGAAGTTCGTGCAACCATTACTTCGTGTGATATGGTCCCTAGAAAGGGACCATAGTTGTGAGATGCTGAGACGCGCCTGTAGTCGTTAGGTACAACGAAAACACAGGCATCGCGAGACGTCGTGGCGAAGCTGGGTGCACAAAAGGCAGTCGTTTAGCGCTTGGTGGGCGCCGGCACAGCTAATATGCCCTGGGCCGATCGAACCATCCTGTGTTTGTGAGAGAAAAGAAAAAAAATAGCTACCGTGGGGGGGAACATGCCGGCCAAGGTGTAGGTTTCAGCGCATGTTGTGAAAGTTGAAATCCAGAATTTTATTATTTTTGTTTACGCGGGCAGTTTTGTTCCTGTTAGCAGTGTGCCCGCGCCAAATCTTTAGATAATGATGCCATGCAGCGACGAAAGCACTGCAGTGTCTTCACTCGTGAAGCAGTGACCTTCCCCGAGGCTCAGTACTGCGAAATGTAGCCTCGTTTTTTGTTTTTCTAACTGGCGAGAGAAATGTTGCCAGCAACGGCTAGTATTTATTTGTTTTTTGACGAAGTAGTTTGAGCTGAATCGATTCCGTGTAGTGCGCCGCGTGCTGTACTCGTCCGCGCCCCGACCGGCGCGATGAAGTGACAACAGCGTGTCACCTCGCGTCGGCACAGAGCTCTCTGATGCCTTCGGCGTACTCGCGCTCTCGAAAAGTCGACCGGCCGATCGCGCAGTGGGCCGCACAGCTAGCTGCCGTACTCGTTCACGCCCCGACCGGCCGCGACAACAGCGTTCTGCTCGTAGAGACGCCCGGCCGCGAGCTTGCAGCGCGCCGCACAGCCGCCGTAGTCGTTCGACCGCCGCCGCACCGACCAGCCGCGCCAACAGCGTATCGCCTCACGTAGGCCGTACACGCGTTTCGCGTGCTCATCGAGTCGACCGAGGGCCTGCTGCCGCCGTCGCGACCACGAAATCGGTCGCTGTGCTACTGCCGTATTTGTTCTTTATGTATCGGCAACCCAGAGTTTCTTCAGCTTCTCGCATTACGGAAACCAATTATTCATGCAAGAGGCACGAATTACACTGCTCACTCGCGTGAGGCCGCACGTAAAAGGGCTACTAAGGAGAGGCGACGGCCGCACGGGAGTCCTGACTGGCACGTGACATCCGGAAGTCCGCCGCAGTGGCGACTAGTTGCGGCGACACTCCGCTAGGTGCTGCGTCGGCTGAAGTGGCGTGTTTTCGAACGGTTTTAATAAAAAAACTGCGCGTTTGTGGAGTTTAAAATTGGGTCACGTGGGACTTTAGAGGTGCATATCACACATTGAAGCACAATTTAGGGCAGGTAAATTTTCGTTGCAGCTGGCCTTTAAGTGGAAGACAACTGGGGTCTCAATAAAATAAGGAATATATGGGCCACCTATGGTTTGCAGACGACATTGTCTTGTGCGGGCAAAGCAGTCGCAAACTGCAGAGCATGCTTTACCAGTTGTGCTGGGAAAGTTTAGGTGCAGGATTGAAAATAAACACAGAAAATCAAAGGTTATGTTCAGTAAACATGTCAAAGAACGTGCGTTCAAGGTAGGTAACGAAATCTGGGAAATCGTGCGGGATTACGTGTATTTAGGGCAAGACATAAGTGCTGATCCCCATAACGAAAAGGAAAGTACCCGCAGAATAGCATGGGGTGGGCTGCTTTGGTAGGAATTCTGCTATGCCGAATAGTAAGCTGCTTCTGTCGCTAAAAAAACTTGTATGTAATCAGTGCGTTCTTTCAGTAATGACGTACGGGGCAGAAACTTGGGGTCCCACTAAACAACTTGAAAGGAAACTTAGATCGGCTCAACGAGCCATGGGAAGAAGGATGCTAGAGATCACTCTTAGGGATAAGACAAAAATCCGCAGTGGCTTAGCTCGGCTATGCCAGGATATACGTAGCGTGAGCTAAAGTTCTGCTGGTTATTCTTAGGTTTTCTGGCCGTTTAGGATTAGCTGATTATCATGCGTGCGGCTTCTAAAACGATTTCCAATCCAATATAACCCGATCCAATGCAATCCAATCCAGTCCAGTCCAGCCCAGTAGTCCGGTACAGTCCAGTCCAGTTCAGTCACTGCTCCCCGCGCATGCGCAGCACGACTCTCCAGGATCCACGCGAAACGGCTATCAAGCGGCTCCGGTGCAGAGTCAGACTTGGCTACTGCGCAACGGAGGTGCACAGCTGGGCGCGCGCCGGCGCCAGTGTTCTGCCGCGCCTATGACTTCACTCCTATGGAATGCGCAGACCGGCAAATGTGCAGACCCAATTCTGTACAAACCCGTACTCCAATTGGATTGGATTTCCAATCTGATCCAATAAAATCCAAGTTAATCCAATGGAATCCAAGCCAATGCTCTTCGCTTTTGCGCAGCTCAAGGTCCACGCGAAACTGCTCAACCTCGGCCAGTGTAGCTTACGCTACAAAAAGTGGCGTGGTAGACATTCCAGTTCAACTTAAGCGAAGAAAATGGGCATGAGACGGTCAGGTCATGGGCTTGAGTGACAACAGGTGGGCCATTCGTTTAACGGAGTGGCTACCAATAGACCGTAAGCGCAGTATGGGTCGGTCAAAGACTCGATGGAGGGACGAGCTAGGAATATTTGGTGGGAAAGGGGGAATCGGCTAGCACTTTATAGACGTGGCTGGGATCTCCAAAGGAGGGCTTCGCCTTGTAATGGAAGCACCCAGGCTGATGATTGTGATGATGACGACGACGACATCACTTGAATGTCCTAGAGAGGTCGTTGTGCGAACGTGAGCGCAAAATAAAAGATTGATGAAGATACTTGGTTAAAAAGCTTGTTTGAATTTTTTCTCTTTTTTCTCTTCATGGTCCAGCAAACTAGCCCCTTTCAATCTCGACGGGCTCATTGCCATGTCTGCTTATCTGGAGCACGAGTTTGACTGGACTCCGCCACTGGAATGCCGTATCACGGGAGGCTCTCCACACACTACAGCATTAAACCTGCCCATCGAAGGCCTGGTGAGTGAGCCCCTGGGCCATTTCTTACTTTGCTCTTGCCACCCACGTATTAAAGGGACGGACAACCGATTTTTGACGCGTATATGTTCTCTAGCTCCCATGAAAGCCAGCGTTTTATATAGCCCGGTAACCACAAGCAATGTATAAACAAATTGGGCAAAATAATTTTAATTTGGCAGTAAACTTTCTGAAATCGGAGGGGTGGTGGTTCGTAGTGTCGAAACTTGACACTACAATATGTGTCCCTGCCACGTGACCTGCAAACCTAGCAGCTACTGTAATGGCTGAAACATTTATTCACTAATTGAAAACCTTTTAACACAAGCATTTTCATAAATTTAAATTGTATATGTATTTTTAAACATTATTTCGAAAATGTTTAAGACACGCCGCCCGCCAGCGCCGCCCGCCGCCGCTCGGTTGCTCTCAGTGTGGCTAACTGAGCCTCCATACCCAGAATCAACGGTAGCGTTCAGTAAACAGACCCAGAGAAGGATCTTTGACGATTCTGCCTGAGTCGGGGGCGTTGGTTGTGCCAAAATATTTGATTGCAGTTTACAAACCCGCCAATGTTAGCTTAAATAAAAATAGGACGTGCCCGGGGAAAATCCAACTTCAGACCTCCACAACGTGAAGCATGCGTGAAGCCAAATTCTACCTATCGTGCATCCCAACAGATGGCGCCTTCGTGCAAAATAGACTGGCGAATTAAAAAAAAAAACTGATAAAGGAATAAGAAAGCCCGCGAGTCACACTTTTTTTTTTTTTTGCTCGGGACAAGTTTTTAAATATCACTCTTCATTTCGCATACAGAGAAAAGTATGTTGCCGCGCTACTGCATGTTATGGTTGCCAGCATTATTTTTTGGAAGGACACATACGGCTTGTAGATATAAAAATTTCGATTTAAAAAGGTCTAAGGCGTTATCAGTAAAACCGCTTCTCGTTAAGGTGCTTTAAGTGATGCCCTTTCATTAGGGATAGAGAATATATACTCGACAAAAATCGGTTGTCTGTCCCTTTAAGGTCGCACTGGTTGCTGCATTATATACGCATAATCATCGGTCAATACCTCGTAATTTCATTGCTATGTTACATGGCGGGGTGTGAGCAAGCCTCCGAGTTTCATCGCCCGAATTACTGGCACGTTTTGTTCGCGAAATCAGCGTGTTCAAAAATAGTGCCCTTTCAATACCATCACCTTCCTCGCATGCTATGGAAATTTTGTCAGCGATGACTCTTTGGTGTAACTCAATATTAGGTCATTTGCCTAGGAGGGGCGAACACCAAAGGTAAATATATATATATATGAGTATATATATATATATATATAGATAGATAGATAGATAGATAGATAGATAGATAGATAGATAGATAGCTAGATAGATAGATAGATAGAAGATAGATAGATAGATAGACAGATAGATAGAAGATAGATAGATAGATAGACAGATAGATAGATAGACAGATAGATAGATAGATAGATAGATAGATAGATAGATAGATAGATAGATAGATAGATAGATAGATAGATAGATAGATAGATAGATAGATAGATAGATAGATAGATAGATAGATTGGGGAGTGGTGTCCTTATTTCAGCACCCCATTCCTGGTGCCAGCAAACCGAAGCTGGTCGTCCGGACTGGAACTGGACGGCACGCTGTCCCACCTATCATGATACGGACGGGGAATTCTGTCTATATTTGGATTTTTTTAGACTCCCAAACCGTATGGTTGAGCGCGCCAGTATCGCTAAAGGACACCTAAAGTTAAAACTACAAAAATTTCCCCACCTTCCCGCGAAGGGAACCCTGTGGAGATGCGACGCATCTTGGGGTTCACTTGGTGTTTCCGTTGGGTTGATTCCCTGATTGCGTGAAACGTGTGAGGAACGCGTATGATGTATTCTTTATTTAAAACGCGGCGTAACGTTAACGATGACGGCCTTGTGGTCGCTGAAGTGTACGGGTAGTGGATGGTGAAGTAACGGGACCACCGTGCAATTTGCAGCGAAGATCAAGTCTATGCACGTGCCCGAAATCGGAACGCCGGGGCTGGAACGACCGCGGCTATGACGCAACGTGGCGCGGCTATGACGCAACACAATCCAACACAATCCACTTTAATCCAATCCAATCCAAATCCAATACAATCCAAGCCAAGCCAAGCCAAGCCAAGCAGCCAACCCAATCGAATCCAATCCAATGCCCCTCGCGAGAGAGTGTTCGCTATCGGAGAGGAGAGGGGGTGAGCGGCGGAGAGCGCAGCTCGCGTGGCGAGGAGAATGGGGGAGGGGTGTGGATGGACAACAACAACCCGTATGGATGTACAAGGCGAGTGAATGAGATGCAGTCGCATCTAAAAAAGCTAAACTCCTCCATCAGCATTTGTAGTGGTTTACAAGAGCTTCGCTGGACATCCACTTTCGCAGGGGGGAATGGCGACCATTTTCATTTGAAGCCACCTGACTAACCTGTCCCGGGATTTCGTTAGGGGTTCGTGATCCGGGGGGTAAACCCTGCGCTCGAAGTCATAACGTTGAGGGATCTCGTGATAGGTATGCAGCAGGCTCGCAGCCTTTATCTCTCGGGGTTCCCGGCGCGGTTAGCTTTCCGGTAGTATTATGGCCCCTAATAGTCTTTCGTGACGGCAGGAAAAATGACGTGAACCATGGTTGAAAGTGATGAGCGATCTACATTATCTACAGGGAGCCCGCGAAGGCTGCGCCCACACGCAGCTTCTTCGTCGGGGCGGGAAACACAGGGTCATGTACCAATGCTCGCTTCATCTTCCTATCGTAATAATATATTGAATATAGTCCCCTCTAGTATTCAGACCTTCAGGTTCTCGGGCCCGGCGCCCATATTTGCAATGTCCTTTACACGCGGTGGTAATTTGTCTTTACACGCGGTGGTATTTTGCAGAACAGGGAGATTATCAGTACAGCATGTTGCTAGTTAGTATGCATTTCAAGGGTAGAAAAACTGCGCGTCAAAGACAGGACAATAAGGATGGGACAGGACTGGCGCAGAGGTAGAAAAACTGCGTGTCAAGACAAGACAATAAGGATGGACAGGACTGGTGCAGAGGTAGAAAAACTGCGCGTTGAGGACAAGATAATAAAAATGGGACAGGATTGGCGCAGAGGTAGAAAAACTGCGTGTCAAGGACAAGACAATAAGGATGGGACAGGACTGGCGCAGAGGTAGAAAAACTGCGCGTCAAAGACAAAACAATAAGGGTGGGACAGGACGGGCGCAGAGTAACAACTGAGTCTGCGTCTGTCCTGTCGCATCCTTATTGTTTTTTCTTCGACGAGCAGTTTTTATACCCTTGAGAAGTGAGGGAGGGTATGTTAGGCTCTTCTCCGCGCAGGAAAAAGTGGCGGAGCGGCTAAACAAGACTTCTTGGAAAGACCACCCTACGCTCGCCATGGCGCTGTCAATGTGCACGCGCCTCTACATGGCGAAAGACAAAGTGGAAATTGGAGCTGAATGCGTCGACATCATGCAGCCTCCCAGCTCTACTACTACGGTGAGTGACGACCACAACAACAAAGAGACTCAACTGATCCGAGCGCTTCTCTGCAGATTTAGTCCTTATTCGGCCTCCGTTCATAATACAGTAAACCGTCGTTCTAACGAAGTTGGACAGACGGGGAAGCCGTGCTTCGACCGTTAGAAGCAGGGATATGTTTTGCTCTCCCTGGCCTGCATTTGGGGCGTCGAAAAACTTGGCGTAAAGCAAGATTTCGAATGAAGTGACTTCGTTATAACGAGTTTCTGTTGTATTCCTCGCTCCCGTATCGTCAATAATGATTATGCATACTAGACCGGATCGCCTCCGAGGATCGTGAAGCGCTAGAGCGGATTTTATTTACACAGAACATGTCCGTGTCCGTATATGGTCCGTCTTTGGTCAAAGTTCTAGTTGTTCGTCAGGAATCAGCACTTACGTCACCAAATATAACACTCATTCTCATTTACATTACGCTTTCTTAGTGGGCGCGGGCTGTAACTGTTTTTTTTTTTCGGTTTCGAATTATGGTGTTGCAATAAAGGACTGCTTCGCGATCTTCAATGCCAGCTTGCGTTTATTTATATGCGCCAATAATACCTCGGCGAACAGCGGCCGTTTGTTTTTTGCCCTTTTTGCGGGGGGTTGTCCGTCTCCGCTTCTCGACATCAAGCGAAGAAGAGTGGTGTGACGAGTAACAGTGTACTCCCCCGATAGCCACGGGTTGCATTTAAACGTATGAGCCCGTAAAAAGTACAGAAGTTATCACTACGAAAGAGGACATCGTTTTCGTACACTTGTTTCCAACACCCATGCTTAAAGGCCAACTGCACTCAAATTTTTGACGACGCAAACAAAATGTCATCTAATAGTATACATAATTAGTAGACATAAAAACTGTGCGAGAAGCAAAATCCGGCGTTTCAAACAGGAATGCGCTCAACACAATCGGTTTGTGAAGATTGCGTTTTTGGAAGTGAAACTGAATGAAAAAGGCGGCCATTACCGGGGGACACGACGTGACGTATGGAATGGAAGCGGGCGCGCCATCGGGCGGCCGCTCCTAGCAGCCTCCAAATGCTCGTGGTAGCTTCGCGTTTCGCATTGTTATTTCTACAGAAGAACTTTCATGGAGTTCAGCGCAATTCCGACATCGAGTTGCTATCAATCGAAAAGCAGACGATCTACGCGTATTCTGGAGGTCGTCTGTTCGGATCCCACCCGGCGGGCATGTTTTTCTCCACTTTCTTACTTTCCAAACTGTATCGGTTTTAATGATAACAAAATGATCTACCACATTGCCCCCTTTGCTTTCCTTGGCTTTTTTGAGTGCCTACCTTTATTTCTATGTTAATTCAACAAGCCCCACATTTTCCACTCTGATTCCCTACATGCATAGCGAGGGTCTCTGCTTTGGCAGTCTTGGTGGCATAGGCAGCTTAAGCGGTTTCAACGTTGGTCGGCCGCTCTCGACATGTCGTAGACGTTCCAATCACGCCCCGGGGGTTAATAAGAAGGTCCACTTAACCTCGAGTAGTCGGAGTGGCGCAGGATACCATTCCCAAGCACAGGAAAACAATTACCTTAACATAAATGCCCGAGAAAGTGGAGGGGAGCGTAGCCCCGTGGAAACGGAACGATGACGATTTCGAATAAAGGTGAGGTCGGCGGGTAGTATCCTGTGTGGCAATCGTACCCCGCCTTCTGGGTTGCATCGGATCAGCCAAGAGCGTAAGACGCTTTTGTTGTACATCAAGCCGTAAACGGGTGCCCTTCGCTGTTCCGTCCTTAGCCCATGCTGCGTTCTGGGGGTTGACGGCCCCAGGATGAGGAGCGGGGAACCCGCCGCGGTGGCTCAGTGGCTAAGGCGTTGCGCTGCTGAGCACAAGGTCGCGGGTTCGATTCCCGGCCGCGGCGGCCGCTTTTCTGATGGAGGCGAAAAGCAAAAACGTCCGTGTGTACGAGATTTCGGCGCACGTTAAAGATCCCCAGGTGGTCAAAATTAATCCGGAGCCCTCCACTACGGCGCGCCTCATCGCCTGCGTTGCGTCGGCGCGTTAAACCCTACAATCGATCGATGAGGAGCGGGGAAGGATAACCCGCCAGAGCGGCCGCACGTCGTAAAAGTTTGGAAAAAATCCCGGGCCATCTTCACTAACGTGATAGCCGTAGAGGCGCGAAGCATGCAGTGTATAAACGTGTTCTTGGCGCCTTGACGTTTTTACCCACGGAGATGAAGCCGTTGCGGTAGAGGTATACAGCTTTCCTGTAAAAGTCTCGTGTTTTTGAAGCCTGAAGCATTCTGGCAGGAAGCGTTGGAAAACGAATGTCCCGGTGTATTTTTTTAGTACGCATTTTTCCCCTCAGAGACGAAACGTTCTAGCGCGAGGCGTTGGAAAGCGAGTTCCCAGGTGTGTAGTACCGTGAATACATGAGACGACCACGACGACGACAGGAGACGCCGACAGCCCGAGCCCCTAAGGGGCTTCGTGCCTGAAACAGTGAGCCTGGCGGGGGCTGATGTACGTATGAGGTATGAAGACGCTGCGCTTGCGCTGGCCCGTGGTAAAAAGCAGTTCCATTAGCACATGATCGCCCCCCTCGACTCCCATGGAATGTTGTATGACCGGGATATTGCGATGGACCAGCGTGGTGACCAGATAGTTAGGGCGGTGGGCAGGGACACTATCCTTCGGGGCAAAAGGCACGATAGCCCTCGAGCTTGGATGTCCCATATGTCTCTTGTAGTGCGATAATATCTGGTACAGCGTCGTACCCCACTGCATGTATGTGCTATTCAAGGAAGCCGCGCTTCTGTCGGTAGCTTCTACAGTTCCATTGGTAGATAATGATGTGACCATAGGGTCACCGGTTATCTAGACCCGTGTTAGTCGCCGAAAGTATTCTTAGGTAATGCAATGTGCTCTAGGAAGGTGCTTATGTTGGCCTAAGGGGTGGGACGCGTGTACAGCTTGTGCTTAATTGGGCCGCTACCTCTTTTGACCGGCTGGCTCTGAGTGTTTTCTAGAACCGAGATTCGAGCTTTCATGGCTGAGAATTGTTGCGCGACAGTAGCGGTGATATTCGGGATTATGCCCTTAAGCTCCTCCAGGCGGTCGTTCATTGTGCGTTTGGTTTTTGTGTTCCAGTTGTTCTAGTTTGGAGTGCACGACTTGCTCAAATGTAGAGTGAGTATCCTTGGGTTCAGCATAAAATCCCTTACGACGTTTGTAAGGCTCTATAGAGGCAATTTCGGCCTCCTAGTCGGCGGGTGTGGGTATCAGTGCTGCGGAATGGGCATCCCCATTCCATCCCAGTTCCATTCCGAACAATTAGAACTTGTCGAAATTCCATTCCTTTCAATTCCTGTGAATGACAAAACTTCGCCCATTCCCACTCCTGGAATGGACGGGCAGTTCAATTCCGTTAATTTATTCCTCAATGCAAAAACTGCCTCGTGGTGCGGTATCGAGTTACAGAGGAACACAACATAACTCTAACGTTATCATACGCATTAAAAACTACAAAAGTACGCAAAACGTGTCACTTTTCACAAAAGTAGTGATGTGGTAGCAGCTTGGTGACATATCTCGTGCAGACCAACAGCCCTTCTAATTCAAAAAGGGGCAGTATCACACTGCCCCTTTTTGCATATTAAGTAGCGGAAGTACCGCTACTTATATATAGTTTTTGCATGTTAGATTGTTCTAATGGTTTGTTCTTGAGAGCGACGCGAGATGAAGCATCTATTACGTTCGTCTGATTTTTCCGTTTGGTTACAGAGACTGTAGCGTGCTATCTTGCCGTCTTCTTCGCGTACCGTCGTACTAGCGCCATTAGTATGCTGTGGCTAACTCCCTGGCATGTTGCGCGGAGCTTTCTCATGTCTACACGCACTCTACATGCTTACTTTAATTATTTCAAGCGAATTTAGAGAATTTAGCACTAATGCTACTGTGCCAGCGCGAGAAACGGCACGACAGCGTCACAAAACACTGTTAACAGTTTTGCATGCACCGCAGGAAATTCGCCATCGATTCCACGTTAACCTCTATTTCGCTAGTTTATTGCTCTGGCATTACCTCAACCTAATCCATTCAATACAAGACATTATTTTTGGCCCCCTCGTTTCTCTGCATGTGTGAAGGTATTCCCGGAGCCTTTAGTGGACCTTTTCGAACCCGACTGCAGCGATCGGCTTTTTTCCCCACATAACGCGTCCAATTGAATAAATGTACAATCGGGTTTGCTGATATTAAGCATGTGGCTGCTATATTTGTTAGGCCTAAAGCCCTTAGGTCAGTTGTTGTAAAGATCACTCGCACACCACAATGTTTAAAGTGGCAGAACCATATCGGGACGGGATCCCTGCAAAATAAAGAAGTATGGTCAGGCAGTTTGTTTCCACGAACGAGCAACGTAGATGTATCAGGACCTTATTAAAATTTTGAAATGAGGCCTTCTACCACAATGGTGGCGATGATATAGCTTCTAAGCTGACGAATAAGGATTCAGTACTCACGCGGAAAGCCCACATGCCCATAAACACAGCAACCAAACCACGAACAAGTTTGGCAAAAGGAGAGCAGAGGTCCGCATATTCGGATCGAAGCAAAGCACGGTGTCGCACTGCTGAGAGCTGTCAAAGCACTCGCAATGATAGTCAGCGGCAATGGTACTCGGCGGCGTCCGTGAGACGCGGGAAGGAGGTCGAACGGTCCCGTGGGTTGCGGAGAATGCCTGGTGTATCCCGGTCCTTGGAGGTGGAGGACTGCCCGGGGTTGTGTTTTCGGTGCCATTCTTGTTCCCAGCGGCGCCGTTTCAGTAGATATGGGATGCGGAACCACTTCTTGCACGTTTTGTCGCCCGTCTTGTGCTCCAGCCCACATATGGCGCAACGTGTGGTGCAAGGGAGGACAGGAGTTCGAGTGCGAAGGCCACAGACAAGACCGACTTCGAGAATATAGTTGTCGGGTTTCGGGTAGACGTCGATCCGGTGTCCCTACGCCCCGCATCGCTCACAAACTGCGTGGTTTTTCTTATACCGGTAGCATTTGTGCTCGGTCTCACGATAATACACGTAGTAGGGGACGGTGCCACCTCCGAATGCGATAATCACTGGGCGGGAGGTGCCGAAGCGTCGGGCTTGCAGGATGGTGCATGGTTGGGTTTCGGTTGTTGACGAGACTGCGGGTACTGGCGTCGGCGTCATCAGTACGCGGGATATTGTGTATGACGCCCTGCGCCGTACCTTCGGGCGGGGCAGTGTAGGCTCTCACTGCATGAGTACAGTCTCCTAGACGAAGCGAGTCATGCGGCGGCCGCGATGCGGGAAACGAGGTTGGTCAATTTACCTTCCTCCTCCGGCATCAACGTGGTAACCGGCGCCATGTTGGAATTTGCTTGGCGACGTTTGGGGTAGCTGGGTCAGCTCGCGGCGGCCCCGGTGGCGATCGGCCAGATTTAGGGGAAATCCCCAAGGTGGAGTAAGTTTCTGTGAAGGAAGCTTTCCTTTGTAGCCGTATGGCTGCATTTAGGTGGATGTCAAACTTTCCTTCACGGCCCCGGTGGCGGTAGCTTTCGATCCAAACCGCAGCGTTGTTATAACCTTCAGATGAGATAGACTCACCCTCGATCTCGACCGTCGGCATGACGGCGGCAGCTTCAGACGAGGGAGCCCCCCGAGCGGTGCTACGTAGCCGCGGCGGCGAGCGCAAAGCTGAGTAGGCTCAAGTTTCCATGCTGCACTTGGGACGGAAAAATCCTCACAGAAGTCGAACCAGGCTGGTCACCGTAATAAATATCACCTCTGCGGATAGCGGAAAACATGAAGACGATCGTGTGGTCTGTGGCTCGACCCGGGTAAATAATTGCCGCGGGGAGTTCTAGACACGAAGCCGTCGTGAGGTGCTATTCAAAAAAACTCCTGAAGCAGTACCACAATAATAGACAAAGGCAGGCTTCGGAAGAACAGTATAATAAACAACGCTAAATCAAATGCTAACCAAGTAAAATCAAGACATAACCAGGCTAAACCTAGGTTTCGCTTTCCATATCCAAGGTTAGCTGAGCCATCCCGTTGCTATTTTTTAGTTGTCGCTGTCGGGACTTCCAATGACAACAAGGATGGTGCATCTTTACACAGGAAAGGGGTGCACGATTCAGCCGAAGTGGAAGGTGAGGATTTTCGCGATGAGTGCAACAATGACTGTGTACAGTTGAAATATGAAAGAAAATACACGTTTGGGAATCAATGAGTAAGGCAATCATGCACAGGCATGATTACTATGCTGACAAGCGTGAACCGAACAGTGCGAATTAAGACTACATAGGAGACTACGATACAGATTGAACAAGTGTTTTCGTTCATACATAGTTTGAAATATTTTCGGCGTGCAACATATTTAATGTAATTAGTTACGTTATAATCGTACGTGAGGTAGTTTTTTGTAGTATTACAATTAATAAACATTTTTCTCGAGTGGTAGCGTTTATAGAACTCGCTTATTTTGGGCTTTCAGAACAACACATGAGTCGCACCGCGTTTTTTTTTTTTGGCTTGTTTTGGAACAATGACTTGCTGGTTTGCTCGGCCGCATCTTGCCACCCTGCGGCTTCAGGACGAGGTACTCATGAATATAAGGTAATGTGCGACCCAGTCCATCGTCGGGTGGAGAAAGAGAAAGCAGGGCAGACTCCGAAGCAAGCGGCACCCCGACTCGGTCGCCACGTTGCATGTTACGTGTTGCGTAGGTAATTTGCGTAGGAGCTGTAGACCAACCGAAGAAAGCATTGCCATACAAATAATTTTCCGACTGGTTTTTGAACTTGCAGTTCTGCAATAACCAACCGGAAATCTACAAGAATTCCAAGTCGGACCAACAACAAATGACCGCATTCTCTACAGTGAGTGGTTCAAAACTCCTGGCCACTTACGAAACTCAAACCACCGGCTTACAAAAGGTAAGGCACCGCTTCCAACTTATATTGTTCGTCCTATACGTGATTCAGCGATTTGCAAAAAAAAAAAAAAAAACACTTTCTTTAAGCGTGCTACTTTCCTCCTTCTTTTAAGACCTCGGGTAACCGTAGCAGACATCATGATAAATAACACCTATTGATTTCTACTTCTGCTGCTCCATTGTGCAATGCTGGAGGTAATAAGCATATGTTGGTGTTACCTTTTTTGTTGCTTCACTCGGAAAACACCTTCATACTAAAACCACACCAACCCATTTTTTGTGACGTCGCTACATCCGATCGCCCTTACCTCACGCATTGGGAAGCTGTTGCGCATCTTCCAATCACATCGCAAGACGTTTCCTCGTCAGTGATGTAGTGGTTACGGCCGCCGCTAATTCCCCACGCTTTTTTTTTGTCTTTTGTGCTTTATAAATTAAATGCTGTTTTATCGACCGGATGAACGATGAGTCTATGCAATGAAAATGCAAAAAGAAATTTGAAGAATTCACTTTAAGGACGCCATAAAGGAACAATGAAGTGATTTTAGAACATTGTGAGATTACTAGCGCAGAATAAAGTCTGCAGTCCTATAAGACAGGTTTTTGACTACTCTCAGTGCGTTTAAGTGAACTCATTGAGTACAAAAATGAAGGACAGAGTTATGTTATTTCTGAATACTCCTTACCATTTCCCGTGACTTCCCTATGAAGCGAACTTGTCTTGCAGTACTGTTAGGCGATTTTTAAACTTAACGCTCTAAATTTTATTCGTACGCTATTGCATTGCTGTCAATGCTTTTTTTCCTGAGGAAAAAAAAAAAACTTTGGTGCTATTGGCGTCAAGTGAAATCGCGAGAATGTAGTTTTGTGGTTCATGTTTTAGAAGTTCGAGCTAGTTTCGCTTTCGGTTGCGCCGTGCAACACGTCCATGGTGTCTGGCGATTTCTGTGATCGCGCATTAGTCATATATACTTCAGCAATAATCATGACCCGCTATTCACGTGTTGTTGACGGCAGATGTGGGCCGGATAAACCTCCTTGCACCCATTCAATCTCACAAGTATCGTTGTATGCAGTAGGGAAGGCCGAAACGAGGGGACTGCAGTGGCTGAACTCCGGTGCTCCTGTTCATAGGAGATGACGAACCGTCGGACGTCTCTGCCGCATTTACGGATCTCATCTACATGTCTTTTCTCCGTATTTTCTGCCGCGGCGTCGGCGAATCGGCCAATTAAGCGGAGTCGGCCAATAAAAAAAAACAGGCCTCTACCCCTAGATTCGAACCCACACCGTAGAGGCCACTCGCTTCGTGCTTCATCATATTAGGATATGGGAACATGCAACGAAGCTTACAAATAACAAGTATATATGTCGAGGCCCACCCTCGTCATATCGGACATTGCTGTTTACTTATTGAATTGCAATACTTTGAGCTGCTAAGCTGAGCATTGCTTGAATAACGTTTGTGCAGTAGGGTTTAACCTACCAGAAGGATGGCAAGTTGAGCTAGTTGGTTCATAGTGACCATATCGGACAGGCAGCGCGAAGAGGGCGGGACAGGAGAGGAAATAATGACGACACAGCGCTGAAACCTAGCCCCCACAAATATCTGATCAGCAGCTACTACGTTTCTTCAGGCAGTATTATCGAACGGGAATGTGTGGTCGTGCTGAAGACCGGTCTGTTATATCACCCTGTGAATAGGTTTTACGGTTTGCGATCAAAAATTCAATTCGTTTCATTTCCCTATTACTTCGTTTTTAGTTGTCTTTAGGCTTTCTACAAGCGTACCCGTCGGTCGCACAGGCATATGCAGCTTGCGGCGAAGCGTCGGACGTCAATGATATTAAACGATACTTGCTCGTTACAAATGGTGACAGGATGTTTATCCGGCCCGTCTCTGAAGTCAAAAACATGTGACCAGGGGGTCATTCCGACTCCTGAAGTATGGCTAATGAGCGATCACGGATATCGTTGGATGCCATGCGCGTGTTGCACTATGAAACCGAAACAGAAACTAGCTCGAATTCTCCGAAAATGAACAACACTAACTATATTCTGACACATACTTGTTGCGAACTGCACTAAAGAATTTCATAAACAACATCCTGTACACAAGCACCGATGCGTATCCGTGAACTGTGAAATCTTGGTCGTTGTAAATTAGATCTCAAGATGAGTTTGCGTCATTTCGCGTCTCTGCTGACGTCGTGTTTGCGACGAAAATCATGTTTATTTTCTCCTGTTTATCCAATTCAAACACAAATAGTAGTTAGACAAATTCAAAAAAGCGGTTGTTTACGACTAAGCAACCCATATTAATCAGGTTGTTTAGTATTCTTAAAATTACAACTCGTGTTTTTTTTTTCTTGGCGTGTGCAATGCACACGGGACTCTTCATGGGATGCACTTTCACCAAGCAGTTCAATGATTGTCGGAAAATAAAAAAAAGGTCATGGATTGGTGTGACCCTTCGGCGCGGAGCTCAGAATCGTGTGACGGTATTGCTGCCTTTCCAAACATTGATGTTATAAATGAATTTAAATAACACTCACCCACCGCGGTGGCTTAGTGGCTAAGGCGTTGTTCAGCTGAGCCCAAGGACGTGGGGTTGGATTCCTGGCCGAGGCAGCCGATTTTATGATGGAGGCGAAAAGCGAAAACGCCCGTGCGTTCGAGATTCCGGCGCACGTTAGAGATTCCAGGTGGTCAAAATTGATACGGAGCCCTCCACTACGACGCGCCTCATCGCCTGTGTAGCGTATACGCGCGTTGAACCTCGTAATCAATCAATCATTTGTGTAACAATCCCAGTTGAAACCATTTTGTCTCTAGAAGATGGCTGCTGGGTGCATGACTATAGGTACTGCGCTAGTGAACACGAAGTTTCGGCTTGATTCCTCAACGACAGTCGCCTTTTGCATCAAGTAAAAACAAGTCACCAGAACAATAAAGTAGCATAAGCAAAACCGTTAATGTACCTCGAGTTTTGCGTGCGTTCAAACCAATTAGGCGTCATAACTTGGTCCGTAGCCCCGCCTCTCCCTCCCACGGCTGTCCACAAAACCTCGCATAATCTTCTCCTAGGAAATTTCTAGTTTTCACTGAATTTTAACAATGTGAAGATGTTTGTCATCCTGGGACCACTTTTCGCCTTCTGCCCATAAAATACATTACAACTGTACAATAATGAACAGCTCTATTTGAAGCAACGGGGCGAAAGAGTGACATGGCTGGTTGCTGATCCTGCACCGATTAAATTGTGTATTCCTCTACCTTACGAGCTGCTTTTGTCGGCACATTCATTCCCGTCAAGCTTAACTTGCATCAAGTTTTAGCGGTGCGCCAGCCAACTGAATAGGATGCTCATGCGTTGATTTCGAACAAAATGTGAAGGAAGTCTGTTTTTCCAGCATAAGGGTAATTATGGAAATGTTGTGATTTTCTAACGCAAATCATCAAGTGTATTTTGTGATGCGAGCACACTGTTTGTGAGGAACCCAACGAATCAGGCGCAGACGGATTGCAGTACTGAAAACGAAACTTTATGGTTTGTTTTAGTGACAAACGATATTGCTGAAATTGACCTGAACATCGCGCACAATACGCGCACGTGCAACAGGTTACATAGACGCAAAAATTAGTTCTGCATGCATAAGACTAACAAAATTGTCGAAACGGTCAGTTACGTTTGGTGAGGCAAACTTTTACGCAACGGATCCAAACCCATCGCTACCCGCTTTATCCGAACGAGCACACTAAACCTGTCTTATTGTTGGACCTTTCGCCTCGCTGGATCTTTCGTCTCAGATTCAGGCTCCATTGGACATTCCGTCTCAATGGATTTTTCATCTCGGTGGACATTTAGGCTCTATTGGACCTAACGTCTCGTTGGATCTTTTGTCTTTTTTATCACTTCACCGATTGGGCCTTCTGTCTCGTGGATTTTTTGTCTCGTTGGACATTTCGGTCACAAGCGGCCTTAAACGTGAGGGGCAGGCAGCAGATTCACGGGCGGCGCTGGTGGTGAGCCTTCTGGGGCGGCCTCGGAGAGGACTTCTTCGCCTTCGGCGAAATGCTTTAGCTTCATGCACAAATATCACTATTCGGGTGCGCCGTTGACACATTCTATTACGCTTCCCACTTCCGGTGATGAGCGGTGGAATCGGCAGCAGCCACCACACTCGAGCGAGAAACTTGGACCCGGCGGACTCACCGTGTGCGTCAGCAACAACAACTCAGATAAGAGCGAGGCAGCAAAACTAAAAAAGAAGCATGGTTGCCAGACGAGCGAGAAGCATTGCGCCAACGGCGGAGGATGGGGGCGGAAATTATCGCCATAGCCCTTGCAGCAGCTCACCAATCCGAACCTAGTAGAATCACCAATATTTACACCGATTCGAAAAAAGCATGCATTCTTTTGGGCCAAAACACTAGCCATCCAAATGCGGTACCCCTTTTTTCTGCCGTCAAAGGACCAGTTAGGGTGTACTGGATCCCTGGGCACACTGGCATGTCGTGGAATGAAGGAGCTGACCTGCTCGCCTTCCCTTTTAAAATGAAATATAGTATTATCTCCCTCTCACTCTTTCCCCTACGAGGTGAAGATCGTCTGCACAGCTTGGACAAACGTCCCCGATTCCAGCGGCGCCGTTCCCGACGGCTATCCGCCCGCGCTTGTGCCGGCTGCGCACGTATACCCATGGATGCGTGACGTGCGGTCACGTGATTGGCGGCGTGGGGAGGGAGTAAATTTTTTATAATCCATGCGAATCCCTCTGGAGGAGCAGCGGGCCGTGAAAGTGCGAGCTCGCTGGAGGAGCAGCGATCTCGCACTTTCACGGCCGGACTGGAGGAGCAGCGAGCGCGCACTTTGCGCGCCCGCCGCTCCTCCATCCCGGCCGTGGGCTGGCGTTATCGCAATCTGCAGTACTCACAACCGCTATCGAAACACAGAACAAAAGGGAGGAGCTATGCGCCGGTCTTGGCTTCTAGCATGCGTAATCATGCGAGCGGCAATTAAACTTCGCAGTTCGATATCTCGGAGTACCGATGCGCTATTTTGCCAAATGAAACTGCGTAGAAAAACGATTGCGTATAACTTTCCAATACAAACATACGTGGGGACTGTAGCCACTAAAAAAGTTAATTATTTTAGTTAATTAAGTCACCTATATCCGTAATTACCTCCTAATTATCTGTCCCCCTTGGCGCATAACTTCACCGCAGAGGTGGCCTTCGCGTAAATCTGAGCGCCTATTTAAAAAAAAAAAAAACCTGTCGACTTAAGTTTGATCACCCTGTATAGCCGGAAACTGCAAGAAGAACGTCAGCTGCACCAAGTTCCGCCGTCGGAATGCTTCGGCGAAGTGCGAGCCCTACGTAAGCGCCAGTTAACGGCTCAAGTAACGCAGGCTACTCCTGCCCAGCTAAAAACAGTCGCATCTCCAATAGTCCCCACACGACAAATCGTTTACTAACTGCCGTGGTGTACGCGTCTTCACAGAGGAAGGAAATTACGTCGCAAATCCATTTTGATGAGGGCAGTCAACACACCTTTGTTACGCCTCCTTAGCTAGAAGGTGAGAATGTCGACCGTGAAAGGCTTTCCGTGGCTTTCTTCGGCAGGCATGACAAACTGAAGACGTTCATAAGATGTGAGATTGCCCTACATGGAATTATAGAAGGCCCTCCTTTAGGGATACGGAACAGATCTGCGACCAGCCTAGGAAATGCCTTGAAGAGCTGCGCAAATGTAGCTACCCTGTAGCCACCTTGCATCTTGACACCGATATTGTCGTTCCAGATGACATTGATATCCTCGTCGGCACAGGACATTGTTGAAACTTAATCTCAGGTCAGAGACATTGAGAAAGTTCCTGAAAGATGTAGAGACAGTTTTCGGGTGGACTCTACTCAGACCTACTACTGAGACAACCGTGGGGCGTTCTTCACAAACTGTAGTGCTTAAATCCTACGCTTCTACCACGGAAAATTTCTAGAGCGATTCTGGGACCTTGAAACCATCGGTATTCGCTCGGTGGTGTGTGAGAAACCGCAAGACGAAACAACACCTGACCTCCATCGGTGTATATGGGGACCCCACCACTGCCTCCTTCTTGCGTTTCTCCACGAAATGGGAGTCCACTTACACCTGCGCTGTAGCCTTTATGCCTCTTGGCATACTTTCGGAATAAAACAATTAAACCAAATCGATGGTCGGTAAAAAGTACGGCTTCCCTGGAAGCCATCAGTCCTGCTCGATGCCAACAAAGCAACTGCTGAACGACGCCTGACTCAACACGTTTGAAGAATGGAGCGAAATCCCGACCTCGAGTGCGTATCACACCACGGTCAAGCTGTGAAGTGCTAAATACGTTTACAACGTCGACAAAGTGATGGGATGGTGACGGTGCTCTATCGCATGCAGTTTCACCGATCGGTGAAACTGCATCAATTAGAATTTGTGAGAGCTTTTTGTTTAAACTAATCCATTTAGTGACAAGGACTTTTCAACAAAAACTGAAAAAAGGAGTAACGCAATCGCCGATGATCGGGCGTATAAGTCAGCGAGTCCGGCGGACCACAGGCTCGTCTGGAGGTGCGCCGCGCGTTTGCGTACCTGCAGACTATGCGTGCACTTTCATTAAACACAGGTGGCTTGCGTCGCCGTTACGAATAAATAGTGCAGCGCTAGCTTCCCGTTTTATTGCGTGGCTCAGTGAAAATATGCAGCGAGCGTCAGAAGCGTGAAATCTGTTTTGTGATTCCGAAAGTAGGAGCCGTAAAACAAAGTGGTCCGGTGAACTGAGTGGCCGTTCTGTTTCCTTGTTTGCTCTCACCTTATTTAATTACTCTCTTGCATCATATATTCCCAGCTCGCACTTAATAGGCTAGAATAGGGGTCGGCAACGTTTTGAGGTGTAGTGCAGAGTAGCATATCGACACGGCGGAGGGCTGGCCGGCAAATCGGGTTGGAGAGGGTTGGAGAGAAGGCTATGAGAAAAAAATTAGGGCAGTTGCAGCATCGTGAGGCTTGCATAGCATCGACACGCCGAACTGGGCACCAGCGTGGTGAACCAGCTGGTGGCAAGAACGGCTTGCATTAAAAGTGTAGTACGTTTAGCTCACGCGTCGGGCAGTTGCAGCATCGTGAGACTTGCATAGCATCGACACGCCGAACTTGGAACCAGCTTGGTGGACCAGCTGGTGGCAAGAACGGCTTGCATTAAAAGTGTAGTATAGTTTAGCTGACGCGTAGGGCAGTTGCAGCATCGTGAGGCTTGCGTAGCATCGACACTCCGAAGTGGGCACCAGTGTGGTGAACCAGCTGGTGGGAAGAACAGCTTGCATTAAAAGTGTAGTACGTTTAGCTCACGCGTCGGGCAGTTGCAGCATCGTGAGGCTTGCGTAGCATCGACACGCCGAACTGGGCACCAGCGTGGTGAACCAGCTTGTGGGAAGAACGGCTTGCATTAAAAGTGTAGTACGTTTAGCTCACGCGTCGGGCAGTTGCAGCATCGTGAGGCTTGCATAGCATCGACACGCCGAACTGGGCACCAGCGTGGTGAACCAGCTGGTGGCAAGAACGGCTTGCATTAAAAGTGTAGTACGTTTAGCTCACGCGTCGGGCAGTTGCAGCATCGTGAGGCTTGCGTAGCATCGACACGCCGAACTGGGCACCAGCGTGGTGAACCAGCTGGTGGGAAGAACGGCTTGCATTAAAAGTGTAGTACGTTTAGCTCACGCGTCGGGCAGTTGCAGCATCGTGAGGCTTGCATAGCATCGACACGCCGAACTGGGCACCAGCGTGGTGAACGAACCAGCTGGTGGCAAGAACGGCTTGCATTAAAAGTGTAGTATAGTTTAGCTGACGCGAAGGGCAGTTGCAGCATCGTGAGGCTTGCATAGCATCGACACGCCGAACTGGGCACCAGCGTGGTGAACGAACCAGCTGGTGGCAAGAACGGCTTGCATTAAAAGTGTAGTATAGTTTAGCTCACGCGTCGGGCAGTTGCAACATCGTGAGGCTTGCATAGCATCGACACGCCTAACTGGGCACCAGCGTGGTGAACGAACCAGCTGGTGGCAAGAACGGCTTGCATTAAAAGTGTAGTATAGTTTAGCTGACGCGAAGGGCAGTTGCAGCATCGTGAGGCTTGCATAGCATCGACACGCCGAACTGGGCACAAGCGTGGTGAACCAGCTTGTGGCAAGAACGGCTTGCATAAAAGTGTAGTATAGTTTAGCTGACGCGTCGGGCAGTTGCAGCATCGTGAGGCTTGCATAGCATCGACACGCCGAACTGGGTACCAGCGTGGTGAACCAGCTGGTGGCAAGAACGGCTTGCATTAAAAGTGTAGTACGTTTAGCTCACGCGTCGGGCAGTTGCAGCATCGTGAGGCTTGCATAGCATCGACACGCCGAACTGGGCACCAGCGTGGTGAACCAGCTGGTGGCAAGAACGGCTTGCATTAAAAGTGTAGTATAGTTTAGCTGACGCGTAGGGCAGTTGCAGCATCGTGAGGCTTGCATAGCATCGA
Organism: Haemaphysalis longicornis; assembly: GCA_013339765.2. Taxonomy (NCBI): domain Eukaryota; kingdom Metazoa; phylum Arthropoda; class Arachnida; order Ixodida; family Ixodidae; genus Haemaphysalis; species Haemaphysalis longicornis. The sequence goes on from CM023453.1 coordinate 60,737,033, forward strand.
CACGCCGAACTGGCACCAGCGTGGTGAACCAGCTGGTGGCAAGAACGGCTTGCATTAAAAGTGTAGTACAGTTTAGCTGACGCGTAGGGCAGTTGCAGCATCGTGAGGCTTGCATAGCATCGACACGCCGAACTAGGCTACCAGCGTGATGAAGCAGCTGGTGGCAAGAACGGCTTGCATTAAAAGTGTAGTACGTTTAGCTCACGCGTCGGGAAGCTGCAGCAACGTGAGGCTTGCATAGCATCGACACGCCGAACTGGATACCAGCGTGGTGAACCGGCTGGTGGCAAGAACGGCTTGCATTAAAAGTGTAATATAGTTTAGCTGACGCGTAGGGCAGTTGCAGCATCGTGAGGCTTGCATAGCATCGACACGCCGAACTGGATACCAGCGTGGTGAACCAGCTGGTGGCAAGAACGGCTTAGCATTACAAGTGTAGTACGTTTAGCTACGCGTCGGGCAGTTGCAGCATCGTGAGGCTTGCATAGCATCGACACGCCGAACTGGGCATACCAGCGTGGTGAACCAGCTGGTGGCAAGAACGGCTTGCATTAAAAGTGTAGATATAGTTTAGCTGACGCGTAGGGCAGTTTGCAGCATCGTGAGGCTTTGCATTAGCATCGACACGCCGAACTGTGGCACCAAGCGTGGTGAACCAGCTGGTGGCAAGAACGGCTTGCATTAAAGTGTAGTACGTTTAGCTCACGCGTGGGCCAGTGGCAGCATCGTGAGGCTTGCATAGCCATCGACACGCCGAACTGGGCACCAGCGTGGTGAACCAGCTGGTGGCAAGAACGGCTTGCCTAGAAAGTGTAGTATAGTTTAGCTGACGCGTAGGGCAGTTGCAGTATCGTGAGGCTTGCATACCATCGACACGTCGAACTGGGCACCAGCGTGGTGAACCAGGTGGAGGCAAGAACGGCTTGCTTAGAAAGTGTAGTATAGTTTAGCTGACGCGTAGGGCAGTTGCTGCATCGTGAAGCTTGCATACCATCGACACGCCGAACTGGGCACCAGCGTGGTGAACCAGCTGGTGGGAAGAACGGCTTGCATTAAAAGTGTAGTACGTTTAGCTCACGCGTCGGGAAGTTGCAGCATCGTGAGGCTTGTATAGCATCGACACGCCGAACTGGGTACCAGCGTGGTGAACCAGCTGGTGGCAAGAACGGCTTGCATTAAAAGTGTAGTACAGTTTAGCTGACGCGTAGGGCAGTTGCAGCATCGTGAGGCTTGCATAGCATCGACACGCCGAACTAGGCACCAGCGTGGTGAACCAGGTGGTGGCAAGAACGGCTTGCATTAAAAGTGTAGTACGTTTAGCTCACGCGTCGGGCAGTTGCAGCATCGTGAGGCTTGCATATCATCGACACGCTGAACTGGGCACGAGCGTGGTGAACCAGGTGGTGGCAAGAACGGCTTGCATTAAAAGTGTAGTCTAGTTTAGCTGACGGGTAGGGCAGTTGCAGCATCGTGAGGCTTGCATAGCATCGACACGCCGAACTGGGCACCAGCGTGGTGAACCAGCTGGTGGCAAGAACGGCTTACATTAAAAGTGTAGTACGTTTAGCTCACGCGTCGGGGAGTTGCAACATCGTGAGGCTTGCATAGCATCGACACGCCTAACTGGGCACCAGCGTGGTTAACCAGCTGGTGGCAAGAACGGCTTGCATTAAAAGTGTAGAACGTATAGTTTAGCTGACGGGTAGGGCAGTTGCATCATCGTGATGCTTGTATACAAGCATCACGATACAAGCATCACAATGGGTGGTGACACTCCGAACGTGGCAGCGGCGTGGCGAACGAGCTGGTGGGAAGAACGGCTTGTATCAAAAGTGGAGTAGGTTAAGCTGACGCGAAAGGCAGTTGCAGAATCGGGAAGCTTGCATGGGCATTGACACGCCGAACTGGGCAGCGGCGTGGCGAACGAGCTGGTGGGAAGAACGGCTTGTATGAAATGTGTAGTAGGTTTAGCTGACGTGTAGGGCAGTTGCAGCATCGTTAGGCTTCCATGGGAATCGACATGCCGAACTGGGGAGCGGCGTGGTGAATGAACTTGTGGCAAGAACGGCTTGCATCAGAAGTGTAGTATAGGCTTACCTGATGAGTGTGGAAGTGGCAGCAATGTGTGGCTTGCATGGGCCCTCACCTGCCAAACTGTGCAGTCGCATGGCCAACGTGCTGGTGGCACGAATTGTTTGCATCAAAAGTGTAGTGGGTTATGGCAGTTGCCGTATGGCAGTTGCCGCAAAGTGAGGCATGCAGGGGCGTTGAAGCGCCAAAGTGGGCAGCGGCGGGGCGAACGAGCTGGTGCCATGCACGGCTTTTAGCAAAAGTGTAGTAGGTTTAGCTGAATGGTGTCAAAGTGGCGGCAACGTGAGGCTTGCATTGGTATCGACACGCCAAATCGGGCAGCGGCGTGGCCACCGTGCTGGTGGCAAGAAGGGTCGCGTGCGTAGCGTGGTTGGTTTAGCTGACGGCTGGGGAAGTTGCGCCAACGTGAGGCTTGCGGGAGGCTGACCGACAAACGGAACAGCGGCGAGGCCGTATTTATAGTTGCAGGAACGGCACGCTTGAAAACTGTAGTATGTTTAGCTTACGTTGAGGGTAGTTGCGGCAATGCGATTCTTTTAAGAACGTTGACCCGCCGAACTGGGCAGCGGCGTGGCGAACGAGGTGGTGGTAAGAACGGCTTGCATCAAAAGTGTAGTAGGTTTAGCTGACGTGTGGAGAAGTTGCTGCAACGTGATGCAGTATTTATGGTATTTCGAAGCTTAAGCATTGCGTGCAAAGCATTTTGTTTAATTTTCTGGGATAAAATTGACCACACAGATATTTTTAACTTTAAAAAACAGTGCAAGTAACACTACAAGTATTGATGCTTTTACTGAAATTTACGTGATGCTGGTTTTGCTGAACAATGTGAAGAATGTTCCTTGATCTAGTAGGGCGGTAATTCTTTAACATAAAAACGTCACGTGCAAAAATATTTTCACTTTACCCCCGGCGGCTGAATCGGAAGGCAGGCACAGAGAGACAGACAGACCGCAATTTTCGTGGTTGAATAGACCGTGAAAGAATATCGTCGTAAAAAAAAAATTGCGTGTGCTCATTTCGGTAATGCGACTGGGGCGAGTTTTCCCCGTGCTGTGCGAAATACTTCGCTAATAATCATTGTACACATAAATGCCAGCGCTAGCGTAATATTGGAAAGTTGTTTCCTGGTGTCACCAGTTCGCCCATCGAACGCTAATCGAATAAAGAATACCAATTCCTATTTCGGAATAGCAAACTTTATCATGCTCCCCTCGAGGAGTTGAACGGTTCCGGTGTTAATGCCACATAACGCATGACTTTTTTTGCGGGACATAACGCCCATCACCGTGTTTTGTCACATCGTACTTAATGAATTCGCCACCGTTTGGTCGTCAGCGCAGTTGTAGCCATCGCAATTTTATAAAAAGAACGCAGCCACATATGGCAAAGTGCATAACACTCATTCTGCCATTTTTTCTGTCAATCAATTACAGTACTGCCTGCTCAGACACGCCTTCCCCGGGGCCGGCTTCACTGGCCTGGCACTGCTCGAAGTTGAGTGCGAGGACTGGGAAGAAAAGTGCAGCACGAAAAACGTGAACTTCTTCGGCCAGAACAGAATTGGTTTTTTGGCCCAATTTCCGCAGCAGTGGGAGACACAGTTGTCCAAGATCCCGGATCTAGGCTGCCTTAATATCGAAATTAATCGGTAGTGACAACTTCGCCAACCACCACCGCCAGACATTCACGCACAGTGTACTAAACATTGGCTTTGTCATAACCTTTTTTTTGTTTCCGGCGAGCAAACTTGTGTACACAAAAATAGGGTGCTGTGAGAATGGGAATTCGTTTCCCCGTGTTTCACAACTGCCGTCCTGAGAACGTCATTAATGAATCAGTTTTCGACGCTCAGCGCATGTCACCGAGTACGCGTTGCCCATTCTTCGAGGACGGTTGCTTGGTCAAAGTAAGCTGGCGTCGTCGTACTTATAGCAGGCACATGTGTTCTGTGCCGCTGCTTATTGCCGTATTTTTAGTTTGTATGTTCTGTGTCCCTACGGTTTGCTGCTGTCTGCAACCCTGTTTTGTGTCTAAAGGAATCCTTGAGTATTGAATACATTATTCTCAACTATTGCGTCATTGCTGATATCCGATATGAATTCTTCTTGATGCAGTTCTTCCTAATAAACATTTGGAATGAGTCACTTGGGACGGGAGAGGACAAGGCGTCATTTGACCATGTTTAATACACCAGGGGTTCTTTCAGAGTTGTTGTGGGCTGTATCTTCGTTTAAATTAGAGTATTTATGACTCACAGTAGACATATTTAAAATGATGTCAATTTTTCTGCAGAACAAAATATGTTCCAACCGGTGGAGTTTATTTTCAATTAATCAGCTAACACATACCCGATTCCTCGACAGGGCATTATTTGAGAATGTTTAATACACTCGTGCTGTTTTCTGATTCGTTGTATGTTGTAATGTTGTATATTTGTTTAATTAGAGTATTTATGACGAACAGTACATGAATTAAAGTGATGGCTATTCTACTTCAGAGCGAAATACATGCAAACCGTGGAATTTTATTTTTCAATTATTTAACTAACCGTCATCGAAAATGCTCCCGCTCCTTTTAATGTGCTTAGCGACGGCCCTAGAACTGCAAGTGGCACCAGGTTAGGACAATCAGACTGGAGGCACGCGGGTTGCTGTGGGCCGGATCTGGACAAGCTTGGACACGGACATCTCGGCTGTAGCTAGACGACGCTAGCGCCGCCACAGAACCCTGCGCAGCTCCTCCCGAAATATCGGTGGTTTCCACCTAAGACCGGCTGCACGAGCGAAAGGCTGTAGACTCTGTGGTTTCTTCAGTGGCGCCAAGGTCTGTTTAGATACGGGGCTCTAGCAATAAACGTTATTTAACGTTCTGCATCGCGCCCTTCGTCTAGGCTACTGCAGTGTACCAGTGCGCGTATTTCCAAACGCTTCGCTGCTATTTAACATAGCTCTCAGAGATCTGCCTCCGCTACTGGACACAGTCCCGTCCCTCCACCATGCCCTATATGCCGACGATGTTAACGATATGGACCAACTCAGGTTCCATGGGCGAACAACAAGAATCACTTCAACAAGCCATCGACATCACGACCATATATCTCTCTGAATGTGGTCTGACCTGCTCTCCGGAAAAATCCGCGCTGCTAACCCTTCAGCAGAGAACTCGGGGACGACACACGGCGCCGGCGCCGGACCCGGCTCTTACTATACAGACTCGCCCCGTTCCTGTAGTAACCCATCTCGGGGTACTCGGACTGACAATCCCACGAGATGGCTCCGGCTCGCACACCATCCTCGCACTTCAACGCACAGTTACTCAATTGGCACAACTGGTTGAGCGCATCACCCACCAACGTACTGGTCTCAAAGAAGCTGAAACTGCCCGTCTGAATCAAGCTTTCCTCGTCTGTCGCCTTCCACACGGAGCTCCTTACCTGGCCCTCAAACCAGCAGATCATAAGAAACTTGACATTTTAATTAGGCAAGCGTACAAAACTGCACTCGGCCTCCCCGCTAACACCTCGACTGACTTGTTCTACGCTTGGGAATACATAATACTTGGACAGAGCTGTGCGAAGCTCAACGAACTTCGCAATTTCAACGCCTTAAGCTTGCACCCAGTGGCTGTAGTACCTTAGCTCGCCTGGGCTATCCCACCCCGACTCAGCCTCATCGCCTGGCACGCCTTCCTCCACTACTACGCGCTCGCATTATCGCATTAAAGTCGCCCCGCTACCCCGGAACATGCACCTATGCATCCACGATGGTCGTCGCACCGTACGCACCAAACACATCCGCACCCACTATCAGCATCTTGAGGACTCGCTGTACGTGGACGCATCCCCATATCCAAACCGATCAACTTATGTGCCGTCGCCACTGTTGACATCCAAAAACGCGTTATCGCCACTGCCTCCACGCGAGCCTCAACACAAACTGAAGCGGAAGAGATTACCATTGCTCTCTCCCTTACCTCCACTCGTCGCGACTACGTGTCAGTAATCACGGACTCGCAAGAAGCCTGCCGGCATCTTAAGGTCTACTTCCTCGCACTGCCCTACACTTAATCGAACACTCCACTTACCTCCCCGAGGAGTGCCACATTCTATGGACTCCTGGCCATTGTGGGTTGGCCGGCAATGAAGCGGCGCACGACGCCGGCCCGAGAAGTAGTAAACCGGGCCATTGTCCCCGACCCCCCTCTTCCCACCCTGGATGCCCACCCCCTACTCACGTACAACGATATTCTCACACACTACAAGCTTTCTCGTCGCACCTTCCCTCCACCTCACCCGTCTTTAACAAAAGCCGATGAAATCACTCTCCGTCAACTTCAAACCCGGACCTTCCCTCACAACACACTTTGGCTGTAGTGGCGCATCATCATCATCTGCTTGCAGCGCCACTATCGTCATCATGAACAGTTGCCTACCATCATCATCAGCGGTGCTTGCTGGGTGGCGTCAGCAGTGCCACGCGCCACGAGATGGAACACGACCGAGCGCCTGTTCGGTAGCTCGTCTTCGCCGCTCTCGAAGTTCCGGCCAGGCCTCGCGCACCCGCAATAAATGTAGGAGAGCCACAGTGCATAACCGAGTCCACGGCTCGCTCTCCTACAAGTGGTGACCCGGAGGTTCCGCGCCTGATACCCGGCCAGCGGCACACCGACATGGGGACGTGGGGGGACCCGCCGATACCGGTGTTCGACGCACGCCACGTCAGAGGATGGTTCTTCAAGTTCGGGGCTACCCTCTGGCTCAACCACGTCAGTGTACAGCCTCTGAAGTACTCCATCCTCTGGGAACCGCTTCCGCTAGAGCTCCGCGGCGTCCTCGTCCTCCAACCGCCCAGCGCCACCCCCTACGACGACCTGCGCGCTGCCGTGCTCACGCACTACGGCCTCACGGACGACCTGTTTCGGCCTGCAGCAGAACGGGTACACGCACGCTCCGCGCACACTTCACAGCCGCACACTGTACGTACCCTCTGCGCCATCGCCCTCGGCCCTTTCCACTAGTGTCGCCCCGGTGGACTCCACCTCCAGCACGGCAGCCACACTTACACCAACAAGACTCACAGCCTCACCTTTACCGATGGTACAGGCAGCCGACGACATCGCTGACGCTCACCGACTACAGCCTGTCTCTTCCGCTGCTAACATACCACGAGAAGGCGCCGGTGAGCCACGGAGCACCGAGGCACCGACCTCCATTCCGCCTCAGTTAGCACTACCGCCATCTACACCCACTGCGAGCCCTATCCTGACACCGCTCCACGACCAGTGCTCCACAACGTTGCCAGCTCGATGCCAGACTGCGTGGCAGGCACAGTGCGCCCCTGACGAAGTGGTTATCGTCGCACCCGCCAGCTGCCGTCATGAAATTTCGGCTAACGTTTTCGTGAATCTAGGGCAGCACCGAGCCCCTACGCTGTGCGATGTCCTCAGCTGCAACAAAACTGGACGCAACTTCCGTGCCTCCGAGCGGCCTGATCGACAACCAGGACCCACGTGGTCTAGTAGATTCTCCCATACTAAAGACGGACATTCTCAAACTACCGGCGACCAACATTTTGACTTGTCCAGTAAGTGAGACGAAAGAAGACCACAGTCGCAGTCCGAGCCATCCACCTCGTTCACTCTCGCCTGTTGGTTCGCTTACAGACGACGCGTATTTTACGTTGAGTCGCCAAAGCCACAACCGCGCACACAAACGTCGTAGACCTCACAGACGGCTCATCGCTCCGCGCCGACCGGCCACTGCCGCGACAGTGCTGTCGTCGCTAGCTAAGCGCAGGCAACTCCCATACGACTCCGCAGGACATTCTCCACCCGTTCATCTGCTTCATGTTCCTTCACACGGGGAAGGATCCCTCACTGGAAGAAACCACCACGAGTGCCAATGTCACTGCGCCGGACCCGGGGCCTCAGATGGACATGGCGCCACTTACGCCGCACACGTCGCCGTGCCCCGTGCAGAGAAAGAGCTGCCTGCATCACAGGAACGCCAAACCCTCACACGCTGTCTCCATTCGACCACGTTGTGATCCTGACAGTGCTCTTGCCTTCTGCGGGACATCTCCTGTGCTTCCGGGTGCGCCTGTCAGTTTCCACATCGCAATGCGTCCGTTTCTGCGGGCGGCCTCTGCGCCACTCCCAGCCAAGACCCCCCAACGGTATCAACTGTCCCCGGACGCTCTCACGGAACCGATCATGCCGGCCTACGGACCTCGAACGTGGACAAACCTCCTTAACTGATTGTGTTGTGCATACCTGTACAATGTTTTTTCGCGCACTCTGCATCAGACATACAATTATCGTCACGCGCTCCGCCCTAGGGCGGGAGCTATGTAGTGGCGCATCGTCATCATGAACAGTTGCCTACCATCATTATCAGCGGTGCTTGCCGGGTGGCGTCAGCAGTGCCACGCGCCACGAGATGGAACACGACCGAGCGTCTGTTCGGTAGCTCGTCTTCGCCGCTCTCGAAGTTCCGGCCGTGACTCGCGCACCCGCAATAAATGTAGGAGAGCCACAGTGCATAACCGAGTCCACGGCTCTCTTTCCTACATGGAATTTCATCTTCCCCACCTCTCACTCCCCACAGTGCCAGTTTTGCCCCCAAAGGAGTACACTTTACCACAAATGGAAATGCTGTCACACACCCCACCTCCGTCCAAATCCCCATCCCTCCCTTTCACAGTGGGCGGCGCAGCTGTCCAGCTCTGAACCCGGCTCCCAGCTTAACCTGGTGAGACGGACCTGGACTGCCAGCCAGAGCCTCGACTAACGAGACTCCCCACTGGTCTGCCTCCACACACGAAGTCGGATTGGGCTTCAATAAAAGTTTATTTGTCCTCCTCCTCGCTGCACACAGCACCCACGTGACATGTCTGCTCGCGCGATGGAGAATGGTAATTTAACGTTGTCATTGGCTGCGCCCTAAACTTAAAGCGAGCTAAAATATACCAAATCACCATTATTAACAAAAACATGCACGTAGATTTGAGTTATAAAAGCGAATTTATAAAGAAAATTAAGCAATGAAAAAAAAAACAGAGGTAGACCTGCAGGGGCTCGAACGGTACTCAATGCTTCACATCGAGGCCACAAAACCCGAACGTTGGGCTTGTATTAGCAGGCGCTTAAAAGAATATCGCGTGCAGGGACATCACACATGTCACGTGGGTGCTCTGTGCAGTGAAGCGTTTGGAAACACGCTACCCGCGCTCCCATGTGGCGCCTCTTTCTGTTCAGCTTTGGGTCAATAATGTTTGCACCGTCACCAGCCCTTACTACTTTAGAGCAATGGGAGGCTACGCTGCTCGCTCCGGGCCACAAGTGCAAGAGTGTGTGATCCAGCTGGCCGAACTCGCCGATAGGGCCCACGGACTCCTGGCCGTCTGCTAGGGGGCTGCAGTGTGCTCCCAGCCGGCGCCTCTTTGTAGCCATCTTTGGCACAATAGTTTTTACCACCACTACTACCATCACAACCACCACCTCCACCTGAAGTGCCCTGTTTGTACATAGGGGGGAGCGAAAGGTCGCCTCGCAACATTGTGTGGGGGCATCCAGAAACCAATGAGGCATACCCACTCCGGGTGATTGACCGTAGCCTACTAACTTTCCATGCTGCAAAGTGGTTAAAGGCTAACTGCACTTAAAATTTGCACCTTTTGAGAACGTTACTTCCATATAGTCTGCCTAAAAAGACGGCAAGATACAAAATATGATTGGTGAAATACGCGTGTCCACGGCGCAAACGAACATCGAAAATCGGAGATTTTGAAACCGAAATTGAGAAGCGCGTGGCCGTTGCGGGCAGGCTGAAGTGACGTTCTAACCGGAAGGGAAAGGCCGCATGCGGCTGGCTGGCCGGAGCAAACCTGCGTGCAACGCTTCACTGTCGATCGTAAAAACCCTAGCAGAAGCGCGTCCAGCGAATCCTGACCGGTTCTCCTGTCTGGCCGGAGGAAGAAGTGCCCGGCCGGTCGCAATGTCACTCCCACTACCGCATCTGCAGGCAGGTGAAGCGTCGCCTGCAACAGGGCTATTTTAAACGTTTTTATAACATCATTTCACCCGCCGCGGTGGCTCAGTGGCTAAGGCGTTGCGCTGCTGAGCACGATGTCGCGGGTTCGATTCCCGGCCGCGGCGGCCGCTTTTCTTCTGATGGAGGCGAAAAGCAAAAAACGCCCGTGTGTACGAGGATTCCGGCGCACGTTAAAGATCCCCAGGTGGTCAAAATAATCCGGAGCCCTCCACTACGCGCGCCTCACGCCTGCGCGGCGTCGGCGCGTTTATAACCCGACAATCAATCAATCAATCAATCAATCAATTCAATCAATCAATCAATCAATTTACAACATCATTTCATGGGGCTACCAGTCATGTCCGGGTTGATTTGGTGGTCCGCACTGTAAGTTCAAAATAAATTTGGTCAGAGTGAAATTTAAGTGCAGTTGACCTTTAAACAATCAAACTAGGCGAGAATTGAAGTCGCAAAATTTGCAGGCGAGGAACATAAAAATTTTGTGAAACAGAGACAGAGAAATGGTCATGCGACAATAGATAGTGGGAATATTAAAAATACGGTGAACTCAAGGCATGGCGTGGCAAATATTTCCATGACAGAAGCCAAACCTCATTGCCCCAAATGATAACAAATTTTGTACTAATAAAGACACACCTTTTGCGTATTTATAATTTGCCGCCAACATTCATGGTGACGAGGATAGAGGCGCCGAGAACGAAGTGGCACGTTTGCCCGCACGGAATACTGGGGCACGCACGCGCATGATTCCGAACGTTGCGCTTGTATAATCGTGGACGGCTTAGCGTCGCTTTGTACCGGCGCGAATAAACCCTGAAGAACGGCTTTCCTGTTTCGTATTAAGAACCATACGGCGGAGGTGAACCTCCAAGTGAGGTGGTGGTATTTGCCCGTGCACAATGGGGCATAATCACTTAGGGGGATTGGCCAAGAAGAACTTGTTTTGATCCTAAAAACCAATCAGTTCAAACAGAAACAGGGGAGCGAAAGAAAGGGGTAAATCTGTACGTTGGAGACACACAAGAAAAAAGAATCGGGAGTCCGAAATTAAAGTCAACCTTTTCTGTTTAAGCACGGCAGACGAGTTGTCTCTGAAATGAATGAATGGACAGCGTGCCACCCATTTTATGACAGTGGTCCAGCTTTATGCCACCAAAAGACAAAATCACAGGATGGGATAATGGCAATCCTAGGCGTCGCAGGCGAGCTTCCAGAAGCCATCTTGGGAGATTAGAGAACCGACAGGAAGAAATGTTCTAAAGATTCAATTTCTTGGCAAAACTCATACAATAGAGAGGTTGTCAGACTGGGAAGATGTAGACATTGATTAAGTGGAGGAACGATACCAAGAAAAGATGTCAGCGATACGTCGCACAAGCGAGTCTGACAAAACCATATTTTCCAATTGAACCTGAGGTGTTCAAGCTCACGAGACGTATGCAGGCCTTGATCACAGGCGTCTTGGGCCAAAATATACACCATTTTCCTTTATGGAGGTGGGCGCCGCCATTTGCTTTTTTCTGACCAAACGCCAGCGCCGTCTAGGAACCGCCATGCTGGGCTGTTAAGGGCTCCGTCCTTGCATTGCGTTTGTTCGGTGCCCGTGCATTATCGAGTGAACCCTAGTGGTTTGGCGTAAAGTCAGCGGTTGCAGTGCTTGTGTGTGTGTATGTGTGTGTGTGTGTGCTCTGTTTTGTTTTCACCACCTGCGGGCGCTATTTAGGTCCTAATTCGCTGCCAGAGCGGAAGATGCCGACCCCCGCTGTTGCGAGCAGTAGTAGCACTGGTGGTGGTTATGCTGGTGGCGCTCCGCAGTTCCGCGGTGCAACGCTACCGGTATGGTACCGACTGACATAGAAGTCGATATCGGGGAGTAAATATGTATTCTCAATGCCACCATGCTTCTTATGTTCACCGATTAGTCATGTCTAAGGAAACGCGGACGTCGAATGTGGGTCACGCTGACCCGTGCTCACAATGGACTTTCGACGAGGCGATTGCTACGCTGTTGACATTGCAATTCAACATAAACTTTCTGAACTAGTCTTATGACGCGTACTGACGAAAAGAAATGGTCTGGGCAGAAAAATAACACGACCGCACAACCAGTCAAATTACTATTCTTAGGTTGTGATCATGATTGTTCTAACTCAGCGCAGCGCATTTGCCCTATCTCTCGGAGCCCATCTTTGTGGACCCTCTGCTTGCACCACGAACGCTATACGCGATCAGCAGTAACTTTTTTGTAATTGTAGTACTTCAGATTCCGTGACAACGCAAAAGGATCATATACTTTTCATTTGACCGCGTTGTGAACAGGTTTACCTATTTTCCAAATGATGCGTCCGCGTATCTCGAGCTGTGTTTCCACATTGTGCTGCCTGCTTATCCTGCTGTGTACGATTGAGAAAGTTATCCTTTTATATCGTTTGGCAGTGTAATGTGTTCGCCTGAAAAATAAATAAACAAAGCGCCCTAATTTTAAAGGTTACATTGGATAATTGTTTAATCCAAATCGCCCAGAATGACTGAACAGTATACGTTATTTCAAATTGATTACAAGGAACCAGAAGTTCTTGTAATGTTGTATTGTATCGGCACAATGTTAAAGATCCACACGTGGTCAAAATTAATCCGGAGCGCTCCACTGCGCCGCGCCTAATCGCATCGCCTATGAAGCGTCGGCACGTTAACTCCATAATCAAGCAATCAAGAAATTAATATTCAATTACAAATGATACAGTTACTACAGTACACTCTCAATAAACGGAACTTCAAGAGTTTTCAAATAGCAATAGTCGCTGCTCCGCTAAACGTCATCGCATGCGACACTGCGTCTGCGCAAAGCTAGATGGCTGTGGGGGCCCCACCACCGCTGTCTTCTGGACTTCCTCCGGGAAACAGGTATACACTTGTACCTTGTAGGACCTTATGCCAAAAGGTATACTATCGCAATTAAAAAAAAAGGAACTTCAAGAGACCAAAAAATTATTTCCGTTTAACAGGAGTTCTGTTTACTGAGATAGATGCGTGAAAGTGCAAATTCATGAGCGTACACACTCTTAATACCATTTTATGTAACTCTAAGCACTAGAAGGTGAATGTAGCTGGTAGTTTTTCAGAAAGCAAGAACACTGCAGGGGGTTTAGGAACAGCATTCACAAAGTTGATTTGGCAACAATGAGTCGCTGTGCCCTACAAAACGCATCCATTATTTTTGTTTGAGTCCTTGTTACTGCATCTTCCCGGAGGCTAGAGGCCTCAATTTCGCGATGGCGTACGAGCCACCGAAAGTAGGAGATGGCAACACGGTAATTAAGCGCGAATAGCACCACGATGGCGTGAACGAGGCGGAAGGTGCTGAGCCCTGTAACCTCGGCATCTTGAATCGAGACCGAACGACTGTAACAAGAACTGCCATTTTGCATTCGCTGCGCTAACACGGGTGACCCCTAACGAGACAAGGCTTACGAAGCCGGCGAAAAAAGACGTAGGAAGAAAACAAAAACAAAAACGAAACATCCGAAACCGCAAAAAGCTGATTCTCATGCCAATGGTTTGCACAAGCAGTTCCATTTCTGGTTCTGTTTCCACGGTGACGCGGAAATTTTAGTTCCGATTAGCGAGAGTTTTTTTTTTAGATGCGACGCATCTCTTGCTCTCGGGCTTGTCCCTCCTGTGTCGTCGTCGCGGCTTCCGTCCGCATCCTCCTCCGTTCTTCTCTCCCACAGCTGTGTGCAACACTCTCACTCCGGCTCATTAGCATACCACAGCTGGCGCGCTTGTTTGGCGCGCGCTTCGCTGCGTTAACAACTGCTCCGGTGCGCGCAAGTGCGCGCATGCGCGACTCTCCTCCGTTGTCTCCTCTCCTTCAATCGCTGTGAATATAAAGCGGGTATCGCGCCGCGGCGGTTCAGTCAAGCGCTCGCTCTCGCACTGACGTGACCTTGCTTTGACTACTTCGTGCTTGACTACTTCGTGCTTGACTTGATTCTTCCGATGAAGACGTGATGGAAGCGACGGTCCCTTCAGTGAGTGGTGTGACACAACAATTACGCCCATCGTCCCGCGTATACGAACACCCGCATGTGATGGAAATGCATCATACGCGTTCACAACACGTTTCACGCGATTTTGAGAATCAACCCAACGGAAGCACCAATTGAACCCCCCGATGCGTCGCATCACACCAGGGTTCCCACGCGGGAAGATGGGCGTAATTTTTTTACGTTATCTTAATACAAAACCATCCAACTTGCAGGCTACTGTTCCGTTTAAGCGGCAATACCGTTTGAGCGATTTCCGTTTATCAAGATTCTAGTGTACTAAAATTTCAGGTGGTTCTGTTTTGTCGCCCGTGTCGCACCTTTGCGTGTGATAAATGGGTTTTGCTCCGTCTGCTTGCCGTCCAAAAAGTGCACCTAACAGAACCTTGAGTTGGTCGTTGGTACAAAGTCTGCGGTTTATCAACGGCGTCCACATATGTCTCAACTCGGTGTTCGTTGGGAAGCGATGCAGCAAAACATGTCGCAACCGCACTGCATTTTCTCCAGGCAGTGTCGTGCAGATGTGTGCTGTCGGCTACTTTTTCTCGCTTTCTCTGGTTGTTCCCCACCACCGCTCAGTGCTGACGAACCGACGTTTGCGCCTTGAATGGCATCGCAGCATAGGCTAAAACAGTTGAAAGTTCCGCAAAATATAAGCACACGGTGCGAAACACTCGTGTACTACGCAGCGGAGCACACCGCGCCGAGCGATGTTAACAGCCCAGCGCGCACAGGCAACGCTGGTACGCCGGAAGCGGAACGCGCGGGTCGCCGAGAGAACTGCAGTTTGCGAGTATTTTCCTCCTTTCCCGGCTGCTTATGGAAAATAGTGTATATTGTCGATACCGGGCTGACAACTCGCAAGCAAACGGGGGAGGCACCTTCGCAACCGCTAAAGCCAATGACATTTTAGCCAACATATCCGCGATTTCATCAAGGGTTACTTCACGGTGGCCAGGCAGACAAAGAAGCCGAATTTTCTGCGCATGCGTGGGGATACAGGTATAAAAACTTTTTAAGAATAGGATTAACATTTTCCGGGCAGGGAGACATGCACATGGAATGAAAGTCCATGAGCAACATCACTGAAGATTGCGCCAAATCAAGTCTCTGGATGGCAAGAAGAACAGCGAAAAATTAAAAAAAAATGGGCCCATCTCCCCAATAGGGGGTGGGTGTATTGCGTTAACGTTTAGTGTTTGGGGAGTTGGTGGTAGTGAATGCGTTGTATCAGCAGCTTCTTGACGTAGATTGAATGAGTCAAGGATATAAGGCGCGTTCGTAGCCTCCCATTCTGTGTCGGCTTTGTGGCGCAGTGGGTAGAGCACCATGTACATTGCGTTCCGCCCGCAGGGTCGAGGGATCGAAACCAGGCGCCGGATAGTATTTTTTTTATATAGTGTAGAGGGAGGGGTGCGGACTACGACTACGGACGTCAACGCGGGTGACATCGTGAATTACTGAAACGCTCTGCATTTAATAAAAATTGGGCGCAATGAAGCATCATCGCCGGACATTGCGAGCCTCTAAGCAGCTCCGCTGTCAGAAGACCGGTTCAATGCCGCTGTGAAGATACCCACCCCATTTTCTCACCTTTTCGATAAGCGTTATTGCAATAACCACGCGGGATGGTTATTCAGATTGGTGAGCCAGGAAAATACTATTATGCTAACTGAGAGAAGCAAAGCATTTTTTAGGATAATATTATCGAACGAAATCTCTTCTTCTGCGGATAAAAAGTGCAAGACTGGAACGGAAAGCAAGGTTGTACTTAGAGAAGTAAGTTGTTGTTGTTCTAGTCCTTTATTAATTGGGGGAAGGCCATGCAGCCAAAATAGGTGTAGGGAAAGGAGGGGAAGGGAGGAGTAGCCCAGTTAAAGAGATAACGCGTCCGTGAAGACCGCACAGGAGTTCCCCTGAGACCGTGGAGGCCAGGCTAAGGTGAGGAGCTACCATTAGGTTTTTTACGACCGGAGTAGGCCGCAGTCTACACTAATCTTGACAGACCACTCTCTAAGGGGAACATCTCAAGGGCTCTGAGAAAATAAGGATCGTCAAGTGGAGGGTCATCTTCTGAGGCATCGGGAGGCATTGGTGAGTATAGGCCTGTACAGTGAAAACGCGGAGCAGCGCCAGATTAGGTGGTGAAGGGTGGCGAATACGGTCATCCGGCAGTGGCGACAGTAAGGAGGTGGTGACCCAGTTAATTAAATTAATTTTCTAGGGATGTGGTGTAAGTTAAAAAATTATGGAAGCTCACACTAACGCGTTAGACGTGAAGGTAGCGAAGCTGTACGTAACCTTCACGACGATCACGAAGGTTTAAGTTCACGATTGCAGCAGCCGATTTGCTTCTTCTTCGCGGCCACAACGACCTCTACTCCATCACTGTTGCTATAAGTGTGAGCTTCTTTTATTGTTTTTGAAGCTGTAATCATTGGACGACACCTCGAAGGGCGTACACCATGACGTGTCTTTCTCGCGATCCGAGCAAGTGTTGCCACTATTGCGGCGAACGCTGGAGTTCTTTTTAGCAATCTCCCTGAGTGGGCACGCTTGACTTGACAAACGTGCGCAGGGGGCGCTGGACGGTCGTCGTGAGGCAGGCACACACGAGCGCTAGGCATTTACTTGGTTTTGTCAAGTGCCGGGCGGTCGCCGCGACTGCTCGCGCTAACGTGCGCGTGCTTGGCAATTTCTTGACATTTTTAACTGCGGACGCGAAAAATTACGATTTTCTAAAGAGCTTGGCTGTTAAAATTTGAAAAAATGACCAGTGGCCCGTGGGCGATAGAAACGAGACCAATATAGCAACCGAAAGGGTCCTTCCGCGCCAACCATCCCAAACAGTGCACCATAAAATCTCCCACTACACTATAAACAATCACGGGGGATCACTTCAGTGCACTATTCGTTCTCGTAACCAATTTTTTGAGCTTAGAAGTGGCGCGGTAAAATTTAAAATTAACGCAATTAGCCGGACTCTGATTGTGGAGAAGCTGCTGCAAAGCGGCTTTTCGACGTCGGAAGTCTCTAATGCAGTTCTCATCTCACCAAGGGCTACATAAGCTCCTGTGGACCGATGAGGCAATGAATTTTGCTGCCACAGAATCCTTAAGACCTGTGACCACGCTTTCAGCCCTGAAGTTTTGCTTGATAGGTGGAAAAGTAGAGATTGCGTTACCGAGCTTCGTAGAGAATTCAGTAATATTTTACGAAAGAATGTACTGTGTGACTTGGTACATTTTGCGGTGCAAACGATTTCAAAAAGTATAGGGATGTTGTCACTATTCGCCTCGCAATCAACTGTTGGCCACGTGGATACCAGCCCTGAGGTCACAAAAGTAACGTCGACGACGGATCGATACTGACCGATTATGAAAGTGGCATTACCCACATTTTGACAGTGTAGGTTCTTATCCCCTGCCCGTTCCCCCAGACGTTACCCTGAGGTGCCTCACGCCTTTTTCAGCACAGGAGACGAAACACTGGAGCAAGTACAACAATATAACTACCTCGGCCAGATGGTCAGCGCGGACCCAAACCACGCGAAAGAAATCAGGCGCAGAATAGGACTGGGATGGGGTGCATTCGGCAAGCACTCGCAAATAATGAAAAGTGAGATACCTCTGTCGACAGAGGTATCTCACTTTTCAGGCGGGACGCACTGGTTGAAAACCTTTCTTTTCACGGATCCGTGAAAAGAAAGGTTTTCAACCAGTGCGTCCCGCCGGTGATGACATACAGAGCGGAAACTTTGCGGCTTACTAAACAACTGGAAAGCAATCTTAGGTCCGTTCAACGTGCCATGGAGGGAATTATGTTAGGAGTAACTCTTAGGACAGAAAACGAGCTACATGGAATAGGGAAGAAACTCGCATATCCTAGTTCAAGTTAAGAAAAAGAAACGGGCTTGGGCTGGCCATGACGTATGACGAACGGACAACAGGTGAACCGCAAGGACAACGGAATGGGCACCGAGAGACTGGACTAGAAGAAGAGGAAGGCCAATAACTCGATGGAGAGATGACATAAGAAAATTCGGATGCCAAGAATGGACTCGGGCAGC
Organism: Haemaphysalis longicornis; assembly: GCA_013339765.2. Lineage (NCBI taxonomy): Eukaryota > Metazoa > Arthropoda > Arachnida > Ixodida > Ixodidae > Haemaphysalis > Haemaphysalis longicornis. Next base: position 60,755,292 of record CM023453.1, read on the forward strand.
ACAGTACAGAAACGGGTGAAGGTCAATGGGGGAGGCCTTCATCCTGCAGTGGACCTAAATAGGCTGTTGTTGTTGTTGATGATGATAATGATGTCTGGCCGAAAGCCACATGATACATGGTGCGAGTTGAAGTGCAGTGCAACAACCGCAGCTTTGTGGCACAATGAAAAGGCCGAACATGGAGTTCTCGCTTGGGATGCTCCACGGGAGGAAATACAGGTTCATAAACGAGAAAGGTGGCATACCCGCAGAAGCAAATCAATAGCGAGAATCTCACATCCTGAGGACAAGAAGACAAAAATCCTAAACGTATTACCACAGAATTTATTAGATACTAATACCTTGACGGCCAGGGCGGAAGCTTCTGTTAATCTACCCCCCCGCGGCCGCTTAGTGGCTAAGGCACGGTGCTGCTGAGCACAAGGACGAGGGATCGATTCCCAGCCGCGATGGCCGCTTTTCTGATGGAAGCGAAAAGCAAAAAAAAAAAAAAAAAAAACAGATTTCGGTGCACGTCAGAGATCTCCTGGTGGGCAAAAATTAATCCGTAGCCCTCCTCTACGGCGCACCTCATCGCCTGCGTAGCGTCGTCGCGTTAAAAACTTCACAATGATCAATCAATCAATCAATCAATCAATCAATCAATCAATCAATCAATCAATCAATCAATCAATCAATCAATCAATCAATCAATCAATCAATCAATCAATCAATCAATAAAAAATTGTCAATGTTGAAGTTAAAAACTGTTCCGGAGTCCAACCAAGTCTCTTCTGGCGTTTCATTGCCCATTTTCGTCTTTATTCTGCCAGACACAGGCAAAGTGAAGCCAGACGTTGATGCTGCTTGTACTTGAGGTTGTAGAAGAACACCATCTAACAATAAATTTAGTGCACAAAAAACAAGAAACCAAGCAAACTAAAGATCGGGATCAGAGATAAAGAGTCGTACAAAACTCAATCGAGAGGCATCAGAGCTCGGGCTGCCGAAGAAGAGTAAGACGAAGCTTGCGAGGGACACCGCGCTAACAAAGAAAAAGAACCCCGCGCTCTGACCGCCCACCGCTTCCGAACCTCAGCGCTCGCCCGACCTTGCAGCCACAGGTAATTATTTCGCTTTTCCTTCTAGTGATTAGTTCTGTGCGTGGTTTATGAGCGACGCCGTCACAACCAACGCGGTTTATGACAGAGGGAGTTTTCAAGAAGCTCATGCGTTCGGATATCGTGCTACATGATAACTACGCGAGGCTTCATTAGGTTTAAGTGCACTGTCCAACCCATAATATCTGCAATATCTCCTTGGTGGAATGTAATGACGCAGGCAGGCGAGTTTTAACAATGTTCTGCAACGGAGCCTTACTTGCAGGACCATCGGACGCTTCGCGTACGAACGCTCAGTTCGTTGAGATCAAGACACTATGGAACGATATATGAGCATGACGAGAGCAATCTGCCGTGGTGAAGCCTACTACTTGCCTTCACCGCATACATTATTGCCGAACGCTATCCGCACGACATCGCGTAGTCTGCGGCAAGCGTCTATATGCACAGCCACGAATGTTATTTGGCTTCGCTTGCGATGCTGAAGTATTCGCTTGCCTTCATGTGGTCAAGGTAACGATTTCTACTTTTATACAGAAGGTCTCGGTTCGAGTCGTAGCTCCTAATAATTTTAAATTTGTTTTAGAATGGATAGCTTTTGTAAAGCACTGAATGTTAAATTTATAAGCGCCTTTTGTCTTATTTAGAAGGGAGCGGTACGCTTTAGTGCTTTAGGTACCAGACTTTGCGAAGGAGTGGGATACCTAAAGCGCCGCTTTGCACTGCGAGAACTCCTTTTTTTAAACAATCATTCATAGTAATGCAGTTGTATACGGCGTTCTTGAAAGACTAGGGTGATGTGGGAACTTTTACGTCGCTATCGACCCAGCGTGCCCAACGGTACTGCTTGCATTTCGGAAAACAACGAAGTCGTGCGTGGGGGCTCCGTCCACGTTAATTCCGCCTGAATTCACTTTCCTAGCTTCACTGAAAGCCGGCGGGTTATTTCCCAGGCGGGACGTCACAAGTGGAATTTTTAATCGTATGCCCGTCCCCCCTCACCTTGCTTTACAAAGGAAGCTCGAACACAGAAGTAGCGTCATGGAGACAGATAGCGACTCAGCTAAAAGGAAGAACCATGCATACTTGTGGGAACTTGCAATCACAGACGAGACAGCAGGCGATGAAAAAGCAGTAAAACAACTTGGAATACATGGTCGCTGTGGGCGAATAGACAGTCCCTCCTATAGATGGGGCATTCAGTGTATCAAGTTGTTGCGACAGTGCTACAGTCAAAAATGTTCTTTTCAAAACACGCACCACAAGTAGGGAACGAAGCAACTGCACGTCTAGCGGCTTTCCCTCCACGACGGCCCAGTGCTGCAAAGTACTGCAGCATACCATCGTTCTTAAACAGAACTTGCTGCCCGACGAGTTGGTGTGAACTTTGCGGAATGGTTGAAGCGCTAAAAAATGAACGGGGACAAGAAAGATGGCAGGGCATGCGTTATCCTGACATGACTGGCGCCAGTCCTGTCATCATCTTGTGCCCGTCCATTTTTTAAAGCTTCAACCATGTAGCAAAGTAGTATCTTTCACCATTCTCGGATGCATTACCGTATTTACACGCATAGTGATCGCAATCTGCGTAATGATCGCACCCATGAGGTTTGTCGTCAAAGAACATTTTTTTATTATATCCCGCGCAATGAACGCACCCCTGAACTAGCAGCAATATTTCGTATGTGTGCCAAGTCTTGCCGATGATGGTCGTGACATCTGTTTCCTTCCTTTTCAAAGAGGACATGGCTACGTTATAGCGGCAGACTTGCTGATATTAGCGATATCGGCGAACATGCGCTCAATATTGATGAGGAAGAAACTTTCACTAGATGGACATAATGTACTCACAAGACAAAGAAAAAAAAATTACGCCCACCTCCCCTCGCGGGAACCCTGGTGTGATGCGACGCTGAAGGGGGTTCTATTGTGCGTTTCCGTTGGGTATTGGGAATTGCGTTGGGAATTGCGTGAGCAATCGTCGGGTAATGCGAGAGAGAGAGAGAGAGAGAGAGAGAGAGAGAGAGAGAGAGAGAGAGAGAGAGAGAGAGAGAGAGAGAGAGAGAGAGAGCAAGCAAGCATAGCGCGGACGACCGTCGACTGAGACACCGGCCGGAGCGCGGCACTCCGCTTATATGCGCAGCGCGCCCGAAGGAGAGGAGACCGCGGAGAGAGGGGGCGCTGCACATGCGCACAGCGCGCTTGCGCCGCGCTTGCGCCGCCCACCGGCGGAGTGAGAGAGTGAGCCGCACTGTGCGCGCCACAGATGTTGGGGGAGAGGGCGCGCAATCACGGCGAGAGGAGAGGGGGTAAGCGGAGGAGAGACGCAGCTGTTCGGACGCGGACGACGACGACGCAGGAAGGACAGGGCCGCCGGCAAGAGATGCTCCTCAGCGTCGCATCTAAAAGGCGTTCAGGTTGCTCCGTCGGCAGCCATGTCTGTTTTGATGTGTCGCACTGTGACAGTAGCAGTCACTTATTGGTCGAACTGTTGTTACCTCGCAGCAAACTCCTTCCAACGCGTCCCCGTAATTAATGAAAACTCTGCATTTTGCGTCACTTTGTAGCGAGGCTGCCGGCGGTGTGCAGCTTTTATTATGTTGTTAGTTATTATTTTTATTATGTTAATGAGACGTATCGTACAAATTTTGACCCACAATTTACTTGCGTTTTCCGTGGTCAAAAATGTTTCGCAAGAAATTTACCCCGCGTAATGCATCAATTGTTTTGAAAAAAAGAAAGTGCGATCATTACGCGATCAAATACAGTAATTAGGGTTGCAGCGTTCTCTTCTCTTCAATTCGAAATGATTGCAGCCAACCTCAAACGATTTTTGTAATTTCAAGCGCAGAAGGTAATTTCGTCCTTCTAAGTGTCTAACTGCGCCTCACAGAATGCCCTCGCTCTCCGTGCCCCATCGTACTGTGGCCGGTTCGGTACTGTTATCACACCCCCTTTCTCCTCTCTAATATTGATATCCCCCTCCTCCCCTCCCCACCGCACTGGGTTGTATGCAGGTGAGCCCCCAGTTGGGCTCAATAATATCCCCAGTGCACTTCCTTTTCCTTTTCACCCGAACCACCTAAGAAGAAGAAGAAGGTACTGTTATCACGGAGTACAAGAGCCCTAAACGTAGCGCGCGGCGGCCACAGTTCAATCCGTGGGTGCGTGCCTCCATACAGTTTCATACTAATATACACTGGAGGGAAATCTGGCGCCACTGTCTAGGGGAGCCGCGCTTCAGCGAGCGTTCCGTCATGTACCGGCCGGGCACGTTCCACTTGTCCTTGCCATGGCTCACGAACAGGCTGAAAAGATGGCTCTGGCTGCAAAAAGGCGACAATATTACTCTAAACGATTATTGAAATTTGTTTCGTTATTACTAAATAAACTTCCAGAAAGATTTACTCGTCAGTAATTATTTAGAAGCTTTATGCATGCTGCAGAAGAAAAAAAATGTTACCTTTCTGGCTTCGAGGCAAAAAAGAAGCCATTTGGCTAGCTAAGACAAGTAGGCGAGGAACGTCGCTAGCTGCAATGGCACCACCCACGGCGGCTTGCGATTGCAACGCCAGATTTCCCTCTGGTATATATTAGTATGAAACTGTATGCGTGCCTCACTACATTTCGAGTAGAGAAGGTGTCTTCGCTCCGATGAGCGCGCACCGCTTTTCGCGTCACTAATTCCGTCTCATGCCCGCTGGGAACAATCTGCATGAGACGCAATTTCGGCCGAGGCTTCTATATGAGCGCGTTATTCCCGTTATTCCTGGATGGGTGGTCATTTTCTATTGCAGGATGGTGATCAGATGTTTTCGCGCCAGTTATAGGACCTTTGTAACATATGTTTCAGCTGTCCAGATGCAGTGCGGCTACGTGCAAGGGTTTCGAAAGTTTAAATTTTGCCCATTCATGATTACTGGGGCGCTACAATGTCCATTTTTGCATTTTGATTGATTGATTGTCGTGTTTAACGCGCCGACGCGACGTAGGCGATGAGGCGTGCCGTAGTGGAGGGCTCCGGATTAATTGTGACCACCTGGGGTTCTTTACGTGCGCCGAAACCTCGCAATTTTTGCATTTTCTCTCCTTATAACAGCGTATTACTCCCCTCAATATGCAACTGGGGGGGGGGGGGGGGGAGGAATATTAACTTCACCATTATTTGGATGAATACAGCCGAACCTAGTTATAACAAAATAGTATCGGCACAGCAAATTAGTTCGTTATGACCGATATTCGTTATAACAGTAGAGGCAAAAATCCGCTCTAACAAATCGACAATCTGGCTCGCACAAAAACACTTGATTTAAAAATTCATTTTTTGAGGCTTGGAACCCACTATACACAGGATAACCCTTACGTTTCTCCTTGCTGCATTTCGAGCTCAATGAACCGGAACATGAGTACGCGAAATTACAACAGAACAGGGTTCACTTGACAAAACAGGACTGCGTCTTTATTTATTTGCTGAAGGGAGTGATCTTCGTCTGCTGGATACAGACAGCACTGAGCAGGATGAAGTTTTCCAGTGTCCACTAACAAAGGGGTCTTTATACTTCTGCCGTTTAGGACTACGGGGGTTTCGCCATTTAGCTTCTCAGCCTCCTGGTCAAATATTTCTTCGTTATATCCGATATCGCGCGGCCCTCACGGTTTCAGTTTCGTTGTAAAAGAATAAGCGTGACCAACCAAAGTCTGTATTTAGGTCGCTATAGCCGATAATTCGCTATATAAGTGTTCGTTACAACCACGTTCAACTGTATAGTGTTGCTCTTTCTGCCGGAAGCTACTTTGTCTCTAAAATAGCTGAGCTTGCTCGACGTTTCGTCTTGACACATGGAAGAGGCCATCACAGCGGCAGCCCGTAGCGTTTTTTAAAGCTGCAGAAGGTCCAAATACTGCTTTGCGACGTTCGTTTCCTTTGCGAAGGTGTATACAGGCGCATTTTTCTTCCCTCCGCCGATCAGGTGACCCCAGGGGCCCTTCGTTCCAACCGGCCCTTCGTCCACAATGAGCTCCACCTGGACGACGGCCACTTCGTCTTCATCAGGTACGAGTAAGCTTAGTGATCAGCCCAGCAGACCAACGGCATGCCTCAATGGGGGAGGGGGGACTTATTAGTATTAATTATCGTTTAGTCCTTAATTAATGTTCAGGCTGTGTTGACGTGATGCAGAAGAAAAATTGAAGCCGTTCTACTTAATGTGAAAGCTTTCGTAAGTGCAGACCTGTTATTCGCCATAATCGGCCGCAGCGCCGTTATCCTCTCACTGCTGCCACCCAAAGCATTTTAAATTTCCCGCCTTTTCAGTGCTTGTGCGTCTCCTGCCTGGAACTTCGCAAGCGAAAGTTCCGTTTTTTTGTGCTTGCTTTAATTTCGTATCCTTCAGCTATTTTGCGTCATTTCTAACGCGCCGCTTTTTTCTTGCGCGGCTGCAGCCTATCTGCGTCATTTCGAAAGCACCGTTTTTTTCTTACGCGTATGGAGCCTTTCTGCGTCATTTCGAAACGCGCCATTTCTTTCTTTCGCGGTTACTTTTTTCGCTTACTATCGTAAAAACCAACCCAACGAGCATTCCTAACTAAATGAACGCGGGGACTGCCGGTTATATACGCAGATTTTGCCTGAAATGTACCTGCAGTTTTCTTTGCGCTGTATGACAGGCGCCAGCGGTTCACGAGGTTCGAACGGTTATAATTATTTAAACCACGTGGTTTCCGAGGACTCAGCATGACTCCCTGACGACGGGACATCAGGCAAGACTTGGATACGTCATCTCGCTGCACCGCCTGATTCCGGCAGTCGCTTGACGTCGGCCGTTAGCGAACTACGACAAGGCGACCACATAAAGTGCTCTGCACTTAGAAATGTAGGGCCCTACTGGGAGGATGGAAGACAGGCAGAGCTGCATTGGCAGATAACTATATGAGTTATGTCTGGTGACTTACCATATCGAGCAAATGACTGAGACGCATACCCATACCTTCCTTAGAATTACTTCTAAATTAATTGTCGTGCAATCTGTTTCGGGATAGTTCGCCATAATAGTTCGGGATAGTTGGTATAACGAGCAGCTCCGATGCCTGAATAACAAAAAGAAACACCTTTACCGCCGCGCCAATAAAAAAGATCTCCTCTCCGATAGCTGGCTGCATTACAAAAAAAATGTGATAAGGAATATCAGTCACTGCTCGCATCAACTCGCCGTCATTTTTTCAAACATGACTTATCATCTATTCTAAAAAACAACCCAGGGAAATTTTGGCGTGTGATCAATCCTGCTAATCATCCTGAGATCGTCCTCGCTGACAGTACTAACAATGTCATTCCCATATCTTAGTGTGCAGAGGTTTTGAACGACGCATTTATATTAGTATTGACGTGTGAAGACATCACGTCATGCCCGAAAGTCAACCTCATTCCTGATATCAGCATGCCAGAAATAGTAATCAGTGAAGCGGATTATTTTCATTACTAAATCGACTCAAAATTTCTACTGCTTCTGATCACGTGGGATTCAATAACAAAATACTAAAAAATTTATCAGCCAGCATTTGTCCCATACTGTGTGCTCTTTTTTCCCTATGCTTATCATCAGGTTGCATCCTCCATGACTGGCGAGTTGCAAAAGTCCTTCCCATCTTCAAATCCGGGGAACGCTCTTCACCCCTAAACTATCGTCCATCTCGTTAACAAGCAACATTTGTAAACTGGAACATATAATACACACACAAATTATTAACTACCTGGAGAATCATAACATTATACATAAATGCCAACATGGTTTTCGCAGAGGGTATCTTGTGACGCACAGCTCGCCGGTTTCATTCATGACATGCATTCATCTCTCGTCGGTGGATCCCAACTTGACGCTATTTTTCTTGACTTTTCGAAAGCTTTCGACCATGTTTCTCATCAAAGGCTCCTCGCTAAACTTTCTCGGCTCAACATTCACTCTAACATTTTATCATGGGTAAAATATTTTGTTTCCTCGCGAATACAGTGCACGTCCGCTAACAATCGTACCTCTTTTTTTAAACATGTAACTTCCGGAGTCCCCCTGGGCAGCGTAGTGGGGCCCCTTTTATTTTGAATCCATATTAATGATTTGTCATCCTGTGTCTCTTACCAAATAAAACTTTTTGCTGGTGACTGCGATTTGCCAAATACTTTCTTGTGATAACGACCGAAAAACTTTGCAAACTGATCTTAACGCTATCAATGCATGGTGCTCATCTTGGCTAATGACCCTAAACCACTCCAAAACTAAGTACATGTCCCTTACTAATTGCGTCACCCGAGTTCCTACTTCGTACATGCTTGATAATATTGCCATTTATCTCGTCTCTACTTATAAATATCTGCGAATTCACTTACACCTGACCTGTCATGGCATTGCCTCATAAAACACACCCTTGCTACCGGTAATCACTCTTTCGGTTTTCTCAAGCGTAACCTTAAACATGCTCCTTCAACATTCGAAAACTTGCCTTTACTACACTAATACGTCCTAAACTAGAATATGTATCAGCCCATTTGGGATCCCTGCCAAGCATACATAATAACTCATGATATTGAATCTCTGCAAAACCGTGCAGCTCGCTTCATATATTCAGACCACTCACGTCATTCTAGCGTCACAGCATTAAAACGACGCGCCGAACTACCGGATCTAGCACATCGCCGCCAACTTTCCCGCCTATCACTGTTCCATAAGCTTTATCACCATGTGTCACTTCACGATGATTTCTTTGAACCACCTCCCGTAATTATTCCACGCCGCGACCATTCCTACAAAGTTAAACCGGTAAATTGCCGTTCATCTTCCTTTGCCCGGTCTTTCACTCCACGTATTATAGTCCAATGGAATAATCTACCATCACATATCTCCTCTCAAAAATACAACGCAAAATTTCAGGAACTAATCCAAGAGCTAATCTAACGCTTTGCACCCATTCTGTGTCTTTGTTTCCCTTCTGTCAAAACATACGCTAATTTCTTTTCTCGCCCTGTATTTTTCATTTTCCTTTTTCTTTTTGCTGTGCTGATCGGTTGTACATTGTATTAGCGTTATCAATTTGAACCGTTTGTATTGTATTCGTCTTTTTTCATTGTTATTATGCATGGAATTTTTCAATATCGTAATTTTCAAGGTCACAACGTGTGTATATATTTACGTTCTCAGTTTGAATATTTCCCTTTGTGTTTGTGTGTTTTTTCTCTGATTTCTTTTTACTTTTATGAAATATATGTGCAAATGTAACCCCCCCCCCCTATGTATTAGCCCCTCACTGAGGCCTTAGGGTTATTGTGAATAAATAAATAAATAAATAAATAAATAAATAAATAAATAAATAAACCAGATATACTCCCCTTGTAAACAGTCATGTATTGATAGCAGGCGGGAATTGTGTAATGTTTTTAACTTCTCTATTGAGAAACTATTTACGACACGTAACTGAAACTCAGCCTAATTACACATCCGTTTTATCGGCAAGTTTCAGTGTATTTTTTAAAGATATTACCCATATTATATTGACAGTTACAAAGCATTTCGCACTAGGGGTGAGTGAACGCGTGTGATGCTTTGTCGACGCGCCTCGATAGACGCACGCCATTTGTTTGGAACCTATTGCTCGAGACAGCCTCGATGTAGTGATGCTCTATATATGCCTGTACACTCATATCCAAACCTGATTATAAAACGCTCACAATAAAGACAAGCGACGTAACAATACTTCCCTATTAGTAGGCAGTTCTCTGAATTTCTTCTCATTTCGTTAATGATACCGTGTGGTTGCGCTTGCATGACAATAAAGGCAAACTTGTGCAATAAACGATAGGCAACTCCGATGGGGTGCGAAAGTAAATGCTCGAACACATGAAATTTATAAATAAAAATCAATCAATCAATCAATCAATCAATCAATCAATCAATCAATCAATCAATCAATCAATCAATCAATCAATCAATCAATCAATCAATCAATCAATCAATCAATTAATCAACCAATCAATCAATCCGTCAGTCAGCCAGTCAGCCAGTCAATCAATCAATAAATAAATACATCAATGAATCAATGAATGAATCAATCAATGAATCAACTGTCACGTGGATAACGTTCCCTCTATGCATTTCAATTACGTGTTGCCTACTGGGGCACGCGTCCAGTGGTAATATTATCCAATTTCCCTTTCCGAGGTTTTCCTCATCTTTCGGTTACTGGGACTCAGAGGCTTAGCCGGTCGCCAGTCTTGTCCGTACATACCCGCTGGAATCGGGAATCTGCGCTTTGCAGCTCACCTAACTGTTACTTGTGTAGTCACCTTGCTCAAATTTCTCCTGTAGTACTGAGTACACGTTTCTTCAACGCCCACTTCTAAGTCGAAGGCTAGAACCGTTTCGCTAGGTTCAACTTTATTCAGCTTGAAACATCGAGTTGTTGTGTTCCGCAGGTTTTGTGTTCACCTCGCATTGCGGAAGACGCTGGTTCTAATTCGAACCGGCACAAAATTTAACTTATTTTTGTTCCAAGTCAATTAGTTGCGTTGCTTATCCGAGCTTCCTTGAAAAAAAAAATGCCAAGAATTCGCTGACCGGCATTTCTTATTTTTTGTGCAGTCGAAAATTTGTGTGTGCCCTGCGACAGCCATTCTAGTGCCATTGTTGCCGGATTTTCGACCAACATAATTAATCAGTGCTATCGAATTAGAAACATACACGGGTGCATCCGTGCCGCTCGACAGCCATGAATTGCCGACGCATTGATATAGCGACTATCCCAAGAAAATTACTCACATGTGGGGGACCGTATACACGCGACTCCAGGGTGTGCACTCGTTACCTGAATGTGAATGTCTTCGCTTTTTCAGTGCCCAGCTCGGTCTCCGGGGGATCTGCGTTCCCCCAACACCAACGTAAGAATAACAGCATTCAATTTGTTGCGAAGGCAAAGCCGTGTTGCCCAAAACGAGTCTTTCCAGAGGGAGAGAATAATTCCCAGCACGTATTCAAAAGTACAAACTATGTGACAATGCGGAAACGTTGGCGTTAGCACGGAGATTGATTCTGCAGGCTCTCAGGCTTCAACATTTTAACCTTTGGATACAGATGTGCGATATTGTGCTGTCAAGAGCTTATATGACTAGCACTAACATATGGCAATATTAAGGTAATTCAACGATCCCGAACTCAAACACTAAAGAAAAAAAAGCGCGCCAATGACCCTGTAAAGGTTGTTGGAAAGCGAAGCTTTAAACGACACCCACAACGATTACCCTTGCGACGTCACTTGAATTCACACACATGGCTCTACAGAGACGGTAACCAGATACAAGTGAACTTGTATCTGGTACAAGTGATACAAGCACTTAACTACACACTTTATTACTTCAAATAGGTATTTTTTGATAAGGTGAAATCAATGCATGATCCATGAATGGTGGTTGGTTGAGTTGTATTGGTAAAGCACATGAGTGGAAACTCTTTTTTTATAAAATGAATCGAACCTGAAACCCGGTGTTGGACGATCTCACATCTTCTCCGTCTCTGCCGCCGCCGATGGAGGCGGCAACATCGGCGGCAACATCGGCGGCAAAGACGGAGAAGTGAGATGCCATGCGTTTGGTGTGAGCTTCCTTTAATTTTACTAACTCGTAGCGCATGCGCAAGGCGCGCACACGGCCGCTGCACGCGCCGTCGGCGGAGTGCACAGCGGCGCGAGAGGTAGCGTGAGTTTTCTATTGACACCAACGGTCGCGACAGAACTCTTGGGGGGTAGAGGTAAAAAGCTTAGCTTTAAAAAAACGAAAGTAATGGAGCAGTGTAGCCGTGCCAAGTTGGGACAATTATATTGGCAGGAAAGGAATAACGCCTTCTGTGCGAGCCACTGTGGTGTCTCATGTAGCAGAATCCTCACGGAGGTGAGGAGTAGCAGCAGAATGATTAGGATATTTTATCCGGGACGATACGGGGCAAAGTTGCGCATATTACGAAATTTCGACTAAAGTCCTGGAATGATCCCTACACAATTTAGAAAAATTGGCTTCGTATGAATCATCGAACATGAGAATAATTATTTGCTCCGAAATAAAGTGAAATTCCCCCCCGTACGCAAGGACGCACTCAGCTGATCGATAAACCTCCATATGCCGAACGCCTCCACGTGCGAGTGCCTGTGGTATTAAAGTTCACAGAGCGACGCCAGCCCTGCCTTGGGGGTGGCGTCACAACAGCACGTGACAGAACTGCAAGGACAGAACAGCACGCTTCGTAACCGCGTAGCGACAGAACAGCAGGCGAGGATAGGGCACAGCGAGGAAACAGCGCCGTATGAGTACGTGTAAACAGGCAGAAGCCTTATATCTCAATGTTTTATGTAACATCATCATCATAATCGTCATCATCATCATCCTGTAGGGCCACTACAGGACGCAGGCATTTCCCATCGACCTCCAACCACTCTCGTCCAGCGGTTGGAGGTCGATGGTCCAACTGCTCACTTCGGTGCAAATGTCGTCAGCCGCCCTTCACGTAAATGCCTCCCTTCTCTTTCTCGCCCAGCTCTCATGCTCTTCTTGACACCGTCTCGCTCCTCCCACAATAAACACGGTAGAAGTTTGCTGAAGTGAATTCAATTTTACCGCGTTCCATGGCTTTTGCGGCATCTACTAAAACCTTTCGTTACTCATAAGAGTAACTTCAGGTTACTAGTGGGAGCAGAAGGCAAAAGTTATCGGGAGCAGAAGGCACGCGAGATTTACGATGCTGTAGGGGCGAAGCACCGTAGGACCTCGTTTTGTGCGGGGCTTGGCGTCCGTGTACACAGTGTTGCGCATGCGCGAGGAACATTCGATTGAATTGGATTGGATTAAATTGAATTGTATCGGATTGGATTGGAATTGTATATACTGTACACATGCGTTATCACTCATTTACATGAGGCAGTGGGCAATGCCACGGGTGATTTACGGTAAGAACGATCCCCAGTGCTTCGCCCATTCGTCATGATTCACTTCGTGGAGATGCGTGAATTTCTTTGCATTGTTCAACACGGTGAAAGATTGTATTAGTACACCGACCGTCTCGTGCACTCATCGCGAAGGATATTTGGTGTCAATTTGCTGCAGCTCTCCCTTGTTCCTTCTCCTCTACCACTTCTTCTATCTTCCTTGTTGCTTTTTGTGGTCGACCAGCATGTATAAAACTGGTGCCCCGACGCAATAAATCATTTGTTCGTTAGTAAGCACTTGTGTTTGTCTCGCCTTCGCTTCGTCCCGTTCATTGCGCTGCCCTCTACTCTCAAACTTTCGTTACTGTTGGACTTTTTGGAATACCGCCACGAGGTTTGGGGTTGGGTGCGAGCGCTCTTGTTTGTGTCACAACATTGCTGTTTTCAACACGTATTTTTTTATTCGCCATCGCGAACATCAAGCAACCATGGATCCCTAAGTAAAAGACCACCGCAAATACCGCATATATTTAAGCCTTACATCAAATATGACCAGTGTTTTCTTATTGCCCAACAAAGTTTAGATGTATGAATTTGTAGCGACACCATCGTCATCGTAATCATCAGCGTCACAATCATCATCACGGTGACCGGCCAGCGTCATCACTTCCACGCGCTACAGATCGAACGTCGAGTCAGCAGCTGGGCGGCCGCACGTCAGCACCGCTCCCACTCCTGGCCGGGCAACGCGGCCTGAATAAATGTAGGAGCCCACCAACCAAGTCAGCCTCCTACAAGTGGTGACCCGGACGTTCCCTACATGTGGTGACCAGGGAGTTCCGCGCCTGTCCCTCGGCCAGCGGCACACCGACATGGTGACGTGGGGGGACCCGCCAATACCGGCGTTCGAGCCACGCTATACCCAAGAGGATGGTTCTTCAAGTTCTAGGCTGCCCTCTGGCTCAACCACGTCAGCATACAGCCTCTGAAGCACTCCATCCTCTGGGAGACGCTTCCGCTAGAGCTCCGCCGCGTCCTCGTCCTACCACCGCCCAGCGCCACCCCCTACGATGACTTCGTGCTGCCGTGCTCACGCACTACGGCTTCAGCGACAAACCGCTTCTCGACCGCCAGCAGAGGAGGTACCCGCGCAGCCCCGCACGCTTCGCCGCAGGGCATTGTACCCTCTGCACCATCCGCGTCGTCTCCTGCCAGTAGTGACGCCCCCCTGGACCTCATCTCCAGCAAGGCAGCCTCGCCCACGCGGACGGGACTTGCAGCCGACGACGTCACGGATGCCCACCAGTCACACCCCGCCACACCTATTTTCTACCCACCACGCCATTCAAAGCCTCCGGTGAGCAACTTTGCTCTGTGACCGGCCAATCATCCAAAACTCGTCTCCTGCACCACCAGAATTGCACGATAAGTCCACCACGATGCACGTTGTCGCTCCCAACGCCAACGACGACGAATTCGCGTCTCCCGTCCGGCTGCAGTCAACACCGCACCTGGAATCTCAAGGACGTGAGAATGCCACCAGTGACGACTACATCCCGTCGCTCCGACTACCAGCACAATGCCCACAAATCTATGCACAAACGTACGTTGACAGCACACCCAAGGTCCCAACACCGCGAAACCGGGCTACCGCTCGTGACTTGGATGACCATACCACGGCCACACAATCTCCCGACCAGACAAAGTCTGTTTATTCGGGGCCGCCGACGTCGCCACCGACGTCCTAAGCAGCAGTCGCCAAAGCGAGTTTCGTCGCAGGGGCTCCTTCGGTGCACGCCCCCAAGCCGTCAACGGCGTCTTGCCCAACTCCCTTGGCACGTGCCCGGTCGACGGCGGCTTCGGATCCGTGCAAACACTCGTCGGCACTCCGGCACTCGCGTGTCTTGCTGTAGACGCGCTCAGCAGAGGTGTCATGCCACGGACGCGCTACGAACCTGCGGAACAGTTCTGAGCCCGAAACCGCGCTCGAAACTTCCATGTCAAGGACATCAGCCCACTCGAACCGGCAGCCGAACGCCGATGTGCACGCATCACAAGAGGCTGCTCGTGGAGCGCCGATTCTCGGAGAATTGCCATTTCTTCTAGACCATGGCCGCGGCTCTAGGTTCTTTCACTTCGGGACTTCAAAACCACCGGCTTTTTCGTCCCCTCCGCCACTCCCAGCCAAGACCACCCGACGGCTTCTACTCACCGGACGCTCTCACGGGACTGATCACGACCACCCAAGGACATGGAACGCGGACATACATTACTTATGGCCCCTTCTGTACACCTGTACATAGTGCATAGTCCATTTTCGTGCATTCTTATTTACATTTGTCAATTTACCGCGCTTCACGCTAGGAGGGGAGCCCTGTAGAGACACCATCGTCATCGTAATCATCAGCGTCACAATCATCATCACGGTGACCAGTCAGCGTCATCACTTCCACGCGCTACAGATCGAACGTCGAGTCAGCAGCTGGGCGACCGCACGTCAGCACCACTCCCACTCCTGGCCGGGCAACGCGACCTGAATAAATGTAGGAGCCCACTAACCGAGTCAGCCTCCTACAAATTGTATTTCCATATTTGCTTTGTGGTTTAGAAAAGTTTTGTGTAGATAAACGTTTCGTTCCAGAGTTCATTTCAATTTTTGGTCGGGCGGCTGCATCGAGGGACGGTCAGAGGCAGACGTACAAGACGAACCAAAGTTCTTGCCTTTCGGTATCCCAAGAAAGACTAAAGTTTTTAAAAATCGTTGTGAGGCACACAAAATCGTACAAAAAATCAGGGAGCGGGGCGCGAGTCGGGGATCATGCGCCAAGAAACAGCTGAGTCGGTAGGGCGCTGAGATAGCACGACGGAGGGCGTTCCAAAGTAGGATAAGCCGCTCCTGCACGTGCAATTCGAGTCGTATTTAGAGGTAAAGTTACCAACGGGGTTGGAAATGTGGCTTCTTGAGATGGCTAGCGATTGGAATGAGCTTCAAAGGGAGCTGTCCAGGCGGATGTTCACTGGTGACGGACGCGGCCGCCAAGTTGAGCAGAAAGTTCAACGGCAGATCGCCAGAAGGTCTGACAATAGCATCGCCTTCACATTGTTCAAGTTGTAAGCATTCCCCGCAAGTTTTTGTGTATAAAATCATTTGCGAGCTTAATATTCGAGGTATTTTTCAATTTCTACTTGACGTATCCCCCCGACGTTCTTTCCAAATTGTTGCGATTCTTTCACATTCCATGAACGCCTGTATTCATGCATATGCTCACCGCCACACTGACTTCAATTCACAGAGCCGTACGACATGAGTGGAAAACTGCATAGGTATCTCATCCGTCCGAAGAAAAAAAAAAAACATCCGCGTTAGCAAGGCCTACCAAAAAACTCAAGTGGAGGAATGACACGAGCTCTCTGTCATCGCTTGAGTAAAGAGAAAGGTCTCGCTAACCGATGGGGCATCTTCCGAAGCTTGGCGAGCAATACGAAGTTCGAACTTTATTTTTATTGCGGAGTTGACGTTGCAGACAGAACACCACCATGTTAAAGACATTTTCCCGAAATAATTCAGGCAGGCTCCTTCAATTATGCCATGTCTACAGCCATTTTATAGAACGCAGGCACTAGACGACGATGGTGGCACACACGGCTGAATATGATAGTAGATGAAGAAGCCTCATGATTTCATCGTCTTTTTCCAGCAACGTAATGTTTCTCACGTTTTTTTTCGGAGACACGTGCGGCAAAACGCAACTTTCTCGTCAGCCCTTTGTTACGACGTTGCCATCCCAGCGACGGCAGCCAGCTACGTGAGGGAAGGCGACCCCGAACCGGGCTTTGTCGCATCCGTCATGCGTGTTTAGCATGGTGGTGAGCGGCCAGCAGATGCTGCTGCCTTGGTGACGACGACAAGAAGCCGAAGGCAAACTTATCTGGTTTACTGCATGGCCAGAGATGAGCCGAAGCAATACAGTAACAATGCCCTTACGAGCGACATTACAGCATAGGACTCAAGCAGAGTGACAGCATTGATTGACTGCTCCACAACGAATGTAATTCTGCGCTCGGCACAACGCGCATATATGCCCCAAGCTGTAATGGTCAAAAAGTTCTCCTAGTGATTTTGCAGACGGCGCGAACATAGCACAGACACACACAGCACTCTTTCCAGAGTTTGGGAGGGGCCGGCATTAGCGGCGCACGCTGAGTCAGAGATGGGGAGGGGGGGGGGGGGGGGGGGGGGGGAGGAGAAGGAGGATATTTTGGCTGCGGCGTCGGCGTCTTTCGGGCAAGTCGCTACACGATCCGTTTGGAAGCCGCCGAAGCTTGGATCACCTGCAGGGAGGCGCCCGCGTTACACATCGGGGCACTCCGCAAAACTTGCAGTACGCGCGAACATGTTAGCGGCGCGCTGAAACGTACACATACATACCTCTCCGTTTTCAACCCACATGAGTCATTAAGCTAACCCATGGCCGAGCTCCATGTGACTTCGGGAAGAGGCAAACCTCGCTCGGCTCCTGGTCATGACGGGGCTACATAGCAGGACCTTCGAAATCTTGTAGGAGTGGGACTTGAAGCTCTTCGTAAATTGATCAACACTTCTTGGTAGCAAGACGAGATAGACATTGATGCGAAGCTTCCATCATTCACCCCATCCCATAAACCGAAGAAAGATACCCGTCAACCGGAAGACTTGCCACCAGTTGCTCTAACAACGCCGACATGCAAAATTATAGACCGTTGTTGCAGGACGAAGTCGTACGAGTACGGCTTCCGTTCCGTCGAAGTAGCATGGTTGCCGAGCGGCTCCAGGAGAGTTGCCTGCGGACCGGCGACGAAAAGCCAAAGGGTAAACTTAACTGTTTACGAGCAGATAAAACAACAACAATGGTACAGTAACACACTGACGTGCAGATGACTTGACAACTCGAACGCTCAGAGAAACGGTCTCCGTCGAACGTGATTACGCACTAACCCAGCTCGCCGGGGGACAAGCTTTTGATACCGTTCCCTTCAACGGTCAAGCAGACTCGACAAATTTCAGTGTGAAGAGCGGTAAAGCTATGAAAAGCAAAAGCACTCTCACTCAGACAGAGATACGAGGAGTAAGACACCGCGAACAGTCGCGTTGAACCCGCACATCCAAAAGAGGGTTCTTGGGCCGCGCAGTAATCTCGAGGTCGCCTGCGAGGGCGTGCTGGGCGTGCTGGGTTCCTTCTGGATATGGGCTTCGCCGCAGATCACTCACTTCTGCGGGGAAGCGCAACGACGTTTCGCCCTTTGCGCTGTTGAACCCTGAACGCCGCGTCAACACACACCGGGGTAAATTTGGAACGGCACCGAATCAGCAAGCCAATGCAATATTACCTTTGTTACGGAACAGGTGGGCAATGCCCGATGTCCCACCTTCTACGACGACGAGGGAATGGCTGGCGTGCGGCCTGTGGGAGCTCAGTGATAGCCGCCATGTAAATAATGTAAAATACATCGTCCGCATCTCGCGGTTCATGTCCTGCGCTACGTAACGCCTTAAACATTAGGGTCTCACGTGAAGCAAGCTGGTTTCCGGCTCAATTTCGTGCTTCGAGACCACCTGGGGTTATTGCAAAAGGTTGATACTGTTGTTATTACTAAGCGTTATTACTGTGTTTATTACATAGAGTTTTAACTGAATAAAACGTTCTGCGATGTCAGTAGGGTAAATAATTGGGTTGATTTGTTTTTCACTTTCGTAAACTGTGCTTTGTGTTACACGGTACACCCGATTAGAGAGAGCACACACGAAGTGGACAGCAAGCGGGAACGAGGTGCTGTCCACTTCGTGTGTCATCTCCAATTGCGTCTTCTACAATGTGTTCCAATAGCTGATGTATCATGCACGCATTGACTTGCTCCGAATTCTTTCTTTTCTCGTTTCAGAATTTTACGTGTAAGTGTAGCGCGCTAGTGCGAATTTCTTAGCCATGAAACCACTTCGCAGTGGCTTGATAAGCTTCCCTGAGTAGAAGTTCGCAGTGGTGTTTAAAAAAAAGGGAAGGGGGCGAAAGGGGGGAGGGGCGTTGTTACCCATGTTCAAAGCATGTCTTCTTATTGCATGAACCGTGAAGTGTGATTTTCCCTGGGTGTTATAAGGACACCAGAAGAGGACTGTGCTGGTCGCCACCCTTTACAGAAATGTATACCGTATATACTCGCATAATGATCGCACACGGGTAATGATCGCACCCCTTAAGTATGTCGTCCAAGTTCGATTTTTAAATGCAGAGCATTTCTTTAACTCACGATGTCACCCGGCGTTGGCGTGCCTCGTTGTCCGCAACAGCCGTTCCAGGCGCGCCCTCTCCCCCACTCCTCCTCGCCTGCTCTCCGCTGCTCCTCGCGTGTTCTCTGCGTGCTCGGATCGCGTTCAGCAACAGGTGGGGCGCGCATGCGTCGTAGTTTGGCGCGGGAGCAACAACAGTTGTGGCGTGATCGTGACGTAGTCGTGACGTGGTCGTGGCGCGGTCGTGCCGTGATGCGGCGGTTCTCGGCGTTCGCTCTCGCTGTCAATTTCTTTCGAACCAGATTAAAGGCCGCAAAAGCGGCGCGAAGAACGCCTTTACAAGTGCGCGCACTCGTGCCAGAGAAAAGGACAAATAGAAGACCACTTGCACGCACAAAGTGTCCAGCCTGGAAGCGCTACGCTTTAAAAACAACCAACAGCAACAACTGCAACGACATTAACGTAACCCAACCTACTTAACGTCGTGCGCCCCCCGAAAATGCTCTGCATTTGACCGTGCCCCTCGCGAGGGGGATGTTTTTTTTATTTCCCGCGCAATGAACGCACCGTGAACTAGCCGCATCAGTACGTCGTATGTGTGAAAAGTGTGGCCGGTGATGGTCGTGCGTACCTCTGTTTTCCTTCCCTTTCGAAGAGGACATAGATACGTTATTGCGGCAGACTTGCCGATATTCGCGGTATCGGCAAGCATGCGTTCAATATTGATGAGGAAGAAACTCTCACTAAATTGGATAACATACTCACAATACAAATTAAAAAAAAAAACGCGCTCAGGTTGCTGAGTCGGCCGCCTTGTCTGTTTTGACTGTCCCGCGCTGTAACAGTGGCAGCCACTTCATTGGTCGAACTGTTGTCACCTCGCAGCAAACTTGCACCGGCGCGTTCGGTATTTCATGAAATCACGGCATTTTGCGTCACTTTGCAAAGCGGCTGGCGGCGGTGTGTGGAGTTTTATTATGTTTTTATTTATTTATTTTTCGGTAATTAGAATTATCATAAAAATTTTACCCACAATTGCTGGCGTTTTCTGGCCTCAAAAATGTTTTGCGAAAAATTTACCCCGCGTAATAATAAGCGCACCCCTAAATTTACATCAATTTAAAAAAAAAAAGTGCGAACATTACGCGAGTAAACACGGTACTAAGAAACATATATTTCGCTCCACGCGACAATAACCAGCGGTGCGCGAATACTGAATAGACTTCTGACGCCTTTTCTGATCATATATTGGAAGTTTAATTACTTCGCTTGGGACAGACTGCGGGTTGTTGCGTTTAGTGAGGAAAACAAAACGGGCTTTAAATCTTACTGGATAAATGTTCTCGATAAAGTCTGTAGTGCGTGCTAACAGACGGGAGCGTTGTTAAATGAGTCCTCGGAGCAAAGTGTCACGCCATCTTGAATTTGACAAACTTCGCTTTGACGCATGTACTGCAGCCCCGGCCCAGGCCTTGTTCCTGCGCCCCAACCGGCAACAGGCCTTTCACGGTCAGTGTTTTTGTTTTGCCACGTTAATGCCTGCGTAAGCCGCTATTTCTATCTGAGTGGGCCAGCTGCCTCAGTATATGTTTTGTTGCCGTGTTACGAGCGTCGGAAGAGCGTTCACGTAGCCTCCGTGCTGTGTATGTGATTGATTGATTGATGGTAGGGTTTAACGCGCCGACACAACCCAGGCGATGAGGCGCGCCGTAGGGAAGGGCTTCCGACTAATTTTGACCACCTGGGGATCTTTAACCTGCGCCGAAATCTCACAGACAAGGGCGTTTTTGCTTTTCGCCTCCATCAGAAAAGCGGCCACCACGGCTGGGAATCAAGCCCACGACCTCGAGCTCAGCAGCGCAGCGCCTTAGCCACTGAGCCACCAGGGCGGGTCCGTGCTGCGCATGTAACTGCTGTTCCTTCAGTACGGCTCACCCCAGAACCCGAGCTCTCACCAGGCGTCTCGGAAGCTCAAATTCTTGTTCGTCTATTTGTGCTGCAGGGAAAAATTGCGCCTTCTTCTAAACAATTTCAGCGTAGAGATACACGAGTGTCGGTGTACGTACAAGCCCGAGAGTGCTCCAACACATAAACACACGCCACCTTGACCCGCTGAATTTATCAAGTTCGTGGGCCACATTGATTCTGTCATGTTTTCGTGTGACGGTGTCCTTTCGTGTTCTTCCTCCTGTTGTTGTTCCTTAAAGGGGCCCTGAAAGGCGTTTTGAGCACACTAAATGAACCTAAGCGCAATCATAGATTGGGTCGTCAACGTCATCTGTGCCAAGTATTACTCTTTTACGCGCAGCGGAAAGCTCACACTTTGTTGCAAAGTTTGTCGCTTTTTTCTCACCCTTTCCTTCGTGTTTTTGGACGCCGCCATCTTCACATGTCTACAATCATCGATTCCCAGATGTTCGTCATGAGCTAGACATCCTGCTATTGGGCGGCTTTTTCACGCACTTCCGGCAAAGAGATGAGTCGTCTGCTCAGCGTCGGCTCGCCGGCTGATTTGCCGGCGGAGTGCCGGAGTGCTTGGGCATTTTACGACAAACGAAACAAGGGTAAACAAAACCGTTTAACCGTTTGTATTAAATGCAGCACGGCCATAACACGACAATGGACATTCCCTTACCTGAGTACGTTCCGTAAAGAAAGCGTTGAAGCCCCGTGGCACTTCTTCGTGCAATCGCAGAGAACGCCCTGAGCCGAATGCCCGGGTTTGACGCATACATTTTATTCTGCTTCAAAACAATCCAGAGATGTGTTTCGAACGAACACAACGGTCACAACATGCGTTGCAAGTCTGAACCGCGATTGAAAGACGATGGGTTGCCTCCTCCTGCCCGTCGTAAATTCGGCACTCACCTCGCGCGCGGTTTGCGGGGACGAACAGCAAGTCACTAACTCCGGCGCACAAGCCGAGATGGCTTTTAGCCACGCACACTGCACATACCCCATGCGAAGTTGAGTCGTAACGTCGCTCGAGAAAGATAACCGAGACCATGGGAAGCACTATCCTACCGCAGAAGCACAACGTCGCATTGCATCGCGAAACAAAGACGTCCAACAACACACACACCATCGCCTCCTGTAATGTCAAACGCATCTCGCATTCCCAATGGGATTGGGTGGTACGCCTGCAGTGCCCACATGTCGCGAGGTGGGGCCCCGAGCTGAAACCGGGAACACGCAACCGTAACTGAGTTCTTACAATGGTTTGTGCCTTGTGGTCAAGGCAACCGATGTTTTGAGATTCTCAAAGAAGTGGCGCTCGCTCCAGCGGCTAGAAAGCTCAGAGGCCGCGGTGGAGCATGCTTTGCCAACGTTGCCGCTCTCCCACCCCGCGGTCGCCCCAAGCTGAACTGGTCACATGATTGAAGGGTTTGTGCACGGGTTTCTGTATTCGATTTAAAAGGTCTTTTTCACATGCCGCCGGCAGGAATTACGACCGCCGCAAAATAGACCCGGCACCAGCGGGGCCACATCTGATACGGCACTTTTTTGGATAAACAGTGTCGGTGCATCAAGGGAACGAGCGCACGATCTTCCCCGTACGGCTGCGAGTTCGCCGCCGATAAAAAGTCACGTGCCACCGATAGCAACTGCACCAACGACACACCGCGAAAGGGCAAGGCGAGGCCGCCGCACACAATGCGGCCCAGATTTTCGTTCGGTTTTCCAGCCTTGAGCGAAGTGCGGGATTCATGGTGTCAACAAAGCTTGCCTGTAGCAGACGACAGTAGCAGCGCATAGCGGAAGTACGTCACCGCTGCGGAGCGCAGCATCCTTATTTGTCGTGTTTTTAGTGTGATGGTGTCATCTCGGTTTCCTCCGCTTGTTGCTTAAAGGGTGCTGACACAAAAAACTTGAAGGCGAGGATAACATTCGGAGATAGATTGGTGTGAGTCATGTGAACGCCCATACATTAATACATGCAAAATATCCCGCTGGCAATAGACGGCCTAGGAACATCCTTTATACATCAATTTTAAAAGTGGCGAGACGCCACCTGAGCAGCCAGCGGAGGACCTCGCGCAATCGAAATTCCCTGGGTATATTGTAAACAAACAACATCCAAACACGTCACGAGTTTGTGTTGGCCGCTCACGCACTGCCGGGGTTTCCGTCGGCTCGCCGCTCCAATCGTAAGTCGGAGCTTCTGCTCTCGAGCAACGTACGACCCGATCGCTGGCGACGGAGGCGCCATGATTCCGTCGGCTCATCGGGCAGCTGGCCGCGACCTAAGTTCTACAGCGATTCCAGACACTCTATTTTTATTACTTTTCATTTAAATTGGACGCGAAAACACGCCGGGGACACGAAAAGCGCACTGAGCGAGCCGCATGGTCGCTGCGCAGGCGGCGGTGACGGCCTCGAAGTGGCGCAGGCCGGCGCAGGTAGCTCGAGTGATAGCTTGTTACCTCTGTACGAAATGGGACCCAAGTCCCAAACATCGCAGCACATATGAGAAACGAGTTAATGATGCGATGGCGGGTTGCAGTAAAAGTCGCAGTCTGCACCGCTTACGATAGCGGCCGTTGAATAGCCGCCGCAGTGTTAAGCCGAACACATTTGTAGGCGAACCTGTAGGCAGACAGGCCGGCTGCTTCCAGCGCGCGACTCTATCGAGCATCGCGCGTCGTTCTCTAGCTGGGGCAGCAATTCGAAGTACAGAGTGACTGACGAATAAATTACGTCATAAGTGAAAAATATACCTATTATGTAAGACCTTCGCGTTTACTTTAAAAATACCGTATGATAATTTTTTTTAATTTTCTTATGCACTCAAGATCTCAACGTAAGAAACAATCGGTTCCACAGGAGGACCATGAAGGTTTTGGTATTCAAGGGAACAATTGTTATCAATATAAACAGAGAGGCAATACGAAATAAAATTCACTGTGTAAGAATATTGACACGCTCGTCAGCAGGGACAGCGGAATCACCTGAATGTTTAGGAGTTTCTGTTACGAACCTATATGTAACGAATTCCTGGATTTAACGAAGTTTTTCAATTCCACATTGCCAGCCCTATTGAAACCCATGTGTTTGTGACCTCTATCTAACAAAGGGGTTACCACGGTTAACCTTGATTTAGCCAATTCGCTACGCTGATGGGCATTGTTTTTTGCACTTTTTCCGAAAAATTGGCTGGAGAAATGCAATAATTTTGCTAACTTAGGCCGGAACCGAAAAGTACGGCGCGCTTCCAGTGTCAGTGCAGTGTCGGTTAGGTGCGATAGGCCTGAATTTCGGCGTGTAGTCGCGAATCTCCACTGCTAACTGTGGTGTCGATTCGCTGGCGATGAGTTCTGCTGGCAGAAAACGAAAACGTTTTGTCTTTTCAAGTTAAGCTCGCAATTTTAAATACTGTCTCCGCCGGCGAGAAAGAACGTCGCCGCCCGGTACAGGATCCCAGCTAGTCCCCTCTCAAGAATTAGGAGTGCGGGAATGAGCGTAAAGTTCGCGAAAAGGCACACTTTAAGCTTAAAGGAGCACTGACGCGAAAATTTTGTTACACTTTTATTGCTTTATAGATGCTTAATGGCCTGGCGAGCCTGAAACAGCACTTCAAATACTTCAGCGCGCGATAGTTAATTACATTGAACGGCCTGAAAATCGTTTGTTTCAAATTCCCGCGCTTTCAACCCGAACGGCGCATATGACAGACTGCCTGACCTCACCGCTTTGTGTGGACGTCACCGGCGCCCGCTTGAGAGGGTGTTGCGCCCGCTCGCCGCTCGTGGGGCAGCGCGCATGTAGTGGCGTCACGAGCTTTTGACGAGCGCTGCCGCGTCACTTCTTTTGGCTCTCCCTGGATGATGTCACGCTGATGTCCATTTGCTGAGTGCCGCTCTGCGTGCTGCTCCGTCGGCGCGATAAATGCGATCCAATTAAACTATGTTCTTCGCGTCGCAGGCCGCTCATATTTCACCCAGGGTATTCTGTTGAGTGAAGGAAGCGAACTGTACAATAATATTAACGCCGAAAATTGGTGTCAGTGCTCCTATACGTTTGGTCCTTGAAACGGACCAAGGCACCGAAAATTGTCGAAAGGCATAAGTGATATTCAAGTTACATTTTGAATACGAGGGGTCTTTGTGACTTTACTTCTTTAGAGTGCCGTGTAGTGACTAAGTTTATAAGAAAGCAGCAGGCGCTAGTCACGCAGTTTTTCACTGTTAGTTCACCATCACTGATGTCTAGCAACTTCGTTTCGTTTGTGCGTCATTCACGCGAGCCTTAACTCTAAACCTGCACGTAATGAATACCTGTATGTCACGAAAAATTTCGAATTTTTGTCAACTTCATTATATCCAGGTTTAACTCTAGTACTTTTAATGACAATGTTCCAGAATGTTTTGGTGTGCGTATTGGTTGAAGATTTGATACAGAATGAGTACGTGGATTCTTTCAGCGCAGCTGGTGATAAAAAAAAAGCATTTAAGCGTGTTTTCCTGTCCGATGCTTTGGCCGAGTGAAACAAGTGGTATTTCTGGTTGCACAACCTTTAGGAACTTATAGAACATAATTTCTGGCTGCAAAAGGTAACGGTTTTGATCGGAACAATATATCCAGATAAAGAGGAAGTCTTCTCTGCAAACAAAATGTGGAAGGAGTTTAACTGTAGCTTTGAAGAATTCAGTGTTGGCCGATAAATTAGTTTTTATTTGCCTCTTTCTTTTCTTATACCGTATCTCTGACAAACATTTGCGATTTTTCTGCTGTTCGTCCACGTATTGAAAGTAAACATTAAACTGGCGACTGTTTCAGGCTCGACAACCGAGGCCAAGGACTGGGACACAAGCTGACGCGTTGAATGGCAAACTCTCGAGTGTTTCCAAATCTAAATACAACTTTCCGGCCCCTCGGCCGTACTGGAAATACTACACAAAAAAGCTGACATACATATAAAAATAGCTTTGTCTTCGCAAAGGTGTTAAGCCCGTTCTAAATGGTGCGATTTTCCCTGCGAATTTCGCAGATGCGGCGTCGCTCGAGCGGCAAAACGACCCTTATTCGTTGCTGCGGCAAAGTGCCAAATGTTTGGAACGGTCGCGCATCCCCCGCGAACGCCGCTCGTGCGGCTCGTGCATCGTAGAGGGGCCGGACCTGTGTCCAATAGGAACACAGCGTGGGGACGTCATGGCATCACCATCTGCACGCTCAGAAACCAGATGGCGTTGCTTGTAACGCGCAGCGTAAGCGCGAGTGCAACGAAACAAACGCGCGCGCGTTCACAACACGATGTCGCGCGCCATTTTCGTCGAATGCTTAATTGTATCCGCGCAAGTGGTGGACATCAAAGCAGGGAAGAAGTACAGAAGAACCCAAAAAGAACCGGCCCAGGTAAACCGAGGTGTGCTAGGCGCGCACAACAAGCGAACCCAGGGTTGCTCGCTGTGTTTGTCTTCTCTGGTATGTGTGCGTATCTTTATAAATACCCTATTTACTCGCATAATGATCGCACTCGCGTAATGATCGCACCTCTGAAGTTCGTCGTCGAAATATGACTTTGTTTTTTATTTCCCGCGCAATTATCGCACCCTGAACTTGCCGCAGCATATGTCGATATATGTGTGCCAAGTCCAGACGACGATGGTCGTGCTTACGCTAGTTTCCTCCTCTTTCAAAGCGGACACATGGCTACGTTATTGCCGCGGACTTGATGATATTAGCGATATCGGCAAGCGTGAGTTCATTATTGGTGCGGAAGAAAATCTCACTAAATTCACATAACGTAGTCACAAAACATATAAAAAACGCGCTCGGCTTGCTGTGCCGGCAGCCGTCTCTTGATGTCCCACACTGTGACAGCAGCAGCCACTTATTGGTAGACCTGTTCTCACCTCACAGCCAACTCGTTCCGGCGCGTTCCGTAATTCCGTAAATTCTTGTGCGTTCCGTAATGAAAACACTACATTTTGCACCACACGGAGGTCATTCGGTGGTCAGTGGAGTTTTTATTATGTTTTCTGTTATGTTTGTTATGTTCATGAGACTTATCAGAAACATTCTGACCTGCAACTTGCGTTTTCTGCGCTGAGTCTTTTCTCCGAAAAATTTACCTCGCGTAATTATTGCACCCCTGACTTTGCATCATATTTTTGGAAAAAAGAAAGTGCGATCATTACGTGAGTAAATACGGTACTTGGCGATTGTAGAATGAAACCGCAGATAAACTCATATTTGTTGCAAAACAGCCTAGCTGAAACAACTGGCCCAGAAAGTAAAATAAAACCTTTCTTTTTTAAATCACAATAAGCTTTTCTCACCGCAGACTTAATTCAATCTGCAAACAATGCGCCTCTGAAACGCGACGTTCGCAGGCCATGTAGACGACATTTCGAGGCATTGCGAACTTCGCATGTGCGAACGTTCATTCCGCCTAATTCGCCGACAAAAAACGCACCGTGTAGAACGGGCTTTACACGGCAGTCGAGTTCCCATCGCCGACCGTGGCGGGCAACGTGAGCAACTTATAAATTTCCTGAATTTACTTAACTCGGACTGGAAGGGAAGTGTATTCTGAAGTGTTTACCCCATGCCCGATAGTTTTGATTGATTGAGTGATATTGAACAGGTTATGAGGTGCGCCGCATGGGAGGACTCCGGATTAATTTTGACCATTTGGAGTTTTTTAACGTGCGCTAAAACCTGGAACACAAGGGCGCTTTTGCTCTTTGTCTACATGTGAAAAGCGGCCGCCACGGCCGGGAATCGAACCCGCGTCCTTTTGCACGGCAGCGCAACGCCTTAGCCACTGAGCCACAGCGGCGGGTCTTGATCGTTTTCGGTTCGGCGTAAGTCTTCCCATTTCAAAGCTGCTTTATGAACGGACATAGAAGCCACGAATTTCAGGGCTCGCTGAAACCTTCGTTCTGTACTCTCACATCCGGGTTTTGTTCTCGCAGGTCGGTGAAAATCATCATCGCTTTACTGTTCTGCTTCCTGGTCGTGCTGCTGTGTGCCGTGGGGTACTTCATACTCGCTCTGCTTACCTACAGTATGTATGCCCCTTTGCACCCCCTTTGCGGAGATTTCACGCGTCACTTTACCAGTTAGCCACCTTTGGTAAATAGTGATTCATTCATTTACTCATTTCTCCATTTATTCATTTATTAAGGATTTATTCATTTCATCGATCGATCGATCGATTGGGTGATTGATTGATTGACCGATCGATTGATTGATAGACGTACTGATCGATTGATTGATCGATCGTTTGATTGATTAATTGACTGACTGACTGACTGACTGACTGACTGATTGATTGATTGATTGATTGATTGATTGATTGATTGATTGATTGATTGACGGGAGTTAACGTGTCGACGTTACACCTGGGCTATCAAGCGCGCCGTTGTGAACGACCCCGGATTAAGTGTTGAGACAGTTTCGGGCCCTTTTTCCTGTCTCCTCCTTCAAAAACGCAAAAGAAAAGACGGCCACGTGCGCCAAAATCTCGACAGACGGCGGTTTTCGCTTTTCGCCTAAATCAGAAAAGCAATCACCGCGCTCGGTATGGCACCCGCATCCCTGGGTTCATAGCAGCGCAACGCCTCAGCCACCAAGCCACCAATGCGGATGCCTAGTGAACCGTAAATACAGTCGACTCTCGATAATTGGGTGTTGTTTAATTGGAATTTTTGTTTAATTTAAAGTGATGTGCTGGTGCCAGCCATTTCGCATGCAATCCAAAGGAAAAATTGTTTGGTATTTCGAAGCTAAAACCCACTTTATCGGTTGAAGGGAAGTTATTTCGAGCAAAAAGCATCGAGGTGAACGTCCTTTCTCGATAAAATTCCAAATTTTCAAGCGCGAAAACCGCCCTTTGTTCTGTATACTGATGTCGGCGCCATCTCCACTGAGGCAGCGTGCAGTTGAAAGAGGCAGGCGACTGAACATCCCCGCCGGCGTATGCACGTCCCTTTTAAAGTTCTCACGTTTTCAAAGACGATAGTCCTTCTAGGGCTACTTGAATGGGAAAATTTCGGTCTATCTGTGTGTATTTCTGTCTACCTGTCTGTCACTCAATTCAGCCAGCCGGCCAAAATGAAACGGGGGCTGCGCAATAGTCTTATATACTCACAGCCATATCTAAACGTCTAAGCCCTGTGTTAATGTTCATACTTATCAACATTGTTGAACAAGAACAGGACAGTACGCAAATATAAGGCCGAAAATCAATGCATGAGTGATATTTGCAGTGTTCCTTTATTAAAAATGTACGGATGCTTGCTTTTTGCGATAGCAAATAAAATACTACATCAACTGCAAAAAAACCGTCGCCTGCTGTTGCCCGCGCTACCTGGCGGAATTCGAAAAAATCAGACGGCAGCAGCAAGGCAAGGTTCCTCTTGATTGGTTTCGCTCTTTGAACGCTTTCAAAGCATAAAACTCTAGGTTGTAAAGTACGGCAAAGTGGTTCAATAAACTTTGTAGTCGGGTGCGTCGATTCACCCGCGTCTCCGCCGTATGGCAGCGCTGGCATCGGGGCACCCGACTCGGAGCAGTGCAACGCGGGAAATTTAAATTGACCTGAGCAAATCCCCAGCGGGTTATCTGAGAAGGAACGAGACGGAACAGGAACATCATGAGAGGTGAGCGGTAAAGAGAAGGGATGCATTTGCTTGCGAGGGGCGCCATTTGACTGTCGTCCAGCGTCGACATTTACAAAAAAAAAAAGGAGCATATACGCGGACATTTTTTTTTTTTGCGCACAGCCCCGCGCGAGTGCGGGGGACGCTTTATGGCTTCGATTTTTGGGATAAGCCTCAACTATTATAGCAACCCGTGTCGTACGCTCGACTTGGGGGCGGCAGTCGAGATTCTGAACCGAATCAAGAATGCAGACGTGTTGCGGACTAGTGACAACGTTTTTATTGTGCTCTTTATTCAGTTGGAAGCTCGGTTAATTCGGAGTTTCTTGCGAACCACGTTGACTTCGTATTAACGGCAGTCAACTTCAATGGTGAAAAGTAAGGCTTACAAAATACCGTCACCCCTCGAGCCAGGTTTTCTTTGGTATGCCAATGTCCTGAATAGGTACCCATTACTCCTCACGTTGAATGCGATGAACTGTAATTACGAAGCTTGGAGTAAAAGCGCACGAAGATAGTCGCCATTGTTAACTGAGAGGATTTTCGATACCGGCAGGCGCATCTCTGAAGTTCTTGGTGATGGATTCTCGCACCGGTCGTCCCCTTGTGTATTGAAGAAAAGATTAATACACGAACCCATTAGTATTATGAGCTAAACTGGATTTTCTTTCGAATTTGTCGGGCGCGTAGTACTTTCAATGTGGTGTTTGTACAGCGGTCACGCAGTTGCAGCTCGAATGATCGTTGGTGCCTTTCGAACACGCGAAACAGCGTGCGTTTTACGATGGGCGTTTTCTGACACCCCCACGTTTTCCTCGCAGCAATGGGCAACACGACTACCATCACCACGACCCCATCGGCGAAAGATACGACGACACACCCAGAGTCAGTGACACCGCCCTCAGTCCCGAAAACGGAACTTCAACCACCAACAGAAGTTAACCCCCCAATTCAAACCCCAACAACAGCTCAACCCCCAATAAACAGACGAACATCTACAACCAGACAAACACCTGTACCAATTAGGCGAACATCACCAGTAACAATTCCAGAACCACCAGCAACAACTCCAGAGAGACAAACAGGCGGACCTAAACCACCAGTAACAACTCCAGAGAGACAAACAGGTGGACCTAAACCACCAGCAACAATTCCGCCAGCGCAACAGATGGACCTGCACCGCCTCCAGGGGAGGACGTCCTAGGTACCGTATATTTGGAACTATGTTTATCAACTCAATTTTCTTTGGGCCTAAACTATGCCTAACAGTTTCTTCGTGAAAAATACCTTGACGTCTTTTTTCTCAGTCATGGAAGTCCAACGCGAGGGCCCCGCGTTGGGACCTGCGTGGGTCCAATCGAGCTTGTAGAAGCTGGTTTTGTTTGGTGTGAATAGGTCACAATTATGCTCTCGCATGAGGTTTAAAAAGTTAGAATTCATTGCCCTGTCAAGTAATCGCGGGTTTAGACCAAATGCTTAAGTGCTGCGTCCAAGGAAGAAAATATTTACAGCTCGCCCGCCTAGATATGCGTCCCTTGAAGGGACACTTAAGTGTAGAAACAAGTTCGACTCTATCGGTAGAGAGCAGTACCGTGATAGCAAATATACCCCTCACGGCAGCGGCAGTTGTTTATCAACGCAGAAAATGCCAAAGAGACCAAACGGGTATCGCCCCCTGCATTCACTTTCACGCACCGCGATTATTGTGACGTCACGAGTTTTGGATGTTGTTGCGCGGATTAGCGCTGCTTGCATGAACGGTTTTCTGGGACAAACACTTGAAATGAAACACAAACCAGCTTTATGAAACGCAGCCTTAGTGTTTGCTTTAGAAAAAATTCTTAGGCAGGCTGCACCAATCCCGGGCTTCAACATTCAAGTTTCGTGACGTCCCAAACAGTGCTCCCGGAATGTGATTGCAAGGGCCAATACCTGTTTTGACGCCTTCAGTGCTTTTGAAATTTGCTTCCTAATTTAAAAGGACACTAAAGGCCGAATGAAATTTTGTTTTAACTAAACGCTCATACGTTTCATAGCTCTCTCGGCTTTTGCACCAATGTGTTAACTGAGAAACGAGTAAAAATCATGCACTCCTCCGTCTAACGACGACGATGGTTGAACTCGCAGCTTTCTCGGGGTGGATTCTTTGGTTGGCCAATCCCACACTGAGAGTTACCGCACTCTGGAGGTACGCACCACTCTTCTAGAATAGCCACACCAACTCTCGGGTTTGCACTCCGTAGGCCTATCGTTTCGTTGTGGGTGTATATACGGCGTGAGCCGGATGAGGAGGAGGAACAAACTTTTATTGAAAAACAAGACTTTTTGCGTCGCGGATGGGTGGATCCCTAGTCCAGGACTCCATTGAGTCTGGCCTTCTCCCGGGCCAGGTTGACCAGATGGCGCTATTCTTCCAGGCTCGAGCTGGCCAGGGCTGCCTCCCATAGCTCGTTTTAAATGCAGAGCATTTCAGTAACTCACGATGTCACCCGCGTTGACGTCCGTAGGCGTCCGTAGTCGTAGTCCGCACCCCTCCCCCTACACTATATAAAAAAATACTATCCGGCGCCTGGTTTCGACCCCCTCAACCCTGCGGGCGGAACGCAAGGTACATGGTGCTCTACCCACTGTCGCCACAAAGCCGACACAGAATGGGAGGCTACGAACGCGCCTTATATCCTTGACTCATTCAAATTACTGCTGACGAGCGCTCTCCTCGTCAGCAGTTGCCACAAGTGCAACAACATTAACGCAACGCAAACTACTTAACTTCGTGCGCCCCCGGAAATGCTCTGTATTTGATCGTGCCCCTCGCGAGGGTGATTGTTTCCACTGCGCCGCCATGCGAACAGTTTGCCATTATAGTTTCCGCCCGCTCCGGTCGGTGTCGCCATGGTTCAAAACCACGGCAGGGGAGCTGCGCGGGCGTTCGTTGATCGGCGTGCGTTCCGGCATGGTTGGTTTGATGTTTCGCTTACTTTCGTAAGAACCAACCCAACGAGCGTTCCTAACTAAATGAACGCGGTGCTGCCTTTCTTTATTTTCCACTTATGTTGCATCCTTTTTTCTCTGGTGTAGTGTCGGCACGCCAATTGCTGTTGCACTCCCAGGTGATGTGGTATAGTGAGGGAGTACTGCTGCAGGTCGGACATTTTGGTCGGTATTTTCCTGGGTAAATGAGGCTATACCTGTGGAGGTGTGGATAAGTATTCGTTTGAATCTGTCTCCAGGAGGTGGCTTCCATTGCATTTAGCTTTTTGTGAGGGGGCGAGTAGAGTGCCCTGGCTGCCCTGAGTGCTTCCAGTCTTTCCTCATACCCCTTGGGAAGTGGGGCTAATTCGTCAATTCTCGGGCAGTACTGTTAGCCGCTTCGTTCCCCGCCAATTCCTGGTGACCGGGGGTCCAGATCAATCTCTGCGTGCCATGGAGTCTTCCCTTGATCTTGTTCAGTATGTTTGCTGCCACCCGTGGTATTCTTCCTTTAACGAGCTCGTAGCATGCTTGCTTGGAACTCCGTAATTATGTGCAGGCTCTTCTATTGTCTCTCTCTCGTGGGCGAAACCAAGGTCTATTGTTCCGGCCTCCGCTTCCGCGGGATTCATGTTCTTAATAGTAAGGCCGTTTACTAGGTTGCGCTCAGAATCTATGACAGCCGCCACCGCGTCTCTGTTGTTTTTGTACATGGCTTCGTCGGTGTAGACTGTGTTAGGACTCCATGAAGTTTTTTTTCTAGATATGCTATCCTTGCTTTCCTTCTTCCTTGGTGGGCTGTCTTGTCCATGTGTCTTGGTATTGGTGACATACATAATTTTCTGCGTACATCTTTGTGAAGGTCGACTTTACTTGCGATGTTGATTTTATCAGCGGGCGTGCCTACTCTTTCGAGTATGGCTCGGCCTGTTCTAGTGAGTTGCAGCGTTTGTTTATGAGCGATCAGCGTGGCTTCTTTGATCTCTTCAAAGGTGTTTTTTATGCCCAGTTTTTGTAGCTTACTCGTGGCCGTGCACTGAGGGAGTCCGATTGCGGTTTTAAAAGCCCCCCTTAATATCGTTTCTATTTGATCGTTCTCTTGTTGCTTTAGCCGGTTATATGGTAGGCTGTACGCCACTCTGGAGACCACCAGGGCTTGTACCAGACGGAGAGTGTCTTCTTTTGTCATTCCTGTTTTGTTCCTTGTTATTCTTGTGATTATTCGTGTTACTTGCTGTGTGGTCTTCTTGAGCATCTGTATAGTGTAGTTGGCCATTAGATTGCTCTTTATCTACAGTACGAGTATCCTTATTAATGAGACTTCTTTGATTTTTTGTTATTCCAGAATGACATTTAGGTTTCCCGGGCTATTGATATCTGCTGTTATAGACCCTGATTATTTCTGACTTCTCTGGGGCACACCGGAGGCCGCTGTCCTTGGCGAGGGATTCTACGCAGTTCACCGCCTCTTGAAGTGGTTCTTCCTTTTGGACCCATGAGCCTTTGCTTGTCCATATTGTTGTATCATCCGCATATAGCGTGTGGTTAATGTTTGATTTTTCCTGGAGTTTCTTTGCTAGCTTTATCATCGCTACATTGAAGAGTAGGGGGTCATATTATAGATCCTTCAGGTGTGCCTTTGTTTGGCATTTTGAGACTTTTGGATCTGACTTCCCCTAGTCCTATGCTTCAGTTCTGTCTGATAGAAATTTTGTTACATGGTTGTAAATTCTCTCTCCGCAATTAAGGTTATTGAGCTATTTTAGAATGGCGTAGTGTGACACATTATCAAAAGCCCCTTTTCGATCCAGGGCCATGATTATGTGTTCACTTCCCTTGGGAATGTTGGTGAGCACTTTTTCTTTCAGGATCAAGAAGGCGTCCTGCATTAATAGGCCTTCTCTGAAGCCTACCATGGTGTGCGGTAAGTGGTCGTTGTCTTCCAGGTAGTTCTGTAGCCTTCTTAATATTATTTCGTAGACCTTCCCCAAGCATGATGTCAGTGAGATTGGTCTACGCGCTTAGATTCCTGGTTTCTTCCCTGGCTTGGGGATCGCGATTATCTCGGCATGCTTCCATCCCCGTGGGACTTCTCCTTTTGTCCAGAGTTCTTCATTTATGTACTTTGTTAGTGCCTCTATAAGGTCTTCGCTTACATTTGTAATCATTGCATTTGTTATGCGGTCTGAACCCGCGGCCGTGTTTTTCTGTGCCGCTCTGATTGCTGCCCTAACTTTTTCCTTATCTATTTCTGCGTCCAGGGCTTCATTCCTGTTTCCCTAGTATGGTAGCTTGCAGGGTGCCGTCTTCTGTGGGCCCAGGAATTTGTCTTTCAGGGCTTTCAATAATTCCTTGTTCATGCCTTGAAACTTATGCGCTAGCTTTTTTAGGGTTCTATTATTTTCGGCCCTTGTTTTGGCTTGGTCAATCATGCTTCTAAGAATGGCCCGGGTTTTTATTTGAGGTGCTCAACGTGCCCTTCAAGGAGTTACAGAACTGAGCCCGATTTTGTTGCCCGAGTTTGCCTGCGTATTCCCGTGCTCTCGTTGTCATTTCTTCAATTTTGATCTTGAGCTTCTTGTTGCGCTTCTGCCTTTTCCACCTCTTGGACCAGACTACGCTTTTCTTCCCATATGTGCAGTAAATGTTTTTCTACATTTGATTCTAAGTTTCTGCGTTTCCCCGCTATTGTTGCGTCATGATATGTTTCTTTCAGTTTTTTACTCCATTCTCTTATGTTTGTTATTTCCATTAATGAAGACGACCTTTTGCTGTATCTCTTCCAATTTGTGAATTTGGCTTCTGCTAAGGTTCTCCTGATCATCGCCGTAGGGATGGATGAGCTTATTATACAATTGTCACTACCTAGTGTTTCCTGTAGATTGGACCCTGCTGCTTGGCGTTCAGTGAGTAATTTTTTGAGTGGGTGCCGGTTTGAAGTATGACGTTAGGCCTAACCCCAGGATGTGACGTTAGGCCTAACTTCCTAAACCTCAAAATATGATGCTAGGCTTAACGTCTTGTGGCTAACCGCCTTACGGCACGCAAAGCAACGACTTTCTTCTCGTGTCGGATTCCTTGGTTGTCTGAGTCTTCCAAACCGCTGCGACTATGTCGAAATGAATCAGTCGAATAGACGCCGGCTTCATAACGCGAGGGACCCAGGTTCGATTCCGGCCACAGGAAGCGTTTTTTTAAGAGAGAAGCTTTTTAGCAAGTTGTAGGCTTTCGTGTCCACAGTTAAAAATACCAAAAGATTGCAGAGCGCGCGCCGGTGAGCGCGGTGCTCGCAGCGACCGCCCGGGCATCTCCTGCGCACGTTTATCAAGCCAATAATGCCCACTTAGGGAGATTGTCTAAGATTGCGGCGACCTCCGGGCAGTGAAAACACCAAGAAAATGTGGTGCGCTCGTGTGTGCGTGCCTCGAGGCGACCGACAATCATCATTGGCACACGTTTGCAAGTTAAGCATACCAAACTTCCGATATTGGGTAAGATTGGCAAAAAAAAAAACTCCAGCGTTCACCGCTATCTTGGCAACACTTGCTCGGAACAAGAAAGACAGGCCACAGTGTACGCTCCTTGAAGTTGATATCCAATGGTTATCACTTATAAAAAGTGAAGGAAGCTCACACTTGCGGCAGCAGCGAAGAAGAAAATCGGCTTCTATCGAGGACTTAAACCGTCGTGATGGTCGTGAAGGTTGCGTAAAGCTCCACTACCTTCATGTCTTCTGCGTTAGTGTAAGCTTCATTCATTTTTTATAGCGAGAGCTACACTACACAGCCCCAAGCGCTCTTCGCGGTGTGTCCAGTTTTGACCTTGAGAGCTAGAGGTCAAACCGCACCCCCTTCCGCAAGTGCCCGGCACGGAACAGCGGCCCGATGGCAGGGAGAGATAGGCTTATTCTTGGATGAAACCAGAGCGAAATTAAAGACAAAAAAGTGGAAAGCAAGGACAGCCGCTGGTCTAAAAAACTAAAGTTTAATATCAGCAAAGCTGAATATAAACACTTAACACGAAACAATAAGACATTCCGCATGAGCAAAACAAGTTTACAAAAGCCAGGGTGATGACAAACTAGATAGACATCGGCTATAGAGTTAAGGCCCAGGCAGATATGCAATCTTTTTGGGATGAAGACACACGCTTGCTTGGCTGACACACTTGTCTGATTTTTCTGCTATTTGGAACGCTTCCATAATTTCGCAGGGCGTTTGTTCATGGTGTCGAAATAAAATGTCAGTGGAAGGAAAATTAGGTTTGCATCCGCCGCACTTAGTACAATGTGAAGAAAGGTGGTATGACGGGGGACCCTTTAATTTGTGTATTTTTATTTATATTTGTATATTTACAATCAGGGCCGGACGGTATCACAAAGGGGAGTGGTTACAATTTTAGAATACAAACACGATAAAAAACAGTCAGTTACAATAAGAACGCAAATAAAGCAATCAATTTGTTAAATACAGATAAATTTACCTTATTATACAATGTTAGGAAGGGCATCGTGAAAAAAAGGGTGATCAGGTTAATGGATACAACTTCTGCAGGAAGGTGGTTCCAGCCTCGTGATGTACGGGGTATAAATGATTGGGTGAACGTTCTGGTAAGACATGAATTGAGAAATGCGATGGGAAACATATGACAGAGAGGGTATTAATTATCGCGTAGCTCAATATGATGGTAGAATTTGGGGAATAAGCTGAGACGATAAATTTGACGGCGAGTCTGTAACAACGGCAGGTCAAGACTGCACTTCATTGCAGTTATGCTAGCTGTACGGTTATAACTGGAAAGAATGAAGCGTCCAGAGTTATTGTGGACCATTAGTGTATCATGACTCGGGTCCCATACTGATGAGGCATATTCTAATTTAGAGCGCACTTATGTTTCATACAGCAGTAGTTTTAATGTCAATTGTGCGTTATGGAAGTTCTGACGCAAGTACCCAAGTATTCTGTTAGCGTTATTAGCAACGTATTCCACGTGAGCATCGCACGCAAGGATAGACGTAATATGGACACCCAAGTATTTGTAAGAATGAACGCATAGCAAGCATACGTTATTGAGTTAGTAGGAACATCGAGTTACGTTTATCCTAGGAACATACATGACTTTACATTTATTTGCATGTAGTTCTATTAGCGAGGTATTACACCAGTTAGTAATAGCAGAGAGATCAGATTGAAGTATTCGACGATCATTTTCACTGGTTATTTCCCGAAATATTACACAGCAATCCTTGAAAAGATGCAAATTAGATTTTATGGCATTAAGAAGGTCGTCAATATAGATAAGAAATAAAAGTGGACCAATGACGGATCCTTGGGGTGCACCAGAATCAACATTACTTAGTTGGAAGTTATGGCCGTGAGCTGAAACAAATGGGGCACGATTAGTAAAAAATACTCAATTCATCTGACAATATTCCGATCTATGCTTAGCTTTCCTAGTTTATGGAGTAGTAGTTTATAATTATGGGATACCTTATCGAATGCTTTTGAAAAATCCAGAAAAATACAGTCGGCGTGTGATGAGCAATCTAGGATTTCATTCAGTTATGAGTCAGCAGTGCAAGTTGAGTTTCACATGACTATGATTTGTGAAATCCATGTTGTGCCGATGTGAAAAGTGAGTTTGACTCTAGGGATTTTACCAAGTTGGAGTAAACAACGTGTTCCAAAAGCTCGGAACAAGTACTTGTAAGGGAAATATGGTGGTAGTTAGCTGGATTAGATTTGTTCCCCGATTTGTAAAGTGCAACCACCTTTCCGATTTTTCATGATGTGGGAAGACTGGGCGTATCTAACGGTTGTTGAAATTTTTGTTGTCAGTAGGATTGCACAGTAAGTGGACGTGTTTTTTAGGAATTTCGTGGTGATGTTGTCATAACTAAGGAGAGGAATGATTAGCAAAGATCATTAATTAGTTTATATATACCACCGATATTGAAAGATATTTGAGGCATGATGGTGTAGTCACACTGATTTGTCACTGGCGTGTAGTTGTGTTTTGCATCTGAAGAAATGTTAATACCTCTTGCAAGGCAGTAGCTCTTTGATATTCAGGGATCAGGTTATTTGACGGGTCAACCAAGCTAATTTTGTTCAGAATATGTCGGATTAATAGTTCGCCAGTACTGTCTAGGGTTGTTTTTTTTTGTCATGGCTTGTAGTGTACTGGTTAAAAAAATACAATTTCGCATTTTTAAGAGCTAAAAAATTAGCATTTGAAGCATTACTGTAGGCGAACTAGCCTTCCCCCGAAATTTTGTCGTGCTGTCATGCACGGCGACCAAGGCAAACACCTGCGCCGTAAACCATCCAAGATTTTGCCTAAAATCCCCGAAATATTGCCCGGAAAGCGCACCTACTCTGCCTTGGTGGGCCGTCTGCATGCCTAACTCCTATGCAAGCCTTCATCCACGGAGGTGTTCTAAAAGCGCGCGCTCTGCGACGTGACAGAGAGTCCCTGCTCATAGCAAAGTAGGGGAGATTCGCGAACGAAACGGCAGGTCTAACTGCTTCAGTACCTCCATGAAACTAGGGCCGCCGGTGGAAAGCGGTGCGCTAACGACTTCGGACTTCGTCCCCAACCCCTACCCCGTTCCTATACGAATTCGCGGGTAAATTGGCGGCATGCCAATTTACCCGCGAATTCGCTGCTGCAGCGCCGTTTGTGCTGCAACACGATCTATTGCCACAGCTACAAAAATAGGTCGTTCTGCCGAACGAATGGCACCGCAGCTGCAAATTGACAAATTCGCACCATGTAGAACGGGCTTCCTGTATAAATGTACATTTTGTTGCCAGCGACACTTCTGTTGCCATGATGAAAGGATAATCTGGCTTTTATCACCAAAACTGTACATTTTAACGTATTTTTTTGTGCGACTAGTCTTGGTGGGATCATCCGCGGCACGCGACGTTTGACAAGCTGCTCCTACGCAATATCGTGGCATAAAAGACAGCGGTTGTAAGATTTGTCCGTAACCATCGAGTGTGTGCAAAAATAAGAAAAAAAGCTGTTCGAACGACTAAGCGACGATAAAATAAAACGTCCACCCGAAAGTTGTTTGTTTAGTGCTTTTCACGTTCATAATACCCACTGCGTGCTTCGTTTTTTAAAACGAATTAGTTCTTTACTTCTGTGTTTTTGCTTACACGTTTGTAAAGCGTGTATGTTTATATATGCTCTACATTTACATACTTTGTTCTTATTTAGACAGAACAAAAAAAAAATCAAGCAGTGATAGCAATTGTGCCACAATTCTCGGAACATGCGAATAAATTTTTTTGAAATATTTTATTGTCGCTGTCCTTCGCAGTAATTGTTACGTATTTTCAGTTATTAGGTATAAATTTAACGTAATAGTTCTGTGTTTTATTAGCTAATATTTATGTTTTCAATATACATAATTTTAATCCATTGAAAAGTCATATGGAGGAGGTCGAGGTTCAATATCACCGCCCATTCGCCCCCCCCGGGCAAAATTTCTGGCTACACCCCTGCCCAAAACGTACGGGGTGTCGACATCTGTATTCACATTCCCGGATTTTTCTTGCCTATTAAGCAACTGCTAGTCGCGAGAATGGTGTATTTAGATTCTGGGTTCCGTAATCTACAAATACAGGCCAATTTGTTTCTACCGTTTAGTGTCCCTTTAAGCGACTGGCCTTGCCGCGAGTGGTATATTTACATTCATGGCACTGCAAATTACGGATACAAGCAAGCTTGTAGAACATTTGAATGTCCCAAATTTAAAGGAGCCATCAAGAGAAAACACAAGTTTGGTTCATTCGAAAGAGTGCCTCGTTAGAACCATACTGACACCACTTTTAACACAAACTTCGCTCAAATAAGCTACATAATTAGGAAAAAAGGGAATGACCATGCGACCCACCAGCTCATTTCCCGCAACAGAACCTATGATGTCACACGAGAATGCTCTGCGATTGGCGGAGGCCGGCAAAAGCAAACGCAAGTTAGGCAGGGCTACCAGTTTGCATAGTGAGCTATATGCCCGTTAAACATACTGCACATTCCTTTTATGACACTAAGAATGGTGGAGTAAACGGTTGAAGTTCCGAACAAACACGCAAACGTGTACGCCAATGCGTACGAAACTACCGCCGGCCGAGCTCGACATCTCGCCGTCGCGCAGACGAATTTTCGGGTTCGAGGCTCTTCGGGACCAACGAACCGTTCCAGCACGTACAGCCGCGACCTTGTTTGGTATCTTAATCCCTTGACAGGAGGTTGGCCGTCATATCACCAACCAGCAAAGGTAAAAATAGAAACGAGGGGAGTAAGGAACAGCAAGCAGCGACAAGATAGTGCCAGTCGTCGCAGAAGTTTCGGAATGGTGTTGGCTTGCTGCTGTCGTTACGAGCACGTTTCCAGTTTACAAGCACTGAAAACTTCAGTTTGTTCGAGTACTTTACAATGAAATTTCGTTGCTGCGTTTTTAAATGCCCATGTAGCACGGGCAAATCGTCGAGGGAGTGCGATATCTCCGCCGGTGAGGAGATCTCCTTGGAGATCTCCTTTGATATGCTTCCCAACGACGAACCTCGGCGAAGCAAGTGGCTACGTTTTGTGAACTTTGCAAATGGAGGAGAAAGCGGAGGTAAAGGAAGTACGAGTGTGCTCGCTTCATTTCCGAAGAAGTGATTACGGCAGGGACCCTTGCGTTAGCTCACTCCTGGTACATGCTGGCGCTCGTTGCCGACTTCGTCAAATCGCCGTCAAAGTGCTCTGAGCTTGGAAAAAAAATACCGTACACACCGCGCATTGACGATCGTATCTTTGCTGGTCGGAGCAGAGAGCTCGCGCGAACGGCTTTCGAAAGCCAGTTGGCGGGTGTCGTGTATGGATCCATACACGACACCCGCCAACTGGCATAAGCGATACTGCTACTGAAATTGAACTATTATTAACCGTAATAAAAATGCGGCACATACGTAGCAGTCTGTATTCGTCCATCGCGACGGGGCTGACGAGGCAGCGTTGCCGAAGGCTGGGCGCTCGTCTGTTGTGGCTATCGCGGAATGGTCGCTTTCCGGTCCATCCGCGTATCGCACAACTCCTGCCGCTCGTGCACTTAGAAGCATTGAGCGTTCAAGTGGTGTGAGGTTGTTAAATGCAAGCCCGAGTTCCTCGGCGAGAGTTTTGTTCTCCGGATCAGGCGATTCCATGACTAGGGCTGCGGGTGCACTAGGTCGTGGCCTCCGCGATCGGCTAGCCGGTGAAAGGTGAAAGGTAGAAGTAGTTACTGGTGCCATTAGGGTAGTTACCGGTGCTTTGAATGTTTGACGTAGACTATGCCCGGCGTGATGCATAAGTGAATTCATTGCACAGCAGTATTCTTTTTTGTAGTCACGCATGGTTTCAAAACACAACACGTTTTTCGGTTTTATTTCTGAAAATCTCGTACATGTTGTTTGGAACGCACGGAACGCATATTCCGTGTGTTCCAAGCAAGAACCAAATTATTGGAATTCAACCGACCGAAATCCAACCATTAGTAAACACGAAAATACCCCCTATGTCGTTTCCTTTTTTCTCCTTTAAACGTGCGGTCTTTGACAGATAAAGTAGATGACATGGCAACACTACTCGAAACGTTTGGCGTAACTTTTACCGCGATACTATTAACAGAGACGTCGTATACTTCAGCATCTGAAGTGTATACTGTCCAAATGGCTGTCGGTATTTTTCCCGCAATAGGCAGGGTAAACGTGCTGGTGCCGTTTATTGGCATGCATGCTTGCATGTACAAACGTACAGAGAGACTTCCAGTCTACCATAAATGGACGTGGTCTAAGTAATGTAATAAAAAGCTTTACCCGAGTTACGATTGGTATAGTTCTCCACTTGTTGTGTTTATTCACTAATATCCCGAACAACTTATTTTATGTCATGACAACAAATTAGCAAATCTAGAAATTCAGAAACAGTCTTTCGAAAATATACATATGTAGAGTCGATAGCGATATGAAAGGCATCGCGGAATATCATGACTTTTTCACTCACGGCAAATAATTCGGTAGCGTGATTGCAGTAGGTACTTGAAACCCCTAAGCATATTAAAAAAAACGCAAAAATATGATTGATTTGTATCCGTGGAAGCCTAACAGATTATTTGACTATCGTAGTCGCATGCCTATAAACAATACACTAGAGCTTATCGTTATTACTTCGCGCACGCACGCACGCACGCACGCACGCACACGCACACGCACACACACACACACACACACACACACACACACACACACACACACACACACACACACACACACACACACACACACACACACACACACACACACACACACACACACACACACACAACGGATACCCAGAGCGTTCGAAACAAGTTAAAAGGAAAAAAAAAGCATATATTCGCGGAGCGATATCGGGCGAAAATGATGTAACAGTGAAAAAAAAATTCAGCACGCTGGCATTCACTCTGCCCGAGATGACAGAACCCTTCTCGGCATTCGCTTTTCAAGCAAACGACCACTAAAGCTGCGTGAAAAGGCAATCGTGGGTGTTAAACAACGTACGTTAAACAACTTTTTACTTGTAGGATCGAGTCGAAACACATAGACCATATATTCAAGTTTTCTATCCCGAAGACGCGACAACGAAGGCTGATTTACAACTCAAAGCGCAGGCAGCGTCGGCCAGACGAGCCTCGCTTCAACCTTAGGCTAAAGGCGCCGCCTCGCGGCGTGTGTCGGAGTTAGCAAAATTACACCACGGCCGGACTGGAGGAGCGGCGAACGCGCACTTTCATACCAGAGTTACTGGATATAGACAGTTGCGAAACTCCCCATAGGCCCCATGTATCGAAAGCCGGTCTTCCGTTGCCCCCCTGCGCCGGGGCAAGCACGGGCAAGTTGACTAGCCTGTCGTTGTCGGCAGGACGTTGAAGCAGTACTCAAGTGCTTGCGGCTGCTGCCGTAAGTCATAAAAAGAAAGCCGCAAAAACACAAGTAAATTTTACGTAATTATTGTGTTTTAATTTAAAAAGCAATCTTTATTTTACAGAAGAATTTTGAATAATAATAGTTTAGCGAAGTTCCGTTTTTATCTCCTAGGTGCCGCGCGCGTTCGATTTGCCCCTCAGCTTCCACGGAGTGGGAGGGCTAGCGCCGCCCGGATTCTGAGGGAGTTTCGCAACTGTCTATATCAGTAACTCTGTTTCATACGGCCTGCGCACCCAACAAGGAAACGATACAGCAGATTCTTCACACAGTGAGGGCGCTTCGAACCAACCCTCTACCCTCCCAACCCTCTTTTTTCTTAGTCGACGCATTGCCTCTGGCCGAGCGAGCCGACAACGCTTGCCGCACTTTGTTTTGGATCTGCCGCGGAATATCACCGGTACCAATGAATGCCTTCGGTGCTATATCTCACCAAAAAGAAGACTCGTTGTGCACTTCAGTTGCATGATTAAGAGTTTTAGCTGTATGTTTTTGACAGTGCGCTCGCTGCCAGCGGTCCGCTCATCCCGACCGGAGCGTGAGCAGCAGAAAACACGTTTAGCTAAGCGATAACCGTTATCACCCTCGGCGGGAAATCATTCGCGTCACTGGTCGTGCCCTGTGCGCGTGCAAACCAAGGCATCATCCGAAAGGAAAAATCGGAACTGATATTTCAGTCACGAAAAATGCCCGCGTTTATTGCCTGCCTCACACCATTTCCATATAATACAGCGCTGATAAGATATGAAGGCCTCGCTATTTTTATTCATGTGCCCCGAGTTGAAATGTTTCAATTTTTTTTTATTAGGCGCTTCCGAGTGATAATGTTAGGCTGTTTGACCATATTAGACCGAACATTCAGAAGGGGGGAAGGAGTCGCCTATTTTAATGGCGCACATTGTAAATTACACGGACCGGTATCCGTGTAGCCACGGGCAGGGCTAGGGCAGTGGCAAATGCT
This sequence comes from Haemaphysalis longicornis, assembly GCA_013339765.2. NCBI lineage: Eukaryota > Metazoa > Arthropoda > Arachnida > Ixodida > Ixodidae > Haemaphysalis > Haemaphysalis longicornis. Next base: position 60,800,144 of record CM023453.1, read on the forward strand.
GCGCGCGCCGCGCTCTACACCCGCCCGTGCTGTAGGTCAACCGGCGAGGGTTGGTCCGCATCGCCACGAACTAGCGGCGGTGAAAGGTGGGAACTATACCCGAAGCGCAGGGCCGTATGGAAATTGCGCGCACGCGCCGCTCCTCCAGCCCGGCCGTTGATTCCAACCGCTTCCCTTGCTTCCGCGCCGAATGGGACGGCCGGAGGAACGGCGCGCCGCCGGCAGCAAATCGCGGAGGCCACGACTAGGTTTTACTAGTATTTTTAAAATGGCCGCCGTCTCGGTTTCGGCACGAGTTCCGGTTCCTGTCTGACTCCCGCGTGTGGGTGCTATATGGAGTCGACATACTAAGTGTCTGTTTCATGGACCGGCTCGTATGACGCCATTGTTTACGTCACGAAATGTGCAATTTAGCGGGAGATTTAAAATTTTGGCTTAAATTGCCTTATTTCTCAGTGACTAAAGCATCACTTGCTTTCGGGAAAGCGCTTGGGGTACTATGAAACACCGAATCTTTCGAATAAAACAAAATTTTGTTTTCTCTTCATGGCTCCTTTAAGTAGGGTCCCTCTGAGTATAGTGATGTCCCAGATATTGGCGTTCTATATGAGCTACTACTGTAATGACGTTCTCGTACTTCTCCCAATGCATCGGTGGCCACCAGGGCCTGTCCTAAGTTTTCTGTCCTCTTTTCTGCCGCACGGAAACTCTAATTCTGCCGCACGGAAAAGTTATATCACCTCATACTGTCGAATGGAATAATAATTAAGCTCGGTACACCTTCCTTAGCTGCAAACGTGATCGAAAGATGGCAGCCTCCTGCCGCCCATGTCACGTTACTCTCTCCCCTCTCTCCCCCTCCCCTTTCTCCCCTCCCATCACAGGCGATGATCGTTTGTTCAATTCAACGAAATTTTCCCGTCTTCTCACGGCTTACACGCCTTTGTGGAGCTCGCGCGCGTCGTTTTTCTTGTTTGTGTTCTTTTTGTCTGATTTCAACAGCACAAGCTGATTCGTTAGTGCATCTGACCTTACTTTGCCACCCTTTTTAACGTCTAGTTTTCACCATTTACTGTGCTAAGAACCAGTCGAACGTGTATCTGTTGGCACCGCCAGGAGATGTTTGTAGCCCAACTCCTTTTCCGTTGCCTGGTGGGCATATGTATTTTGTGTCCAAATGAACATTTGATTTGATTTAGATAAAAGGAACGCAGATACTCTCTGTTCTGGACTTACGCTTCGCCTAAATATGCTTTCTTTCTTTTGCACTGGATAATGCGGACACGTACGAGTCATGGCAGCGGTTTCAGTAGTTTCGAACGGTCCTGCGTACATATAGTTTGCACTTAGGCGTTTTCTTTCCGTCCAGGCCATTGAATGGATTGAGCGAGAGACACACCGACATTTTCGCATTCGATCGGCAAAGAAAGACTATTGTCAGTAAAAACGCGCCTATTAGGACGGGCAGCAAAACAAGTCAGTTGATTCGGCTTGGAACTGACGAATCGAGCTCACGGAAATCAGCAATGAAAAATAACATTCTCGTGAGAACCTAAGATATTTAGCGCACGACGTGTCTTTCTGGAAACTTTTGCTTTAGCTGGCTGACCCCTTTTTCCATACATGGAGCTTTTAATTCGAGCATGACTGTGAAACCGTTATTTGCCGCAGTTGTCTAAAACTACTCCTGTTTCCCTGTTTTTGTATCATTGTTTGTCCGCTCCTGCGTAGGGCTTCTTAAATGAAGCTGGCAGTACTCTGAAAATAAATAAATAAATAAATAAATAAATAAATAAATAAATAAATAAATAAATAAATAAATAAATAAATAAATAAATAATAAACAAATAAATAAATAAATAAATAAATAAATAAATAAATAAATAAATAAATAAACACCGCTGAAAGATGTTAGACACGTTCGCAGCACATTCAATAAGTTGCGTTTCAAGATAGAGAAATGTGGAAACATACCTAATCGTATAAATGGCTCATAAATTCGTTTTGTGTCGGCGCCTTTTAGTGCGAAGCAGTGTATCTCCCCCCGCCAAAGGTTATGTCGCGACCGTCGGCTTCAACTGAAAACTCCCGCGAACAAATGAAACAAATTACTGGCACTGCAGGAACCGAGCCTGGACCAAGCAGTAGCCCGTCGTCTTACCGACTCAGTTGCGCTTATTTCTTTTTTTTTTATTACCTTTGATTTCACACAAGACACGTCACGGATAGATTAAAAACCATTCGCCGAACTTCGGATGACGGAAAAACGTAAACACCAAACGTACACAGTTCTTCTAGAACAGATAATTATTCCAGATCCGGTGTCTGCAACTTATACACTTTAAAAAGCAAACTAATACTTTGTGCAAAGTATTTGCTCACGTTGAGGGCGTGTGGGTCAGCATGGCGCACCGCCATCCTCGACTTCCAAATGGCACGCAAGCCCAGAGCCATGATGAGGTCATGTGGCACGCTGTTGTGACTAGGTACATAAAGAAAACGTAGGCCGTGTGGTGAAACGGGGAGGTCGAGCTTTAATATTCGTTGTAACAGATTTCTAGGAAAAGATGGAGTCCCAGAACTCCGTGAAAACGTGCTCAACAGTTTCGGCTTGTTGCACAAAGTGCACTTTTTAGGACCAACAACATAAAAGCTTTTCTCCTGCATCCAAGTCTTAATGGGCAGCGTACTGGTGTGTAGCTTAAAGAAAAAGGTTTTTACGGATTCTGTGACGGCCATCTTTTTGACTCGTGATAACACGTCCTGGCCAGGAACACATCTATACAATGAGCGATAAAGTGGCGTGGGAAACAGTACATCCTTCAAGTCTTTAGTAAGTACCTTCCTTGACAGAGTTGCTAGGTACTCCAATAAAAAGCGTACTGCTAGAAACCCGAAAGAGTTCACTGCCTCCTTCATATAGCATTTAGGACTACTACTCAGCTACGCTTGCACGACGAAACAGGGAGACAGACGGTGCACTCAATAAGCACAGCGGCGGGTCTACCACCTGCGGTCATTCAAGGCCCTCGTGTGCAGTGTAAACCGCATAATGTATAACGGCGTTCACGTGGTTTGGATTAGCGGCGAACTGAACAGCGTCTGGAGAGGGGGAGGGCGCTCCTTAGCGGCAACGCATGACACAAGAGTGAGGGAGAGGCAGTGAGAGAGACGACATAGCATCGCGTGCCGCCCTCCTGCTCACCCTTAGCCAGAAGCTCCTCTCCGCTTTCTTTCTGCCGTCGCTGCTGCGTTCGGTTTCCTCTGGTTTCGCGCTTTGTAGAGCCACGTGTGTGAATTCAACTGGCGTCACATGGGTAATCTGTGGGTGTCGAAGCTGTGGGTGTCGTTTACAGCTTCTCATTCAACAACCGTCACAGCGTGAACTGGAGCCAATTTTTTTTTCACTGCCCTTTCTAACACTGAGTTTACTTCTCCGGCATGATTCGATGGAAGTCATTCGCCATATTGTATTGATTATCGCGCCGAACGCGATGCGTTAGTCTATATGGGACTTAATGAACCTGACGGCAAGGTATATTCGCTTCCAGATCTGAATTTTTGGGGCTTCGGAGTCCCAGAACGATGTGAATCACCGGGACTGCTGCCAGCATTAGAACAGGCTCTGCTTTTTCAATCACACAGCCAGGACAAGTTAGGATAAATGTCCAGCCCGCAAGAGGCTAAGGCCATAGATATCATCATCTCAGTGCCGTATCTGGGCGTTGCGGGAAATGGAAGCACGGCCGAAAGCAGTGTGCATGGCTAGGTTGCATTCGACTCCAAAACGACCATCCGACTGAGCGTAATGTACAAAGGAGCGACTTTGCTTCAACCTTCCAGAACCCCCGGTACCGGCGGCCAAGGTACAGCCGATGGGCAAGCGCCCAATCATCTGCACGTTTGGCACGCACAGGCAAAACTACGGCAAAATCGACCTGGGCCATATGTGCCATTTCGCCTTCATCGCGTTGTACACGCGGAGCTCCAAACAGGACACTCTGCTGGATGACAGCGACCCGGCCGTGAAGGAGTACCTGAAGCTTGCGAGGCGACACTGGACCACCAAAACCAGATGCGGCTGGCACGTGCCACACAAGTGAGTGTTGCAATACTGCGCGTGCTTGCACCGAAGCCACCCTATTTCAATCATAAAAAGTCTCCGAAAACAAAGACCACACACACACACACACACACACACACACACACACACACACACACACACACACACACACACACACACACATACACATACATATACATACTATAACATCACACAACACATCACATAACACTATATATATATATATATATATATATATATATATATATATATTTTATATATATATATATATATATATACACCCGCCGTGGTGGCTCAGTGGCTGAGGCGTTGCGCTGGTGAGCACGAGTCGCGGGTGCGATTCCTGGCCGCAGCGGCCGCTTTTCTGATGGAGGCGAAAAGAAAAAAACGCTCGTGTGTACGAGATTTCGGCGCAAGTAAAGATCCCCAGGTGGTCAAAATTAATCCGGAGCCCTCCACTTGGCGCGCCTCATCGCCTGCGTTGCGTCGGCGCGTTAAACCCTACAATCAATCAAATCAATATATATATATATATATTCCGTAGAGAGAATAGTTGTACGGGTAACAAACAAACCTTATTGACGTTTCGGAGAACGCTTGTCCCAAGCCGAAACGTCCATAAAGTGTGTTACCCGTTCCCATTCGTCTATTCGCTCTACGGTATATTTACCGGGCTCATTGCATTATCGATATCGAAGTGCCAAAGAATTCCCATCGTTATAACAGATAATTGTTATAAGCGGGTTGCGAAATAAAAAGACGGAACAGAGCTCGAAACACTTTATTTGCATGCCAGCAAGCTGGTACTACTACTAACTTGCGGAAAAGAAGCCACAGTATGTCACCTTTGTTTGCCGCTTGTGAAGCTAGCGCAAATCTTTTCCATTCCAAGAACACCTATAGGGGCTTCACCCAGCTTGGGTGAATGTTCTTGGCGGAAACAAAGTCGCCGAGGGTCTGCGTCACGTATTCGGCCTTCTACGAAAACACTACCTGAGTAGGCTGCGCAACCGCGCCATTAGAGTCGCCACTGTTGCACTTTTGGCGCCCAATATAACCGGTTTCAATCGTTATAGCCGATATCGTGGCACTGGAACATTTTAATAAGCGGTTTATCTTACCATAGAACGAATACAAAAGTTGACGGTGCTGTAATATATATATATATATATATATATATATATATATATATATATATATATATATATATATATATATATATATATATATATATATATATATATATAACACACACTCAGACCTCTGCCAACGTTCCGAAAGGGACTTGCCTTGAAAAAGACAGGTCTCCTTGAAACGTTGGCAGAAGTCTGAGGCCGCTACCTTCTCCAAAGTATCATTTCTCTCTCTCTCTCTCTCTGTCTATATACATATATATATATATATATATATATATTATATACATTGTAAGAGGCCTTCAAGGAGACGTCGCTCACTTATAGAGCGGAGAAGACAGACGCCGTTTATTTGGCGAACGCGCAGCCAAGCGGCACTAGCCTCCGGGATGATAATGATCATGTACAAGTGACGAAGATGAAGCATTACTGCAAAGGATGACAGGTGATGATGATTACACATAAGATTGAAATCAGCGAAATATTGTGCCGCGGAGAACTACAGTGCATGTTTACACTAATTTCCCCCCCTCGAGGAAGGCGGACGCCCGGCCGCTGGCATTTAGGAAGTGTGAGAGTGGAACTTTTTGAGACGGGAGACATGCACAATTTCGGTTCCCCGACAGTGACGGTCCGTGCTGGGAGACACAGGGGTGACCCGATAGTTGACTGGCGACGTCTGCTCCAAAACGGTATAAGGGCCGATGAATCACCCAAGAAACTTTTCGCATAGCCCAGGCACACGAACGTGAGTCCAGAGTAGAACCTGGTCCCCTGGGTGGAACTGGATACACCGGTGAGAGGCGTCGTACTGGAGCTTGCGGTCCTGCTGGCAGGCTTGCGTGTTTTCACGGGCAATACGGTGGCAGTGATGAAGGCGAGAGATGAATTCGTCAGACCCGGGAACAAATCCCGTCGCAGATGCCGAGAACAGACGGGTGTCTGACGAAGGAGGGATCACGGCCATAAACAAGAAAAAACGGAGGGTACCCATTTGTTTGTTGGCGTGCCGTATTAATACGCAAAACGTTACGAATGGAAGGAATGGCGCCCAGTTAGCATAGCTTGGTCCGATATACATGGAGATCATATCCGAAAGTGTACGTTGAAAGCGTTCCGTGAGGACGTTTGTTTGGGGGTGGTATGAGGACGTCATTTTGTGGATGGTGTTCGATGCACGAAGCAGATCTGCAAAGACACTTGAAAGAAATGTTTTTCCACGGTCACTTAGTAGAACCCGGGGGGCGCCATGGCGTAAGATCACGTTATGCAAGATGTATTCGGCGACTTCTTGGGAGCAGCCAGGCGAACAGGGGCCGTCCTCTGCATACGCGTCAAAATGGTCGACCGCGGTCACGATCCACGGTAGCCCGGATGAGGGTGGATGGTAAAGGGCTGTATAGATCAATACCCACCACGTCAAAAGGATCCGCCGGGCAAGGAATGGGTTGTAGAAGTCCAGCAGACGCCGTTGTAGGGCGCTTGCGATGCCGACACAATGCACAGGAGCTGACATACCTAGCCACGCACCTTGACATGCCAGGCCAGAAGAAGCGAGCTCGGATCCTATCAAACGTTTTCTGAAAGCCGAGGTGGCCAGCAAGCTGGGTCATCGTGAAGGCTTATAAAATCTTTGGCTGCAAAGCCCGATGAGCTACAGGCACCCATTTTTCTCCAGCAGGGTGATGGTTGACGCGGCAGAGCACACCGTTTGCGGAGCGTGTACTTTGCAAGCTGGCGTCGGTAAACGGCTGTTAGGAGGCTGCGTCACCCCAGACAGTCGCTCAGTCTATGGTTCGGCAGTGCGGGTCGCCGCCTGCTGAAAAGACACCCAGCTCGAGCACCCAAAGGACGGCGCAGGGTCGATGGGAGCCAAGGATGTAGCTAGTGCAGCGGAGGAAACATCGCCAGCGGGTGTTTGATGTCGACCCGAGGGGACATCGTGACAAGGCATCCTCATCAAGGTGTTTTTGCCTTGATTTGTACTGTACAGTGTAGTCGTACTCCTGTAATCGCAAAATCCACCGTCCCGAGCCGGCCGGAAAGGTTCTTCAGCGTCGATAACCAGCACAAGGCGTGATGATCGTTCATTACGGGTGAAGTGGCGGCCGTATAAGTAGGGGACGGAATTTTTGTAACCGACCAGACGACAGCCAGGCATTCTTGTTCAGTAAGGGTGTAAGCTCTTCTTGCGGAAACTGAGAGTGCGACTGGCATAGGCCACAACACGCTCTCTAGATTGGTTGTCGCGCTGGAGAATAACAGCACCAATTCCGTACCCGCTTGCGTCCGTATGTAATAAGGTTGGCTTGGTGTCGTCGAAATGGGTCAAGACAGGGTCAGAGGTAAGCGCGTCTTTTAGGGCTTGAAATGATTTTTCGCAGTCCTCAGACCACACGAAAGGCGTGCCAGGACGGAGAAGCTGGTTTAGCGGAGACGCGAGGGTGGCGAAGTCGCGCACCAAACTTCGAAAGTAGGAAGCCAGGCCAAGAAAGCTGCGGAGCGTCTTGTGTTGCTGCGGGCGTGGAAAGCTCATTATTGCGCTAATCTTCTCAGGGTCGGGCCGGACACCTTCTTTGCTCACAACATGGCCAAGGACCTTGATGGCCTTGCTGGCAAATGGCATTTTTTTGTGTGTTGAGCTGTAGGCCGGCGTTAGCGAGACAGGTCAGCACTTCATCCAGCCGCTGCAGGTGCTGCGAGAAGGTGGACGAGAAGACAACGATGTCGTCCAGATAGCATAAACAGGTCTTCTACTTTAGGCCACGTAGAACAGTGTCCATGAGTCGCTCAAAGGTTGCGGGCGCGTTAAACAACCCGAACGGCATAACGTTAAACTCGTATAAGCCGTCGGGGTACAGAATGCTGTTTTCTCCTTATCGGCCTCATACATTGGTATCTGCCAATACCCTGAACGTAAATCCAGGCTTGAAAAATATTCAGCTCCTTGCAAACAATCCAAAGCATCGTCAATCCTTGGCATCGGGTAGACATCTTTCCTGGTAATTTTGTTGAGGGCTCGATAATCCACGCAAAAGCGAACTGACCCATCCTTCTTTCTAACTAATACAACAGGAGAAGACCAGGCACTCGCGGAGGGACGAATTATGTCTCGCTTAAGCATATCCGAGACATTCTCTTCAATTATTTTTCGTTCAGACGCCGACACGCGATACGGGCGGCGGGGTATGATGTGAGGACTGTCTGTCTGTATGCGGTGTGCTGCGGCAGTGGTCTGGCCTAACGTTTTGGAAAAGGAGTCGAAAGACAAACGGTGCTTGTCCAGTAAGGCCAATAAGGACTGTGCCTCTGCCTGCGTGACGTCGGGGCTAATGGTGGCGGTCAGCGCTGAAGTAGAAGTGTCCGAAAAAACGGAACGCGGAAGAGCCGACAACGAGCCGATAGGAACAACATCAATGGTCTCTCCCTGATGAGTCGAGGCCACTGTGGTGCCTTCATGCAGCAGGATCAGTTCGGGGCTAGCGTTGGTCACGGGAAGGGTTGCGAACCCATTGCAGAAGCGTATGAGGCACGTAGCTATCACGACTCCTTTAGAGAGTAGGCTGGCACAAGGGATGACTAAAATGTCCCCTCACTGATGTCGGCCGATCGAACTGTGAGGAGAGTATCCAGTCCTGGAAAAAGAACCCAATCAGAAGCCACTATGAGGTATACTGCAAACACTCGAAACTTGCTCATTGGAGAGTTCAATGGTTGGGATATCATAAGAGATGACGGCTGAGGCTGAAGAGAGAAAGTCCCACCCCAAAATTAGTGAATGAGCACACGACGCCAGCACCGCACACGGGATATGATGCCGAAGGCCGTCGATAAGTACGCGTACCGTGCACTGTCCAGAGGGCTGAATCAAAACATTATTTGCGCCACACAAGGTCGGGCCAGAGTAGGGCGTTTGCACTTTACAAAGTCGAGCACACAAGTCTGCATGGATAACTGAAATACTGGCGCCAGTGTCCACAAGAGCATCAACACAAATACCTTCGACGACGACAGATAAAATGTTCGATGGCCGCTGCGGAGGAATTGTACTTTTACCAGGTATGGGAGTTTTTCCCTCCAAAAACTGCAGAGGTTTAGTTTTCCTGGCGGAGGTCAGCAGCATGAGACGCGGGGCGTAAGGGGGCGATACCATCGGTTCCGGAAGGGAGATGGTGAACGGGGCGTCGCGATGTGCGGGAACTTCCAGAACGTCCTGTGTGTCCGGGGTCGACGAAAAGGGCCGTGGAGGGGAATGACATGCCCGTTGACGAAAGCCATATGGAGGTCGGTAGGTGTTACGGTCCGGTATAAAGTGCCTGCAACGTTTTCTTCTTGCTGACGCCGTCGACAAAATCGGGGCAATATGACCCCTGATACCACCAGTAGAAGCAGTGGGTGCGGGGGGGTCCGCCAAGTGAGCATAGTACTTGGCTGTTACGGCTCAGGGAAGTCTCGGAGAAAGGGGCAGACAAATGACTCTGAGCAGGCGCAGGATGCGGGAAGACTGGCTGTAGCGGGCTGATCTCGGCGTACTGAGCCACGTGCTATGGAGCGGTGTGTTCGGTAGAGGGCCCGCTTTCCACGAGGCCCAGTCCTTCTTTAACCAGGTCACGCAAAGTGGCACCAGAGGAGAACTGGCGATCACCAGAGAGTCCAGAGGTCTTTTGCGCCTGAAGTTCTTCCCGAATGATACTACGTATCAAAGAGCGCAGCTCCGTGTCGGGTGGAAGGCAGGCTGGTGGGTATCCTGCTGGATGCCAGCGACTTGCAGCGCATCTAAGCGCTGCAAATCGTAAACTTCGTCGCGTACGGTGGTGGGATTCTGAGCGACGAGAGCACTAAAGGCAAATGTGCTAATGCCTTTCAGAAGGTGCCGGACTTTGTCATTCTCCGACATGTCCTCGTTCGACTGGCCACAAAGCGCAAGCACATCCTCAATGTAAGACGTGTACGTCTCACCTACATGTTGAACGCTGTGGGAGAGTTTCTTCTTCGTGGCGCTCTCCGATCGGCTCGCCGATGTGCCAAAAATCTTGCGAATCTCCTCCGTAAAACGTATTCCAATCTCCTAGGGCGATGTGCGTTGTTATAAAACCACGTCCCTTCCACTTTGTCAACGCAGAACGGAACATTAAAGAGCTTCATAGAGTCATCCCCACCGATTAACGCACATCACTCTGTTGTAATAGTCGAGCCAATCGTCGACGTCTTCACCGCGAAGACCAGCGAAGGATCTGGGGTCCCGTTGGCGGCTGGTAACGGTCCACGCAGGAGGCGCAGAAGCCATTTCAGGGGCGGTGTGAGTCGGGACGCCCTGTTCCATTGGGCCGGTTGGCATTTGAAGGCGTCTTCCTGAACGTAGCTCCAGGGGTGCGCTAGGAGAGCCAGAGGGCGGGATCGAGGTGCACCTCTACCACGTGTAAGAGGCTTTCAAGGAGACGTCGCTCACTAATAGAGCGGAGAAGACAGACGCTGTTTATTTGGCGAACGCGCAGCCAAGAGGCACTAGCCTCCGGAATGATAATGATCATGTACAGGTGACGAAGGTGAAGCATTACTGAAAAGGATGACAGGCGATGATGATTACACATAAGATTGAAATCAGCGAAATATTGTGCCGCGGAGAACTACAATGCTTACAGTATATATGTGTGTAGCGAATCAGAAAATGGGATGAGGGGCTCCGTGAAATAAGACAGAAAATAAGGGTTGGCAGTCAAGAAAACCTCGGAAATTAAAGGGGAGGTTGTGGTGGGTGATAGAAAGAGATGAAAAATTTTTGAGTCGAAAAGAAAGTGGTGAAAAAATGCCTGCCGGGTGGGATCCGAGCCCACGACCTCCAGAATACCGGTCTGGTGCGATAACCACTACGCTACCGGTGGGGCTGTTTCCCCAGCACTATCTCGGGTATTTATGTTAAGGTATTTTTGTTTGCTGCACTTGGGGGTGGTAGCCAGCGCCACTCGGACTATTCGGGGTGAAGGGGACCTTCTTTTTAACCCCTCGGCCGTGACTCGAGTGTCTACGACATGTCGAGAGTGGTCGACCAGCGTTGAACCCTCTTAAGCTCCCTTTGGCACCAAGACAGTCAGAACAGAGGCCCTCGCTAAGCATGTAGCGAATCAGAAAATGGGAAATGAGGGGCTCCGAGAAATAAGACAGAAAATAAGGGTTGGCAGTCAAGAAAACCTCGGAAAGCAAAGGGGAGGTTGTGGTGAGTCATAGAATGAGATGAAGAGTTTTTAGAGTCGAAAAGAGAGTGGTGAAAGTGGTATTCTGGAGGTCGTGGGTTCGGATCCCACCCGGCGGGCATTTTTTCACCACTTTCTTTTCGACTCAAAAAATTCTTCATCTGTTTCTATGACCAACCACAACCTGCCCTTTGCTTTCCAAGGTTTTCTTGACTGCCAACCCTTACTTTATGTCATATTTCACCGAGCCCCTCATTTCCCATTTTCTGATTCGCTACATGCTTAGCGAGGGCCTCTGTTCTGGCAGTCTTGGTGCCAAAGGGAGCTTAAGAGGGTTCAACGCTGGTCGACCACTCTCGACATGTCGTAGACACTCGAGTCACGGCCCCGGGGGTTAAAAAGAAGGTCCCCTTCATCCCGAGTAGTCCGAGTGGCGCTGGCTACCACCCCCAAGTGCAGCAAACAAAAATACCTTAACATAAATACCCGAGAAAGTGCTGGGGAAACAGCCCCGCCGGTAGCGTAGTGTTATCGCACCAGACAGGTATTCTGGAGGTCGTGGGGTTCGGATCCCACCCGGCGGGCATTTTTCACCACTTTCTTTCGACTCAAAAAATTCTTCATCTCTTTCTATGACCCACCACAACCTCCCCTTTGCTTTCCGAGGTTTTCTTGACTGCCACCCTTATTTTGTGTCTTGTTGTCACGGGAGCCCCTCATTTCCCATTTTCTGATTCGTCTATATATATATATAGTATAATATATATATATATATATTATATATCTACTATATATATATATATATATATATATATATATACAGTTTTTGGATGTAACAAACCTCTAAGTAACGAATTCCTGGATTTATAAAGTTTTTCAAATTCCCCGTTGCCACGTTGCCATGACGAATTGTTGCCTTTATTAACCTTGATGTAACGAAGATGGCAAGCTGATCGGTCATTTTATTTGCGCTTTTACTAAAAAAATCGGGCCGCAGAAGTGAACTAAATTAGCTAATACTATCACTGCTGTAAGCAGCCACCAGCAACGATAACGTCTGGAGTCACCTAAAAACGATATTTGGCATGATGATGATGATGATAATGATGATGATGATGATAATGAACGGAGCGTTAGCCATGGCCATCCCGTGCCTAACGTGACATCCACTTGTTGTTTTGCTTGTGCAGCGCGACACCACACCACGTAGCAAGCGTAACTGCACTTCACGTTTTTTTTTTTACCCGCACCTAACGACCGTGCGTTTCCACAAGTGAGTGTGGTTTCTAGTCGAGGCTTAAGTTTTGAGGGGCCAGGCCGTCCTGTCGGCATGTAGTCGCGCGTATCCACTTCTGTCTGCGGTATCGGTTCATCGGTGATGAGGTCTGCTGCCAGAAAACGAAGGTTGTGTCTTTTCAAGAGAAGTCTCCAGTTCAAAATGCCGTCTGCTCCGGCGAGAAAGAAGAATGTTGCCGCCTGGTAGAGTATCCCGGCTAGCACCGTTTCAAACGTTTGCAGTACTGTAAAAAGCATCAAGTTCGCAGAAAGGCCCCTTTTCTGTGTAATTTGGTTATTCAAACGCGTAAATGTGCCGAAAAGCGTCAAAAGGCACGTGATCCTTAATTTATATTTGTTAAAACGGCGGTAAGTCATCTTGTGCTTCTTGGAAGCTCTATGGAGGGCCTAAGATCGTGCGAAAGCAGCAGGCGCAACTCACGCTGTGTTTCGCTGCAAAATATATCCATGAAGGGGGAGTTCACCTTCACGGATGTCTAGCATTTTGGCTTCGTTTCTGCTTCATTCCCGCGAGCCTTAACTCGAAACCTGCATTTAACGAAAACCTTCATGTAACGAAAAATTGCGAACTTTGGCCAACTTTGTTACGTACAGGTTCAACTGTATTCGGAACTTCCGAACCGGTTCGGAAACTTGAACTTGTTCGCGGAGCGGTTCCATGGTTTGAATTAGCAGCTAAGTAAGAAAAAAAAAAAAGGTTTAGTTGTTCAAAACGATAATACAGACAGAATACAAACAAAATTCAAACTGCTGTATTTCCCAGTAACAGTGGTGCAATTTCAAAGCAAAGTTTAGAGGATTAGGCGAGATATTAGGAAAACAGAAGAAGTAGTGAGGATTTACTTACTACTTCCCAGGGCGACCTCATGTCGCCATAAGGACTACTTCATGCCACGGCCGTGAGATTTGACGGCGGGACATACTTTTTACAGTTTATTTTTTGTTGAAATCGCAATCCTCCTAATGGAATCGCCCATCACGCTAACCCTTGAGCCCTAGAGATCGGCCTGTGCACTGGTGCGTTTAAGTACCCGAATTTAACCCCAGAGTTTAATAGCAGCTGTGTACATTTACCAGTTGTAGCGTAAGAAAAAAAAATATTATACAGCAGCCACGTAAATTCCACCAATTAATGCGATTGTTTGGTCACCAAGACTAATTTGTCCCCTTCTCGAAGGTGTAAGCAAAATTGTTGTAACAGTAAGCTTTAGTTAAAGCGCAGTCATTTCAATATTGGTGTGATCGCTAAAATGTATTTTGCTATACCAATTCCGTGTGTGTGCGTCACAGGGAATATATTACCGTGGTTCCGCCTGACCCCCAGTTATCGTTCCGCCCACTATATCACGGAATCTTAAAAGGGATTTTGCCATTACAAACTGAAAGGGTAATGTGACGAGCGAAGCACGAGATGTAGCTTTTACGTGCAGAGCACTTTAGGGGCTCGCCTTGTCGTCGTAGCTCGCTCGCTGGACCAAAGTAGAGCCACTGGGCGTTCCGTCGTCGCGGCGTAACCCAGAGGCTTTGAAAACGAAGGGGTTTATATAGTGCCTAGCGTTCGAAACTCATGAACCGCTGGCGCATACATGTCGCCGTTGTTTAGCGCAAAGAAAACTGTAAGTACATTTGAGGCAAAATATACGTAATTAACGGCAGCGCTCGCGTTCATTTAGTTCGGAACGCTCGTTGGGTTAGTTTTTACAATAGTACACGAGAAAAAAATTCACAGCATATCCACGGGGTGAATGATGATGAGTGGGCGAAGCTCCTGAGGGGAAATCATCGGTAAAACCGTGACTCTTCAGTGAAAGTTCGCCCACTACATCTGTGTCCGAACGTAACGTCTAGAAAGTATCGCTTAAACCGCGCGTCGGCACCTTGGGGCTGAGCTCGCCTGATGCGTTTTTCAGACGCCTCACGAGCTCTCACTGCATCGGGGTCTGCCTGCCGATACGCGCGCTTTCTCGCCGCTTCCCGTTCTCTGACGTTTTGGAGATCCTCTTCGCGCCGCAGCCGTGCCGCTTCGCGTACGGCAGGGTCCTCGCGCCGTTGCCGTGACGCTTGGGCCTCTCGTTCTCGAACGCTGGGATCTTGGCGGCGTCGTCGTCGCGCAGCCAGACGACACGCTTTCGGCCTCCCGCTCTCGTACGGCAAGATCTTGCGGCGGCGACGCGCAGCTTCACGGAGCGCTTCTTCTGCCTCGCGGGGCTCGCACATCTGGCAAGCCTTATCATCGGGCGACTCCGAGCGCGCGCCAACAGCGAACGGATTTATTACAAACTAACACACAAAACGCTTCCCCGCCATCTAGTAAACAATCCAAGAACTAAACTAGAGGTAGCCACGGCCATCTAGTAAACAATCCAAGCGCATCTTTTCATCATATACAAGTACCTCTATCTAGTAAACAATCCAAGAACTAAACTAGAGGTAGCCACGCCATCTGGTAAACAATCCAAGAACTAAACTAGAGGTGGCTACATACATACGTCGAGGATCGACAGACCCACGCCTTAAGGAGCTTCGCTCCTAAAAGGGGTGGGGCAACGCCGGCACGTGCGGGAGGAAAAGCAAGCACAAAAGAACGGAACTGCCTCTTGCGCAGTTTCAGGCAGAAGCGCGGGAGCACTGCGAAGGCGGGAAATTTGAATTGCATTGGGTAGTAGCAGTGAGCAGATAACGGCGCTACAACAGCCCATTATGGCGAATCACTGCTCTGCACTTCCGACAGCTTTCATATTGAGTGAATGGTTTTACTTTTGGGGGGAGGTGCTCTTAAATTAGTCAAAAGCAGTACTTTCCCTCCAGAAAGAGTAGCAGTAGCAGTAGAGTAGAGAGTTGGGCAGTCAATAAAAGGGCACTCCGAAATAAACAATCCGAGCTAAAAGGGACCGAACTGCTTAACAAGCCGAAAGAATGAGCGCTGGACGAGTAGGACACTGTGGGACTGCTCTGTCTTTCCGGATGTGTCGTGTGCTTTAGCGCTGTTTTTCGTTCTAATACGAAATACGTAGTACCTGAGAGTTAGAGGGATGCTATTTGCTAAAGGAATAAGTGCGTATCATACTCTAACAGTTTTCCCTCTGTTAAAAAACGAGAACTTGTCCCTTTTACCGTCATGAAAAACTGACGATTATACGAGGCACGAGGGCATACGCTTCTTTTACATTTTTGACACGTTTAGTTGTGAAAGGAAAGGATGTATGAAAGGAAATGAGGGAATGACGAAGGAAATGATGTGTATGGAGCACCATCCAATTTTTGGTGTTTTGCTTGTTCGACTGTGCATATCTTTGCGTAACAATTTAGAACCACGTGATGAGCCTTTTTATTTTTGCTTTGTTTACGTGGAAACCCAGTTTTTGCAAACATTGGAGCGTTTTATGCCGCGACGCTACAGCTGTGGTCTGAGGCACAGCTGATGTTGCAGTGCGGCGGAGTAATTTAGACCATAGGGGAGTATTTAACGTGCATTGAAACCTCGACGGACAGACGTTCTCGTTTTCCGTCTACATCAGGAAAACGGTTGCGGGGAACGGTGATCGAGCCCTCATGTTTCTGCTCAGCAGCAAAGGGCTTAGCCACTGAAACGCTCCTGCGGGTCACACTTGTCCAATATTTAGACTTTCTATGTGTGCAACCTTTTTAAACTAATTACGAAAGCAAAACATTGGCACACTCCGGGTGTGGGCCTTCGCCGTTGCACAGTGCTGCACTCTTACAGCCTGATTGCTCCTATAAAGTCGCATAGACGATAGGGCAAAGTCATTTCATGTTGCCTGCGAGCTGCCTAAAATGACATTTCGTTTGCACTCTGCTCGCGCTACCGGCAGCAGCATACCACTGCTACATTGCTGCGCATTCGTTTCCTCTGTTAACGACGACAAAGAGACCGTTGGCAGTGCTTTGCTTGGTATGGAGGAGAACATGCGTAAAAGGGTGGAGCTAGTGTCACTAGATAAGGTTAGAGAGTATCGGCACTCTTTTCTCCTATTGTTCCGCGCCGCCGCCGTGATCATTGGTCAGTTCGCATCACGTGACACTTGTTTACACTGCGACGGTTCATGGGCGCCGCCATTTTGTTGCTTTTGCATTTTCAGTCGGTAAACTGTGGAAGACCAAAGTTGTCCTCCCTGCTCTGCGGCTGCGCGCGACTAACGTTGTTCCGAACACGAATCAAAGATAACGTGTGTAGCAGCATTTCAGTAGCCGAAGTGCGTACGAAGGTGCCGTTTTGCTTTATCTTTGGCAGTGTTGTTAACAAACGCCTCGGTAGAAGTTAGGGGCGAGGCCGTAGATGAGGCAATCTCGCAACACTGATAAACACCAAAATGGCCGCCGTTGCTGACTTGCGTGCCTGGGTACCGCTACTCTTATACCTTATCTAGTGACACTAGGTAGGGCGTGGATGGTACGTGAAAAAAAGGCCTGAATGGCAATTACCGCTCAATATCAACAACAGATGGCTGAACTGTTGCGTTGTGAACCGTACCCGTTTTTTCTTTTTCCAGATCAGTTCTTGAACAGGCATTATGCGGAGGCTGTGGGTTCTATTCCCACTTCCGAAACACAGCTGATGCTTTTCTCGACCTTCATTTCTTATCCCTGTATCCCGAAGACGCAATTCAACCTAATTCGGCAGTATCAAACACCTTCAAGCCGCCGAATAGCATGGCAACAAGTACAGAAAATTTTGTATAGCAACAGCGGAGTAGGGGATGATATCATGGTAGTATGCAGGGTGGGGTCACGCAGCATGCACGACCAAACGGCATCGGTCGGACAAAAGACAAGGCAGCTGAAATTAAATCCCCTGGCTAAAAATTCACATTGCGCGGGATAGTACAGTGGACTATTAGGAACCGCAGGTACACGAAAAGGCTTATGCTACAAAACGTTATTACAAAATGATTAGCAAGCAGAGAAACCAAGACTTTATGCTAGGCTTAACATTGCCAATCTATGAAAAATGATTAGCAAGCAAGTCTTCCCTTCTCTGCAGGTTAGACCGATATAAAACAGATAAACTTCACTTTGAATGGTATTGATGACTGACCCGCCGCGGTGGCTCAGTGGCTAAGGCGTTGTGCTGCTGAGCACGAGGACGCGGGTTCGATTCCCGGTGGCGACGGTCGCTTTTCTTATGGAGGCTAAATGCAAAAACGCCCGCGTGTACGGGATTTCGGCGCACGTTAAAGATGTCTAGCTGGTCAAAATGAACGCGGAGCCCTCCACTACGGCGCGCCTCATCACCTGCGTTCCGTCGGCGCGTTAAACCCTACAATCAATGAAATCAATCGGTATTGCTGACTGGTTTGCATCTCGCGGCGTTTCAGAAAGGCCACAGCAGTGCACACCGACGTCAAGAGCCCGGCCGGCCAAGGCAAACTCAAGGAATACTGGACGAAAGATCGGCTCTTCCACTTTGCTGTCTTTGATATGGAGTTCAGGCCGCTCGTCAAGACCACAGAAGACGCCGTCACAGCTGAGTTTGCGCCGACGTTCCGCCTCCTCCGGGTACGGCTGAACAAAGAGACCGTCAGATGTGACCGTAAAATGCGAGATCGGAAAAGCCAGTGGTCTATACAGGGTGTCCCAGCTATCGTGCACCAAGTTTTAAGAAAAGAGTGATGGCGTAACTCAAAGAAAACCTAGTGCATAACATTTGCAGCACTGTGGAGAAGCGGGCATCATTTTTTTAGCTAGACTTAACTAATTAATTGTGATTAATTATATAACTCGAGAATTACTGTCCCAATCACTGAAGTGTCAATGATGCACCCATGAGGGGCATCTAACTGCGGTATTTTCACGTGATGGCGCGGAACCGCCATCACGTGGTATTTTTCATATTCCGCGGGTTTTCTTTATCAGTCAGGATAAATGAGTACGCAATTGGTTTGTCGCTGAAAATGCCACAGTTAGATGCCCCTTGTGGGCACCCGCAAGTGCCTCATTGACACTTGAGTGCTTAGGACTAATTTTCGAGTAAGATAATAAATTGCAATTAGTGAGGTAAGTCTCATTAATGAAAAAAAATTGCTGTCCGCTTTTCTACAGTACTCCAAACATTATGCACTAGGTTTTCTTCGAGTAACGCCATTGCTCATTTTTAAATCTCGGTGCATGATAGCTGGGACACCCGTAGAACGTGAATGAAAGCATGCGGGGATAACCCCGTCTCCCTCTGGGACGCTGTTCTTATCCGCGGACTTTCCTTTCAATGTTCATTCAAGGAGCCGTTCACTGCCAGTGATGCAGTAAAACCCTGCTGGTACGTTCCCGGGCATTGCGTAGGGGGGCATCTCAGAAGGCCGTACTACTCCTACCGTTTTTGTGAGTGGTTGCGCAAGTAGCGCTTATCGTAGCGTTGCTTGCGCTTGCTGTTCTCAGCAGAAGCTTTGTAGCATGGGTGCCTTAATGCTGTACACGTCTTGTATGGTTCGCACGTCTGATATGGTCTGCCTGGGATCATGCAATAGCTGTGGTCAGATTCCGTGCGGCGTCCTATGCGGGAAATAGTCTGCCGGGGAAGCGTTCGCTTGTTTTTATCTAAACCATCAAGAAAGCATAAAGTCATCACCATGGAAAAAAAGTGTGACCATTCTACGCAAAGTGTACGAGATCCCGAACGCCGACGCCACCGTCTGCATTTGGCACGTTAGACTTGCTCAGAAAACAGGTACGTTAAAGTGACCATCCAGAAACCTACAAGGCGCTGCAAGGGTATTAAAACGTTTCCTGCTCGTCGGTTGAGAAAAAAAGTCAGAATACAAGAACGTTGCACGATTTTTTTTCAAGTACTTCGCAAACAATAAGTGGTGCGCAGTTGACCAAACCCAACAAATGCCCAGTGTTTGTTCCCACCCAATAACCTAGGTTTGTTTGCAGGAGCTTCTGTCAGAAATTGGGTGCCACTCCGAGCATTCGTTCATTCCTTGAGACTGCGGCCATGTTGCATGTCATCCGCCGGTCATTTTGTAGGTCGCCTCTCGGCCATGGTGCAGGATTTCCGACTCGCTGAGTTAGATAAGGCCGCGGTGTAAGGTACAAGTCAAGAGCGGAAACTTCGCTTTCTGCGGCAGCTCTATTCCGTCGGTTGGGAAAAAAAGTCATAATACAAGAACGTTGCACGATTTTTTTTCAAGTACTTCGCAAACAATAAGTGGTGCGCAGTTGACTTGTTAACACTGTGAGAATACTTGCGGAGATAAACGTCTGAAGTACCTGCCAATTTGTACCACTTTTTTCTGCAGGAGGACTGTCAATTGGGCACTGGTACTGGTTAGTACTGGTACTAACTGCTAGTCAGCACTAGTTAGTACTGGTTCATGATGCAAACAGCACAAAGATGACGGACAAAGGAAAGGTGGGAGAGAGAACACGCGTTGTTAAGCAACTTAAATTTTAATCCTCAGGAGGACATATATAGACTCGTGGAAATTACAATTTGAGGAGTACGCATTACTTTGCGCATACTGGCAAGAAAATATAAGACATAGCACAAGTGGCACGTGTGCGGACATAATCAAATGATACTGACCGGAAAGTCAGCCTCTCTATCAGCTAGGTTGTTAGAGAGCTTGCTACCGGATGAGGCGTCACTGAGGGCTTAACGCGGCTGGATCGTGAAAGAGGAAGAAGAGGACTCTGTGAGCCCGGCTGCGCAGGCTGTGACGCTAACGCGGAGTGTCATACCATTTCTTTATATACATACTACCTACATTTTCACCGACACGAACATCTCCGCGTCACCTTGTATATTCCCGCGCAATTTCCTCGGGGTGAACAGCTAATGACCTTATATTTATTTATTTATTTATTTATTTATTTATTTATTTATTTATTTATTTATTTATTACAGCACGTTTAATGCCCATAGGGCGTTACAGAAGGGAGTGGCCTCGTCATTGGCATCAACATCAGAAAAAACAAAAGTGAACAAAACATTGGGAACAACAACAAAAACACTACTGGACAACAAAAAAATGCGAGTAGCATACACAGCAGCGTCAATAGCATAAATGCAATCATAAGGAACAAAAGGAATTTTCAATGGCAATCTTCAATGAAGGTACATCGATTACAATAGCTATTGCAGGGGGCAGGCGATTCAATTCGTTAGCAGTTTTGGGAATGAAAGAAGCAAATAATAAGTTAATGTGGCAGTGGGGAATGTATTCCTTATGGCGATGGTCGATGCGGGATGACACATATGACGGCGCAGAAAGAAGTTCAGTTTTGAGGAGTGCGTTTGGAAAATAAATTTTATGAAAGGCTGACAAACGGGCAATTTTTCTGCGTAGGGCTGACCTCAATAATTACTCCGGAAAACTTTCTGATCTATTAGTTCGACAAGATCGAACTCATTTCATGTGCATCCTTGCTAGACTCCAACATAAATCTAGAGACCTGCAGACACCTTGAATTTTGGGGAAATTGAGCTTAGTGGTTCAACCCGCCTCCCCTCCGCGGCATAGTCGGAGGAGCAGGTGGGGCCAGAAGGTTGGGCTGACGAACTCACGCAGTTGTGAATAAATTTTGTTTATTGCTAGAAGCAGATACATCGCATTATATGACATACAGTTCACTATTCTCGGCTTCTGTACGGCCGGGTGCGCTGCATTGTTCCGCAAACGGTTTGCAGCGATACGTGCGTTTTTATGCTCACCTATCACTCAAAGATTGTACACCCGGACGGATCACGCAATGCGTTTTTGTAGATTGATTTTTGATGAATTAACAGCTGCCGAACTTCACAGAGGCGGGAAGATGTGGGTAGTATGGCTATAGTCCCTAGAAATTTGACTAGTCTACCATCGGGCCCATCTATGCATTACAATGGTATGTCGCCTCAGTGATGAAAGCGCAGCAAAAAAAATTGGCCGCGTATCTGCTCCTTTTGTTGCAAATGTCGTCAAAAGACGATAGTCTTTGTAGACATTTGCCAAGGAAATGCCCCCTTTGCTTTCCCGCTCACCTCTCATGCTGTTCCTGTACCGTCGCGCTCATCCCAAGGTAAACACACTAAAGGTTTGCGCAAGGTGATTTGAATTTACCGCATTCCACTGCTACAGGCCGGGTTCCTCGATGCCAGCGTTGCAGTACGGCAGAGACGCGCGTGAATGGAGGCGGCCGACTAGAAGGTTTATAGAGCCGCGTGGCCGTGCTCCACGTGCGTTCCAAGCAGAACGTGGAACCTAGCTAGTGGAACCTTTCGTTTCTGTTGCCGCGTGATTTTTCATTTGCCGCCAGGAGGCGGCGGTTTTCTGCAGTAGATGTAGAATATCATTTTGCTATCGAAAAACCAAGCATCCATGAATTTTTAATAAAGGAACACTGTAAATATCCCTTGTGTACTAATTTCCTGTCTTATATTTGCGTAATGTCTTGTTCTTGTTCAACAAAGTTGACAAGTATGAACATATAAACCGGGCTTAGACGTTTACCTGTCGCTGTGAGTATATAAGACTACTGCGCGATATCAATTATACTTTGACCGGGTGGCTGAATCGAGTCACAGACAGACAGACGGACAGACAGACATACAGACAGACCAAAATTTCTGGGTTTAAGTAGCCCAAGAAAGACTATCGTCTTTAAAACAGCAGGTCGGTCGACCACGCGCCCTCTCCGCGCACCGTGCAGCGCACTCACCACGTTTACCATCGAGGCAGTCTTAAAATCAAATTTCTTCTCTAATAAATTTTTATTGCAAAATTATGTGATTGCTTACTTTTTCTTGCCTGGATGGTTTTTTCAAGCACCTAAATTGCAAAGACATTGGTGTCCTGTGCTTGCATGCCGCTTTTAGCTGTGGTCGTCTGTCCTCTGCGGTGAGCACACGATCAGAGTCGTCAACAGCTGCTTACGGTTTAAAACTGCCTAAATAAATTTATTGATAGCGTAATAAGGGTGCAAAAACTAATAATGTCAGGAAAACCTATCAAACCAACAAGTTAGATTTTAGAGGGCCAATATACTAAGAGGGCGTTTCAGTCGACCGGTGTGTTGTCCGCGCAAGGATTTCATCACCAACAGTACCTCACTGAAAGCCTCGGAGGGCAGACTAGCCAAATTTTTTCGGGACTACAGCCTGGCCGTATATCATCAATACTTGTCGTTGTCAATGAAGCGGCGTACTATGTAGCGCTGCACTCTGTATCCTCAGCTGCTACTTACGACCCGAGGTGACGCCTATGAGTAGTTTACTATTGAGAACATATATTGTTTTCGAGCGGTTTTCTGGTGTGCTCAAATGAAGTAGTCCCTCTTTCAGATGATGAGGACCGAGCTGGATAAACTGAATCGTGATAACAAGGTGCCAAACATCGATCGGGGCTTCGTAGTCCTGGGTCTGCGGATTTGGAAGAAGACCAGTCAGTCTCTCTTCAAAAGCCTCAGTTCTACGTTTGAGTAAGTATTCGAAATTTTCTCTGTTTCGTGCGGTTTCGCTGCAGCTAATGTTAAAGGCGCAGCTTTGGCGAATTCCGCCAACTTTACTCCTTTTTTATGGAAAGACATCCTTCACCCTGTCGCCAGCTTTTCGCAAACTTGCCCGTGCAGCTCTTGCTGTTACTTTGCAGGCATTTTACATCCGCGCTGTATTTTGCTTGAAAATCAAAGTAGAAGACCACATCAGTAATGCCCGCAAACTTACAGCAGGTGTGCCCCAAGGAGCCATACTTTCTACAAATCTGTTTAACCTGGCCATGAGCGATCTTCCACCCCTTCTGAATGCTATTCCGGGTCTAAAACATGCCATCTATGCCGATGATATTACCCTTTGGTGTCACACGGGCTCTCCTGGTACTCAAGAAGGGACGCTGCAGCGAGGCATAGACGCAGTCACTCAATACACGGCATCTATTGGACTGGTGTGCTCTCCTCAGAAGACAGAGTACACGGTTGTCATCAATTCCCGCAAGGCTCACGCAAACGATATCCGGGGACTGCAGGCAGGCTACACCTAAACGGCAAAAAAATACCTCGAAAACACCCATACGGATTCTCGGCATTCACATAGATCAGGACGGTACAGGTACAACCTTGCTGAAAACCATCACTACTCAAGCGAACCAGATCCGTCTACATGACAAATAGGGTGTCCCGCAGCAATTATAGTTCAAAGGAACATGTAGGTCGCAAAGTGGTGGAAGCTCTGCTTATCTCACGGATCATGTACTGCCTTCCTTACTGCCACCTGACAAAAACTCAGCACACAAAAGTCGAAGTAATTTTCCTCAACGCCACCCGTATCATAACAGGCACCCCAAGATACACCCAAAATGACCTCTTATATGCCACAGGCGCGCTGAATACACTCAGTGAGAAGATTGACACACACCACCCCTCCAAAACCCAAAGACTACAAACATCGCCTCAAGGTTGTCTCATCCTCCTTGATCCGGGCCATAACATCTCGCAGCTCCAACATATTCCACGAGAGCCGCCACCATGGTCATGTCCAGCCAACATAACCCTGAAGCCCGTACCCAAAAATATGAGTCCAGACCAGGTAAGTCGCCGCGCTGATAGGGCAAACCGCTACAACAGGAAGACATTTCCCCCAGGAACTGCGGTCATTTACACCGACGCTGCGTACACCAAAGAGACCAAAATCGAAACGACAGCTTTTCATAGCGACGTCCTCTCCCCAGTAGCCAAGTACGCCACCGCACCATCTTTGGCATCACTGGAGCTTCACAGGCTATTTTCAACGCCATAAAAGAACACCAAGATCAAACAACACTGATCATCATCTCGGACAGAAAATCGGCAATTCGCAATCTACGAGAGAATCACATCTTCCCCCACATGCGCTACACACTCGCCAGCATCACACGTAACCACCCCGAGCTTCATACTACTATGATATGGGTCCCTGAACCCGCACGTGTAAAGGGGAATGAGAAGGCCCACGCCTTAGCCCGAGCTGCTCTCTATGATCCGGGCACCCAAATACCCTGGCCTACCTTCTATGGCACAAAACAGCACCGCCAAGAAATGCATCAGAGTCGTAGAAAGTACTTACGGGACGTCAGAGGTCAGAGAACCACCCTCTCCTACCCCAGAAAATTCGCCCGCCCTGACGCTGTCCTAATTCGACGAGCACAAACCGGCACGCTACCAACGCAACACATACAACACTACTAGAAGGGATTCCAGGCACACCAAAATGCTCACACTGCGACAATACCCCAACAATGAACACATCCTCTGGACATGCCCAAACATACAAAGCCCCCTGAGATCTTCCCTGCAACCAATTCCTGCACGAGGCGCCCTACTTGCTGGGAGGCATGGGTCACACCCCCTAAGGAGCTTGAAGAACTCGATTGGACCACGCTTGTGAACCACATTAAAAACACGCCAGGACTACAGATAGCCAGGACTATAGCAAGGACTATAGTCCCTGTAACCCAACCAAGAAGCCGAGCAGTCCTTTGGACACAGGTTTCAAAATAAAGTTTATCTCTCCTCTCTCTCTCTTTCTCTCTCTCCATAGATTTTTGTGTTTGGGTAAGAAAACTCCCGAGCGCCACCTTTGAGGAGGCTAAGAAAACCAGGGCCCGCTTGCTCGAACAAACGTGCTTATTGGCAGTCTTATTCACAGCCTAGTATTATTCTTGGACTTCAATAGGTGCGCGAATAAGCTTCGGACTAGTGCACTTTCTCGAAAGCCCAAAGGCTAGACTACAGAGAGGTCTTATTGCTATGCGCCTGGAGCTTTGCGATCGCTGCGCCGCCTGCCGCTGCTTCTAAGCGGATATTGCGGGAGGAGCGCTGCATGTCTGATAGGGGCTCGTGCGTTGTTTTGGTGCTCTTTCAATTGTTTTTCCCTTCCTGCGCCCTAACGAACTCGTTGTAATGATGTCTGTAATCAAGAGAAGTTGAAAACGTGACAAATTCTCGACCGCTCTCAATACGTCGGAGGGAGCATGATTGCAGAAGACGGCTGTCACTCTTGCTTTATCAAAGCAATCCCGAAAAAATTAAATGACATTGAGTAGCTCAGACGACTCTACGATTACGCCGAGTTTTATCTGCTTGTCCTTGTTGTTTACTTCACAGTGAAGTTGTAAACTTTACAGAATCCCCGTATGCTTCCAAAACGTCGGAGGGAGCATGACTATGGGAAACGGTTGTTTGTCACTCTTGCTTTAACAAAACTATACCGAAACAAACTGTCACACGATTAGCACCTAAGGGGACTTACCCTGAGTTTCATATACCTTAAAGATTAGCGTATACGTTCACAGTGTGGTTGTAAATATTGTGGATCTCTCGTCAGCTGTAAATATATGGGCTTTTTTTCTGTACAGGAGGGAAATGGACGGTACCGAGTGAGTTCAAAGCTGGCCCTTCCAAGTTTTAGTTATAATATAATTACCTAGCAGGTATGCTCAACTGAAAAGTACGAACAAACGTGTTTTGTTTTCTGCGTAGATGTTCGATCGTGGAAAATCAGGGCACAGTATGGCTGCTCGTCCTTCTCCACAAAGTGGAAGGACTAATGGATTTTCATTTTAAACAACGCTGCAGCAAACTGAAACCTTTCGAGCTCGACGCCTTGATTACCATGGCCCCCATTCAGGAGCATGAGTTCAGCGTGACTCCACCACACGAGTGCGTCATCACCGGAGCGTCCCCATTTAATGTCACAGAAAAAGCCTTACGCGCCGAAGGCATGGTGAGCTCTTCTTACTCGACTCTTTCCACCTAAAGGCCAAGCACACGTGCGGAGAGCAACGCGTTTCCGCCCGCGTTTTCCATTCTTCGGAAACCGGTCGGCTGCAGTTGGGAACATGCATGCCGACCAATCTACAGGACCGATATTGGGGGGGGGGGGGGGGGGCGGAAACGCGTTGCTCTCGGTGTATTTTTTTGGCCCTTAAAGGGACCCTGCAACACTTTTTTCAACTTTTTTTGAAATCCTAAATGCTTGCAGAACGCAGTCACCCGACACACCCAGTACTTAGCTTAGGTAGTCGAAAAGTACCTCAGCCCATAGAGTTTCTTAGTAAGTAAGAAACTCTATGCCTCAGCCAAACATTACTGCTCTATGCCCATCAGATAACTTGGAAACTCGCTCAAAAGATTCTCTTTCCTGGTCTTGACGTTTCTCGACCGCCCGATTACGTCACGGTGGCCATGAACGGCTTTTGGCCGGTTTTCCTTCAATTGCAGCGATGAACGCTTTTCGATAGCAACTTTAAACATAAAGCCACAAAAACAAAGCAGAAGCGGCAGGCGTATTTGGTGCGACCAGCGAATCACGCAGTGCCGCTGCGTGCTGGCGATAACTGCAGCTTTCGCAGTGCTTCCAGACGTTAAGGAAAGAGCAAAAGCGTTTACTCAGAGTGCTGCAGGGTCCATTGAAGTATTGGTTGCTGTGGTGGTTGCATCATGTGCTTTACGACAGGCGTATATTTTGAAATTACGTTGCTATGTTAGAATTACGAACGCGCAACCAATTATCTGAGTCTCGTCACCCGATTTATTCGTAGGTTGTTTACCGAGAATATCGATCGCATTCAAGCATGGTTTTGTTTAATGTTCCCGACCTTCCACCTCCGCGAAAACATAGCGTTCACAAAGCTCCATACGCTAAACCTGCTCGCATTCTTGTAGGGTGCCGGCTGCGATTACACCAGGGTAAGATGACGATACGACACCTACCTAGAGCCGAGTGGGCTAGGCGATCGTCAGGTAACCTTTATGGCTATTGAGATTTGACAGCAAGCCCGCATAATGTCCTCGATTGTTTCGTGAGGCAGGCGCAAGGTGCGCCTGGCGGCGTTCTCACCCCTCGGTATTGTCGGCTAGGCTCAGAATGTTACGCTTAAAATAGCACCCTTAACCAAAAATGGCAATCTGGAACACAAATGCTTGGTTTGGTGAGGGGGGCGGGACTTTTTAGCGCAAAAATATTGGTTTTCAGGTCGTTAAGCAGGTCCTCACGGTCCTCGCAGAGATTGTTATAGCAGTCCCCATATTCGACGTTGGTTCCGGCAGGCCATATTAAGCAGTTGACGCAGACGACTCGAATCGAGATACGGCAGCATACTTCTCTATAACACTCAAACGGCATGCTGCGGCCCGCACTGGCGACGTTTGTCGGTGGCGCCCTTTTCGAAGAAGATATCATTTGCGCTGCACGTGTGTGGCCAGCCTGACACGACTAGCTTGTTATTCGCCTTTTTAGCCGCGGCATCTGGCGTGCGCCGCCAGGAGGGCTATTGGAAACACTGGCCTAGGAAGTCTTACACCGTACATTGAGGTTCTATACATCGGCCGTGAGGCGCACGACGAGCGATTGTTGCTCCACGTGCCCCACTGCTGCGTCATTGTTGCGTAAACTTACTACGTGTGAATCGCCAATACCGCGATTTGAATGTCTGCGCCGGTGCTGGTAGTTCGTCGTTAGCGACGGCAATTAGGTTACCTCAGCAGCTTTTAAGGGGGAGCACTTTAGGGACTCGGCCTGTGCTCGTAGCTCGTCTGTTGTCATGGCATCTAGCCACCGCAGTCTAGCGGCGTCACGCACCGAAACAGAGGCTTCGAAAAGATACCTGCCTGTCTTTTGATTCCACCTTTCAGCCAAAAGTTAAGAGAATGCTCGAACAAGAGGCTTATATCGGCAGAAGCGTTCGAAACTCATCGAACCACTGGCACTGGTCGCACATGTGCCCATTATCTAGTGCAAAAAAAAAAAAGTGCAGGTACATTTGGTGCAAAATGCATGCACTTAACCAGCAGTCCCTGCGTCCATTTAGTTAGGAATGCTCGTTGGAATGGTTTTTAGGAGAGTAACCGAAATAAAAAGTGGCCTCGGAAGAAAAAAAAAAACGACGCGTTCAAAATGCAGAGGAAGAGCAGTACGGGGGGAGAGCGCGCATGCGCAAGCAGCGCGCGCCCTTCCACGACCCACCGCGCTGCTATCACGCACCTGTTAGGCCGAGACCGCGACGGAGCGAACGGGCTGACTACGACGCATGCGCGCGCCAGCTGCTGTTGAGAGAGAGGAGGGAAGGAGAGGCGCACCTGCTGCGGACGCGAAACTGTTGACACCGTCCGACGCAGGAACAGGCAAGGCTAAGAAATGCTCTGCTTTTAAAACGACGCGTTCAAAATAGGGAACGAAGGCTCCAGCAGGTGCGAGATGAAAGCAAGGCCATAAAAAAAAACAAAAAAAAAACCTCCCGCTGTTCCAGGCAGAGCAAGAAAATAAATATACATATCAGGATGCTGGCTGTCTCAGGAGAAGGGGCGCGAGCACTGGGAAGGCGGGAAAATGAAATTCCGTAGAACAAACCCCCGTTCAATTCATCAAGAGACAGGTAGGGGAAGAGCGTGGTAGCCAAGAGCGGAGAACGGGTTACCTGCCAGTGGCGGCAGACGACTATCGCCTTTCGAGGACCTTTGCAGTGAAGCAAGCAAAGAATACGCGGCCCACAGAGGCTTCCATAAGATCACCGCTCCCCCGGTCGGGATCCACCCTGGGTCCCTCACGTTACGAAGTCGACGTCAATCCCATTTCGCCACTCAGACACGCGTTTCTCATAAACAAAGTAGTGCGGGTCATCGTTGCACTGCACCGTTGCCATTGAGGTTGTCGTTGCTGGGCCGCAAATAATTACACAACTATATCGAATAAGCAACATGTAACGAATTAACGAATCAGTTGCGCCAAATTAATGAAAACTCAATGTAGTGTCTCTTTATAGGCGTTTTAGGGGTTGCAACGCCCTCTCTTGTCTACCTTCGTTATCAACGCCAGGCTCATAGTGAAACTAGTCAAGAGTGGGCACCACAACAGCTCTGGCGAATCACTGCTCGACACTTGCCAGCCTTCACATCGAGTGGAACTGCTTTAAATTTTCTTCATCGAAGTGTCCGTGCACTAAACATCAGTTAACGCACCGAACAGAGCATGTACGACTAGAGCCACGGTAGATTACTCGTTTCTGGCTCCAAGTAACTGCGAATATCAGAACCGCGCGAAATTTAATCGTTCTTGAGAGGCGACGGGATGCTGAGTCATTGCACGCTGCGCCCACAGTTGCCTATGTAGAGCGAATCTCGCGGATTCAGTGAAGCCTCAGCCGAAAATTTGAATATTTCCGACCGGAATGTCCAAGCAATAACGTTGCGAGGTGCCTTGTAGCAGGCCAATACCAACCCGCATGCCGTTGCGCGTATCTTCGCTGGCATCAAACTTCAAAAAGGAAAGGCCATGTACCTGAAACGCGGCTCATGGGGATACCTGGACACGAATCTCTCGAAGGTAATGAGGCGGCTCACGCCGCTGCCCGCGCGCTTATACACCGGGCCATTACCATAGAGGGACAAACACCGCTTGCGGCCCCGAAAACAGAACCGCTTGTCAGGTATGCTGACATTCTCATTTATTACCGTCAAGGCCGAAGAACCTTCCCGACTCCGCACTCCCAATTAACAAGAGCAGAAGCCACCACCCTTCGAAGACTACAGACAAATACGTACCCCCACAGAACCCTACTCCATGCGATTTACCCTACCCAATACCCGTCTACCTGCAATTTCTGTCCGACTCCCGGTACACTGTACCACCAGATTTGGGAGTGCCAGAAGACCCCAGGCCTCGCCCCAATAACCTCCCCCTCCTACAAGCAGTGGGTGAACCGCCTGAAGAGCCCGGACCTTGGGATCCAGCGTGAACTGGTGAAGAGGGCCTGGACCGCCAGCCGAGCTCAGGGTATCCCGGAATAGGGAAGCCCCCTACCGGGCGGGTGCCCTAACATCTGCACCAGCTTGACAAATGAAGATTTATTCATCATCATCATTCGCGGAAAGGGCGCTACGAGTGTCATTAATTTTGTACACGGCTGCTTCAGCTGCTTAGGAAGGGACCGCGCATCATCGTCAAGCGCATGACGGCACGCGCTGCTATGGCATCATCTCGAAGCGCGTCGCCACCGCCCAGCATGTTTCACTGCCTCCCCCTCACACTTTCGCTATGTGTCGCCGCCGAGAAGAGTTTTGTGCGGGTTCAGAATACCGCCCTCCTCCTCACGCTTTCGCCAAACTTTCCTCCACCAATTTCTTTCTTTCTTCGTTCGGTCGGTTACGACGCCGGTGTTAAATCACAGTAGCGGCCGCCAAAGTGCTGTGCACTGAAAGAAATGTAGCACACTGAAATTCTGCCGAGAAACCACATCGGGCCTGCTGGGAAGCGAAGTGCCCAGGCGTCGATGTATGCTTATCGATAGCGATGTTTATTGAGCCTTCAACTAATGCATGGCTGCTGTTAAATGCATGTTAAAGGGGTCCATGGCTTTTGCTCGGGGATAGTATAGAGGATGCCCCTGCAATGCGGCAGAGCGCGCGAAATTAGGTTTAAACGCCCCGCTAATCTACCGGTGCCGCGGGAACTTTGCTTCCACCCGCCATCTTTCTTCACTGTAGTTCAGCCTGGCCACTGGGACTCTTTTGACCCCTTCAGCGTGTAGAGGTGAAGAAACGCAGAACGGGCGACATAAAAGGTACACCTCACAGTAGTGTCCAGCTGAGCCTATAGTCGGGCCTTTTATTCACGGAGCGTTTAAACGTAATTTTGCGCGATCTCCCGCATTGCAGGGGCATCCTCTATACTATCCCCGAGCAACAGCCATCGAACTTGCGAGCGTTCTTAACGCCATGTTCTGCTCGCCCACCATTTCCGTTCTGAGTCGCAATGTTGTATATCGTCCTTAAGTTTTTTCGGTGCCGAAAAAAACCACTGCGACGGCATGCATTGAGCTTACATTGTGTAACCTGCGGGAGACTTGATTAATGTACTGCTGAACAATAGGCCGCGCCGAAGTAACTATAAGCTATGCAAGATGTCGAGTCAACACAAAGATGATGCAACAGCAGAATGTGGCGTAAAGCACACGCGCATGCTCGCAAGCTATTGCTCGGGGATAGGGTCCCTCCCTCATGCGGGAGCCATTCTGGACGCTGAATGAGTTAAATATAAGCGTATATCGACGCCTGGGCACTTGGCTTCCCAGCAGGCCCGATGTGGTTGTTCGGCGGAATTTCAGCGTGCTGCATTTCTTTTAGTGCCCAGCCCTTTTGGCTGCCGTTACTCCGGTTTGACATCGGCGCCCGCGTCCTGACCGAGCGAACGAAGAAAGAAAGAAAATGGTGGAGGAAAGATTGGCGAAAGTGTGAGGAGGCGGGCGGAATGCTGAACCCGCACAAAACTCTTCTCGGCGGCGACACATGGCGAAAGTGTAAGCGGGAGGCAGTGAAACGTGCTGGTCGGTGGCGACGCGCTGCGAAATGACGCCATAGCAGCGCGTGCCGTCATGCGCTCGACGATGATGTGCGGTCCCTTCCTAAGACGCACTTCGCGCCGCCGGCGCACAGGCTTACCATCGCTGCCGTCTAAAGAAACCACGAGTGAGTGCTGCCCCAGCGCACTGCAGCACTCAGGAGTGAGTGCTGAACAACGAGTGAGGCAACGCGTGGATGTGCTACGCGTCCTCCTCGTTGCATGTCTCATCTGAACCAGGTCATATTTGCGCGGGAAGTTCAAACAAGATTTACAACAACGGGCTCGGTGGCGGCGACGCGCTGCGATTTAACGGCAGAGTAGCGCACGCCGCCGTGTGTTCGTTGATCCCGCGATCACTTCCTGAGGCGCAGCAGCTATGCGCCGTGACCGAGAAGACGGCAGTTCGCGCTGCGCACAAATTTCGCATCATGGGGTATAGTTTTCGTCAGCCATTTTTTTATGTCTGCTGATAAGTTCACTCGCGAGGTGATGGGAAGCCTTCGCCATCCTTGAAGAAAAAGACCTGGCGGCGTCTGCTGCATTGTCAATAACTGAGAGGAGTCTAGTTCGTAGGGTAGTGTACACGCAATGATCAATATTGTTTGGGTACTGTTTACCTTTTTCTGCCACATGCATCTGAATGTTTTTATATAGGCTGTGGTGTGCGCTTTAGTCCCACGGTGCCTCACTTCTTCATTCGTCTTAGCTTTCGACCGCTTATGTATAAAGTTAACGAGCAACTAGCCCCCTTCTAAGCGATGGTTTATGGGTGAGCCTACGTACTGCCCTAAACAGCAATCGGTGAACTCAAATTCTGCTGAACAATAGAGCATAGCCATTGCAATGTGTAAGCTTTAAATGGCACATTGATCCGCAAACAAATTGCTGGGGTTGAACGTGAGAGAGAGAGAGAGGTAAAAACGATTGATTCCTGGTCAGGCTCAGTAGGCACGGTTGAGACGCTCTGTGGGCCCGAGAGTTAACCAAGTTTGTGGATCTGTAGATCGGTTCTCCCGCAGAGAGCCCGCCGTGAGCGCGCACAGAATTGCACCTCTGGGCAAAACACAGTCGCTGCTCGGCGAAGTCGCCGGTCGAGGGCGAACGCGCAGTGCATTTGAATGAATGCAGTGCCTCATTGTATCACTCTCTGATCACACGGCCGTTACTCTTTCACTATATCCCCCTCTCCACCCCCCGCCCCACCCTTGGAACGAACGAGTGAATACTCGCTTTCTTTCCGCAACCGCAAGAAGCGCTGGCTTGACGTTGGCTGAGCCTTAAGGTCAGATTGACGCTACAAAAGGTTTCGTGGCTTTGTACCTGCAGTAATAGCGCTTTCGCTCTAAGAACGGCTCCTTTCGAGGCTTGCTGTGTCCTGTGGTTTTCAACAGTGCGAGCTTGAGCGTAAAAAGAAAATGGCGAACGGCGTGCCTTCTGTAATAAAAAAATTGCAGAACTATTTCTTTGGAGGGGTTCATTCCACGAGGCATTGCACAGTGCCGGCTTAAACTCGGTCAACCCCAGTACAGCGGAGATTTAGGGAGCAAACAAGAAGCAGCGAAATTCACCATCGTCGTCAGCTTTTCCATTACACCGTGGCAGGAGCGAGCAGCGGCACAACACGTAAGAAACAGATCGAAACCATTCGAAAGCGTTTGGGCGGATGGCAAAGCAAAGGGCCTCAAGGGCGAGATTAAGACACCCTTCGGCGAAGCGTAGCGCAAGAAGTTATCTCAGGTGTTCCAGTGGACATACTTGCTTTCGCATTCACAACCGCTAGGTGCGTACGGGTTTTCGTTTTGAGGACTTGAGCTATATTGCCATAACTGCAATTTTCTTTACACGCATCGAAAAAGAAAACTGCGCATGAAACGAGTACACAAGAGAAGACGACCAGGCACACAGTGCCCCGTTTTATGCTCAGTTTTCTTTTTCGTAATGTACCGACTATAGCCCAAGCTTGTATTCTACTTCAGTTCTTTACATTTGGCCGCCTTTTTGTGCGCAGTAAATAAGGATCTCTTTTTGGTGGTGAATTGAGAAAGTGTATGTGTGGCTCTTCTTCGCGCAGGCTAGAATGATAGAAAAAATATCCATAACGACTTGGAGAAAAAATATCACGTTCGCCGTCGCGGTGTCGATGTGCACGCGGCTCTACATGGCGCAAGGCGAAGCAAAAATCGGCGCCACATGCATCGACAACATGCAGCCTCCGGGTACTTCTACTCAAGTGAGTGACGACTACAAGAACATGTAGACTTAACTCACCGCAGCGCTTCTCATCAGATTTAGTCCTAGCTACGTTAGACACAATATTTCTTCTTGCTCCGTTAGAAATATCTCGCTTTCTTCTCGCCAATAAATTCGGTGGTGCAGAACCGATTGCGTTGTCTGCACGGTTTGTGGATAGCAGCTCTAGCGGATTTAAAGCAGAACACCCCCATGCTCGGTCTTTCTTCCCGTATGCATTTGGTTTGTGTTCGAGTTGGCAGCCCAAAATGACGACTAAATCGACCAAATCTGACATGCGCTAGTTTTTCGGCTGTGCTTTTAAAGTGAAACTCTAAAAGCACAACCGAAAAGCGCAGCCGTTTTGGTAGTGGGCTTTAGGGGTTTTTCGAGTGTGCATTAAATGTATGTTTTGTTAAACCTGTCAACGGCTTTCCTGCGTCCATCTCTCTGAGCTGGTCCAGACAACCCCACCATCCGTTCACGTGACACGCTTTCCTCTGGGAAGGAACGACAGTGGCCTAGCGTAACCTATAGCCACGGAAAAAGCGTAGCTTAATTAGTGGCTCTAGCGTAACCTAGAGCCACTAAATAAGCTACGCTAGCGTAACCGAGCCTGACCCTATACCCTATCGCACCGGTACGCCGTCTCTAAATCTTCGAAAAGTAAACACAGCTTTTATGGTTGCCAAGCGGCGCCCGGACCAATACCACCCGTCAATGTCAGCCATATTAGGGTGCATAAAGGTGGCCACCCTGGCGTCAGGCACCAAAATGGTTGCCGCCGTGCGCTAGTGTCGTTACTCTTAAGCGTAGCTTATTTAGTGGTTCTAGTGGCCGGCTATATGTGTCGGAGTGGCGTGCTTGACTTTCCGTGTCGTTCAAGCTGCCTTTCGGTGTTTTCTGATGCCAGAGTTAATCACGAGGAGCAGGCATTATGTTTCAGCTTCCCCGTTGTGGTCGCCACCGATCATTGCGGAACCAGCCGCAGTGATCTTTGCGGAACTCACGTGGTGGAGCGAGCCGACGCAGTGCGCTAATGTAGCAGCCCATGTGCTTTTTAGTGCAGCGAACTTTAGGCGCTCGCCTTGTCGTACTAGCTCGCTCGCTCGACCCAAGTATATAGAGCACCAAGGCGGCGTCCCTGGGTAAGGCTGCTGTTCGCAGCGTACCCCAGAGGCTTCGAAACCCAAGCGGTTTATATAGTCATAAGCGTTCGAAACTCGTGAAACGCTGGCGCTTGTCATACATCTTCCCGTTGTTTTAGCGCAAAGAAAACTATAGGTACATTTGAGGGAAAAATACGTTATTAACCGTCAGCGCCCGCGTTCCTTTAGTTAAGGACGCCTGTTGGGTTGGTTTTTACGATAGTAAGCGAAAAAAAGTGGCAGTGCAACGCCGGCACGTGCGGGAGGAAAAGGAAGCACAAAAAAAAATTGGCCGCGTATCTGCTCCTTTCGTTGCAAATGTCGTCAAAAGACGATAGTCTTTGTAGATATTTGCCAAGGAAATGCCCCCCTTTGCTTTCCCGCTCACCTCTCATGCTGTTCCTGTACCGTCGCGCTCATCCCAAGGTAAACACACTAAAGGTTTGCGCAAGGCGATTTGAATTTACCGCGTTCCACTGCTACAGGCCGGGTTCCTCGATGCCAGCGCTGCAGTACGGCGGAGACGCGCGTGAATGCAGGCGGCCGACTACAAGGTTTATAGAACCGCGTGGCCGTGCTCCACGTGCGTTCCAAGCAGAACGTGGAACCTAGCTAGTGGAACCTTTCGTTGCTGTTGCCGCGTGATTTTTCATATGCCGCCAGGAGGCGGCGGTTTTCTGCAGTAGATGTAGAATATCATTTGCTATCGAAAAACCAAGCATCCATGAATTTTTTAATAAAGGAACACTGTAAATACCCCTTGTGTAGTAATTTCCTGTCTTATATTTGCGTAATGTCTTGTTCTTGTTCAACAAAGTTGACAAGTATGAACATATAAACCGGGCTTGGTCGTTTACATTTGGCTGTGAGTATATAAGAATATTGCGCAATATCAATTTTACTTTGGCCGGGTGGCTGAATCGAGTTACAGACAGACAGACGGACAGGCATACATACAAACATACAGACAGACAGACCAAATTTCTGGGTTTAAGTAGCCCAAGAAAGACTATCGTCTTTAATAACAGAACTCCCGTTGGCGCAGTTTCAGGCAGGGGCTGCGCAAGCACTGCGAAGGCGGGAAGTTCGAATTGCATTGGGTGGTAGCAGTGAGCGGATAACGGCGCTACAGCCCATTATGGCGAATCACTGCTCTGCACTTCCGACAGCTTCCACATTGAGTGGAACGGCTTTATTTTTTTTGATGACAAGTCTCTGCGAAAGGCAACTTGTAATGCATTGTCTTATGTCTAGCCAGAAAGGCGACTTGTAGTAATAAATGTGTTTGTGGCACATAACGCCTAATTTGGCTTCAGTGAACAAAAATGCATTGTTTAAATTCTTATGCTGAATGTATACGTGGGCAATCAGGGGTGCAGACAGAGGGGGATGTTTCGGTGTCAGAAAACCCTCCGAAAATTTCTGAGCGCGGCATCCTCCTTCGTAATCCTTTCGGCCTTGTTTCTTTTTTGTTTTGCCATTATATTAACACAGAGCATCGTTATATTAAAATGTAAAAGCGAAATTAAGAATGGCGGTCAATTGTTCCGAAATGTGATTCATCAGAGCTCTGTACGAACCCGTATTTTTGTGCAGATACAGTAGCCGACCGATTTTTCAGACTACAGAAATTCGGACTTGCTGGATATTCCGGAGTTTCCCGAGGAGCGCCAGTTGCCCCATAGAAATAATGCATATGAAGAACGAATATTTCCGACAAAATAAACCCAAAAGTTGGAATTTCCGGACAAAACTCCCCGCGACAGAGCCACAGTGCGACTCCATGACGACACCATTTTGAAATTTAAGCCACCTGGCTAGCTTCGGATTGAATGGGGATTCGCTTGACTCCCACCGGGGTAACAAACGTTGATCTTGGAGGCCATCATTTTGCATGTGGTCTGCGGCGGAAGCAATCTGAAAAGCCAGAAACGGGTCATGCGTGGCAATTGCTAACGCTTTGGCGTTGTCCAATGTTTACGAAGAAAACGTGGCGCTTTCAGAGATGCAAGCACATGTTCTCACACAGAGTAATTTAAGACAAGGAACCATTCACGACTTCTTCAGTCCTATTTAAATGAAATAAAGGTTGTTTTTGCGATTCGCATATTTTTCGGACTGCTCTTTTATTCGGACTATCTTCCGTTCCCCACCAGGTCGGAGGAATCGGTCAGATACTTTATTACAGTCGACGAAACAAATAACCCTACACTATAAAAAAATGGCCATTTTTACGCAGAAAGCTGCTGGTAAAATGTTGCCGGACACATTTCCGTAATTTAGACAACGGAAAGAATTTTAAGAACGCACATTCCGTAGTACGGAAAGGCCGTAACAAAACAAACACTCTGTTTCAGAAAGCACGTCTTTCCGTAATTGCTAGAACCTTCAGAACCTTCAGAGGAAACCTACAGAACCTTCAGAGGAAAGAACCGTTAGAGGAAACGCCCGTATTTTGCAAAGCAGAAAAGATTCCGTTTGACGTGTAACGGAGAGAGCATCCGTATACTGAGAGACGGAGCGCACTTCCGTTAAAGTACGGATGTTTTCTTTGTTCTGCATAAAACGGAACACGGCCCTGTTTTATTACGGCCATCTGGTCCGTAATTTCTCCGTAAAATTACGGATTGTTTTTACAGTGTACGCATTACCGAAGCAGAAAGATTAATACTGTTTCGCCGCAGGATCTATTTCTTTTTAAGTGCAGATCACTTTATGGGATAGCGTTGTAGTCATAGCTCGCTAACGGTCAATGCGACTGCCGAAATCAGCGGCACAGCGAGATAACGGACCCAAGTAGTGCCTTCTGTACCGGGGTCAGGGAGTCACGGAGGATGCTTCGAAAACCACGCGCTTGTCATACATCTCCCCGTTATTTAGAGGAAAGAGAACTGCATGCACTTTTCAATCAAAATATGTGTATATAACTTGCAGCCCCCGCGTTCATTTAGTTAGGAAAGCTCATTGGTTTGGCTATTACGATAGTAAGCTAAGAAAGCGGCCGCGCAAGAAAAAAATGGCGGGTTCGAAATGACGCAGAAATGCTCCAGCCGCGCAAGCAAAAAAAAAAAAAAATGGCGGCGTTCGAAATGCCGCAGAAAGCTTCTCCAGCCGCGCAAGAATAACGCTTTAGAAATGACGCGAAACAGCTCCAGCGTACGAAATTAAAGCAAGCGCAGGTTAAGTTGGATTGGGTTAGGTAGGGTTAGGCAACGTTGAGTTAGGTTGGCATGGGTTGATTTAGGTTATGTGAGGTTAGGTTATGTTAGGTTGGGTCAGGTTGGGTTAAGTAGGGTTTGGTTGGTTTGAGTTGCGTTAGGTTACGTACAATTCACCGGTAAATTCACGACTTAACGCAAACTTCACCGCTCGGTTTCGATTGCATACTATTGATCGAAATTCACCGCGTAGTGGACGATCGGAACCTCAGCTCAAAATTCACCGCGCGGAAACCTCCCGGAGAGAGGTGGGTGGGCATTGACTGGGCGGCCTTCTCGCGGTGGCGATCGGCACTTAGCACGAAATTCATCGCTCGGTGTCGAGCGATGAATGGGGTTCATTTATTTTATGTTAGGGTAGATTGGGATGGATTGGGTTTGGTTTGGTTAGTATAGACCGTTTTTAAAGAGGGATCGGCGGTGACGTAGAGGATCTCCGAGCGGCGTCGAGTAAATCGGCTTCACTGGAATGAAAACGAGGGGGGTGAGAAATATACAGCTTCGCAGTAAAAAATTTTTGTGCTTTCACGGTGCTCCACCGAACGATCCCACAGCACCTGCATCAGGGCCACCGCAGCTTGACGTCCAGACAGGCCCCGTGGCGGGGCGCACTCTGGTGGCGTTCCGGAGAAGCGCATGGACCGGCAAACAAGATCTGGTTGCGCCTATCGAGCCCAGTGTCAACACCTAAATATATTGTCACCATAGAGTTTCTTAGTAAGAATACTACAGAGAAAACTGCCCCTTGGAATCCTTGCCGTCGTGGGGGGTTATGGGAAGACCACAGCTTTTGGCTTGGGCTTGGCATGACAATTGAATTGTTAAGCGGCTTTTGGGATTTGCTTTTTTCGCTATGCATTAACACGTCTAGTAGCTACGAGGTAGCCGAAATCCCCCCTCTTCTGTGGTAGCCGTGAACCGTGGCAACTGCGTGCTCAGTGAAAGAGCAGGAAGTGCGTGATCGTACCTAACGTTGGTCATGCCGGAGTCGAAGTAACTAATGACTGAGCGGGTAATATGCCGCTGAGAAAGTTGTAGCTGATGGAAAAAAAAAAAAAGAAACCAAACTTTACAGGAAATTTGGCCGTGGCAGGGAAGAGAATGCTCGCACGAACTCCTCCCTCAAAGCGAAGAACCGTCAAAAAGCATCGGACGAGCTAAAAACGCAATCAATTGTGCTCCGCAACGATGATACGAATGCACGCGTGTTTTGGACTTAACTTAGCTCGTATAGCACTCTGTGGATTTCAGCATGGACAGATGATAAACCGAAATGTGCAGCGCCTCTGTCTGACTGATCGGTCTTCTAAGTGGCCGGGGAAGATGTAGAAACTTTGGTATCATCATTGCTGCAGTACCGATCACAGTATCATCATCGATACCGATCGTCACGCTCGAGCTACTTCATCTTCCTCATAATCGCCATTAAAGCTAGCCATCTCCACGGTCTCCCCTCTCTGCATAGAGGTCATTGCCCCTGAGGTTAGAATCCCAAATAGGTGATAGTTTTTCAGAAAGCTACGAGAATTATAAGAGGTTTCAAACACAGCATTCACAGAGTTAATTTGACAACGATGAGTAGCTGTGCACTACAAATGCATCAAATATTTTTTTGAGTCCTTGCAACTGCATCTTCACGGAGGCTAGAGGCCTCAACTTCGCGAGTGCTTACGAGCCACCGAGTGTAGAAGACTGCAACGAGGTAATGAAGCGCGAGTAGCAACACGAAGGCACGAACGAGGCAACAGAAGTTGAGCCCTGTAACTTCGGTGTCTTGAATCGAGACCATACGACTGGAACAAGAACTGCGATGTTGCATACGTTGGGCTAACACGGCTGACCACTAACGAGACGAGGCTTACGAGGCCAAGCAGGCTAAAAAAACATCGAGGAAGATAAAAAAAAAAACAATCACAAAACAGCCGAAACCGTAAACAGCTGAGTCTCATGCCAATGGGTTTCACAAGAAGTTCCATCTCTGGTTCCGTTTGCACGGTGTCGTGGAATCTTTAGTTCCGATTATTGAGAGTTTTTTTTTTACGTTATCTGAATACAAAACCAACAAACTTACTGGCTACTGTTCCGTTTAAGCGGCAATTCTGTTGTATTGATTTCCATTTATCGGGAGTCTACTGTACTTTAAAGCCCCTTCTATTCGTCCACAACTGCACCAGCATCGTATTTTATGCATTGCCCCTTTTTCAGGTTAACCTAGGCTGAGCCACGGTGTGGAAAGCAGCTTGAAAATGGCTAGAGTTCCTTGAGGCGAGGTATATGTTTTGTTTTCACCATGTGAAATTTCACTCTAAAAATGATTTCCTCCCTATTCTGTATACGCTGCTTACTCTGCGAAAATGAGTTCCTTGGCCCTCTTCACGTAAATATTGTTTGCCCATTGAAAGTGTGACAGCCGCAACATTCATGTATCAGTGAGAATCATGCTGGAGTTTTAGGGTCCGATGCAGCAGGTACAGTCGCGCTGACTACACCGCTCATTAGTATTCACAGCTTTATTCGACCATTGTCTGGCACCCGGGGTTAAAGACCAAGTGCGCATTAGGAGAACAACGTCCTAATGAATCAAGCCTTATCCTAACGTATATGCCCATAGTCATTGTTTTGACGATATAGTCGTCTGAATACTAATGAGCGGTGTAGGTCATAGTGAGCGCGACTGTACGTTTGCGGTTACTCCTGCGTGCGTGCGGCACGGCACGCACTCACGCGTGCACGTGATACGAGCCGATGAGATGGAAGATGATGATGAGAATGACTATCAGAAGAAGGTGAGGTATGAGGTATGGGATAGTGACCACTGGGTAACTGTAGCAGCTGTCAATGTCCCAAAGGGGTAGTGCATGACTAAGTCCTCACAATATATATATATATATATATAAGAATATATATATATATATATATATATAATATATATATATAAATATATAGAATAAGGGTTGGCAGTGAAGAATAGATGAAGAATTTTTTGAGTCAGAAAGAAAGTGGCGAAAAAATGCCCGCCGCTGGTGGGATATATATATATATATATAAATAATAAAATTCAACAAGGTAAAAGGCGATTGTGCCTACGTTCAGCAAGAGAACTTGCTTTCTCAGGGCACTCTCCCCTAGCAGGCGAGAGATTTCCCTGAGAAAGCAAATTATGATATATGACCCTACTATGGTATATAACGCTATTAGTTACTATATCGGATATTTTTTACT
Organism: Haemaphysalis longicornis; assembly: GCA_013339765.2. Classification (NCBI taxonomy): domain Eukaryota; kingdom Metazoa; phylum Arthropoda; class Arachnida; order Ixodida; family Ixodidae; genus Haemaphysalis; species Haemaphysalis longicornis. Next base: position 60,841,971 of record CM023453.1, read on the forward strand.
ACATTCTGTCCCGCAGATGGATGTGCAGGGGAGTTGACTCAACCCGGGGTTTAAAAGAAGGTCCCCTTCACCCCGAGTAGTCCGAGTGGCGCTGGCTAGCGCCCAAAAGTGCACTAAACACAAAAAAAAATACCTTAACATAAATACCCGCGAAAGTTGTGGGGAAACAGCCCCGCCGGTAGCGTAGTGGTTATCGCACCAGAACGTATTCTGGAGGTCGTGGGTTCGGATCTACCGGCGGGCATTTTTTCACCACTTTCTTTCTGATTCAAAATTCTTCATCTCTTTCTATGACCTAACGCATTCCCCCTTTGCTTTCCGAGTTTTCTTGACTGCCAACCCTTATTTGTCTTAATTCACTGAGCCCCTCTTATCCCATTTCTGATTCGCTATCTATTATATATATAAATATATATATCAGAAAGAATGTCGGCAGTCTACAACGCCAAAGAAGGCATAGGGGAAGGTTAGACAATTTTTTTACCGTTAGTGACGCTACATTATTATTAATTTTTATTAATTACGTGAGAAAGAAAGAAAGAAAAACACGCGCCCAGAGTGGGGACCGAACCCACGCCTTTCGATTAGATCTCGAATGCCTTACCAATTCGGCTATCTGGGCGACTGTGTTCTGCTTCACTTTCTAGGGTATTTATATTTACTACAACTGTATCTGACGCTTGAGGGTGGTATATATATATTATATGGTCAGCAGCAATTTCAAGCTTCTGTCCATGCCTGAGCCCCGGCCAACCTGGAGGGAGGCGCAATGCATAACATAAGTTGCTGGCACAGTAGTGAAAGAGAGCAATGGGCTTTTAGGTATATTGCATATTAAAAATGCAGGCTGCAAAGTAGTACGCTTATTTACGGGCCGAGCAGGGGAAAAAATGTTCTTATTCTCCTTGTTCTTTTTATTCCATCCGAGTGCGAGTTCACTCAGGCCTCGGTAGCTGAGCGGCAATGCTGGGCCCAGTAGTTGTCCTTATTTCCTCGGCGCCGGTCCTGCGTTTGATACAAACACCAGGCGCAAGAATTGGGCGAGCAAAAAGCCGCCAAGCATGATTCTGCGGTACTCAAACGGTCTACGTTGTCCCGGATTTCAGACCATGACATTGATATACAGATGAGAAACTCTCCTAACGCGCGGCCCAGAGGCGGTTGCACACAACGTTCATAGGAGTGACATCCTATGGATGTCCGTCTAGGGAACTGAATGAGACTGTTGCAAATCTCCCGCGCCATCCACCGCGTTCCACTCTGACTGTAGAGCTCATTAAAATGTTTTCTCTCTCTTTCTCTCCGCGTTGACCAACGTGCGGGTTTCCGAAGACGTGAGCATCCCTACCAAAGCTTCTCGGTTATGCCCCACCATAGTGTACCGATAGGTCTCCTGCGCTGCCCAAGGGTCGCTGTACAACCGACTTCCAGGTAGTACTTCTGGGTAGTAGTATAAGTTGCGCGGGCCCCATAGGATCCCGTGTTGACAGAAGCGAAATGAGTTCGATGCTCCCGATAGTTTTGCAACATGGTCTCCAGCCCATCTCCGACACGTCCGATCTCTTGCGGTTGTCAACTTGGCATTAGGAGAAAAAAAAAAGCTTTGAATTGCTAAATACGTTTACAGTGTCGACGAAAGTGCTGTGACGGTGACGGCTTCCTGCCACTCGCATGCAGGTTCAGCGATCGATGGTCTCATGCAGTGGAATTTGAAGTGAGAGCTTCTTGTTTAAACTAATACACTTGGCGACAAGGACTTTTCAACTTTCAACCATAGCCGATAAAAAAAAAGAGTAACGCAATCGGCGATGGTCGTGTGCAATAGTCGGCGAATACGGCGGACCGAAGACTCGTCTGCTGCGGTGCGCCGCGCATTTGCGCATCTTCGCACTTATGCGTGCACTTTCATTAAACGCTGATGGTTTGTGTCGCCGTTACGAATACGTGGTGAAACATTAGCTTGCTTTTAATTGCGTGGCTCAGTGACAAGATGCAGCGATCGCCAGAAGCGTGAAATCTGTTTTGTGATTCCGAAAGTAGTGGCTAGCTGGAAAACAAAATGGTCGGGCGAGCTGACTGATTGATTGATTGTAGGGTTTAACGCGCCGACGCAACGCAGGCGATGAGGCGCGCCGTAGTGGAGGGCTCCAGATTAATTTTGACCACCCGGGGATCTTTAACGCGTGCCGAAATCTAGTACAGACGGGCGTTTTTGCTCTTCGCGTCCATCGAAAAGCGGCTGCCGCGGCCGAGAATCGAACCCGCACCCTCGTGCTCAGCAGCGCAATCGGACGAACTGAGTGGCCGTTCTGTCTGCTTGTTTGCTCTCACTTTATTTAAATACGCTGTTGGAATATATATTCCCAGTTTGCACTTAATAGACTAGAATAGGGGTCGGCAACGTCTTGAGGTGAATGAAGCCGACTCGAGTTGCATGAAGGCGACACGGCGGAGGGCTGGACGGCAAATCGGGTGGGAGGGGGAGGGGGCTTTGAAAGCAAAGAGAAAAAATTCAGCGAATTGACAATAATATTTGGCAATAATTGACTATTGTTAATCTGGCTAAGTGTGAAGATGGCGGACAGTGCAACTGGAAGCGATCCATTCTCTGCTCTTGCCTCGCCGTAAAACCCCATTTGAGGTCAAAACTGGCGCGTCGTCACTCATATTGTTAGTGACAGGGGGGTTCTGAAGACGTGCTGAGGGCTGCATGATACAGCCCCGCTGGCGACATTCGGCCCGCGGGCCGTAGGTTGCCGACCCCTGCACTAGAAGCTAACGAACACAGTAAGTGATGATCGTATGTAGATGTTTGGGCTGCGCACTGTGTATGCGGCTGCGTTATGTAAATACAGAAGTACACATCTCTGTAGGCAGCGGACGTGTGATTTGGTGCTTGTTTCCCGTCCTTTAATTGCTCTTAATTTGTTTATTCGCCGATATATTGCCTCACCTACATTTACCCTGCCGTTCGTAAATCGTGCGGCGTAAAATGTAAAGCAAGAATCATTTAGTTTGCGAAAATATAAAACAAAATTTCCACTCTCTTTAAAGGTGGTGCCAGTCCAGCAGTGTCAGCTGAGTCGGCTGTGCTTCTCGCGTCCGCTCGCATGCTTCCGCTGAAGCAACCTAGCTCTTGCAGTTACCTCAGGCTATACGCCTCGAGCTTTGCGATCGCGGCGCCGCCTGCCGCCGCTTCTCCGCGGCGCTTACGGGATGTCCGCTGCGCAGCTGATAGCGGCTCATGCAGTGTTTTCATTCTCTTTCGCTTCTTCTTGCCTTTCCGCGCCCTAAACATCTCGTTATGGTGATGTCTGAAAGCAAATAGTACGTTTAGGGCACTTGAAAAAACAGCTGCGTCCTTATTAGAGTACTCGAAGGCCAACAAGAGCTAACCGGGGAAGCGGTACTGCGTGCTTCTTTGCCGCTCTTAGCGTCAGCGATGGCAGCGGCATATCACCACTGTCCCCTCCGAATGTCTCAGGTGCAAGTGAATTCCGTTGACGCTTCGTTTAGACCCGATATTGGCACAATGAGAGGTTGGTTTCGTTTTGCAGCGCGGACAACGAATTCGGCCTTGTTTTGAATGCACACGTAGTAGAAAAATATCATTCGGGGAGGTGATTACCTAATACTGACAATAACTTGTGCCTTTTATAGAAATAGAGGCCACGCGAACATGTTAAGTATATTCCAAGCCTGTGGGTCGTGAAATATGTGCCCACTCCCGCTTGATAGCATGGAGCAAGAAGCGTTATTGAAACCACGGAAACATAAATGGTCTGCCAAGTCCGGAAGCAATGTAATAGCTCGTGCGGGAATGAAAGAACCCAGTGCAGCTTCGTAAATCCTAGAGACGTTCGTCTTAATTTAGGCAAGGTTGAACTCACAAGACAAACTAGATGCGAAATGCACTTATATTTTCCAAGACTGGGAGAGGGAGGAGGGGAGCGCTTAACTATCGTTGTGTACAAATGCGGAGTGAAATCAAGGAATGACTGTTTTAGTAATCCCGCACAAGCTGCGCGTTCACCTATATTTTGTTTTTCGACTTTAACGAACAGCTGATCGCTCGGCGGACACATTTTTGAAGTACTATACAGAAAGGAAGTTCACAAGCGATAAAAGGTGTCGTTGGAAGAGTGTGGTATCTGATAAGGCCCTTACACTTTTGTGCTAAATTCTTCAGGCTCCCTGTGTCATATGATGATGTTTCGAAGAAGTGTAGTCACGACCGCGGATATAAGCGGAGGATGTATGTAACCGATGACTGTTTGGGAAAGCTCATCTCGCGACAAGACAACCCAGTCATAAATTCTTTGTGCTGACTCCCGCATGTAATTTTGTATTGCCCCTCGTACTTATTGTGTCGAATGTCCGTAAAATTTATGCCACATTGGTTTGTTCAGGGTAATGATCAATATCCGAGATATGAAGCGTAACTGGCGGGCTGCTCTGCTAGATTATGAAATCACACGAAACCGATTTACATCACAATGTATAACCGCAGCATGAGCATCTGAACAAAGCTGCTTACGGAGTACTGTTCCTAAATTTCAAGGCAGTGGAATTACAATCAGCTCCATGCATATATGCCGGTTTCGTGACGCCGGCTTTGACACACACTTAACTCTTATGCGGACCGAATGTACCACAGTAAGGTCGCGTCAGAAGCATTTACACTCTCGTAAATACACCACATTTGCAAACAGAGTGTAAATATGTACATAAATATATATTTCTAGGTGATACAAACGGAAAATATCAGCCGCGAACGTGCCTCAAAAGCAACGGCGACAGTGGTGAGCGGGCCGGCGACTCCCGCGAGTCGTCAGGAAGTTAGACCACCCGACCTGGCGATACTGACTCACGTCGCGACAATCGCGACAGTCGGTCGCTCAAAAGAAAGGTGACACATCGGGTCGTTGTAGCGGGACATTATTTAGTTTAGCCTCTCCAACACCACTCAGTTGGCAGTCATTTAGATGCAAAACAATGCGATTAATTAAGTACAACCAACTTTCTCTCTGGCTTGTAATTGAAAACACATGGAGGGCAGCGAGGGTCGTCTGCTGTTGTACTACAGAGACGCGTAGGACACGGGAGGGCGCTGCATTTCGCCAAAACTCCAACGCAGGAGCTCTATGGGACGTCCCGTTTCACCCTACGTGTGCGCTCCAATGTGTGAATTGACGCAGCTGTCGCGAAACTTCTGGCCCGACCGGAGAACGCATTGCCACGCTAATAATTTGCCAACTTGTTTTTAAAATTGCAGTTCTGCAGTGACAAACCGGACATCTACAGCAACCCTCAAGTTGATACGGAGCAACTTACTGCTTTCTCTGTCGCCGGAGGAAATACAAAACTCGTGGCCACGTTTGAAACGAACAAGACAATCGCGCAGAAAGTGAGGAATCGACTGCAATTCATCTGTTTGTCTTCCGTGTAATTCAGGGATCTGTAAAAAAAACCTCCCTTCCTTTGGCCGCGTTTCTCTTCACTACCTTAAAGGAACCCTGCAACACTTCCTTCAACTTGTTTTGAAATATTAAATGCTTGCTGAACGTAGTCACCCAACACAGCCAGTACTTAGATTAGGGGGTCCCAATATATATCAGCCGAGAATTACTCCTGTACGCCCATCAGATAACTTGTAAACTCCCGCAAAAGATTTTACTTTCTTTCCCGGTCTGGACGCCCTTCCATGTCTCGAATTACATCACTAATGCCATGTAGCGGCTGTTGGCCGGTTTTCTTTGAATTTCAGCAATAAACGCTTTTCGATAGTAATTTCAAAAAGCCACAGAAACAAAACAGACGACGAGCAAATCAGGCGGTGCCGCTTCGTGCTGGCGATAGCTATAGCTTTCTCAGTGGTTCCAGACGTGAAGGAAAGAGTGAAATCGCTTATCGAAAGTGTTGCGGGTGCCGTTTAGACGTCGTGAAATCCTTGCAGAAATTATGATCAAAAAATGCCTATTGGGTTCTAATTATGCTTCTACAGAGCATTATCATTTATTGCCTAGATGGCCCATTAAACTGTATGGGTTTTGTTGCTGTACCTTTTGCATTTGTACGGCATCGTGGTTCCCGCGGCCGCTTCAGTGTGGCCGCTGCGAACACGATACGGGAAAGGGCAAATCCAATCTTAACGCTTAGAATTTACTTATAGCTAAAACATTGTCTGAGGTAGATATGTCTCAACAATGTGGTTTGTATGTTGTCAAAGGAAAGCGATCACAAACAAAATCGTACAGGAGCTCCATGGCGTGAGTATTTCACGCCTATTGCACAACAAGAGCACATGTCAGTAACATCTGTAAAGTTCTATGACTGCAAGCAGTTCCACCGCTGTAGGAAGATATTAAAACGCGCTTAGGTGTATGTCATGTCATTTCTGGGCGGCATCTGCGACATGTTTAGTCTCAAAGTCAACCGAACATATTAAAGCGTCGCATTTTTTGTTGTTTCTACGTGTACAAGCTGTCCATTGAATAAACAAACAATAAAATGACGTACATGCGGGAAAAGCACATAAAAGCCAAATATTCTCTATGTGGTGGTTTTATGCCATGCACTGGGTTGCCACTGCGAGCAGATCAGAATTATTAGAAACGTAACCATCAATGTTATTGCGCACGTTAACGTAAGGTCGTTTAAATGAATGCGATTGTATCACATCGCATTTCCTACCGCATCTGGCTAATTCGAGAGCCCAGACGTTTGCCTGTGTAGATAATTAGCTGTGGTTCCCCAGGTAGCGAAACCCTTGCGCGGTTCTCCTCTCAAACACGTGCCTCCCACACGATGACTCCACCACGACGAATGTCTAACACAATGCGCCAGCCGTCCCATCCACCCCTGTCTGAACATTTCTAGGATGACGCTTCCCGTCGCACTGGTCCCCTCTACATGAATGCCATGTGCTAAAAAACCCAATGCAATGCGCTACTGTCGCATTCGCGTAACGTTCTATTTTAGTTAAAATTACGGTTTTAATAAAAGAATGTGGAGAGAGAAAAACGTTTTATTCATGGCTACGCCTAGACATGGCTGAGGTGCGGAAGGGCAGCTCTGTGGTCTCCAGCCATGTCAACCAGGGCGCAGTGGGACTGGGTGTCCGAGAGCTCGAGGGCAGATGGTCAGGAGTCGGCGGGTCGGGTAGAGGAAGAGGACGCACGGCGTGGCAGTGCCAGATGGCGTGGGCGTACCTTTGTAGTCACCGCTGTGTGGGCAAGCGGAGTGATAATAGGGATGGCGGTATGTAAGTGACGATGGCTCGAGTCAGGAGGGAGTGCGTCTGAATTTGTCTAAAGTGCTGATTCTACAGAGGATAATGATGGGGTGAGGGGTGGAAGAGTGGTGCGTGACAGCCTGTGAAGAAGGTTTCATATCACGGAAAAGGAGCAGTGCGCCGTGGCGCTAATTGAGGAGGTGGGCGGTGTTGGGAATGACCATCCCACAGCTGCAACCACTGTTGGGAATGACCATCCCAGGGCGGTCGCCAAGTTGTGACTCGCATCCAGCTCGTCACCGATGTTGGGAATCAGCCATCCCGACGCTGTCACCGCTGTTCGGACTAGGCCCTCTCACCGCAGCCTCCACTGTTGCGACTGGCCATCCGAGCGCAGTCAGAGGTGTAGCGACGTTGCCTTGCTCCGTCCGCTATCGACGTGGCGCAGAGCAGAGCGATGAAGTTCCCGAGCCGACGAAAACTTGAAGTAACATTTATATACAGTATGTACAGGGTAAGCAAACGTTACATGATTCGCACAAAGGCGACAGCACCCTTTCACTCGGTGCCTCCGAAGAGACTGGTGCCGGAGAGAAGCCGCCGGGGAATGCCGACGATGAGAGCCTCCGGGCTTTTTTATACCCCGGAAAGTTCGTTGGGGCCCCGAGAAGTTCGAATAGCTCCAATCAGAGCTCTCGCTGCCTGAAGTTTGAATTCCGACGAATGGTAGCGAAGCGGTGAGTCAGCTGCGCCGCCAATGGGGAAAGGGAGGGCGATGCCCCCGCCGTCTCCGTGACCTCGCCTCCGGGCGTAGCGACATGCCCTTATTTTGTCGTTCTGAGATGCGGGATTCGGCCGCGCCGCAGCGACGAAAGGGAGAGGCGTGACTCAGCCTCGCTGTCGGTGCGTCGCCTCGTGCAACGCATTTGGGCCAGGCGCTCTGGCACAACAGCGGGAAGCGGAAGGGGTGGCTATGTTGAAAGTGTCAGGTTGTGATAAAGCTCAGGCCGCTTCGTGTGCCTTCTCCGCCGTCGCCAAAGCCCACATGACCAAAAGTCCACAAAAGGGAGATGGAGCCGTCAGGAGGAGGGGGAGAGCAAAATAATTTTGTGGGTGACAGGCGAAGTGATTTCCTCGGAAATTTCTAACGGTCGTTTGTGAATCCATTAAGTACAATGTTTCGTGTGCTGATACAGGCAGAAGGCAGACATGAGCATACGGATGACTCGAAGGCAGAAAGCATTTCGGGATGGAAATTTGAAAACGTGACATAAAACATTTAAACGAAGATTGAATGAGATGCAAAAAAAAAAATTTATAATAGAAGTCGATTACTGGCGCACGTTTACTTCCCGCATAATTTGAGTCCCTGCAAGCAGCACTTGTATGGATGTTTTAATCCTGGTTGCCGAGCCAAAATAGGGGCATGAGGTTTGACTGTTTAATGCGGGCACGAAGACAAAGTTTTAGGTAGGCCTACAAAACGTGCCTGCGAAGCGAATGGGGCTACTTTTAAGTGCCTTATCCTCCCTTCGGTTATATGCATGCGTGACGCATCATTAACCGTCGAGCCAGCCTAGCGGTAGGAAAGGTACGGGTTGAATAATTTAACGTCTTGGCAAGACTTAGGATTTTGCTGCAGGGGCCCACACATTGCGACGTAGGACATGGGCGGGCGCTGCGCCCGTCTATGTCCCTCCGTGTTTTCTGATCCTTGGTACCGTTTTGTTCGCGCTGTAACGTTTTTTCAAGATCACCAGCCAACTAATTCACACCACAGTCCTGCTAAATAATGTCTGCCTGAATAAAAGAATACAGGCAAAATTTTTTTTACCACAAATATTGCTTATTGGCTTTTAATGTGCGTAACCAAAACTCCCGAAGTTACACGTGTATTATAAGCGCGCGGCGTTCCTGTGTGTGCGTTAGTTTGCTTGCGTACTTGCTTCGACATTGGTCCGCACTTGCTCGGAAGGTTTCTCAAAGATTGGCCGCTGTGCAACCGAATCATTCAAACGGACGGAGAAACGTTTATAAGAGAGCAAAGAAAGCAGGGAGAACGGGGAGAAAAAAAAGTCCTTAGGTGGAACCCGAGGTCGCGGGCTCCAGATGCGACGGCTCCTGCTTTCGCCGCCTCGCACAGTGAACGCTAATCATGAAGCGACACGCTGGCCAGGAACGCCTCACATGCCTCCGTTCCAGTGGTGTGTTTGGAGTTTGTGTCTTCGGGCCATATCCGAGGAAAAGCCTTGTCTACGCTCACACTGCCCTCTCTTTGGCGGCGTTTGAAGTGCTTGCGGGCCTAGTTTTCTCTGCTTCCGCTCTTCCGTGATGGCGTGTACGTCGCGCTCGCCCGCAGGGTGGCGGGCCCGTTGTACCGTCACGTGTGCATAGTTTCGTCTGGCTACTCTTTTAGAGCGTAGTCAATACTTTTTGAGCGTAGTCAACAACCACACCCAATCTTTAGCCCCAGCCAGAAATCATCTCAAAAGAAATGTTTGTTCCCGGTGTTGGCGTTCTGCGAGCGCTCGAATGACGTCATTACAGCGATGTCACGACTTTTGGCCGGCGTCCTTTCAGTTGCAGAAATAAACTAATTCGATAGCCAGTTTTAAACAAAAAGCCCGGGCCATCTCCACTAACGGGAAACCTGGGGAGCAGCGAAGCGTGCAGTGTAATAAGTGTATTCTTGGCGCCTGGCGTTTTTGCAACGGAGACGAAACCGTTGGGGGGTGGAGGTATACAGCTTTCTTGAAAAAGTCTCGTGTCTTGTAAAAGAACGGAGCTCTTTACCGCGAGGCGTAAACGAATGTCCGGGTGCTTTTAGTACGTGTTACGGTTCTATCACGATGCGTAAACGAGTTTCCCGGTGTTTTAGCACCGTGACTACACGAGACGAGGATAACGACGACGGCGACGTTAATAGAGGCCAACAGACGCCTTCACCCCTAAAAAAATGCCGCATATGCATATCAGAAAAAATGGAGGGCGGAACTGCTGCGACTAGCGGATCACGCAGTGCCGCTCCGTGCCGGCGATAACTACAGCTTCCAAAATGCTTCCAGACACGAAGGAAAAAGTGAAGGCGTTTATCGGAAGAGTTGCAGGGTTCCTTTAAAACTAGAAAGATCAGACAATGAATGTGGCGGTGGGACAACGTGAAATACGCAACTATAAAAATCCTCTCAGTTAACTCTATGAAGTTGCATGACCAGCGAAGCTGAGCGAAGGCAGACTTGTGAACAAAGGTATGAACTCACTTATCCCTTTCCTGCCCAACAAAAAGAGTTTAGAAAAAAAAGGCCACAAGTAAATAAATTTTGTGTATTTACCCCTTCCTAATCATGCTTCGACAAGTGAAAATAGAAAGCGCAGAGTATTTCACACAGAAAACAATCCCACACATATGTGTGGGCTGGGCTTCTATTCGTGTGATCTGCGGGTAGTAAGAATACCTTAAAAATGGCACCAGGCGCAGAAAACCTGCATTTTTACGTTTTATTTGCGAGTTTTACATTGTTTTAGGAGTACTGATATTATATATGGGATTTTTGGAAAATTAATAATAGTGAAGTTTTAATTAATATAATTATTAATTATACTTAATATTTTTTCACAAGTAATTACAGAACTAGTTTAAGGTTAAGGCGCGAGAAAACATTACCAACGAGCCAGCACAAAACCGCGAACAAATGAGACACGAAGAAAGTAATAAAAAGTTTTTATCGCTAGCGCTGCAGTGCACGAGCCCGCCACCATGTAGTGCCCAGCAAAATTTTCGTGACTACAAAAGCCCAGCCCACACATATGTGTGGGTGCATTTTTTAAGCGTGATGACGGAACAAAGACGAAGGGAACGGGTGTATTTTTTAGCCAATCGCGTTTTTCCAAGTCCTGCAAGTCGTGTCTTACACTTGTTATTGAGAAAACACGAGAATAGCAAGAGGAAATATCAGTTTTCATCTTGAAGGCGGCTAGCGTGATCGTGCTGGCTTGAGCGCCGTTTTTAATGTGCGATTTCTCGCCCTCTGGTGGCGAAATGAGTGAACTAACGAAAGCAATGAAGTCTCGGAAGCGTTCGCAGCGACTACCAAGGGCTGTGAAACTGAAACCGAAACAGGTGCCACTTAGTAAACGATTTGTTGACCCACACGTTTGTGTGGGCTGGGCCGTAAAGGGTTATTGTCTGTTCGGTGATCACTATTGTGTGAAAAGTGCGTATTTGATGTACAATTTAAAAAGATTTTCAAAAATTAAAAATTTAAACAAAGCTGGATATGATCTGCAGTCAGGGGAAAATTGAATGCGCTGTTGAATCTGATTGTAGGGTTTAACGCGCCGACGCAACGCAGGCGATGAGGCGCGCCGTAGTGGAGGGCTCCGGATTAATTTTGACCACCTGGGGATCTTTAACGTGCGCCGAAATCTCGAACACACGGGCGTTTTCGCTTTGCGCCTCCATCAGAAAAGCGGCCGCCGCAGCCGGGAATCGAACCCGCGACCTCGTGCTCAGCAGCACAACGCCTTAGCCACTGAGCCACCGCGGCGGGTGCGTTGTTGAATCATTCGGTAATGTCGATTTTCTGCGTCATCCCGGGTCGTTTTCTGTGGTTTTTAAATGGATCGTTGCGCACTGCCACACCACACACACACACACACACATAGGTACTGCCTTCTTTTTTGTTTTTTTTACTTCGTACACATATACGTAGACTACTAGCTCACCCGAAACAAGCGGGATGAAAACTAGACATGCTGATGTTGACGTGCCGCCAACGTGCGGATAGTAGACTCGCGGGAGGAAAGAAAAACTAAACAGGGAAGCATTTGGAAGGATGACATGGAGAGGGCGGTGTGAGCTTAGAAATGGCCGATGCCGGTCGTACAAGCGCAAATGTCTGAGAAATTCTTCCAGTTCGAGCAAGTACAAACCCAAGTAAGTGGACAAACAAACAAACAAACAAACAAACAAACAAACAAACAACAAACAAACAAACAAACAAACAAACAAACAAACAAACAAGTAGACAGACAGGAGGACGCAGGCTCGATTCCCACCTTGGCGGCCGTTTTTCTGATGGAGGCGAAAAGCAAAAACGCCCGTGTGTTCGAGATTTCGGCGCTTGTTAAAGATCCCCAGGTGGTCAAAATTAATCCGGAGTCCTCCACTACGGCGCGCCTCATCGCCTGCGTTGCGTCGGCGCGTGAAAACCCCACAATCATCATCAATTAGACAGACTGACAGACAGTCGGACAGACAGACAGACATATGATGAAAGAACAAACAAACAGACAAACGCGCACACCCTAATGCTCGCGCTTAAAAGATACGTGGAGCAACCGGAGTTTCTCCTTATTATTGGTAAATTATGCAGGGTTCTTTCAAGCAAGCGTGAAAGAAAAAAAATACACGTTTGTCGTAAGAGAAGGCCGTAAGGTGCTTTTTCTCTGACTCTGAAATGACATGCCATAACAGAGGTTGGGTCTACTATCCCGAATTTGCGGGGTGTAGGCTTCACACCTTAAGGGACACTAAAGTGATTTGTAAACAATGCGGGATACGAGCGCAAACTGTAGTCCGGAGTCCCTGGGCCCTGTTTCGACCACTCTGTGCGCGTGTACGCGAATTTATTAAGTAGAAAAATCAATTCGAAAATGCTGCCCTCCTCTCTTTACGCTCGCCCATTTTCTGTGGCGTTTTCGTGTGACGTCAGCAGGAGAGGAGCTGACAATTGGCTGCGCTACTGCACGGCTCGCCGACCTTCCGGGGACCGAGTCTGTCGGCCCACCGTTTAGTCCGCCGGCCCGCCGACGGGTCGTCGCAATTCGTTCGATCAGTTGAAACTAAGCCACAACACGTTTGGGAATGGAAGAATGCGCCTTTCTTTACTTCGTTAGTTTGTACACTGTATCTAGCTCCAAGTCAAGGTCGCTTCACACAAGCGCTGCACAAGCGCACATGCGACGCTTCGCTGACTGGTACGCCAGTAGGAAAATATAGGCCTCTTGAAGGGGGAGAAGAGTGAGCGAAGTCAATATAGGTACTAAGGAAATAAAATCAACTGATATTTTTACCGTACAGCGTAAAACTAGGGTGCGGGAAGCACTTTTTTGCGCTGGGCGAACAAGCAGAGCGGTCAGCAGCACGACTACGCATCTGCGAACGCTTTCCCGTCTACGAAATGCAATTGCTAGACGTGAACTATTGTGGAAACTCGGGGGACGCTACTGCACGAGCGCAATACAACAAGTAGTCACCTAAGCTGCTTGAAATACTAAAACTAAATAAAAGTGTAAACTGGTTATACATTATACACCTTATCTTTTCCATCGCGGCCAGCGGCCACCCCCCAAACATGTAACCGACACATCCACTGTCAGAGCTGCTCCGGAACCATGTGTAACACTCGGCATGACGTGTATATTTATGTGTAAATAAAGTTATTGTTAAAAAAAAAAAAAGGCCCCTGTGGCCTAGTCGTCTGGGGTGCTAGGTATGTCATCGCAAGTGTTTTGCCAGTCACAAGTTCGAATCGCCGCGGGTACATGCTTTTTTTTTTTTTTTTAATGAGATAACTTTTTGTTTTTCGCCGATGTTTTCTATACTGAGTTCACCTTTTTTTGGGCCGCACGTTCATTGCTGCACGAACTAGTCCACAGAACTCGCGCAGGCTGGCACTGCCGCGCTAGCGAGATCTCCTTGGCGTGCTGTTGCCATAAGCACCGACTGCTTGCGGGCAGTGGGCACAGGCAGAATCAACAGACCCTTGGGCCTGGTGCGAACACGCTCTTTACGATACAGGCATGAGCGAGGCAAGCTCCAAATATGGGGGAAAAGCGCATGCATTTGAGCGTCTGCGGGGACGCGGGGGGGCGTTCATGCACTGCGTAGGCCTCAGATAGTGAATGCTACGATTCCAAGCCGTCCTAGGAGGCTTATCTTATCATTTTACAGCCGACAACATGGCAGAAGCGCGGTATTACGATAACTGGGATATTGAGAATGCCCATCCAACGGACGCCATCGAATGTCAAACATGTTGTTTTACAGACCGAAACCGAAACCGAACTTGTTTGATTGCGAACTTTGGGCATCGTCCAATCACGGCGCCCCCTCCTCCCAACGTCACAGCTTAGTTTGTGCGGCCGCCGCAAACCGCGCATGGTAGTTTTTCTTCTTTCGCGCTTTGTAAAATAATTACCGATTTGTCAACCGGATAAACGATGAAAAGTGTGTTATTTGAGCCAGTCTACACAGTGCAAGCAAAAAGGGGAGCTTGACAAATTCACTTCAGTGTCCCTTTAAGTACGGATTACGGTGGGGCATAAGAAGGCACAGAAAAAGCTATTGCAAAAATAACGCACAAAGCTAGTTTAACCGGGTCTAGACAAGGACGACCAACGGCCTTCCATCTGACACTGCAAAGACACCCGCGTTGTATTTTTACGATTTCCAAGGCGGTACCATAACTGTACGATAACAGTAGTAGGAAATGGCACGCACGAAGCTTTCTGTCTATCACGAAGGGCTTGCAATGAGTTGCAGACCAGCGCATGCTCACAAGCCATTTCGATGTCTGGCATTGAAGAAGGAAGAGGCGAGCACCTGATTCAGTGCATGCAGGAAGTTTGATGATTTATAGTCATAAATAGCAAAGGTCTTCGCAACTCTATCCACCAGTAACGGATCAGGCCACGAAAGAACAGGAAGTCATCCTGAGACAACTGCAAACTAATACGTACCCGCACCCAACAAGACTACACGCAATCCTTCCTACCCTCTATGATTCTCTATGTACTTATTTCCAAGCCCCAGGCACACTATACCATATTGTCTGGGAATGCCAACTAAAGCCAGGTCTTCCCCCCATCCCCAACCCCTCACGCGAGCAGTGGGAAAGTTCGCCATGGTCAGCTCCTTCCCTGAAATGTAGCTTTTGCTAGCGAAAAGGGCGAAGACAGCCGGCCGTACCAACGGAGGTCTTGGACTGAGAACCCCGACCCAAATGTGCTCACTTCAACTGTTTCTCTCCCTCACGTGGCACGGGGGTAATAAATAAAATAGAACTGTCCAGGGCCTATTTATTTACCCCGAAAGTGGGGTGAACTGTCCGGGTGCGGAAAAAATACTCGGGATGAATAATCGCAGGCGTGAATAGTGTCGCTAACGAATATTCTTAAATAGTATAGTATGACAATTGACTCGTTAACAGCAATTGACCGAAAGAACCCTCAATTTGTCTTTCGAAATGCCAGACTTTGCATGTACGCCCCTCGCCCTCCCCCCTCGTCCCCCGCAGAAGTATAACGGATGACTTTTTTTTTTCTTTTGTCATGAGCTGAATTTCAGAGCACGGTACAGTGTTGATTCGCGAACTTTGCGAGAACTGACATCGCCGTGCGCTCATTTTTCTAATGAAAATGGCGGTTAAAAGTGGTGACGTGGATAACACTTGTGTTGATAACTAGGTTACGAATTGGCCATACACATGCAACGCTCTTGCACCTGCTCACGGGATCTCCAAGACCCCTGTGTACCAAGTGTGGGGAGGGCCTATCCGTGATACACATCCTCATTCAATGCAAGGCACTCGACATTTCACGATGCAAATACTTCAGCGAACTCTACAGACAACATATTCCATTGCATCCATCGTACTTTTTAGGAGACGATGCAATGTTTTCTGTTCAGCGCACCTTGAAGTTTCTTACAGCTCATCTCATACCACCCATTGTTTTTACCCCTGGTCCTATACACCAGCCACCTTATTTATCTTTTAACCGCTCTTGGTCTTCACCCTGGCCCTGTACACCAGCCGTACTCATGGTCTTTAATTGGTTTTATTTGTGTTCCCTCTAACCAATTTTCGTTGTCACATATTCATCAAAACACTTTCTAGGCGCTCTTTGCCCTAGCTGGCCTTGCGCCATAAACATTGAAACATCATCATCAACAGTTGTATTGCTTTTTTTCGTGCCCCTCAATTGCAGTATTGTCTGGCGAGGAGCCCCCTACAAACAAGACTTCCAAATGGGCCTGGCAATATTCGAGATCGAGTGCGAGGACTGGGAGGATAAGTGCAAGAAGGCCGGCGTGCCATTCCTCACCCAGGAAAGGGTTCTAACGGCTTCCAAAATCCCTCAGGAGGTGGAAAAAGCATTAAGAGAGCCTAGGGTGAAAAAACTGAAGTGTTCGTATTAAGAACGCAGCCCACAGTCCCAGCAACGCCTTCCGGACATTCGCGCACTGTATCTTCAACGTCAGCCTCATCGGAACCTTCCTTCTTTTGGGGGTAACAAACTTGTGTATTTACGAAAAGAGGGTGTGGTGACAGTGGGAATTCTCTCTGCGGGGCAGTGGTGTGCGCGTAATTTGAGCGTTGTGAATTTGTGAATGAAGCCATTTTTCAAGGAACCTTGATCGGCCTTCACGACACGTCACCGAGCACGCGTTGGCCGTTCTTCAAGCACTAAGGGATTCGAAAGGAGCTGAATTTCTACGAGCACGAAAAAGTGACGTGGTGCCGTGGCGATTAGTCGGCAGCTGCGTGCCTCATCGGTGTCTTGTGCCTTGTGTTGAAGTTGGTCGTTTTGTGCGCCTGCGCTTTGTTGCTGTCTGCGGCCCTGTTTTGTGCTTAAACGAGTCCGTGTGGATTGAAAACATTATTCTTAAATGCTGCTTCATTGTGATAGCTGATATGAATTGTGCTTTGTTTTCCTTCTTTTAAAGACATGTGCCAACTGTGGCCTCTTAGCGACATAGCGCCAGAGGTATTTAGTAATCTGAAATAAACTTCACATGCTGTGATATTCATTGTAGGCGCTCGGTATTTTTGTCTCGAATAAGCGTACATTTTAAGCTCACATACACGCGCACTTGTGCTGGATGCCAATTTTTTTCTCTGTGAAGAAATGCACCCCAGAAGGATTAATTTATTCTTAATTATTTAGCTAACACTCATTCATATCTTCGTATGGCCAACGAAACTGCTTTTTGCTCGAGAATTAGTCGGCAGAGCAACGGCCCGAGATTAGCTGTGGTCCCCGGTATTCATTGTTGTACTAGGGGCATGCAGGCTGTTTGCAGGCTAACATGTTTAGCATGCAGGCTAAAATTCTGCCATTTTGTGCTGCCATCAGTTTAAAAGCCTTAAATGTATTATGACATTACAATGCCAGAGTATGCATACAGCCACCATTGGTTCATGTATATGATATCACACGTTGTGGGGACCGCGACTTGCAGGCGAACCCCTTTCTGGCTAGCTTCCCATCGCGGCCGGCGTTGCACAATGCGCCTCGCTCGCGCGACGAGAGACATACGGGAGGGCGCAAGCGACCGGAGGGTTCGTTTTCGCCAGGGTGGAGGCGTTGACCCTTTTCCCCTCTGCCTTACCCGAGAACCAATTCTTTCCTGCCTACTAGCGCCACCAAATGGCTGAGGCCTGGTGGGTTGTCGCACGACGAGAGGACGGTCGCTTGTTTGGGGATGCGGTAGCGCGCGGACCGTTTGGCGCGCTGGTCAGGAGCGTGGGGAACGCGCTACAAACGGACGCTTCAGGGCGAGCTCGGAGACTGCACGCACGCTCGCACGTGCGGCGCCCCGCTTCTCCGGCGTTCCATCGGTGAGTCGAACCATTTCTATCTCTAGCGTTGTTGAATGCCTCGCTCCCAATGTTACCGTTGCGAATTACGATTAGTCTGTATTCAGTGTATTTGATTTGCACAGTGCAATAAATGCTGCCATTGGTGTTTTCCCTTGTCGCCTCCTGCATTTGTCTGTCTCCGCAATCAACGGACCCGTCCGCAGCCGGCGCTCGCAAGACATGTTTGCTGAGCGCGATGGCTGCGGGGTGGGAAATAGCTAGTGTGGGAAATGTAGAATCCCACAACCTCGAGTGATGCATATAGCCCCCATCGGTTTAGGTATACCATATCACACTGCCAGAGCAATGCATGCAGCCGCCATCGGTTTATGTAGTATATGATATTGCACCGCTAGAGTAATGTAAATAGCCCCTATCGGTTTGTGTATGTCATATCACACGGCAGGAGCCATGCATATCACCCAGTAAGTTTTTTCTAGGGGGGATATCAACAAACTTTCATATATATTTGCTTCCTTAAACATGCGTTAAGCTAGACCGCGGATGCGAGATTCACCTCTCCACAATTGAAAAGTCGCCCTGTTGGAGTAACACTTGCAAATATTAACACAAACGTCATTCAGGTAAGTTAGGTGAGAAATAGAGCCAAAAGCGAAATAGAGCGAATACGAACATCATTAAGGTAAGTTATGTGAGAGAGAGAGAGAGAGAAAAAAAATTTTTCTCCAGCAGAGGCTGATGTGTGGGCGTCGCCCCGTGGAAGGCGTCCCTAGTCCGGGATGCCTTGACTTCGGCTGGCCGTCCGTGCTCGGGTCACCAACTTAAGCTGGATATCCGGGTCCGGGCTGGCCAGGGAAGCCCTCCACTGCTCGAAGGTTGGGTTGGAAAGGGAGGGCAAGTCTGGAGTTCGTTGGCACTCCCATATGATGTGGTAGAGGGTGCCAGGCTGGGGACAGTAAGCGCAGAGGGAAGGTTGTTGGGTGGGGAAGATGAGGTGGAGGCGGGTGGGATGTGGATAGGTATTCGTTTGGAGCCGCCGCCAAGTTGTAGCGTCCTCTCTGGAGAGGCGCCAGTGTGGTGGTGGGAGACGACGGCGAGTTTGCCGGTAATGCGCGAGAATCTCCGTGTAGCCACTGAGTGGGTGGAGTTGATCGTGAGGGGGTAAACATTGGCCACCGTCGGCAATGGCTCGGTGTATCATATCGCGAGCCGCGGCGTGAGCCGCTTCATTGCCGGGGATGGCGGCGTGTCCAGGAGCCCAGACGATGCGGATGTCAGGGGTCGTTGAGCAGTTTTTGAGGATGTGAAGTGCTGATGAAGAAATTCGGCCAATTTGGTAATTTCGGCAGGCTGTCTGCGAATCGGTGAGGGAAAAAGCGCGAAAAGGGTGCGACACGGAAACTTCTTTTCCGCACATCTTGTTACGCAATATCTCCAGACGCTAGCTGATGCTAACCAAATTATCCGCTGATCGAAATATTTTTGTGGAGTTGTAACGAGAGTTCAAGGGGGTTTGAAATAAAGAAGAGCCTGCAGTGAAATAGCGAAAGGGAAATCAACACGAATAGGAAAGAAACTGTGCACGAGGCTTTGCTAGCTTTTAAGGCGAAAGCCAGGGCCCCATTCCGCTAAAAGCTGTCGTCGTCGTCGTCGTTCGGTCAACAAGAGAGACGCCACTGTAGAAACAAACGAAAAAATTCCCCGCATTTCCCCGAGGGGAAGAATGTGAAAGTGCGAATACACGTACGAGTTGAATTTGCGCGGTTCGGTAATGTTCGCGAAAGAGAGATCACACACACACACACAACTACAAAGAAAGAAAGATGCATTTATTCACAGACACCTATTTGTGTTGTCGTTGTACTTGATTGCTAGAGCGGATCTCAGCTTTGAAATTTCGTGTCAGTACTCCTTTAAGCGGGTGCATTAGCCCTTCTCACGCCCGATTCCTGGCCAATCCCCCACGTGGGTATGTGCCATGTCAGCGGCCAGGCAGCGCGCGCCCATCTCCCCCCGTTGCCAAGGAAGACGAGGAGATTCCTGGCCAATCCCCCACGTGGGTATGTGCCATGTCAGCGGCCAGGCAGCGCGCGCCCATCTCCCCCCGTTGCCAAGGAAGACGAGGAGTGCGCGCACCCGCAGCTGTTGCTATGCGGACGGCGGCGGACGCTTCAGGCTCGCTTAAGAAGTGCATTCGCACTTAAAACCGAAACTGTCTTCTCAAGGCGGTTAAAACTCCAACCTTCCTCCCCTGCAACCTGGGTCGAAGTACAAAATCCAAACTGCTTCAACCGCGTCGCAATGGCGCAGTCGGATCGACGTCGGCTTCATACGCGAGAGACCCAGGCTTTATTTCGGCCCCGGGAAGCATTTTAGATGTGGAGCGTCTTATGCTCGGGGGTATGTCCCGCAGCGTCGGCGGCGGTCCGCCGTCCGCACACCACCGTTTCTTGGCCAATCCCCCACGTCTTATACTCGGGGGTATGTCCCGCGGCGTCGGCGGTGGTCCGGCGTCCGCACACCACCGTTTCTTGGCCAATCCCCCACGTGGGTACGTGCCATAGAAGAGGAACAACAACAACAACTCCGGTTGTGCTTGCGCTTGACTCCGTGATTCTTCAGATGAAGTAGGATGGAAGCAACAGCCCCGTCAGTGAGTGTGCTTGACGCAATTAAGTGAGAGCATCAGCGCAAACACTAACAGCAATTACACCCAACTACAATCCACGGAACGTGTATCGATCTCGTCTTTACCACCTGCAACGGCGACGACTGCATACAACCGCTGCTACGAGATCCACTGACTGTGCACTTCAGCGACCATAAGGCCGTCATACTCAAAGTAAGAAGACGTGCAAACCTAAATAAAGACCTTTAGATACCACTTCAATCTCGTCTCACTCGCGTATATACGCATACAATAAGGAAAATTACACCCATCTCCCCGAAGGGAACCATGAGTAGGATATATGAGCATTACGGGGTTCACTACATTTCCACCAAATTTGGCCAACAAACATAACGGAAACGCAAACGGAACCCCCATGACGCTCCGCATCCTACTCATGGTTCCCTTCGGGGAGATGGGTGTAATTTATTTTCTTGAGGCGCTTGATGAGCCTTCGCTTATCATCATCATCGTTTCTTGAAATACTTTGAGTGAAGTTGGCTTTCCTGCAGTGCGTTTTTCTCGGACACCGACGCAATCAGTAAGGCATAGAAATCTTCGCTTTAAAATCACGTCTGATAAGTTGGGTTTTGGACCCAGGTCTCCCCACTAGCAATCCCGATCCGCTTCCGCGGTGCTATTTGCGCACGCTGTCAGAGGCAGAACAAAAGTTGTCGTTGCTGTCATGAATCGGGCACACCCCCACGTGAGCGACTGGGCACAGCTTGGGAGCTTTGAGCGGCTTATGTCGCCGCTTCACAAAATTTGCAAAACTATGAACTGGAAACGTTAAATTTGTTGAATAGTGCGTTCCGCGGACACCTGACGTGATGTGACGTGAGTCGAACCAACACCACCAAGTCATCTGTGGGGTGTTAGTAGAACCGTGCACACGAGCCAGCCGTGCATGCGGAGCCCCAATTGTAGCTGGGTAACGTAATTTACGCGGTAAAACCCCGTTCTACACGGCGCGAATTTCGCCAGTGAATTCGCAGCTGGGCGCCGCTCGTACAGCAAAGCGATCTAGTTTAAAAGTAACAGCGAAGCTTTTTAGCAAGTCGTAATTTTCCGTGTCCGCAGTTAAAAATATAAAAAAATTGCGGAGCGCGCGCGTGCGCGCGGGGCTCGCAGCGACCGCCCGGCAATTAACACAACCAAGAAAATGTCTAGCGCTCATGTGTGACTGCCTTGCGGAGACCGCCCAGCGTCCCACGCGCACGTCTGTCAAGCCAAGCATGTCCACTTAGGAGATTGAACAAGATTGGCAAAAAAAAAAAAAAATCCAGCGTTCACCGTAATCGTGGCAACACTTGCCCGGAACGAGAAAGACTTCAGCGTTTGCCGCAATCATGGCAACACTTGCTCATAACGAGAAAGACACGTCATAGCGTACGCCCCTCCAAGGTGATGGCCAATGATTATCACTTCTGAAGAATGAAAGTCTCACACTTATAGCAAAAATTATGGAGTAAAGGTCGTTGCAGCAGCGAAGAAGAAAATCGGCTGCAATCGTGGACTTAAACCTTCGTGATGGTCGTGAAGGTTGCGTACAGCTTCGCTACTTTTAAGTCTTACGCGTTAGAGTGAGCTTCCTTGATTTTTTTTTCAGTGCTGTGACAAATTTCCAAATGCCAAACAGTATTCACAGGAGAAGCTCGACTGTGCCAAACATTTGGAAATTTTTCACAGCAACGAGAATTGATCGTTTTGAGACACAAACGCTGCTGCAGTTGCGTATTCGCAGGCGCAATTTGCACCATGTAGAACTGGCTTGAAACACACAAACCAAAGCGAAAAAAGAGGCTCAAACACGGTGGCGCGGAAAAGATGCAGGTGAAAGTAACTCGCTCCGAAAACACAGAAACCAAAGCGAACAAAGAGACACAAACGCAATTTAACAGTAAAAAAGTTAATAAGTACCACCATGCTTTCGCCTTCAAAGCACGTCAGGAGAATTAAGTTGCCCGAGGAATTTTATTGGCGCGATTCGCGCTGTTTTCGGTTTAAAGAAAAAAAGAACAACGAACAAATGGCGGCCGCCATTTCCTCACGACGAACTGAAAGTTTAGGTGCGCCCAAGTCCAATTCTAGTCCCGCTCAGCTCCGACCCCGAAACACAGATCAAGGTCGGCGAACTGGCTGAAAATGCCACAGGCCCTCAAGGGCTGCAGGCCCCCACCTGAAGGTGAGAAATTCAGGCAGCCTTACACTACTCCTCCTCCTTTCACCAAGTTTTGAGCAAAATAAAGTTATCATCATCACCACCACCACCACCGTCACCATCAGCGTCGTCCTCGTCATCGTCATCGTCAAAAGCACAAAAAATATCCATGGCTACCCGTTAGGCGGCATAAGCTTACTTTAGGTACCGAACCGCGCAAATTCAACTCGTGCATTCGCACTTTCAATCCTTTCCCCTCGGGGAAATGCGGGGAATTTTTTGGATCAGGCGGTGTTAGCCTGGAAATATGTGCCGGAAATCGCTCCGCCCGAGCACCACCTAACGAGTCAATATATATTATGTCACTTCACCACGAGTCCACCAGCTCGGTCTCCTGAAGGAAGCTAGGAACAACACGCGACACCTCCCTGCACAGCATCCAATGTTCCCTGGGGAAGACATTGTTTTCCAGAGTGGTGTGTGGGGCTGGCAACTTTTGCATCGCTGATAGCATTGCCGCCCGTTCTACAGCATGCTCTGGGAAACACTTTACGTAGTGGTGCACATCCTCTAGAACTGCACGTGGCGTTGCACGGGCCCACTTTGAATAACCAAGCTGTCGCCTTCGCTGCGCCCGTTCGGATGGGGTACAGCAAGGTTGCCTTAGATCTTGTAAGTCTCTTTGTGACGCAAGGATGGCGATGGGGATCTCCAAAGGGCTTGAAATGGTCGACTACTGCCCGCCTGGAGTAGATACAGTAACGCTACAACGCCATGATATGCTTTACTGGTTTAGATCATGATCATTGATTGATTGTAGGCTTTAACGCGCCGACGCAACGCAGGTGATGAGGCGCGCCGTAGTGGAGGGCTCGCATTAATTTTGACCACGTGTAGATTTTTAACGGGCGCCGAAATCTCATACACGCGGGCGTTTTCGCTTTTCGCCTCCATCAGAAAAGCGGCCGCCGAATCCGGGAATCGAACCCGCGACGTCGTGCTCAGCAGCGCAACGCCTTAGCCACTGAGCCACCGCGGTGGGTTTAGATCGTGCTCAAGCTACCTCCCCTCCTAAAGGCTATCCCGGGAATCCAACATTGCCTCTACGCAGATGATATTACAATCTGGGCGACTGGAGGTAGTTATGGGGATCTAAAGGAAAGGCTGCAGCAAGCTGTCGATGCAGTCCACGCCTACATCACCCCAAGAAGTCTTGCCTGCTCACCTCGAAAATCGGAGATCCTTTTCTACCACCCTCCCAAACAGGGAAGAAGAAAGAAAGACGTCCCGAACATTGAAGTGTATATACAGGGCAGCCTGATTCCACGCCGCGTGTGCATTCGTGTCCTTGGCAAGCAAATGGAGCCAACGCACCTACTATATCGCCGTTGAAATCTAGTGCGGAGCAAATCAGCCGACTTATAGCCCGCATAGCTAACACACACCACGGCCTGAAGAAGGCAAATTTACTGCGCCTGGTTCATGCTTTCATTATAAGTCGCATCATAAACGTGACTCCTTTTCTGAACTTCAGAGAAGCTTCAGTGCATCATCCGGAAAGCCTACAAGCAAGCTGTAGGAATACCCGTCATGGCATCCACGGAGCGCTTCCAAGCAATGTGGGTGCACACATGCCCTAGAAGAGCTAGTAGAAGCATAAAGGATGGTACAGCTGCGCAGGCTGTCGTGCAGTGAGACTGTCCGCGCAATTCTAAGGTCCCTGCGCATCTCCTTCGCTACTCAACAAGGTATCAAATGCTCTCTAGGTGACAGCACTCGATCATACATTCATTGGTCTCCCATACCACGAAATATGCACCCGGATCATCATTAAGACAGAAGAACCACCAGAGCTTCTGCACTTCACCGGTAGCTGTGCGGGAACCCACATATTCTCTATGTGGATGCTGTGGATTATCACGACCGACCGGCTGCGGCCGTAGCCGTGGTAGACCAGCAAGGAAACACAAACACCTCGGGCACAATCCGGATGACGCACCCTGAGGTGGCGGAAGAAGCGGCTATGGCGCTCGTAATATCTAGCACGGAAGTCAAAATTATTGTGTCTGATTCCAAGATGGCAATAAGAAACTTCCTGGCGGGATCCCTGCCAGCGGCCAAAATTCTTTCGATGTTTATTGGCGACAGATGCAGGCATGTTCGCCTTGTATGGACGCCAGCACACTCGTCCTTGCCGAGGAATGAACTGGCTCATGAGGCAGCCTGAGATTTCGGCAACCAGGCTGACCTCGACGGAGTCTTCGAGCCTACGTTCAGGGGAAGCAGAGCGGGCTGGTCACGTACAGGGAGATTAGGCACCACTACAGGTTGAGCCGCCTCAGGTACCCTGCGCCGCACTTTTCCCTCAACAGATGGCAGGCGGTTGCGTGGAGATGACTACACTCAAACACCTTCCCCAACCCTGCTCTCTACAACCGATATTTCCCAGGCACATATTCCGACAGATGCAAGTGATGGGCAGACAAAGCCACCGCCGCCTTTCTCAGCTCTCACCCCGACTCACAACTACTCGTCCAGCTGGCGGAAGATGCCGCTAGGGCCCACGGGCTCATGGCCGCCATATGACGGTGAAGGCTAGGTGACTTCCTCCCTGTCACCCCCTTCCTTCTACCAGTTTGGGCTCAATAAAGTTCCTTCTCTCTCTCTCTCTCTCTAGATCCTTGGTTCCGAACTTCCGATTTTTCCTGACAGCCCGGAATGAGTGTACTGACTGCCCGTTTTGTACTAAATGAGTGTACTAAAGCCCGAGTGGGCCACAGGGCTTTAGCCACATCGTGTAATGACACGGTCACTGGGTGGTTTCAAATCCACCCCTCTGACTACCGAGTGATGGCAGTAGCGATTCCAGTCGAGCAAATATGTAGCAGGGAATTAGGTGCCCTATCTTTTGAATAGCGCAATATTGTATATATTGTCCTCATTGTTCCCTTAATCAGCATGGCGAAAAAGCAAAACTTCATACCTCGCATCGGATTAGTTCCTAGCCGCGGCGGCTGTCGGGATGAAATAAATGGGCGCCTGCAGTGATTTCCCATTCACCTAAAGCCTCAGTGTAGGGCGACATTCCGTTCCCACCCGCCGCCGTCTGCTGGTTCGCTTGAAACACTCTAGCTATTCATTTACAACTAATTAACGAAATTTCGCTGTTCGGCTTCAGTTGCCTTGGGGGTAGATGTACGGGTTTTGGAGCGAACAGCCTGGGTTTGAGCTCCGTAAGTGAGGCTTTTAAAGCAAAGCTT
Organism: Haemaphysalis longicornis; assembly: GCA_013339765.2. Classification (NCBI taxonomy): domain Eukaryota; kingdom Metazoa; phylum Arthropoda; class Arachnida; order Ixodida; family Ixodidae; genus Haemaphysalis; species Haemaphysalis longicornis. The sequence goes on from CM023453.1 coordinate 60,867,901, forward strand.
TCTAGCTCTATCAGCTAGCGGTTCTTCCGTGGCGTGCGGGACAACAGACTCCCAACGCGGTGGAGGCCGCAGCGGGGGGATGAAGGGGGGGCGGGATGATTTCACTCACGGAGCACACTGTAGATGGCACGGCGAATTTACCCAGCGTTCCCCGCGCGGAAGTGCCTGCTCGCCGGCAGTGGTGTCGGTGGTACGGCTTTGTCGTCTGCTTTATCGGCGGTTGTTTTGGGCCTCTTTTGGCGCACCTTCGCGTCTATTGCGCGCTGCCTTTGCGCGCTGACAGCACCTCGAGGGTAACCCGCATCCGACGGAATTAAGTGGTCGTACGGCAAACATGCGTTAAGGGTTGGTTTTCAGGGCGGGAAAACAAAATCTAGAGACCCCATGCACACACCTGACCACTGGAGAAACGCTACCTTACGCTCACTGCTTGCCATGAATGGGGCTCCGTTTTCTGTATCAGTAAATACCAATTCAGGTGTGTTTTGATGATGATGTTTGAATTTTAATGGCGCAAGGTTCGGTTGTGTTTTAAGAGGTATTACAAAAGCCGAGAGGAGAAACTGGTTCTGACGAATAGCGTATATAACAGTTCCCTCAGCTTTCTCGGAATTCTCAAGCTTACTAAACTAACTAGTGGAAATCGGTATAAATGGGAATCACTAAGCTCATATGCCGAATTGCTTCGGTGACAGCGCATGCGTCGCGTGGGGGTGTAGCCCCGAGATAGGCTCCGCTGTCTCAACCTGCGAAAGACGCTCCTCTGTTTTCTTCCTCCCGACTCACGGCTGTGCTTCAGCGGCGGCGCCCGCCGCTTTAGCTCGGCCGTGGCCGACGCTGCTGCTGTGTTTGGGACGCCGCCCGCGCGGTTTTTAGGTAATGGCTGGCAGAATCTTTGATCTCACTCTTTGTAGAGCCAGTTCTGGGAATTCAAGTGACGTCGCACGGGCAATCGGTGTGGGTGTTGTTTAAAGCTTTGCTTTCCAACCACCTTCACTGCGTGTATTGGAGCCAATTATTTTTTCTGTCAGGACCCGGGATTTTTTTTATGGTAAAGTGTTCTCATCGCTGCATTCTGCGCATTATACTTGTACATAAGGGTGGTTTGGTATCTGTGAGGCCGGTTTAAGGGCGAAGCGCACATATCAACGTATTTTATTAACGTTCTGCATCACACCAGAGGTGCTGGCTACTGAAGGCCAAAAGCGGAATTTTTTAATGAGAGTGTTAACGAGAATAGGAGTGTTTCAAGCGGCCCAGAACAGGGCGCTGTGTGCGCACAGGAATTGAGTGTCCCTCACCGAGGACCGCAATGTCACCTTCTTCCGAGTGAAAAGTTGTTCAATTCCCCAGACCTCCAACACCCTGCACTTGCAACGCAACGCGTAACATGCGCAGAGATGTAGAATGGCTAAAGCGGTATGAAGTAAAAAAAAACAACTGTGGTTGATTTCTATGTCATACGAATACGTAAAGTACGAAAGGGAAATGTGCAGAGAAATCTGCAGTTGAGCGTGATCTGCAGGTAGGCAGATGTCTTGTGGGTGTGCTTGGCGAGCGACGTCGTCGTGCCGGGTCGCTTCTGCAGAGGTGGACTGGCCTCATTTCCGTGACGGATATGACGTCAATGAAGTCTTAGTGTACACCGGCATAAAACTCTTTTCGTGTTGAAATATAAAACCCGAAAACGAACAACCCTAATATAACGTACAGTGGGCGTCAGCTTGTCTAGGGCAAGCGAGCGCCCGGCTCCGGAGCGTGCTGGCGACATCTGCAGATAGGTGCTGGGTTAGTGATAGCTTGCCATTGCGCGTGCGCGGATCTTGGACAGGGTCGGGCCGGTCGTCGTTTCGCATAGGCTCCTCTAATTTCCAAATGCCACAACCCACGAGGGGCGCTGGTCTTCCAAAGTGCCAGCCGCGAGCGGTGACAGGCCGGAAAGACGCGTCCTTTGACGCGGTCCACCATCCCCACAGGCGGTTACGTAATCGCGCGAAAACGACGTACGCCTAATCTTCTGAATCGAACCTGTACCAAACGAAAAGCACGCAACAAGAATGCACTGCAGCGCTTTCCGTCTAACCTTTTTGTGCGATTACGTAACTTTCTGGGATGATAATGCACAGCGTCAAATTACGCGCTTATCTCCGGTGTCCCTGCTAACGGCTGGCACTGCAGAGCAGAAACGGCCCTCGCGGGTTGTGGCGCCTGCAAATTTGAGAGGTCCCAAGGTAAACAACGACCTGGTCCGAGCCTGTCCGAGATCCACGCACGCGCAATGGCAAGCTATCTCCAACCCAGCACCTATCAGCAGATGTCACCAGCATGCTCTATAGCCGCGCGCTCGTTTGCTTTAGGCAAGCTTGACGCGCACTGTAGTCTTTTGTACTAAAGGTTGCTTCCCCACAAGCAGACACTGTGTGTAGGGGTGCACACTTTACAGACCGGGTGCTACGTTGTACTGACGTCACTTCCGTGCTGGATATGACGTCAGTGAAATCGCTGTGTAACTGGGAATAAAATACTATCGTGTTAAAAACAGCCGTGATGTAAAAAATTGGCGCAGCTTCAACTAGTGTTGCAAGGCTGGAGAAACAGCAGAGCTGAGGGTGCTTCTCCCCACGCTTCTCCCCACGCTGTAAGCGTATCCCAGGAGAGAGGGAGCAGCCGGAGCCCAGCAGCGCAAAGCCGTTTTAGACGGCGCTGTAAAGCAAAGACCATTAAAGTACACACAATGTTTTATTTAGTAGCAATCGTCGTCATCCCTTTCGTCGTCGTCTTCCGACGGCACAGCCGCGTGGAGGAAATCCTCTTGTAGCGCGTCTTCGCCTCGGCAGACCTCCTATTCTTCGTCAGCTCTTCCGGTGGCCGTCTCCACGTGTGGATTGTGGTGGGGTGGCTTTGCAGATACGTCGTCATCGCCTTCGGCGCGGTGGACCCGACGACGACAACGACGAAGGCGGAAGCCCCTCATCTGGCGTAAGCCTATGCGCAGTCCTGGACGATGCCGGGTGAGGCACGCGCTCATGTGCGCTCGGCGTTTTCTGTCTACTCAGGACGGATATGTGTCGGTCTAAACAGGTGTACTGTGAGAAATTGCCCGGATACTATCTATATGGCGACGTAATATCGCATATCAGATATTTCTGCTACAGCTCGGGATTAATGGCACTGATGGAGAAATGCGTGGAAACCGTCCCGAATGGCTGGTAGTCAGCCAACAGTGCCGCGAGAGCGCGGAATTTGTTAACCCAAATTTAGTTTGTCGGTGCTCGCCAAATCGCCAGAACGACACAGCCGTAACAAATCAGGCAGATTAACCAGAAAATAGGCTGAAATCAATATAAACACAGGGCGACATGACGATGATGATGCTGATATTGACAATGACGGTGATGATGATGTATCCCAGCACTGTGCGCAAAGCGACATCAGGTTTCTTGTGGGTACAAGCGCAGCATTTCCTGTGCTTACCTATAGCGCAATCTACTGCTTTGTTTGGAACAATCTTCCTGTTTTTAAAGCAAAGATTTACTACTTTCGTCCAGACATTTCGTGGAGGATGCGCAAATGACCTTCTGACCGGAGACACACCCACTGCGACACAGCCCTCGAAACGCATCGCGGGATTCACCGCGCCCCCTGTTGGCCCCTGTGGGCGCCACAAGCAGTCGCCACCACCGCTGCTGCCGAGGCAGCCAACCACCCCCGCAGCCTCCTATGCGTGCGGCGCTGGGTCATCTCGGGAAACGTGACTCGTCTCGCGCCCTGCGAAGAGGAACGGTGCGTTCGCCATGAATGAACGTCGCGTTGGCCGGGCCTGCTTGTGTGAGCATTGCACGGAACCGAACGGCTATGAGACGTGGTCGGCAATAAAGCTGAAGCAAAGTTTAACCAAGCGAAACGGAGACTCAACCAGTCTAAGCCAAGCTTTTGCTTTGCATATCCAAGGTTACGGAGCTAAGCCGCAGGCATTTTTTATGCAATGACTAAACGGGATCATCTGTGATCCCTCAGAAGCCTACAGGGTACAATGGTATTTTTTAATCTATCGCCCGAATTTAAGCCTTACCAGTGCTAGTGTTTCTTGTCGAAGACCCGAGATTTTTTAAATTGTAAAGTGGCCTCTTAGCTCAATTCGCGCAACCGTAAATAAAAATGGTTTGAAACTTTTTTAAGTCCATTTAAAGGTGATGCGCGGCATACAAACACGTTAAATCAACATAATCGTTTTCCATGGCTCCGCAAGTTCTGGGCTTGTACCTAGGTTGAAACGAAATATTGCGGGCCCATAGATCATGCCCCATTTTCGTCTTCATCCCGCAAGATGCACAAAAAGTGACGTTACACTTTTACGAAATTGTATACGAGGCGGTGAAAGCAAATGCCGTTTCACTGTTTTAATCCAAAAGAATGAGTGATCAAACAACCCAAACACACGGATCAGAGAAAAAACGTTCTGTGAAGTAATGTGCGTCTCTACACACGAGAGGCTGCGGAGATCGTCAGAACTACTACGTCACACATCAGGCCGCCGAAGAAGAATAGAGACAAAGCTTACGTGCGACATCGTGCTGACAAGGAAGAAGAACCCCGTGCTCTGGCCGAGCGCCACGCTTGACCGCCCGTCATCTGGCCGCCCGCTACGCCCTGACCGCCCGCCACCTGGCCGCCCAATACGCTCTGACCGCCCGCCACTTGGCCGCCCGCTACGCACTGACCGCCCGCCACGTTCCGAACCTCCGCGCCCACCCGACCGTGAAATCATGGGTAACTATTTCTTGTTTGCCTTTTCCCCACGAGTTATCTGCGTGTTAATGCGCGACGACATCTAAGCCAAGACGGTTCGGCACAGCGGACGTTTGTTGAGACGCTGATGCGTTCGGATAGCCCGCTGGAACATGACCCACACCCCGCTAGCCTGAGTTTCTCGAAGCCTGAAGTCCACGCCCAATCCATAATCAAGTGGAAGCTCCCCGGAGTATTTACTCGCAGGAATAGAAAGGTGCAGGCCGGCAAGTTTCAATAACGTTTTGTGACGAAACTTTTCTCGCTCTTGGCCGACCAGCTGCCGTTTCATGTACGAACGCGCGGTGTGTTGAGCCTAAAGCATGCCACTACGGAGCCCCTTAACTCTTTCAAGTGTCGAGAGGAATCTACCGTTTCCGATGCGAATACTCGCCTCCCAAAACGTACAATAATCCCGACCTGCATTCGCTGCTCTAGCCCGACTGAACGTCTGCGTTTATGTCCCTAGCGGAGACGTCACATGTGAGAAATGTAACAGTGCCCGACCCATTTCACCTTAATTCCTTACAAAACAAGCTCGAACACATAGAGTGACGAAGGTGACTAAGCCAATAGTGAGCAAGCTTTGAGCGACCTTATGATCAAAGACGAAAAAGCAGCAGCGAAGACGCTCTTCACTGGGTTCGAAGAGAATTTCACCGCGCATGTCCGTGCGTCTTATAAACACAAGTGATGGTCTTGAGAACAGTAGGGAATTGTCGGTTACTGGTAGTGATAGTGCCTAATAACTAGTTGGCTCTGTGCTGTGGCGATGGTGACGATAAGAATCGAAAAAGTCGGCTACACAAAGCGAACTTATGAACCTTTAGGCACAAGCTCCTGAACTACTCCAAGTCATCAAATAATACCATGGTTTTCCTGTCAACGGCATTACTGATACTTCGTAAATATGCTGCACTCACGCTACGTTATATTTTGGCGAGCGTTCCGGTTCCCGTGTCTCTGTTCCCTTTTTGCTTGATAGATACGTTAAAAAAGGCGTTGTCTAAGTGCCGTCAGATGGTCCTATAAAGATGTTGCAGCTATATCGACGTCCATCGGCGTTTTTGTAAAATAAATCCCATCTGGGCACTACATCACTTTACCTAACGTAAAGTAAGGTAACCTAATCTGAACTCACGATAAATGACCTAACAAACAGAAAGCAAACATTTCAAACACCAAAAACTAACGTAAGGCATGAAAATTATGGTTTAATGTAAAGGCGAAAAAAAAATTGGTCACGTACCTGCTCATTTCGTTGCAAATGTCGCCAAAAGACGATAGTCTTTGTAGACATTGCCACGGAAATGCCTCCCTTTGCTTTCCCCGCTCACCCTCTCATTGCTGTTCCTGTTCCGTTCGCCGCTCATCCCCAAGGTAAACACACTAAAGGTTTGCGCAAGGCGATTTGAATTTACCGCGTTCCAGTGCTACAGGCCGGGTTCCTCGATGCCAGCGCTGCAGTACGGCGGAGACGCGCGCGAATGGAGGTGACCGACTACAATGTTTATAGAACCGCGTGGCCGTGCTCCACGTGCGTTCCAAGCAGAACGTGGAGCCTAGCTAGTGGAACCTTTCGTGCTGTTGCCGCGTGATTTTTCATATGCCACCAGGAGGCGGCGGTTTTCTGCAGTAGATGTAGAATATCATTTTTTTTATCGAAAAACGAAGCATCCAGGAATTTTTTATTAAAGGAACACTGTAGATATCCTTGTGTAGTAGTTTCCTGTCTTATATTTGCTTAATTTGTTGTTCTTGTTCAACAAAGTTGACAAGTATGAACATATAACCGGGCTTAGGCGTTTACATTTGGCTATGAGTATATAAGACTATTGCGCAGTAAGCAGTTTAGTTTGGCCGGGTGGCTGAATCGAGTTACAGACAGACAGACGGACAGACAGACAGACAGACAGACAGACCAAAATTTCTGGGTTTAAGTAACCCAAGAAAGACTATCGTCTTGAAAAATTAAATGAAGAAGCCATTCTTGAACCACCGGCGTTGGTATCGAGAAGCTTAGTCGGTACCCCTACACCACACTGACAGATGCTTAGGGCGGTGCTAGCGTAGTTCTAAATATTCGAATGTCGTCGGACGGCACTCAAGCCATGCCTGCAGTGCTGCGCTAGAGTGCCGTCTCTAGACACTGCGAAAAATGAAAAAAAAAGGGCTATCCCACTTTTAAGGGATAATAAACTTCAACGATGATGCGCCGTGAGTACGGCGCATTATGATGAGTACGTAGATTTCCTCGTCGTCGAAAGGCCGCGCGGGCAGGGTCGTAAACTATGTGAACCACGTCGACCGTTTAGATGACAATTTAACCGACGACACTCTGCGACGCTCATCTAAGGGCGCTCGATCTTCATCACGAATTGTCCCCCTTGTCACTTATGCTCACCAGGCTCGTCGTCTTTCGTGGCCGCCACGCGTGGTGGCCTTGCCTTACGTCTTCGAACCAGGATGCATTCACGGTTCGCACACTGAGGGAATACGCAATCGTTTTACCCTACTGGCTTTAATTCTCTCTCTGAAGCACGGGGAATCGGAAAAGCGGAATAAATGCCTCGTTCATTGTGTGATTTTTAAAATGTACCTGCTGTTTAATTTCACGACTCAATGGCTCGGCCAGGATGCCCGCCGTGAAGAAGAGATGATTAGTGACTACCAAATAATATTATTGATGGATGCGGCGTTGTGGCGATGAGTGATAATTCAGTAAGGTGGATTAAGGTGCATTAAAATGAATTGAGGGTGTCCTAGTGATTGATATTAGTAATTAGTGAGGAGGAATTGAGGTGGATTAGGAATTAAGTAAATTAAGGTAGAATAATAATCAGGGAATCAAAAACGTTTATGGAAGTGCGTGGATGTAAGGTGGATTAAAGCAGATATGAAATTAAGATGCACAACGGTCGGTAAAATAGCATGGCTGTAATGTCGACGGTTTGACGGGAATATCATATGTACCCGTCGAATTAGTACGTGAGGCATTCACCTTCAACGCTCGTAAGAAGACTTCTGTACAGGCAAATTTCTGCTCACTGATGGTTACCCGCTATCGCATAATTGTGATGAAATCTTATTACATGTTAAAACCTTTATAACACGTCTTGATGTCGAAACTTGGAGCGGCTACGCGCGAGGAGCTTACTTTTTTCTCCCCTTTTAATCTCACCTTAAACAGAGCGAGAATAAAATTCTGTTCCCCCGAATTCTGATGAATGGCGTCGCTATTGCATAAAAGCGTTCAATCTATTTTGCTTACTTTCCAAAGAATAAACACGTATAATGATTGCGCTTTCTTACTCGCGAACGACACTGCGGGAAGCCGATTTTTCGTATCGTTTCGTCTCCCATCGTTTCTAAAAGCAGTGCAGCACGTCCGAATTTACGCTTACAATAGTTCGTTTATGTCAGCATAGTGTATACAGGAGTATAGCTAAAGCGAAAGATAGGGACCAATGGCGTCCTGTCAAAGAAACTATGTATTTCCCCACAGACCGGTTGTTCGACGAAAAAAGATCTGATAAGATCTCTGGACGCACGGCGCATGCGTGAAACCGGTCTTCCATTGTGCTAAAATGGTTACTTGAAAATTGCGAAAAAGGAGCCGTTCTAGATAAGACAAATACAAGCATCGATCTTGAAGAACGAGTGCCATATTATACCTTCATCTCATAAACCACGTGTCGGTATGGATTTAGGTCGTTCGTAGGTGCGTGTACTTAAGGAGCGAAAAATGGTCGCATGGCTTCGTTCATCGTTTTCGATCTGGGTCTTTGACGGTTTCACGAACGATTGGACCCACTTCCAGGGAACGTTGAACGCACATTTACCGAAGGCTTTGACGCCCTTTTGGCACAGTTTTGATGCGATAATGCTGTCGCCCTCATTTCGACTTTCTTTAGGAAAGGATGGTTAACGTATTTCTCTTCCCTCGACAGCTTACAGCTGGACGTCGGGCACATCGACCGGATCTACGTCGGGTAAGTTCAGTGATCAGCCAGATAGACCAACGAACGGCCCGCCTGAAAAAGAACATGGGACTTTATTATCGCAGGACTCTGGCTCGAATTTCAACTAGCGCAAAATTTACCCAATTTTCTTGAATTTCAAGAAGCGTTGCGCTGCTGAGCACGAGGTCGCGGGTTAGATTCCCGGCCGCGGCGGCCGCTTTTCTGATGGAGGCGAAAAGCAAAAACGCCCGTGTGTACGAGATTTCGGCGCACGATAAAGATCCCCAGGTGGTCAAAATTAATCCGGAGCCCTCCACTACGGCGCGCCTCATCGCCTGCGTTGCGTCGGCGCGTTAAACCCCACAATCAATCAATCAGTCAATTGAATTTCAAGAAGCCGGAAATTTAGGCAATTTTCTTTTCATATCATTTAGTTGTTTTCATTATAGGAGCTTCTTACGAATTTTGGTACCATTCCAAGCATTCAATAACGTGATTTCTTCTAATTATTTGAGCAGTCGCTATTTTCTTTGCCACGTGACAGCCATTTTGTGGGACATCTTTCAGCCATTTTATGTGGCATTGTTGCAGGAGTTTTTGAACACAACTGGTAACCAGTGACTTCGCATTAAGGAATTCTGCAGAAATCCAGAGAATTGTCTACTAATTCTAAGCATTCTCACGCCGCTTGTCTCCACTTTGATTTGCCTCCACACAGCCCATTTCTGGCTATGGGTAGCCAAAATACGTTCTGGTATTTTATTGTTTTCAAGCTCTTTTTTGTTTCGTGTCCCCAATGATGTATATCTACATCTTTATAGCGATTTAATGATTTTGCTTCGCCAATGATGTATTTTTTTCGCAGATTCATGGCGTAGTGCATCGTTCGTCCGTTCTCGCGATTTATGTTTTCGTGTTTTCGATCTTCTTTATCCGGATTTTTATATTAGACTTCCTTTTCTGGAGATCTATAAGATGCATATTTCTTATTTTGTCAGTTCATTCTTGTAGTTTTTTCTTTTCCATTTCTTGTATTTTTTATTTATCGAAATACTGTGGAAATATCGGCAGTCACGCTATTCTTACTATTCAATTCTTAACATCAGGCAATTGTGAATTTTCGTGCAAATGCAGTGTGTCGCTTGTTGGCTCATTTTTGGCATATTTTTATCCGTATTTACTACATCATTTTCCGGTTTTTAAAATTAAGCCTTATTGTTTCGGAAGAGTTGTATAAGATTCACATTTCTGATTTAATCAGTTAATTCTCGTCAAATTGATATTTTTTTTCTGTTTCTTCTAACAGAAAAAAAACAAAATCTTTTATTTTGTTTATTAAAACTGATTGATGATTGATTGATTGATAAAACTTTATTATGCGAAAAAGTGAGCCCCCGTGGAGCCGTCGACGGGAGCGGAGCCTCATTCCCAGGCCCCGTACCTGGCTAGCAACTCCCGCCCACGGGCCGCTAGGCTCGCGTGGACGTTTGCGGAGGGGCTGAGCCGAAGGATCTCCCATCGCTCATTAAGGGGAAGGGGGGAAGGGGGAGGGTGTGTCGGCTATTGGTACCTTTAGTTCGGTGCACTCTAGGATGACGTGCTGTAACGTTCTTTTGCTAGTCTGACAGAACGGACAGAGCTCGGGGTATTGGTGCGGATACATCTTGTGTAGTAGTGTTGGGTGGGCCAGAGACCCTGCCTGTATGCCGCGTATTATCGTCTGGTCCCTGCGGGTGAGGGAGTGATGAGGCTCAGGTAGTGTTTGTTTATTTTCCCTGTACATTGTAATGATATCTTTATAGGTAATGATTGGTGTGAACGAGTCGACCCCCGCCTCCTCCACCTCCTGGCGGGACATTTCTCAGGCGTAGTAGTCGGCGACGTTGTTGCCGACCGGGGAGGAGTGGGGTCCAAATCAGTTCGACCTCGGCGTCTGGTGTTTTTTGTCGTTTGAGGACGCGTGCCGCCGCGGAGGAGATCAACCCCCCGCGGTAGTTCGCGTAGGCTTTCTTGCTGTCTGTTACGACGTGCGTCGCCCGGGTTGGATTAGTGCCAATGAGAGAGGTGAGAGAGGTGCGCCTCCACGAGGTGCGCCTCCACGAGCTCGTCCACGCTGTTGTGGACCCCCATCTCGTACAGCCGTTTGGTCGACGCGTACGCGGGTAGTCCAAGGGCTTGCTTCGTGGCTTTTCTCAAGATGACGTCTAGGTTTGCCTTCTGTGTTCCGGTTAGGGTAAGGTATGGAGCCGAGTAAGTGGTTCTGGCAACCACGAAGGCCTGAACCAGGCGCAGCGCGTCGTTTTCCTTGATGCCCCGATTCTTTTTTGCTACGCGGCGGAGCAAGCCGAGGACCTCCTCCGACGTTAGGCGTATCTTCTCCACGGCCGCGTCCGCCTTTCCGTCGCTGCCAAGGCCCAGGATCCGACACTGTTGAGTGGGTTGGACCTGGATGCCGTGAATCCCGATCGTGAGCCTGCATCTGCTCCTCTTGCCGACCCCGGCTGGACTACTAAGAGCTCGGAATTTTGGGGGGCGCAGTTCAGGCCGCACGACTTGGCGTACTCGTGGACCATCGTCGCTGCGCGATGCAGTGTTTCTTCCATCCACCCCTCCGATCCGGCCCTGTTCGTCCAGACCGTGATATCGTCGGCGTAGAAAGCGTGGTCCAACCAGTCAATGTGTTCCAACAATTTAGGCAGGGGTAGCAGTGCCAGGTTGAACAACAGGGGCGATATGACGGATCACTGGGGTGTTCCGCGTTCTCCTAGAGTTATCGGGTCCGTCTTCGCGTTGCCCATCGCAGAACGGCCGCTCTGTCTTCGAGAAAGTTGCGGACGTAGTGGAAAGCTCTGGCGCCGCAGCCGGTCCCGTTCAGGTTACGCAGGACGCTGGCGTGGGGTGACGTTGTCGAACGCCCCCTTGAGGTCGAGGGCGAGGATGGCTCTAGGGCTCGATCTGGTTGCTTGTTTGATAACGAGTTCGTGCAGCTGAACCATGACGTCCTGCGTACCGAGATGTTTGCGGAAACCGAATATGGTCGCCGGCATCTGTACTGTTTCCTCGAGGTGTCTCTGCAGCCTGTGCAACACCATCCTCTCCATGACCTTACCCACGCAGGACGTGAGGGATATGGGTCGCAGGTTATCGATCGACGGTGGTTTCCCTGGCTTCGGGATGAAGCGGACCTTGGCCGTCTTCCATCCTTGCGGTAGTCGCGACGTTTCCCACGCCTCGTTGATGTGTTGAAGCAGCTCGTTGGCCGTTCTGCTGCACATGTTGACGAGCAGCTTGTAGGTGATGTTGTCCGCCCCGGGCGCGCTCTTCCTGTTGCTTTCGTCGATGGCGGCCCATAGCACTGAGATGGTGAAGGGTCTGTCCAGCTCCTCGTTAGGGGTACCCTGGTACACTTGTGGCGGCAGATACCGTCCCTTTTCGGTCTGAAGGTAACGCTTTTGGAGGTCTCTGAGCAATTCGGCGTTATCTCCGTCGTAATTATTGCTGACTTTGGCCAGGTTCCGATTTGTGCTCGACTTGCTTTGTGCGGGGTCGATGAGGTGACGCAACAATTTCCAAGTCTTGCCCGCCGCCAATTGCCTTAGTAAGCCTTCGCGCATTTTATGCCAGTTTTCCCTGCCCAATTTGGTCGCATACGCCGCTATCTCTCTGTTCAGTATGCCGATGCGCCTTGCCAGTTTCTTGTTACGCCGCTGGCGCTTCCACCTGCGAGTGAGCGAGTGGCGCAACACCCACAGGTTGGAGAGCCTGGCGTCCACGAAAGGCGTGTCCACCGTCGTGGTGATCTCTTGCGTGTACTTTTGGAGCGCGGCCTGCTGTCGTCTGGCCCAGTCTTCGTAGGATTCCGTAGACGGTTCGGCATCTTCCTCCTGCTCTCTCTTACTCGTGTGCTTTCTCATCTTATCCCAATCTGTTATCCTCGCCTTGCCGTACACCGCCTTATACTGAGGCCCGAGGACATCGATCTTGATGTTTTTGTGGTCCGAGTCGAGGTCGGCGTCGTCGCACTTCCACCTCGTCTCCAGCGGCCCCGAAGACCACGTGAGGTCTGGGGTCGTTTCGTTGGTCACGCTGTTACCCGTTCGGGTCGGGATTCCCGGCTCGTTGATGAGGTACAGCTCATGCTTTCCCATGGCTTGGACGAGAGCCTTGCCTCTCGGATGCAATTTTATAGCCCCACGTGGGGTGAGACGCGTTAAAGTCGCCCATGACCAGGAGCGTGCGGCCATTTGCTAGCCCCATCGCATCCTTCAGTATGGCATCGAAATCGTATTGGTGCTTGGCTCCCGGTCTACAGTAAACGTTCAGTATGAATACGTTCTTGGTATGCCCAATGTCTCTCGCGTGCAGCTCGACCAGCGTGTGGTCGCAGCCGTGCTGCGCCGTGACGTGTTGCGTCGCAGCGGTCGTATTACGCACGAGGACGGCGGTGCTCTTTTCGGTCGGGTCGGTATACGTAATGTACCCCGGCATGCAAGGCTTAACTTTGGTCTCTTGCAGCACTATGACTAGGGGTTGTCGGCGTGCGTCCTGGCTCCATATGTGAAGGAGAAGCTCCTTCTTGGCTTTTATGCTTCGACAGTTCCACTGATATATAACGGTCACCTCATCGACGACCCGCGTCCGATTAGATTTGTTGCGTTGTATCGGCTTCATCTTTCTGGTTGGTGTCTAATCGTCCCCTTCTCTTGGCAATTGCTTCCTTCCGTCGTTCTGCTCGTTCCTTCTTTAATGTTCCGTATTTCTGGTTTGAATTCTAGGGCGTTGAGCCTAGCCGCCAGGCGATCGTGCTTGGGCTCAATCGCAGCTACCCTTTCTTCAAGCCTGCCCAGAGCCGCCAAGATGACTGACTCGCCGGGAGTCATCTTGGCGACTCGCCGGGGAGCCGCCAAGATGACTGACTCCTTCTTTTGCTCTTGTTGCTGTGGAAGTTCCTCGTCCTCCGTCGCTTGCACTTCCGAGTTCTGCGTCGCTCCGCCGGTACCGCGGGTGGCGACCTTCTCCTCGGCAGCTTGCGCGGTTCCTCTCCTACCGGGTTAGCTAGTGTTTCTTCGTGTATCGGCGTGTGCTGCGCGGTGTTGTTATTCGTTGCTTTCTCTAATTTCCTCATTAGTTCGCGAACCTGCTCATTCTGCCTCTCTATGATTTTCTTTAGCTCGTTCACTATGGCGTTATCACCGTTCATGCTGTTGTTGCCGGGGTTAGAGGGGGGTGGGGGAATCGGGGGATCAAGCTTTGGGAGACCCGCCGGCCCAGCCCACCTTGTTATCGGCGACTCCACGCTGGCCTCCTCCTGGCTCATCCCGCGATCTCGAACGTCCACGCTCCACGGTCAGCTCCGCGTTGCCCCGACGCCTCGAGGTGCTCCGCGCTGACGATGCCGCTCTCCCGGCTGTTTTCCAGCGCTGGTTGCCCGGGGCCAGTTGCCTCGAAGGAGAGCCCCCTCGGTGCGTGCTGCTTCCTCCCCCTGCTTCAGGTCCGCGGCTGACGCTCCTCTCCCTCTGGAGTGGTGGAAAATCCTCGCCCCTCAGGTCCCGTCGTTCTTGTCGTTGTTTCCGCTCCCACTGTCGTTGCCTGACGACGTAAGGCGTCTTGAATTTGTTCCCGCATTCTCTGTCTCCGGTGACGTGTTCGCCTCTACAAAGCATGCATCTCGGCTTGCATTTGGTCTGGTGTTCGTGGCCCGGGTTGACGGTGCCGCAGGCGAAGCAGACGTTTGCGTTCGGGTTGGAGCAGACGTCGCCCCTGTGTCCGACTTTCCCGCACGTCTTGCATACGTCGAAGCGCTTTTTGTAAAGTCCGCAGCGTGCGAGGACTGCTCCGTACTTGACGTAGTCCGGCACTTTCGTGCCCTCGAATAGGATGATTACGGCGGTCGACGTGCCGATCCTCTGCGTTTGTAGCGCCTGGGGGTTGTACATGTTCACGATGTTCGCGCTGATGTCTTCCTGGGTGTCCGTGACCGATATTACCTTGATCACACCTTTCACTGTGCCTTCCATGGCCGCTTGGTATGCCCAGACTTCGTGGCTAGTGCCTCCTGTTGTCAGACACTTTATCCTCGAGTATTGCCTCGCTCGTCTCTCGTCCGGCGTGCTCACGACTATGATATTCTGCACGGGGTTTGAGCAGAATATATCCCCCATAGCCTCCTCTCTCTTGACGCCAGTAGCTGCTAGGATTGCCGCCATCAGCGTCCGCACTTCCGTCCTCGCAACGTTCAGCCCACCTCTAGACCTAAAGGACCCTGCAACACTCTTTGAGCAGTGCAAGTAAACCTGCGCGACGTTTAGATTACACTGCCAGGAATACCTGAGCCAAATATTACACGTGCACATGAAGCGGTGAGCGCGCAAATCGATGTGAAAGACGCGCAAAAACCAACCGCTCTCTCTTCAGTTATCCTCATTATGCAACCCCTGGCATGGCCTAAGGGACGTCACATAGGCCATGGCTGCCCGATCGGCTGTCACTGGTCAACGTCGCGGCTAGATTCTCCCATTTCCGGCGTCGTCATCGCTGTGTACCATCCTCTTCTATGCCTGAACCTGTAGGCACAGTTTTGCCGTTCATTTTGTGTTTTGAGTGCGCGCGGAGTTTGAGTGATGAGCTCAATACTTCCCTTTCAACGGGACCACTTGACTACAAACGTTTATTGCTTCAAAAACGCCCTACCAGCCAGAGCGCTCACTTGCGAGCAGGCACCCATGCCTGCTTTTTTGTGGCACCAGACCGGAAATAGGCCCCTCCGCGTTGCGGAGAAAAGGAGAAAACTACCCGGCATGTGATATATCGAAAGCCGCCGAAGAGAACGCCGCGAGCCACCCCCCTCTCCGGGAGAGAGCGCGCAGCTTTCGTCGCGCTGTCCGCGGTCGAGTTGAGAGGGAACGATTATGCGCGATTTCTCATCGCGCGTAGTTTCGTTAATTGTGAACGGATTTTCATAATTCTTGCGGCAGGAGATGTCTGGGACAATAGACTTTATCCCAAAATACATTACTAGTAGTCGATGGCAAGTGTTGCAGGGTCCCTTTAATCACAATCTTGCTATATTCCCGCGGCATGACTCGCGGCATGCGTGCCGCCGTTGTAGCCGCTCTCGCTACTCTTCTGGCAAAACTTTCTTGTTCACGAGGCCTGGATTCTCTCCCCGGTTGGGCGGACTCACCGTTTTCGATGTTGTTGATGTTATTCCGAGAACGCTTGCCACTCGGCAGGACCCACCCCGCCGTGTCGTCGGGCGCCAAGTCTTCACTGGTCACAAATACACACGATCTTCCTTCAATGTCTCGTAGTCCGTGTTGTTGGGCACTCATGGCGGTCTCCACTTCCATATTCGCCTCCATTTGGCTCACCCAACGAGCCACCGAGGCCGGGAAGACGTCCATCGCGTAGGCCGGACGGCCTCGCTAAGCCTAGGCGTGGCGGCGAATCTCACAGTCCCGTAGAATTCAAAATCTTGGGTCTATCCTCACAAATTTGGTGTCCAGTAATGCCGGAACACTTGCTGAACAACCTTCAATACTTTAAATCACGTGCCGACCGAATTTTCCTCCACAAACTGATCATGGAACCGGGAGCCGATGCAGAGTGCGTCCTGAATAAAAATTTTCTTTTTATTTTTCAAAATTACGATTTATAAATGATCTACATTTACATCAATATGACTTAAATGTGGTACCTACGCCGATTAAGCATTTTTGTGGAAATGCAGGACGTTATACGGTTGTTTCGCTATATTTTTATTCCTGTGTTCAGCATGCCTTTTCAGGAGTTTATTTTTTTCCTCGTTTTATGCAGGTGGCAAGACGCGCATTGTTAATTTCGTCTGTTCTTATATGTGAAATTTTGATTTCTTTCTTGCTCTCGTATTTTTCGGTTTATCAAATTTTTTTCTTAGTGCATTTTGTATACTTTTTAATTTTTTTCTATTGTTCTTTTTGAAAGTTCTGTTCGACCATTTTTGCTCCCATTTACACAATTCCAACAATTGAATATCTTAATTTTGCGAATTCAGCATTTTCGTTCAAAGGCAGGGCGTTACACCGTACTAGCTCCGGTGGTACTCGGCAAAGAATTCTACGCATTAAAAACATAACTAAACGTATCCATCTAATGTCCCCGCTTTACAGCTGTTCTGGGGAAGCATGGCTTTAATGCTGCCAACCGAAACACATCACAGCAGCTGAGTCCCTTTCGGGGTGCGCACACACGCGTTTCTCTCGCGTATGGGCACATAGCGCACGCGCGTGCACTCAAGGTGGCCTTCTCACGCGCTGACGCTCACGAGGCACCCGTTGCGGAGCCAGCGCCTGTATCGTGTTCTTACATTCGACGGCGCTCCTTCTAAAGGCACCGACACGGCGCCGCGCCGTTTCGCCACACTGGGCCTCTTCGATTTTCCAGTCCTAGACGGTCCGCGGGCAGTCCGAGGACTGTCCTCGGACCGGAAGCCTTATAGGAATACATGGGAAAAACGAGCGCCGGACCGCGTCTCGGGCAGTCCACGGACGGTCCGGGACTGATAATCGAGGAGACCCACTGTTGTGGCTAAAGTTGGGAACACATCAGCGGAGAGGGATGTGTGACCGCACGCGTATTTGCACGCTGAAAACCGGCTCGGCAGCGGCCAGTAGGACGCATGGAGGCGACAAGAACGGTTTGGGAGAGGGGGTAAAACGCGTTACTTTTCGGAACACAAGTGCGGAAAAGCACGGTTTCCCACATGCGTCGCCGCGCCGAAAACGGGTTTGCTTGCCGGATGACCCACCACGTCGCCCTCTCCCGCAAGCATCCAACCTGCTGGATATTTTGACGCGCCGTGTCGGAAACCAGATTGCTCGGACGGACATGTGTCCCCCGCTTAAGGCGTTGCGCTGCATGCTGAGCACATGGACGAGGGTTCCATCCCCAGCCGCGGCGGCCGCTTTTTCTGATGGAGGTGAAAAGCGAAAACGCCAGTGTTCTCGAGATTTCGGCACTCGTTAAAGATCCCCAAGTGGTCAAAATGAGTCCGGAGCCCTCCACTACAGCGTGCCTCATCGCCTGAGCAGCGTCGGCGCGTTAAACCCTACAATCAATCAATCAATCAATCAATCAATCAATCAATCAATCAATCAATCAATCAATCAATCAATCAATCAATCAATCAATCAATCAATCAATCAATCAATCAATCAATCATTCAATCAGTAGATCGATCGATCAATATATCAGGCAATCACCATACTGTTAATGGTTGACCGATTGACGTAGCAACACTCGCGACAGAACACATAACCTGCAGGGGACTGTGCGCGACGTTAATATGTTCACAAGGTGTTTTCATTTTACCTGAATATCACTATCTTCGCTTTTTCAGTGTCCACCACGGGAGCCCAACGTAAGAATGTCCGTGTTGAATTTGTTGTAAAGTCGCGTTGGGGAAAATGTCAGGCCTTCTACAGGTGCCACCATGTATATTCGAAAGCGTGAACTACGGAACAATATTGAAACGCTGCTGTAAGCTTGTCAACGCGTTTTGCCGTATCTCAGGCTTCAACTCTGACAATGGGCTACTAACGTGTTCACAACCCCACACCTTCGTGTCATAGTGGTGCCAGGTGCTTATGTGACTAGTATTAACGTATGTGAGCATTAACAAAGAGAACGAAAGTATGGAGCAATGCAGACGCGCCAAGATGGCAAAGATTAAAATGCAAACAGCTATGATAGCTATACCGAAATTCAGTGCTGTAATCAGAGGCAGCAGTAATTCCGTGAGTGAGCGTCAAGGAAAGCTTACTTTCAATAAAAGTTCGCTTTCCATTTTTTAGCAGTGGACTGCGAACACATTTTATGAGGCGACCAATCAATGTAACCCATAGGGGGCATTTATGCGGCTGCTAGAAAGTTTCTCCCTTATGCTACAACTGACAAGGACTACCATTGATATTTAAACATGCCAGGACCCTGCTATCGTCTGGGGGAACCCGCCAGAACGCAGACTTCTCTCGAAGTATTGAATGTGCAGGTTGGGGACGATTCTACAGAGACCATTGTGATTTTAACAACAAAAAAGTAAGGGTGGAAAAGACAGCGCAACGAATAACTGAGTGTACTTGGGAGGTACCTTGTACCTTCGTGGCTTATTCTATATAATTCTATATAGAATATTCTATATTCAAAGACTATATAGTGTCGGAAGATTGCTTGAACAGATTTTCCGATACGCTAAAGAGCAACAGATCAGAAGGTTCGATGGGCTGTATATAGCAAGGCGCGCTTGGTGCGCACTATGAAACAAAACTGGAAAACTCCCTCTGCATTCTGAACTGCACGCTATACTTTTTGTGGGACGAAGCATGTTGACTCACGAGAAGCGGCGCAGTTGACATTAAGTTCGCGTATTCAGTTGCGCTGGACATTGACTTTGTGGGAAAGGGGCCATGAAGATAAAAAATGCAAGCTTGGTTCATTCGAAAGACCGCCCCGTTAGAAAAACACTGACGCCACTTTTAACGTAACATTTACGACGAAAATAAGCTAGATAACGATAAGAACAGACAATAGGGCATGCCACTCCCCATCTACTTTCTCCCACTGAATTTATGGCGTGTTATGGGCCGCTTGTTGGGATTGCCTGATGCCGACAGAATCCGAGGCAAATTATTCAGGGATTGATAAGCTTGCAGAACGAGATATTTGCAATCGAAGTAATTGCATGTTCATTTTATAGAATGGGGCGGGGGGGGGGGGGGGGGATCGAGAAAGCTATAAATTAACACGCAAACATAAAAGCAGTTAGCGCGGCAATATGCCGGTCGACGCTGCCTAAGCAGCCGTCGGGCTTGTATGACACGACACTGGGCAACTGGCATAAGCGACACTGTCAGTTACGTGATGCCGTTTGTCCAGTCGTGCACAATGTTTCACGAAACGATTACTGTCAACCGTAAAAAAAAGTACATCAGCTACGAGAGCGGTCAGTAGTAAACCGAATGTGAACAGCGGTCTTTGAACTAAGGCCCCTAAATCTTAGGGGCCTTAATTTGAACGGTATGGCTGCGCCATCTAGGAAGGCGGATAGTAACCAAAGTAACTAAAAGTATGTTTGATAGATAGCGGCTGCCTCACTCATCGTGCTAACTTTTGTTTTAAGTGCGTGCGCATAATGCGTCATTGCTGACGTCATGAAACGAGTGCAATGCGGCGGGGTAATTGAAACTTTGCTTTAAATAGTTGCTCAGTGAATACGGCGTAGTTTGGAGTCGGACAAGCGCTGAGGGTACTATGAAACACCTAATCTTGCGAATAAAACCGGCTAATGAACGTAGGAGCCCATACTAGCTAGTTTTTTTTTGCTATGAGTTTTTTGTATTATTGTAAAACCACTTAGTCACCTAGTCTAACGGCCACACGCAGTGGCAGTGACGTACATAATTAGGAATGAAGGGTTTCGCAGTGTGTTCTAATAGCTGCTGCTCCATGCATGCGTTAACTTATTTTCCTTCCTTTTCTTGTTTCAGAAACTTTTCTGTAAGTGTTACCCGGACGGTTGAAGCATTTCTCAGCCCCGAAAGCACGCCGCATGATTAGTGGGCACGCAAGGAAGCAGCTCGCAGTGAGAGTTCGAAGCAAAGGAGAATTAGAAGTAGGGCGGGTGTGGAAGCGTTGTACCTTCAGTGCATGTCGTCTCACCGTGTGGATTGCTCTGCGTTATACACACGTACGGCTTAACGACATTAGAAGGGGAAATTTCTTGTGCCACCCCTTGGAGAAATATACACGAAGAAAAAAATTGCCTGACGATTACAATACTCTCTAATGCGAAATTTGAGCGCAGCGCGAATTGTAGTCTTCTCGGCGAGGGCGCATAGCTGCTGCTGTTCAGGAGCTGATCGCGTCATCGAACTCACAACGGTGCGCGCTATACTGCGGCGTTAAGCCGCAACCACATGCAGCGTAATTTCCGCATTTTGACGCATCGACGTCGCCCAGCGTTCTCGCGTCGCTAAAATGCATGGAGACACGAGCTGACGCGCGAGCAACGCCGCCTTCTCGCCAGACATCGGCGTCGGCGTAGCGCCGGGAAAGAACGGAAACCGGGCGACCATGTCCGTCTCGACGTTTTGCGGTAATTCCTATTCAGCAGAAAACAATCGGTTTCTTTTTAACCTGCGTAATCGGCTGGCTTAAGACAAATTGCAAGCTATTTCTGTTCGAAATCGCGCGTTTTATTTGTGGCTTGCTTGGCTTTCATCGGGGAAATCAGGGTTTTGCGAGAGCTTTTGTGAGCTAAATAGGGGAGCGCTGGCTACATCGCTTGTAGTATTCGCATGATGGGGCTTGTCAGCAAGATCGGTGCGTGACGAACAAGGGTTGCATTTTTGTGGCGCATTCCATTCCATTCGCAGCTACCGTGGCTTGTGTAGGGGACACCGGGGATGTCCGGCAGCTTTTCTTGACTTCTTGACTTCTCCAACTCAGCACCAAAGAATGCCATCACCGGTCACGCTACCAGATCCGCAACACCCGCCAGAATGCTTGCGGGCCATTTTGCCAATGATGCAAAATGTATTTCAAGTTATCACCGTCAAATCTGAAGCAAACAAGACAGATTTATAAACAAAAACGGACCCAAACAAAACAAAAACAAAAATGCTTTTCTTGAAGGGAGCTTTGGTTACGATCGCTTGTAGTACTAGCATAATTGACCTTGTCTCTAAGATCGGTGAGTAAGAAACAAGCTTTATCGCTGCCAGAATTTCTCAAATACGACCAAAAAGAAACGCACCCGACAATACACGTTGTCAACCTAGGTTAGTATACTAAATTAGCTCTGCCGCTACTTGCCTCTTGATGTGGCCGAGAGGCTTGTGTGTTGGGTTTCTGTTTTGTAGATCAAAGGTTCAAATCTTAACAAAGCCCCGTTTGTTTTTTTTTTTGTTGGTGAGGGTTACATCAGCTGTTACTTCACCAGGGCAAACAAGATTACTAGGGTACCTTGCCTTTTAATCTGTAAGTGACGTTTCAGTCTAAGCTGATTAGCAAGGCAGCGCTGAAATTTATTTTGCTCCCTCTTTGAATTCATGAAGCAGTCCGTATATAGCATCTTTGTCAGACCTCAAATTCAAAGGGAATAAGTTGTTAGAAGTGCGTTTTTGTGTATAAAGCTGTCTTGTTTTCTTCAGATTTGGCGGTGATGACTTGAAATACATTTTGCAGCATTTCCAAATCGGTCCGCAGGCATACTTGCCGGCCAATTTGTGAATGGATTAAGGCAAGTGTATTTTTTATGGCAAATCTAGGGTTTTGATTACTGCGTTTCGACAATAAACAAATTACTGCCCATAAACAATAAAAAAACAACTTGAAAAGGATGGCAAAGGTCATAGAAACGTGTCCACCAACGCGTGCAGACGTAGCGGGTGACGCGCGACTTCGCCGATCTCGTGCTGTTACTCGTCCTCCCCTACGTGTCGGCGCCGTGGCGCCGGACGACGCCGACGCTCGCGCGACGCCTGATTTCGCGTCTACGTGCTTGGCCTTTATCTTGTAGCGCCGGCCTCCGGAGAGCCCGCCTCCCGCGACCTGGCAGTACCGCCCTCTCCCTCACACTTTCGCCATTCTTTCATACACCGATTTTCCGCGCGCTCTATCTTCAATGACCTCTTTATTCCCTCGGCTACAACGAGGTCGACGCTGAGGGAAATAACGAACGATTCGCGTGGATTCCATAGACTTTCTGTGCATGTCCGCATCATATGTCAGTTTGGCCGCCCCACGTAGGACAGCCGGCTGGTAGTCTTCGCAAGGCGTTTAGTTAGTCAAACTAAACGGGCTTTAAATCTTAAAGTCGGTAGTATGTGTTAGAAGACGGGAAGGGGGAGCCGATTTATGGTATATGAGGATTTGCAGCGTGGCGGCGGCCGACCTTGCCAAACTTCGTTTTGATGCACTTCGTTTTTACCCACATTTTGCAGCCCCCCGACAGCGCTTGTCCAAGCGCGCCAACCAGCGAGGAGGACGGGCGTTCCACGGTAGGCAACGCCTCAACAAGCCGTTTTTGGATCCGAACTGTTGCAGATGGTTCAGTAATATTTCGTGGCCGCGTTCAGAGCATTTCGTGAACGTTCACATGACCTTGTAGAGTACAGAAACCACTGGCCCTGTAAGTAAAGCCCGCTCTAGAATCCGAACTGTTATGCGGCCTTTACAACCCCAAACTTTTATTGCGTGTTTCCTTTGACGGTACCCCACCCCCCAGGTCGAATAGTCTAAATGGCTCAAAAAAGCAACATTGGCGACGTTAACACATATAGTCGATACGTTGTCGTAATTGTGGAGGTAACTGGGTGGAGGGAAATTCTGAAAACGAAAATGGCGCAATGACCCATCCCCGAATGCAACCGTGGCGCCTCATGGTAGTGTGCCATTATACTGCCGCCATAGATATACTTGGCAATTCAAGCCTTTCAGATTAAGATTTTAAATGAGCATCACAGCCATTGGCGTCACAATCTCCCACATTACGATCGAAGTGAAAAGTACAGTCTAACATACCTTGACTATACTTAGTACCCTCACCGCGATGCGCTGTCGGGTGTTAATTACGTTGGCTGGCGTAAACTTCAAGAGAACCCGAACAGCGCGTTTCTACCTTTTCCCTAAAATTCATCTAGTTTATGCAAATTCCTCGTTGACAGCCGACATTCCAGGGAGTCCGACAGGGTCTTATAGCCTAAGAAGCGCTCCCAGCACGGTGCCGAAGGTTGAAGGATTGACCCGCCGCGTTGGCTCAGTGGCTAAGGCGTTGCGCTGCTGAGCACGAGGTCGCGGGTTCGATTACCGGCCTCGGTGGCCGCTTTTCTGATGAGGGCGAAAGGCAAAAACGCCCGTGTGCACGAGATTTCGGCACCCGTTAAAGGTACCCAGGTGGTCAAAATTAATCCGGAGCCCTCCACTACGGCGCGCCTCATCGTTTGCGTTGCGTCGGCGCTGTTAAACCCTTAATCAATCACGGTTGAAGGATTTTCAAGCGCACTTTGAACTGCTTACCCCATATGCCATTTTCTCCGTTTCGGAAGTAGTGGCTTAGGTCCTTCCGCTTAAGAACTGCCGTATGCATGATAAAGTTTCATACTAATATATACTAGAGCGAAATCTGGCGCTGCAGTAGCGGGCCGTCGTGGGCGCCGCCATTGCACCTAGCGACGTTCCTCGCCTACCTGGCTTGACTAGCCACAAGGCTTCTTTTTTGTCTTGAAGCCAAGTCAACAAAAGACGGTAACATCTTTTTCTTGTTCATCTCTCATACAGCTCCTAATTGATACCTGACAAAAAATGTTTTTGGAGCTTGAATTTTTTAATAAGAAAACAAATTTGATTATTCCTCTACAGTAATATTGTTTTTTTTTTTTTGAAGCCATAGACCACTTTTCAGCCTGCTCATGAGCCATGCCAAGGACAACTGGAGCGTGCCTGCCCGGTACCAGACGAAACCCTCGCTGAAGCGCGGCTCGCCCAGACAGTGGCGCCAGATTCCCCTCTGGTATAGATTAGTATGAAACTATAAGGTATGCATGTGCGTAGATAGAGAAAACAACTTTTAATAGGAGCATTGATCAGAAGATCATGTGGGAGTGGTTCCCTATCCACGAGAATCCATTGGCCGTCTTGTCCACGGCTGCCCTCTCGACGAGGATGAGCTGGCCCGGGAGGGATGTGCTAGACAGCAGTGTCTCCCACTGCTCTTGGGGTTGGGGTGAAGGGAATATTAGGGGTGGCAACCCTGGCGTGACTTTACATCTACAATAATGTGCCTGAGTGTCCCAGGATGCTGGCAGAATTCGCATCTGGCTGAATATTCGCTTGGGCACATTAGGTAGTCGGGTGGGATGATGACAGGTATTTGATTGAAGAAGCCAGTGGTTATTTCCTGATCCTTTGTGAGGCTTGGATGTGGGAGTGGGAACGTTCTCCTACTAAGCCGGTAGTGCTGAGAAATCTTTTGGAATGTAGTGAGTGGGATAAGCTCTACCGTACTCTCCAGGGCCTGGTGGGTCAGTACGCGGGCCTGTGGTGAGCAAATTTGTTGCCCTCCATGGAGGCATGTGCGTACCAGGCGACAAAGTTCAACACGAACTTTCTCTGAAACGGTTCTCCCATTTTACTTGTTAAATTTTTTTTCTCGCAGGGAAGTGAAAATTATCGTCACTTTACTGTGCTGCTTCCTGGTCGTGCTGCTGAGTGCCATGGGATACATCGTATTCGTGCTGTTGATCCAGGGTACGCGTATGCATTGCACACTCGTTTTGGGGATTTTATGCGATGCATTTTAGCTGTTGGCGGAGCTTAGTAAATTGTAAATAATAGTAAACGTTAACGCTTAGCAATAAATAGTAAATAATAGTAAACTTTAACGCTTAGCCAATGCTGCCATCCCTCGAACCCGGTTTCGTAGTACGGCGATGTCGAAGAACGGCATCTGTGACACCTGACGCAGTCCGGCGGGGTTTAACAACAGCAAAACACAAGAAAGGTTCACTTTCATGTGCAAGTAACAATATAACCTTGTATTTACAGAAAAAAAAATTAAAGTCGAATGACTCGAGTCACTGTGGCTGGAATACGAATAACTTTACGACCCTAAAAGCGCGGCAAAGGTGATACCACTTTCATTTATCACGTCTGGGAAGGACCGTCTGATTGGCCGGTATTGTAGTTTCAAAAGACGTAACCAGACGTTTATTATTGCTCATTTTATATTGAAAATTTGGTGGGTGGATTTTAGGTGGGGGTGATGGTAGAACGCAATTTATTGGCCTTTAGAAGGGGAGGGGTTGGGGAGAGGAGGCCAGAACTCCTGCTCAGGGGAATCCGAGTGCTATGGACGCGGTCTCTGCTCTGCCGACCAATAGGTGCTGGTCTTCGAGGGAGGGGCCGTCCAGGATAAGCCTCCATGGTCTAAGAGCATGGCGGGATGGAAAGGGGATGCTGCTGTTAGTGATGCAAGGGAGGAGGAGTGCTGATTGGAGGAACCGGAAAAAGGAAGGGTGGGAGCCCCGGGGTGTGACTGAAAAGCCACCCCATGTGCTCCACGGTTCCGTCGCCTCCACAGAACTTGCACTGATGGCCAGGGAACTTCGTTGAGCAAAACTGGTGGAGTCTGACTGGACGCATGTGAGGGTTTCTGTGGTTGCCTTAGCATTGTCTGCTGTGGCTTGGTGAGGTTCGGATGGGGATGTGATAGCCGCCGCCGCCTGGACCGAAAATGCTTAATGATTTCGCTGAAAGGCATCAGGCTATCGGCTATTTAATCCATGGCCTCGCCTTAAATTAAATTGCTGTTTCCGGAACCGGGCGGAGGAGGGCGAATTTGTGGGGCTCAACGCTTGTGGGCCAGGTGTTAGGGGGGGGGGGGAACTTCCTTAAAACGCCACTATAATAAAGTGCACTCCTAGAGGCCGCATGACAGGAGAGCAGAAAGAGGGAAATGGAGGGGGGGGGGGGGGGGGGTTGGGGGGTAGGCTGCCTTCTGGTCAGTCATTATTTCGTTAAAAAGGCAATAAAGGCTGCACAGCTTTTTGCTATAACTGTAAGCTCAAGGATTCACAGCTCTCTCCGCCTTTGTTCAACGGTCAACGATGCCTCGTTTGCTGAAAATTAAATAAATGAAGAATGCTTTTCTGAAATCCAAGGTTTGACGATATTTCGTCTGGTAGGGTAAGAGGCTCTTGAGGTCAGTGACCAAAGGTTTATTTAAAAGGCTAGAAAGGCGTTTCGGCGTCCGTACGGAAGCTTTGTTCTTAGGAAGAAAAACGGAGCACGCCACACAATGGCCAGAGGAGATGAGCCCGACATTCCTCGATCATCGCCATCCACCTGAAAGTTTGTTCTCATTGGCTTTCGCTTTCGTCGCAAAGATTGCAAGCCAATCAGAAAGGTCTTTTTTACGCCATCTTGGAGTGACAGAGTACTGCCAAAATCAGTCACCTAGCTGAAGTGATCTAGGTGTAGTGTGCTTTCTTGGCGGCCCTATCTATGCATTGCAATGGCCGCTGTCACGCGGAGAAATTGTTTCTTCTAAGGTGCGCAAAGTGGCGCGACGCGCGTGCATCGAGACACCCTAATGCAATGTAAAGCCGTGGGGAACCGCGCGCATTTATGCCGCTTTGTTTGCATATCTGCGTGTTTAATTTCGTAAATAGGATGCCGTAGGTATCGTCGGTACAAATGTGCAAACTACTTGGGTAGCTTTCCCTGCGAATAAACACACAAGTGATACTCGCGCAGAAACTGTCAGTAGCCGTGCTGCCTCGCCAGCCCACGGAGTGCCAGCCCCAATTCCAAGCAGCTCCCTGAATAGACGGCCGCCTGACCGGCTGATGTAGAGTCGGCAAAATGCTTGCCCATGTGCAGCTTTCCCGCTGATGGCAGTCCTTTCAACAGTGATTACTCTGCAGTTTTTTAGGGAAAGGAACACTTGTTTTGCACAGCTAATATTTGGGGTGAATACTTGCTTTGTGCACAGTTTCAAGTCGCGCACGTTGCGCGATTAGCTAGTTCCTGAGCCATGAAAACTATCCCATAGAAATGCACGGGGAGTAAGATTTGACAGCGAATTACGCACAAAAATGTTCAGTATCCTGGGAAGTTATTTTAGTGTTTTCATCTTCACGTTGACTTCTGGCTTTATGCCAAATATCACTTTCCTAAAGTGGTTTTGCTAGGTTCCTGAGAGGTTGGAATTTTGAGCGAGAAAGCTGGGTATGTATAACGCGCGAGCGGCGTTCTCCGGACTGCGCGGGAGACATCTAGTCATAACGCCTGGTTTGAGACCGGTGGAATGTGAGCATGCGTGACCCGCATCAGCGCGATGGCTGTTTCTCTTGTAGCTGTGCCCGTCGCCTTAGCTTCCGTACATTATTTCGCAGTGAGAAGCGTTGCCTGCGCTGCTGGCCGGGAAACAATAGTGGCGATCAGCGATTCGTAGTACAACTTTGGCTGCGTTTATTTACGTGCAACGCTTAATTTTGGCGGCGCCATACGGAATTTAAACACGAGTTTTTTTTTTGTATGCGAGAAACGAACAACAATCGCCGAAAACGCATCGCTGCCTGTGTTCTAGAGTGACTAGATATGGGCCCGTGATCGCTTGCCCAGTACATTAAGTGTTGTGGCGTTATCCCATCAGCAGTGACGTGCAAAGCAGTGCGCAGAAACCGGATAGTGGTGCACGCGTCCCTTATGCAGCGCAATCTGTGCACCAAAGATAATGATGACAAAAATTGCCTCCCCGCGAGGGAACCCTGGTGTGATGCGGCGCATGCATACGCGAAATGAGAGAGTACACGTGTTTTAGCGACCACCACCCAGCTCGTTATTACATTTAAGAATGATGACTTTATAGTCAGTAAAGTGCACAGTGAGCGGTTGCCGCAGCAGTGGTCGAATCTTGGTTTCATCGTCGATTTTCAAGAAGAACGAGAGCGAGCGCTGACTGAACCGCCGCGGAGCGATACCCGCTTTATATTCACAGCGCTTGAAGGAGAGGAGACCGCGGGAGAGAGTCGCGCATGTGCGCACATGCGCACCGGAGCAGCTGTTAACGCAGCGTTAACGCAGCGAAGCGCGCGCCAACCAAGCGCGCCAGTTGTCATTATGCTAATGCGCCGGAGTGAGAGTGTTGCGCACAGCTGTGGGAGAGACTAACGGAGGAGAGTCGCGCATGCGCAGGGGGCGTGCGGACGGACGCCGACGACGCAGGAGGGACATGCCTCAGAGCAAGAGATGCGCCGCATCTAAAACTGGTACTATCGCAGTCACACTTAGTGGGAACACGGGAGTGCGTGGCGCGAGCTACTACTAGAGCATCCTAACGGCACCGCGCGGAAACAGCACGCCTGCGCGCTGTGAGGGTCCGGAGAATACACAGCTCATCGCGCGCATCGAGTCACCGGGCGACAGCGCGTCGTCTGCTACAAGCGAGCTGCCGTGAACCGCAGTAATAAACAACCGCAGACGTGTAGGATTTTTTTTACAGATAAGAAATCTCACCGCAAGCTCGGCAATAGGCAGAACCATAACTTTAGGAACTTTGTTTGAAGGTAAATACATTTTGTATGCTTTTCAAGGTGAAAAGTCATCAGCGACGGGCTTATCGCTGACGCGAGCGCGCAAATTATTTCGCATGGTAATGCCAGTAACAAAGGTGCTGCAAAGTAAATGGCCGAGGAAACACTTTATTTCAAGCTTTCCTAATGAAAGACGATGGTCTGGGCCGTTAAAAATAAAACTCCAACCTCCCCTCGCCGGAACCCCTGTGTAGATGCGATGCATAGGGGGTTCACGTTGCAGCGTTGGACAGCGGAGGAACGGCGCTGGAACGATGGAGCGGAGCGGCGCAGGCACCGCGTTTTATAGGGCGCATAACGGTGACGGGACGCGCCGGCGACAGTGCGGCTGCCGCGGCTATGACGCAACACAATCCAACACAATCCACTTTAATCCAAGCCAATCCAATCCAATCCAAGCCAAGCCAAGCCAAGCCAAGCCAATCCAATCCAATCGAATTCAAGCCAATGCCCCTCGCGAGATAGTGTTCGCTATCGGAGAGGAGAAGGGGTGAGCGGCGGAGAGCGCAGCTGGGGCGGCGAGGAGAATGGGGGAGTGGCGGACGCCGACGACGCCGGATGCAGGGACAAGGCGAGTGAATGAGATGCGGTCGCATCTAATAAGGAACCAGTTGAGGCGCCCTTAGTAGCCCTTCATGTCACCGTTGACTTCGACGACCGCAGACATTCTTAACGGAAGCGATTCGTAGAGCGCTGTCACAAGTGAGGTGTCGCTTGTCAGCCGTGGCAAATCGGCGAGCACTGCGGCCCACAGCTCGTCCTCAGTGGCCGAAGATATGGGGGTCCGGTTCAGCCTCACTTTCATGCGACCCCAAACATTCTCGATGATGTTAAGGTCGGCTGCCTTCCCCATAATGAAGTTTGTTGATGAAGTAAAAACACGCGCAAAAGATATATATGCGTGGATCCCGACATCACTGGTGTAAAACGTATTTCACCATGACCGCCGTTTCGGGCATGGTGAAACGCACACAAAGAAAAAAAATCACGCCATATCCACGGAATGAATGATAAGTGGGGCGAAGCTCGAGAGGGGGAGATCATCGGTAACCGTAACTCTCCCGTGAAAGTTCGCCCATTACATCATTAAGAAAGACTGTGTGCGTACATTGTACAAATCAACTTTTATTTTCGGAGTGAATGCTCCCAGGCCCAGACCTGGTGAAAGACCCCGCGCCATCGAGGACTACCCCGCACCCCCACCACAATTTGTCACGTAGGATGGGACACAACGGTAAAGAAAGAACTTATATTTAGGGTGAACTTGTGCCCGAACAAGACGAGAGGAAACGTGCAAATGTCCTTGCGTCTCGTTCGATCTCCGAGAACGACTGCCTGCGTTCGTGGCGTGATCTCTTGCGTGATCTCCCCCTCGCAGTGCACGTGCGCTCGCGCCTCCGTTGGCGAACACAGGTAAGCTCGCGCTCCCGGTGCCGAGTTTGCGCTGCCGGTTGCAGCCGGTTCTTGCGCGTGCAACGCGGCCCACTTTGCGACATCTCCGAAAGCATGCGGCGGTCACGTACCACGAGACACAAGGGATGGACAGACCCATGACTTAAGCAGCTTCGCCCCTAAAAACTTCCCTTAAAGATGACACCCCCGCAGACGATGCCGGCAGTGGCCGCGCATAGCCGGTGTGTTCACGCATCAAAGATTCATCAGCTTGGGGTGACAATTTTTGCTTGTGTACGCCAAGACGGCAGAACAGCGGTGCGCATCTGAGGAACGAACCGTGATGTGATCTTGATTTCCAGCAGCAAATTGCTGGGTATACCTGCGAATGCGACTCACGGCCGCTGACAACGTCTGCTGCTCGCTAAGCGCCGGCATCTCGCATGTAGCAGACAACGCTCTGCCTCCCGGTGACGCTATGCGCGCGATGAGCTCTGTATTCTCCGGACCCTCACAGCGAGCAGGCGTGCTGTTTCCGCGCGGCGCCATTAGGATGCTCTAGTATAGTAGCTCGCGCCACGCGCTCCCGCGTTCTCACTAAGCGTGACCGCGATAGTACAGCGCGCTCGCCAAGGCGGGTAATCTCCGCTTTTGTTTCACGGCCCGGCAGCGCAGGCATGCAGCGCTTATTACGGTCAAAGAAGGCGTGGAAGCCAAGGCAACGGGCATAGGGAGGAGAGACACAGCCATCACGCTGATACGGGCCGCGCATGCTCACATTCTACCCATCTCACACCAGGCGTTATCACCAGGTGGCTCCAGTGCAGTCCGGAGATCTATAAACGTTGGCCCGGAGCACGCCGCTCGCGCGTTATAGAGAAGCCGTTTGCCGACTGTACTTGTGCGTATGCTGTACATGTGGTGAAAAAAGTTGATTTAAACTTTTGGCTTAAGAGGGGAGGGATGTTAAATGCGGCAGCTCGGCACATTGCTGTGTTTGGCATAGCGCGCGCGCGGTGCTATCTCTTGATGAGATATGAGCGTCCGTCTACGCGAAGGTAACGTAGAGAGCGCTGGCTTTGTAAGCCGGCAGCCGTATCTTTGTGGGCTGCTTCTTGACTTGTATCTTGCACTGACGCCAGTCCCTGCGTCGAACAAAGCAGTAAGCCACTGCTGGCGAGTCGTCTTGCTCCCGTAATTTCCAAACCCCGCAGAGACGTGTCCGGTCGTTGACCGTATCTCAGCCGGGAAAAAGTTCTCTAGACATCACAGCTCCCATTATCGAGGCACAACAGTGTCAGTGCTGCATTTGGCAGCCTGGAGTAGCCAGCGGTAGAATCATGCCGACACTGAATGAGCTCGACAGCTGTTTTTGGCGCTTTCTTCCAGCAAGTACAGGTCGAGAACGGCGGACTATCAGCGCAAGATTGTGCAGAACGCTACTTTGAAAAGGTCCAGTAGGGGAGAAATGGGGTCTACCCCATTCTTCTGAAAAATGTTCGCGGTGTAAACATCTAGAAAAATCGTGTTTTATCCGAAAACGAACTACCCTAAGTATTATCGATATGACTGTGAATGTATTTGGAACACGCTAAACCGCGTGTGGCTTGAGGGACGTTTTCTAAAACTTTACCTGTGTGCTCTTCGCAGCGTCTGACGAGGTAACAACTACCAGCACGCCCTCATCGGCCAGCGTTACCACTCCCGAAACACCCCTAGCGTCAGCCCCATCAACAACAGCACGTACCAAAGCACCAAAAACGACCAAATCACCAAAAACGTCCAAAGCACCAAAAACGACCAAAACACCAAAAACGACCCAAGGTCCTAAAGCGACCAAACCATCAAAAACGACCCAGACCCCAAAAACGACCAAAGCACCACAAACACCCATAGTACCACAAACACCTGGACAAACAACAGGTGCAGCAAGCACAACGCCGAAGCCTCCACCGCCAGAAACCACAACGCCGAAACCTACGTCGCCGACGGGTACTAAAGCTCCTGTTATAGGTGCGGTATATTTCTAACTACACCTTTTATCAACAAAATTATGCGCTCGCTGCAGTATGGGCGCCGCTCGGCTCACTCAAGGATGTTTAACGGATGGCATAGCGGTAGGACCTACGGAGGTCCAATCAAGCCTGTAAAGCTGCTTTTCTTTGTTCCAAACTAATTCTTAACTCCTAGACTCATTCGTAGGTGGACTAAAAGACTAATTACTTAATAGACTAATGTCATATTTCCGCTCTTGAGTGCTGTGTAAAAAAACTAAACATTTATTCTGCGGGATTGGAGCTCATGCTGAAGTGCTTAATTCCAGGCCGAAAATAGTTATACCTCGCCCTCCTTCACCGATAGCTTTCCGAGGTACAGCTTCTGAAGTATATGGCGTCCTAAGTCATATCTCTACCCGCGTAGGAGACGTTACCTGTTTGGCTGATGGGAAACTCTTAAGAATTCGACGACTTCTCCACATCCCTTTAGGTTCAGTGTATGATGTGTTACTCACTGAACACATGTTGAGCACCTACGTTAACGCCCATTTCGAGGCTCTTCGAAAGGTCGTGGAAAAGGAAAAGGAAAATCACAGGTGGTCGCACTAAGGCAAGGTGATTTAGGAAACTACAGTACCAACATAACGTTATTGACGCTGATCTTTCGAGGACGATGTTCTGTGTTGTACGTTTTGCATTTCTTTCCGACTGCGATGCCGATGTTAGGGAGGTATTTCAGTCATATCAAGGACATGTACTTTACTTGAACGGAGCAGCCCGGGTGAAAGTACGTTAGCGTGCTTCGTATAGTGGGCAAAGATGTCAGTGCTTTTCGTTCCGGGTGGTGAGGGGGCGCTCTTCCCAGTTGGTGTTTACAGATGGTGCCTTGAACGTTGCTCCGGGCATCGTTTTCTGCTGCTGGGGCTGTTTTTCTTCCCATAAAATAGCTACACTGTCGAATTTCAATGTACCATGAAGAAAAAATGCAGCCTTTTTTTGTCAATGAAGTACCAAAGTCAAATTTTTTGCCCCATTGCAACCACGAACGGCGTTTTTTTTTTCGAATTTCGCGCTACAGTCACGTAATATGCGCACGAGTGACGTAATATGGCCCAACGCAAAAGGCGTTATCAGTGGGTTAATTGCTCGCTCACCCTCAAGTTACGTGACCCCACAGAACTACAGGCCCCGCCATAATCGCCCAGACATATTTCTTGGCAGTGGTCTAGGCAGCGTCCGCCAATCGCGCAAACAAGATGCTTTGGCGTCATAGAAAAATGGCCGGAAACTGGCTGGGGATCGGCCACTGCTCCATCAGTGTCATTTAATGTATCTATAGTTTAATTGCGCTTACAGTCTTTAAATAGAGCAAACTTGACTTTTATCTTCATGACGTCTGCAAGTAGAAAGCCGTATGCTCCCGCTTCACTTTTGTTGCCTTGCGGGAAAATGAGACCGATAATTTGTGTGAGTGTATTAAAGAGTAACGTTGGTTAGAGGACCATTTCGGTTCCTATTTGCGTGCATGCGCCACTGTCATTTCTTTACTTGTATGTACATGCTGGAGATATGTTTGATCTGTGGCTGTATAAACCAACGGGTTCGAAACAAAATGTCGCCTAAATTAACACGTGTACGCCTTATTAAAATAACGTAAATTACAGGACTCCTTAAAATCTCGAAAATGAACTCAACGCGTCCCTCACTACAGAAGTTTGGAAGTTACTATCGCAGAAACAAAAAAAAAAAAAAAACACGACGTTGTTGCGCTCAACTCCTAATGGCACATTTAAACAGTAGCTGCGGTAATGGTAGATTGATTTGTGGCTTTTGACGCGTCGAAGCACCACCTTGGCAATGAGGCGCCCTAGTGGAGGGCCCTTGATTAATTTTGACCACCTGGGATCTTTAATGTGCGCCTCCACCGGAAAAGCGGCCACCCCGACTGGGGCCGAACCCGCGTTTTTGGCAGCACAACACCCTAACCACTGAGCCATCGCGGCGGGTATGTGCGCTTATGTTTTCGCACTCTCTAGAAATCTCGAGTGGTGTTGAGCACCCACTCTGCTGTAGCGCCTCAAGAAATGGTACAGTTTCCATACTGTAAAATAATTTACATCCTTAAAAGCAAGTTTCGCTCTCTATAAAACACCATTACACTCTAACAAAAACACAAGAAGACACCATTTTACAGTATTGATAATAGTCCTTAACCCAGCCAAAACTCAGGAAAGCACCCTTTTTACGCGCTGTTTTGTTTAAAACAGTATATAAAATGTGTCTTGGGGTTTTTGCAGGGGTATGAGGTTCTTAGGGCTTCCCCCTTAACCGTGTAAACTATCATACAGAGCACAACAGCTAGCGGACACCTGGAGATTGGGCTTTTAACACACCTGATTCCTGCTGATATAGAAAATCTGAGAAAATGAGCCTTCAAAGTGGCGAGTTGTGAACATTGCCTGATTGCCTAAGAAAGCGAAAGCCGAGTTCGAAGCTTTCTTCTAATTTGGTTTACGCGCGCCTTTTTAGCGAGACAGTGAGGCTCTTGGATCTACAGTCTTGGACTCACCACGGATAGTCCGCTGGTATACATACGGTGATTCTCCTTACCATAAGAAGGCATGTAAAAAAAACTTATTACGGATTGCTTCAAGGGAAGTCGGTCGTGCATCCAACAAGTGCAACCCAAGATCCCGAGTGCACCCGACATTGGCGTTTGTTTCGCATCATCTTCCCCACCCGACTGCCGACGTCAGCTACAAGGGCGCAATGGGGCAACCGGTAGAGCCAAACTTAAAGCGAAATTTCCGACAAGCGATGCGTGAGCAAAAGAAGTAAATATTTCTAATAATATGAAAGGTAGTTCGAAATTATGTAGGCCAAGGCAGCTTAAAAACGCGCCTAAAAACAGGCTGACTTCGTGAACCGATGTTTCCTGGGCTTCCAGCAATCACAGATGAAATGTGGCTCGGACTACAGCTAAATTATCAAATGACGAATTGCTTCGGTTAAAGGGTAGTTCATAGTCCTTTTAAGCTACGAACAGGAACCATACGCGTTGTTGCTGAATGCACGTCGGCTGCTCGGGTGTTTAGAGAAATTAAAACGGTTGCTGTTGGGTTTTTCGGGGTGCGGGGTTACCCTTCGCTGGGTTGGGACATGGTTGCTTCACCATTTAAGAGATATCGGGGAGTAATTCACTGCTTACCACTGCAGAACCACGCAATAGTCACAGACGCGACCGTGGGTGAAATTAAACGTATGGGGTTTTACGCGCCCGAATTTTATGGGGCGGATTAATTTGAAGCTCCGGGTTATCACTAGCGTGGGACAAAATCTTTCCACACCGGTGTTTTGGTTTTTCGCCTCCATTCTAGAAAGAGCCGACGGGGCTGGGGTCGAACCCGCATCCTCTGGCTGAGCGGCACAATTCGGTCTTGGACATTTTTCCGCTGTAGTCGGCAAAAGTGTGGGTCGAAAGGAGGTTTTGTAACTACGAATTTCTTTAAGAAGGAACGAAATACCATCACTAGTCACTTCCTGTTAAAAAGTGAGGGAAATACATTACCAGTTCCTTCTTTTATTGGAAGCAACCGAATCCTTACTTTGTAACTGGAAGAAGGGTGAATTCAAGTAACGAGTCACCTGTTTCCATACGGGTCTATACAGTCGATTCCCGTTATTTCGCCTTCGGCCACACGGAAAAGCTCTGGCAAACTCAAACTTTGCAATGGAATAAATTCCCGTCGTTTAGAGCGAGCAACCACAAAACGACGCTTATTTGGCCTTTCATCTCACGGATCGAGCTCACTTGTATTTGAGTGCAGAGCGCAAAGCAGCGTTAAAGAAAATTTTCCTGTGCACTGAAGAAATGCAGCGCAAGGAGCAGGAACTACTGCGTTTTCGAGAACTTTTGCTTTGGCTGCCTATCCCTTCTTCCTTTCACAAAGCCATTGAAACGCAGCGCCAAAGTGAAGCCAGATGTAATGGCGTTAGTATACTGTTCGCATTACGTTGAATGAGCCACGCTTCAAAACCAAGAAGCGCGGAAACGTACATGGCCATTTAAAATGCGCTTAAATTCGTTCGTTTAGACGCCTTTTGGCAACTGCCACTCGAAATACGAAATCCGCAGGTTATGCTGGAGACGACATAAGTCGTTTGCAATCTTGTAATGGTACTGATTGCGACACGATTATGTATTAGTCTAGTGGGGTGATGCGTGCAGTAGAAGCATTCGACGTCAAAAAGATAATTTGATTGAGCGTAATGAACAAAGCAGTGACACTGCTACAACCTTCCATAACCTTCCCAGTAACGTCCGCTGCGCGCCCGATGGGCAAGAGCCCGGTCATCTGCACACTTGGCACGCACAAGCAGGCGTACACCAAGGTGAACCTCAAGGCCATCTGCTGGTTCGTCTTCATCGCGATGTACTCACGGAGTGCCGGAGACACCCTGCTTGATGACAGTGACGCGGCCCTGCAGGCGTACCTAACCGTAGCCAAAGGTGTGACTCGTTCAATACTGGAGGAAGGCCACGGCATCCACGTACCGTACAGGTGAGTGCCGGCACTAAAGCCACCCTGTTTGAGTCGCCGAAAAGAAACGCCCCACAAGATATGTCTATATGCATATAAACATACTCTAACATAGCATACCCTGCAAACATAGGAAAACGTGTAAAGGACGACAAAAAAATTGGCTGCGGATCTGCTACTTTGTTCGCAAATGTCGACAAAAGACAATAGGCTTTGTCGACATTTGCCAAGTAAATGCCTCCCTTTTTCGCTTTCGCGCTCACCTCTAATTTTGTCCCTCTTGCGTCGCGCTCCTACCAAAGAAAACAAGCTAAAGGTTTGCTCCAGCCAATTTAAATTTACCGTGTTCCACCGGTTCAGGCCGGGTGCCTGGATGCCAGCGCTTCCGTACGGCGGAGACACACGCCAATCGAGGCGCCCTACTTCTACGCTTGTAGAACTGCGTTGCCCTAGTCCACGTGCGTTTTAAACAGAACGTCGGACGGATCTAGTGGAACAGTATTCTAACTGTTGCCGCTTGAATTCTTTAAATCCCGCCAGAAGCTATACTGGTGCGGGCGACCGCAGGCGACAGTGAATTTTTCTGCAATAGATGTAGCATTTTATTTCGCTAAAATCAAGCATCTTAGAATTTTTTTATAACGAAACACTGTAAATGTCCCTTGTGTAATAATTTTCTGTCTTATATTTCCATAATATCTTGTTCTTATTCAACAAGGTTGACAAGTATTAACATATAAACCGGATATGACACTTAGATTTCGCTGTTAGTGTCTGACTATTACGCGGACTTCGCTTCAGTTTCGCGGGCCCATGGACAGACAGATAGACTGACAGATAGAGTCCATCAGTCCGTCTGTCAGACCGCCAGTCAGTCAGTCCGCCCGTCTGTCCATCCATCCGTCCTCTCTCTCTGTCTGTATGTGACGGACTGACTGACGATGGACGGACTGAAGACTGACTGATTGACCACGGACGGTCAGGCTGACTGATAGTCAGTCACTGATGACTGGCGGACTGACTGACCGACTTACTGATGGACTGAATGACTGCTGGACAAACGGACTGACTGACTGCTAGACCGATTGATTGACTGCTCGACTGACCTGGACTGACTGACTGGCGTAAACGAGTTTCCCGGTGTTTTAGTACCATGACTACATGGGACGACGATTATGACGATGACAGAAGACGCCAACCGCCCAAGCCGCTAAAGGGCTTCGCCCCTAAAATGGAATGAGTAAAATGTGGGACATACCAATAGAAATGACGTTTACTTGGTTCTTCAAGCTTGAGGCTACCTTCTGGCTCAAGCAAGTCAGTATATAGCCTCTCAAGCATTGCATTCTTTTGAAGATTGACTGACTGGGCTGACTAATCTGACTGGACTGACTGACTGGGCTGACTAATCTGACTAGACTGACTGACTGGACTGACCAACTGACTGACTGACTGACTGACTGACTGACTGACTGACTGGACTGACGACGACAGGAGACGCCAACAGCCCCAGCCGCTAAGGGACTTCGGCCCTAAAATTGAATGAGTAAAATATGGGACATACCAATAGAAACGACGTTAACGACGTTTACTTGGTTCTTCAAGCTTGAGGCTACCTTCTGGCTCAACCACGTCAGTATATAGCCTCTGAAGAATTGCATTATCTGGGAGACTGACTGACTGACTGACTGGACTGACTAATTTGAGTGGACTGACTGACTGGACTGTACGGACTGACTGAGTGACTGACTGACTGGACTGACGACGACAGGAGACGCCAACAGCCCCAGCCGGTAAGGGGCTTCGCCCTTAAAATGGAATGAGAAAAATGTGGGACATACCGATAGAAACGACGTTTACTTGGTTCTTCAAGCTTGATGCTACCTTCTGCCTCAACCACGTCAGTATATAGCCTCTCAAGCATTGCTTTCTCTTGAAGATTGACTGACTGACTGACTTGGCTGACTAATCTGACTGGACTGACTGACTGACTGACTGACTGGACTGACGACGACAGGAGACGCCAGCAGCCCCAGCCGCTCAGGGACTTCGCCCCTAAAATCGAATGAGTAACATGTGGGACATACCAATAGAAACGATGTTTACTTGGTTCTTCAAACTAGAGGCTACCTTTTGGCTCAACCTCGTCAGTATATAGCCTCTGAAGCATTGCGTTCTCTGGGAGACTGACTGACTGACTGACTGACTGACTGACTGGACTGACTGGACTGACTAATTTGACTGGACTGACTGACTGGACTGACCAACTGACTGACTGACTGACTTACTGGACTGACGACGAGAGGAGACGGCAACAGCCCCAGCCGCTAAGGGACTTCGCCCCTAAAATTGAATGAGTAAAATGTGGTACATACCAATAGAAACGACGTTTACTTGGTTCTTCAAGCTTGAGGCTACCTTCTGGCTCAACCACGTCAGTATATAGCCTCTCAAGCATTGCATTCTCTTGAAGATTGACTGACTGACTGACTGGGCTGACTAATCTGACTGGACTGACTGACTGGACTGTACGGACTGACTGAGTGACTGACTGACTGGACTGACGACGAGAGAAGACGCCAACAGTCCCAGCCGCTAAGGGACTTCTCCCCTAAAATGGAATGAGTAAAATGTGGGACATACCAACAGAAACGACGTTTACTTGGTTTTTCAAGCTTGAGGCTGGCTCAACCACGTCAGTATATAGCCTCTCAAGCATTGCATTCTCTTTAAGATTGACTGACTGACTGACTGGGCTGACTAATCTGACTGGACTGACTGACTGGACTGTACGCACTGACTGAGTGACTGACTGGACTGACGACGACAGGAGACGCCAACAGTCCCAGCCGCTAAGGGACTTCTCCCCTAAAATGGAATGAGTAAAATCTGGGACATACCAATAGAAACGACGTTTACTTAGTTCTTCAAGCTTGAGGCTACCATCTGGATCAACCACGTCAGTATATAGCATCTCAAGCATTGCATTCTCTGGGAGACTGACTGACTGACTGACTGGACTGACTGACTGGACTGTACGGACCGACTGAGTGACTGACTGACTGACTGACTGGACTGACGACGACAGGAGACGCCAACTACCCCAGATGGTAAGGGGCTTTGCCCCTAAAATTGAATGAGTAGAATGTGGGAAACGACGTTTACTTGGTTCTTCAAGCTTGAGGCTACCTTCTGGCACAACCACGTCAGTATATAGCCTCTCAAGCATTGCATTCTCTTGAAGATTGACTGACTGACTGACTGGGCTGACTAATCTGACTGGACTGACTAACTGGACTGTATGGACTGACTGAGTGACTGACTGACTGGACTGACGACGACAGGAGACGCCAACAGCACCAGCCGCTAAGGGACTTCGCCCATAAAATTGAATGAGTAAAATGTGGGACATACCAATAGAAACGACGTCTACTTGGCTCTTCAAGCTTGATGCTACCTTCTGGCTCAACCACGTCTGTTTATGGCGTCTGAAGCATTGCATTTTCTGTGAGAGTGACTGACTGACTGACTGGACCGACTAATTTTACTGGACTGACTGACTGGACTGTACGGACTGACTGAGTGACTGACTGACTGACTGGACTGACGACGACATTAGACGCCAACAGCCCCAGCCGGTAAGGGGCTTCGCCCCTAAAATGGAATGAGTAAAATGTGGGACATATCATGAGAAACGACGTTTACTTGGTTCTTCAAGCTGGAGGCGACCATCTGGATCAACCACGTCAGTATATACCCTCTCAAGCATTCCATTCTCTGGTAGATTGACTGACTGACTGGAGTGACTGGGCTGACTAATCTGACTGGACTGACTGACCGGACTGACTGACTGGACTCACTGGGCTGACTAATCTGACTGGACTGACTGACTGACTGACTGACTGACTGACTGACTGATGACGATAGGAGACGCCAACAGCCGCAGACGCTAAGGTGCTTCGCCCCTAAAATTGGATGAGTAAGATGTTGAACACACCAATAGAAAGGCATTTACTTGGTTCTTCAAGCTTGAGGCTACTGTCTGGCTCAACCACATGAGTATATAGCCCCTCAAGCATTGCATTTTCTGGGAGATTGACTGACTGACTACCTGACTGACTGAGTGACTGACTGACTGACTGGACTGACTGAACTCACTGGGCTGACTAATCTGACTGGACTGACTGACTGGACTGACCGACTGAGTGACTGGACTGACCGGGGTGACTAATCTGACTGGACAGACTGACTAGACTGATCGACTGACTAACTGACTGACAGGACTGACGACGACAGGAGACGCCCACAGCCCCAGCCGCTAAGAAGCTTCGCCCCTAAAATTGAATGAGTAAAATGTGGGACATACCAATATAAACAACGTTTACTTGGTTCTTCAAGCTTGAGGCTACCTTCAGGCTCAACCACGTCAGTATATAGCCTCTCAAGCATTGTATTCTCTGGGAGATTGACTGACTGACTGACTGACTGACTGACTGACTGACTGACTGGAGTGACTGGGCTGACTAATCTGACTGGACTGACTGACTGACTGACTGACGACAGGAGACGCCAACAGCCCCAGCCGCTAAGGGGCTACACCCCGAAAATTGAATGAGCAAAATGTAGGACATACCTATAGATACGAGGTTTACTTGTTTATTCAAGCCTGAGGTTACCTTCTCGCTCAACCACGTCAGTATACAGCCCCTCAAGCACTGCACTCTCTGAGAGACTCTTCGCTCGAGCTCCGCTGCGTTCTGGCTACACCACCGCCAAGATAAACTCCCTACGAGGACCTTCTGGCGTCCGTGCTCGAGTACTATGGCTTCAGAGACCACATTTTTCGGCCTGCAGCAGAAGAGGTACCCGCACGGTCTGCGCACTCTTCGCCGCCGCCCATTGTACCCTCTCCGTCATCGGCGTCGTCCCCTGCCTCTGTCAGCCCCATGGACCCCCTCCAGCGCTGCAGCCGCACCTATTCCAACAGGACTTGCAAGCGATGTTTTCGCGGATGCCCACCGGCCACAGGCCGCCTCGCCCGTTTTTACCAACCCATGCGAGGGCTCCGGTGAGCGACTTTGCTCCGTGACCGTAACTACGTCGCCGTTACTACACCGTCGCACGTCATTTCCACCATGACGTTACCACTGAATGAGCAGCATGCTTTGGTCGAGACGCACGTTGTAGCACCTTCCGCAAAGTATGACAAACTCACGGCACCCATTCTGCTGCAGTGAACAGTACACCCAAATTCTCGAGGGCATGAAAATACCTCCCGTCATTACTACATCCCGTCCCTCCGGCTACCAGCGCAAAATCTAGAAATCCCACCGGCGGCAGACGTGCAACGTCATAATGCACCGATGTCACCGCCAGTCGAGCCCGTTTCTACAATTACACGTCGAAGCCGCCATTCCCGTCACAAAGACAAGTTTCATCGTTGGCACAACCGTGACGCACACCCATGATCCGTCAGGGCCGGCCTGCTCCATGCTGTT
Organism: Haemaphysalis longicornis; assembly: GCA_013339765.2. Lineage (NCBI taxonomy): Eukaryota > Metazoa > Arthropoda > Arachnida > Ixodida > Ixodidae > Haemaphysalis > Haemaphysalis longicornis. Next base: position 60,910,211 of record CM023453.1, read on the forward strand.
GCTACGCACGCTGTCGACGAGTCCTGTTCCGTGCTCATACTCGTCGGCCTTACGGGACTTCGGCATCTCAATGTACCCACCGTCGTCATACGCGTCGTAGCGCGCTTACACTTCGAGCATGCGCAACGATGCTGCATCAAGCACCAATTTCAATCCTTCGATGTCGCAACGATAAACCTGCTCGAACCCGCAGCCCAGCACAGGCACGGACGCTTCGCAATGGGCTGCTTATAGAGCTCCAGTCCTTCAAGCATCGCAACGCCATCTACACCATCGGCGCGGCACGTCCCACTTTTACGTCGGGACCGCTAGCCCGCACGCAAGCTTGCCCCTCTCTTGCACTCCCAGCCAAGACCACCTGACGCTCAACCAATCCCCGGACGCTCCGATTGAACTAACTAGGCCTTACGAAGGACCTGCAGCTTGGACAAACCTGGGCTGCACATTTGTCATCTTAATGCTCTCCGCGCTTGGGGGTGAGCCCTGTAATAACGGCATCACATGCTGCATTCAGCGCCACTATCATTACGAGCTCCAACCTCCATCATCATTAGCGGTGCCTGGACTGGAGCGTGAGCAGTGCCACGCGATATCAGATCGAACGCGACCGTGTGTTTGGGCGGTCAATAGAGAGTTTTAGCAGAGGGGGCCAGCGGGCAGCGGAACGGAGCGGACGAGCGGAGGCGCCACTGCGCATGCGTCAGTACGCTCATGCGGCCAGCGGCTTTACGACGCTGCGAGCTCGCCCGCTCGTTCGGTCATCCCAGCGCAGCGCGCCAGCGGCCCGGCGAGCGAGCGTCGGCATTCAAAATGGCTGCCTGTAGCGCGAGCGGCGGTGCGTCGTCATCGCCATGGTGGAAAAAAAAGTTGTGATCGCGCACGGACGCAACCGAAATGCGGCAAGTCAAGAAGCCCCGCAGTGCTTCACGGCGTACGAAGACCTGTGCATTTTGCGGGAGGCGGCCGCGACGAGGCCTTTTGGCGACGACCACAAATGGGTTCGCGTCGTCGCCACGGTGAATCGGGCGGTGGGCCGAGAATTGACACTCCGCGGAGTTCAATATTCCTATCAGACTAGTTCAATTTTTAACGGACAGATGGCGCAGTACAACGCTTCGCTGGAGGCGGCAGCCGATCGCTCAGCTAAAACTCTTTTTTTTCGCGCGTCGTTCCGCTGGCGCTGCGCTCGTCCGCTCCGTTCCGCTGGCCGCTGGCCCGCTCTGCTAAAACTCTCTAATGTCTTGGCCGCTCATTAGTTCCGGCTGGGCTTACGCACTCTCAATAAATGTACGAGGCCACAGCTCACCGAGTCTACGGCTCCTTGCTACGACTAGAAACCGCCAGGCGAAGGGTTTCTGGACACACGTCCAGGGACCCCTGTGTACAACGTGTAATTTTGTCATTGTTTGGTTGTCTATCTGAATTTCATTTTATATATATATATATATATATAATATACTATATATATATATATATATATATATATATATATATATATATATGTTGTGTGTGTGTGTGTGTGTGTGTGTGTGTGTGTGTGTGTGTGTGTGTGTGTGTGTGTAACTCCATGGAATTAGCCAAAGCTAGAAAGCTAGACCAGATAACTTTTCTTCGCAAGTTACGCAATCGGCTGATAACGCCGCTGCTGGGACCATTATCAGCAGCTGCACTTTTAACTCGCTATGGGACGGACGCGTGTCGTTTGCTCGGCGTAATAATGGCGGGAATTGCAGGACGTTGACGCCTCCACCTCGTTACGTAGCTGTGAATCCTTCCTGGATGAAGAGCAATTAACTTGCCCGTTTAGAACACCGATGGTAGCCAATGATTCTTGTTCAGCTTGAAAGGCTTCGGGGGTGATATTTTCACCGGCGTATGTCGCGCGCGCATCACCGGTTGCCAGTTCAGGCATGCGTGGTGGTAGAGGGACGGGGGCGTGCAAGCGCAGCCAGGCTTCATGCCCTCACGATGACGTGCCTGTTGGGCTGGTGGGAGACTTTAACGTGGGCGTTTCACGCCGTAATGCTACTTGTCTGTTGCCCTCGGTGGTTGACAAGTTTGGGTTTACTTGCTACACAGATATCCAGATGCCGACGACGTGGGAGCAAAACAGCCCCATGTCTGTCCGCTATCGACTAAAGCTCGAGTCCTTCCAAGTGTTAAATCACTTTGGGAAGGACGCGTGTCGTTTGCTCGAAGGAAGAAGAGCGGGAATTGAAGGACCATCGGGGCGGGCAGACGCGTGAACGCGCACGAAAACAACAAAGCCGTTGCGCAGAATGTGGACCTGGAGTCGTTGCCGTTGCCTCCTCCCCGTCTACCTCGTCGAGTAGCTCTGAATGCCTACTGCGTAAACGTGGAACGCCGACATGAGCCTGTATTTCTTGTTAAATTAAAAGCTTTCGGAGCGATATATTTGCTGATATCTTTCACGTCTAAGTATGCGCGCACCACCGGCTGCCGGTTTAGGCATGTAGGGGGAGAGGTGGGGTGGACGACACGGTAAGTCTCAAATTAGACCAAAGCGTAAGCTTCATTCAGTTAGTTTTCACGGCAATGCGTCTACCAGGGGTGGCTGGCCCCCACCATTCTTGGTAGAGTCCACTTGCGCCATTTTTGTCACCTCGGGGTCGCAATGAACATTCGGACAGTTTCTGGTGACCAATGCCAGCGGAAAAATAAATGGAGCATCGGAACTCAGAAACAGACGCGAAGGTCGAGGGGAGACTCGACCTGTCACTTTGCCGCTTGGGACTCCCCTCGAACCACTTTCATCCCAGCATTCCACAGCCGCGTTTCTCGGTCTCCCCCCGCTTTCCTGTTTTAGATGCGACTGCATCTCATTCACTCGCCTTGTCCATCCATACGGCGTTGTCCGTCCACACCCCTCCCCCTGCGCTATATAAAAAAAAAATAGATAGCGGCGCCCGGTTTCGATCCCACGACCCGGTGGGCGGAACGCGAGGTACATGTTGCTCTTCCCACTGCGTCACAAAAACGAGACAGAATCAAATGCTACGAACGCGCCTTATATTCTTGACTCATTCAAACTACGTCAAGAAGCTACTGATACAACGCATGATGGGGCAATGATTACCACTTGCAATAAAAGAAAAGAATCTCCCACTTACAGCAATGATGGAGTAAAGGTCGTTGCGACAGCGAAGCCCCAAGCATACCACTTAGAGAGATTGACCAAGATTGGCCAATAAAACATAATAATAATCATAAAACATAATAATCATACGCGTTCCCGACACGTTTCACGCGATTTCAGAATCAATCCAACGGAAACACCAAGTGAACCCCACGATGCGTCGCATCTACACAGGGTTCCCCGCGTGGGGAGGTGGGCGCAATTTTTTTAACAGCGACGCTGTTGAGCAAATCGTTTGTATATGGTGTCCTCACTTTTAAAAATACCAAGAAAATGCGGAGCGCTCGTGCACGCGTGCCTCGAGTGCACATTAAAGCTAAGCCTACGTTTTTAGGGAGATTGGCCACAATTGGCAAAAAAAAAAAAAATACTGGAGTGTATGCCGCCTGCCTCGTAAAGCCAAGCATAAAAAAAAACTCCAGCATTCGCCGTCGTTTCGTGGCAACACTTGCTCGGAACGCGAAAGATACGCATAGCATGCGCCCCTCATTCGTTCATCCTCCTGTCACCGTGCGCATGCGCTCTGTACCGTAGAAGAGGCGCGGCTTGAATGTCGAAGCTGCTCTAGGTGACCATTGACTAGCGGGCAGTCCGCACGGCCGAGGGAGAGGCCACGCCTCGAGAGGCTCGACGTGCAAAGCATCCGCTACAGACGATAAGTCGCGCTTGCAGGGACCTCAGCGTGGAGCACAGGACAGCTCGCACCACAGACAGCCAGTTCGCGAAGCCGGTTGCCACTGGTTCTAGCGCATTCTGACGCGTTCCACTTTGGGAGAAATGTGAAAGCCTCGGGACAAAACGGTCCGGGCCCGAAGACGACGATATAGATGGATATGACGATGACTACTACTATCACAGTTAAAAGCGACGACGGCACATGTAAATAAACAATTTAAAACCTAATGCAACGAGTGGTGGTGTGCTTACATACAAATAAATGCTCCAGCTTCACTATGGTTCAAGCTTTGCGTGACTTGGTGCAAGATTTTCATGTTTTTTCCTGGTCTCCGTGATTTACCGTGAACCCCCCCCCCCCCCCCTTCTCATACCCGCTCTTTTAGATGCGAAGCATCTCATGCTCGGGGCTGTGTCCCTCCCTCTGTCGTTGTTGTCCGCCGTCCGCACTTTACTGCGCATGCGCGTCTCTTCAGCCCCGTCAGCGTTTGGGCTGACGTCAGCGCAGTCCATTATAAAAAGAAATAGTTAGGCGGCGCCCGGTTTCGATCCCACGACTCTCTGGCCGCAACGGGAGGTACGTGGCGCTCTTCCCACTGCGCTACAAACCGAGACGGAAGCATGTGCTACGAACGCGCCTTATGCCCCTCACTCATTCAAACTACGTCAAGAAGCTACTGATACAATCAAGGCACGCGAAGCTGAACGTCAACGGAAAGTACGAACTGAAAAATAATGGAAACTTCATTCGACCCCATGGCTGCTTCGCATACTACTCAGGGTTCCCCTACGGGAATATGGTGTAATTTTTTTCTCCTGCTGCTTGGCATATTCGCGCATTTTCGAAAATTCGGTGCCTAGCCACCTGTGTGAGGCCGCAATGTTGCCCGAAAAATAACAGCAGGCTGCCGTGCCTGGCGGACCCCACCCGGAACAGGTCATTCCACACGCAATAAACGACCCACTCCTCAGACTCGCACGTTTCCGCTTTCACGCGGTGCTCCAGTAGCACGCAGCACTTTATTGTTATCCTCAATCGTGCTTTTCTTGTGTAAGGCCGCCTACCTTCTGTTTTCGTCTCCGGCTGGTTCAAGCCGTCCTGCGGAGTCGCCTCACATATATATATATATATAACTCTGTCTTGACCCAACTAAAACAAAAATATCTAAAATAAACTGCCTCGCACTGAAAAATATACAAGACGGCGCTTTTAATCCTCCAAACTACTTCTATTCCCAAATTGGAACTCCTAGGCCTTTACAACACAGCTGGAGATCTTATAGAAGCCCGTTTTGTCAGCCAACTTTCCCTAATTTCCCCACCTCTACTAGCAGATACATCCTGGAATCACTCGGGCTTCATGCACCATATTACAACCTACATAATCTCCTGCTCGTGCGGCCAATCACTCGTAATGTGCACCCGGAGTACAATATTGGACGCCGTGAGCATCGCCCGCGCATCTTAGCCCGTAAATACCCCATGGAACAGTCCGCCGCCTATGGGGAACGCCGCTAATCATAGACGTCGTGACTTTTACGCAGCTCCCGCTTTTTTTGACTCAAAAGCAACCTCTTACCATTCGCTGACTACTATCTGAACGCGCTCTCCTGCCACTCCTGGAAGATGCGGCTATTTAGCTAGCCCTCACTCACAGGCCTACCCAAACAATTGTTATCTCCTATTCGGAAACGGCCATTAGAAATTTTGCCAGGGAGAATTTTACCCCGGAAGCTCTTAGAATCCTTCTTCGAAATCCTTCCACCTCCCACTCCGAGCTGATTTAGACTCCTGCCCCGGGCCAAACCGCACCCCTTCCCATGGAGCCCAATCATCCCTCGAAAGCCTTCTAAATCCTCTGCCACAACCGTGTCTCTTGCCGGCGCTACCTTCCACCCACCTGGTCACTCTCTATCCCGTAGGAACAATACTGGTACCTTCTCCAAACCAATACTCTCCCCAGTCGCACCAGATTACACGCAATTCATCCCTCTATAGTTCGCTCTCCCTAATGCCCCGACAGTGGAGCCTATGATACAGTTGCTCATGCCACTTGGAAATGGCCAGCTCTGACCCTGGGGTTCAGACGTATCTGATCTTTAGGGCCAAGACTGGGGCAGAGGAAACAGGGGCCCTGGAAGGAAGGAACCTACCCTAGTTCAATCAAGACCTTTCAGTTCAAATAAACGTTTCATCTCTCTCTCTCGCCCTCACAAGTCATTCCCTCTCATCTCTTCTGTGGAGCACTGGGTGGAGGCGTTAGGCAGCTCGGATCTTTGGGTCCAGCAAGGACTCGCTGAACGAGCAGCCCAGGTCACCGGCGCCCTCCAAGCGCTGGTTGAACGCGTCGTTCATCCAAGTGCTCTCCCTCTCTACTCGTCGCCAGCAGCCCCCTCCTTCCTTTCTCCACACACCTGCGCTTTTGTGCTTTTTTATACTTTTGTGTTGTCTGGTGGCGTAGAGCCAACCTTTTGTTGATACTGTAGCAAGTTTGTTGCGCACATGGAAGTAACTGACGAGCATCAGCTTTAACGGGTATGCACCGAGTGCCGGATGAGGCAGAAGACGCTGTCTGTCGGCGGCAGCTCCGCGTTGAGCTCGCTGGTCCTCTGTTCTGGTCCCTTGTGCGTTGACGCCTCGTGCGTAAATAAACCCATTCAGCCTCCTAGCGAAACGTCGAATATGGCGATAGTTGAGGCTCCGATAGCTTGGTGGTAGAAATTCGGAGGGAGTTCGAACACCCCAACCCCCTCTGACTACGTCCCTGCTCGTTTAGTTCAGTTAAACGTGAAGTGGTACTTTCTGTGGCGGTACCAACAAAAAAAGTTGGGAGCCATATAACTCTCTGGAGGTGGGCATCCAGCGACGCTGTATAGTATAACGCAGATTGCACGCACTGTTACAGAATGCACACGTATTTATTTTTAGATGCGACGCATCTCTTGCTCCGAGGCATGTCCCTCGTGCGTCATCGCGGCGTTGTCCGCACGCCACCTGCGCACGCGCGACTCTCCTCTGCTCGTCTCTCCGACAGCTGCGCGCAACACTCTCACTCCGTCGCATTAGCATGACAACAACAGCTGCGCGCGCGCTTCGCTCCGCTCGCGTCTGCACCGGTGCGCAAGTGCGCGCATGCGTGCCTCTCCTCCGCTGTCTCCTCTCCTTCAGACGCTGTGAATATAAAACGGGTAACGCGCTGCGGTGGTTCAGTCAGCGCTCGCTCTCGTTCGACTCCGCGTGACTTCCTTGACGACTTCCTGCTTGGCTTGATTGTTCCGATGAAGACGTGATGGAAGCGACGGTCCCTTCAGCGAGTGGGCTGACACAATCCAATACCAGCGTCAGCGCAAACGCTCAAGGCAACGTTACGACCACCGAATTACGCCCATCTTCCCGCGTATGAGAACACCCGCATGTGATGGAAATGCATCATACGCGTTCACAACACGTTTCACCCGACTTAGAGAATCAACGCAATGGAAACGCCAATTGAACCCTCCGATGTGTCGCATCACATCAGGGTTCCCTCGCGGGAAGATGGGCGTAATTTTTCGTTGGTTTGTAATGGTAGCGACTGCGGCTTTTGCGGATGTGCCTGTATTGACAGCAGAAGAGAACGCTGTAACATTTCCAGCTTTACTGTGAACAATGTAATTACGACAAGGAAACTAAACTCGGCGTAACCAAAGAGATGTCCTATAAGCGAAATTTCAGAACTTTCGGAGAATAAATTTCCATAAAAGAGTTCTACAACCGTCTTTCGTACCCTTCCCACATGGACAGCAGACGGGAGATATGTAATGCTTACAAGTTCACTCTGAACTAATTATGATAAGTAAATGAAACTCGCCGTTTTGTGTTCTTCTTAGTGGGCTTTAATTGCTTTGAGGAGAATTCAGAAAATACGACCATTTTAGCAGTTTTCCGCTGACCATTCAGCATTCGATATGATGTTGCCTTTGCCGAAATGCAGGTTTGAGCTTGCAGAACCGAAATGCGTGGAACCCCTGGCATAAAAAGGGTTCACTTTAAAATGGCTGTTACCTTTCATTTTAAACCTTATTGCTGATTTGTTGGTGTCTCGCGACGTTTCAGGAAGGTTAGTGCAGTGGACAAAGACCTCACCGACCCGGCGGGCATGCAGAAACTCACGGAATATTGGAAGGCGAACAAGATCTACCACTTCGCTGTCCTTGATGTGGAGTTCAGACCAACTGGCTCAGTCACGGAAGCAAATGTCATGTCGGAGTTTTCGCCAACGTTTGACCTGCTCCGGGTACGGGTGAATGAAGAGCGCTTCAAACGTTTAGGAAATATAGGAAAGCCAGCAGATTCTAGAACGCTAAGCAAAGCATAAGCGGGTGGGTTCGTCTTCTTGTGGGCCGCCATTCCTACCTGCAACAGACTGTTCTTTCAATGTTCCTTCCAAGTGTCTCTCATTGCCCGTGAGGACAAACCGCAACATTAGCGGCGCTCGTGAGAAGTCATTTTCAAATTTAAAAACAGCAATAAACTCGATTAAAGAAGCAAGACCTTTTTGGTGCCGCGGGAGTACTTTGCATCGCCCCCGATGTTTTTCATTTATTTTAAGGGGCCCCACAAGAGGTTAAACAGTCGTGTCGAGCGCAGACGTCGAAGCAGCGCAACACTGGCGCACGGCTCGATACAAAACTATTCGCAACCAATCGTTGTTAGATGAGAGGCGGTGTTAGCGGCCTCGTTCATCCCCCGCCACCCTCGCTTTTGCCTATACAGGGTGTTTCATTTAAATTGGACAAACTGAAATGAGGAAGGGAGTAATTACTGACCACGTAGAAACGAATTGATGATTATGAAATAATAGGGCTGCGTGGCGTGTAACGTTTTCGACACTTTGGGCAAGGAAGTACCGTATTTACTCGCATAATGATCGCAGTCACGTAATGATCGCACCCCTGAATTTCGTCGTCAAAATAATTTTTTTTTAATTTCCCGCGCAATGATCGCACCCTGAACTTGCCGCAGCCATATGACGTGTGTGTGCCAAGTCCAGCTGACGATGGTCGTGCTTACAAAGCGGACATGGCTACATCACTGACGTAGACTTGCCGATATTAGCGATATCGGCACGCATGAGTTCATTATTGGTGCGGAAGAAAATCGCACTAAATGCACATAATGTACTCACAAGACGAAGAAGAAAACGCGCTCAGCTTGCTGCGTCGCCAGCCGTGTCCCGCACTGTGACAGCAGCAGCCACTTATTGGTCGACCTGTTTTCACCTCGTAGCACGCTCGTTCCAACGCGTTTCGTAATTCACGAAAACACTACAGTTTGAGTCACTTTGCAACACGGTGGTCTGTGGAGTTTTTATTATGTTTTTATTGATTACGTTTATTATGCTCATGCGACCTACCGTAAAAATTGTGACCTCCAACTTGCTCGCGTTTCTGCGCTGAAACTTTTTTCGCGAGAAATTTACCTCGCGTAATGATCGCACCCCTAAATTTGCATCGTATTTTTGGGGAAAAAAGTGCGATCATTACGAGAGTAAATACGGCAAGTCGATATAAAACATCGATAAGGAAAAGAATTGTCTCGGGGTTGAAATCTTCGATCATGGTGAAATGTAGCCGTTCCCACTCACATCAAATTAGAATTAAAAAGAAACGTGCCTATACGCCTCGAGCTTCGCGATCGCTGCGCCGCCTGCCGCCACTTCTCCGCGGCGTTGACGGGATGTGCGCTGCGTTGCTGATAGCGGCTCGTGCAGTGTTTTGGTTCTGTTTCGCTTCTTTTCGCCTTTCCGCGCCCTAAGAAAAACTTGTTATGGTGACGTCTATAAGCAAAGAGTACGTTTAGGTCACTTAAAAAGCAGCTGCGTCTTCATAAAGCACGCGATCGCCTGCTAGAGATACCCGGGGACGCGGTTCTGCGCGCATCGTCGCCGCTCTTCCGGGCGTCGGCGACCGTAGCAGCAATATCACCCCTGTCACCTCCAAATACGTCAGGCACAAATTAATTCTACTGTCGCCTCGTTTGCACCTGATACTGGCACAGGGAGAGGTTGGCTTCATTTTGCAGCGTGGACAATGAATGCGGCTTCGTTTCGAATATATGCGTCGCAGAAAAATATGCCTCGGGGATGTGCACGTGATTAGGCAATCCCGGACAATAAATTATGCCTTTTATGAGAATATAAACCATGCCAAAATGTTAAGTATATTCCAAGCCTGTACGTCGTTAAATATGTGCCCACACACGCCTTAGAGCAACAACCAAGGCAATCTAATATGAAACCACTGAAAAATACATGCTGTGCAAGTGTGGAAGAAACATAATAGCTCCAACGGAAATAAAAAAATACAGTGCAGCTTCTGACATGCTAAAGACGTTCGTCGAAACTTAAGCCAGGTAGGGCTCACCAGACCAACTAAATGCACTGCTATTTCGCGAGACATAGGGGGGGGGGGGGGGCACAGGGAGGCGGACGCTGTGCACAAATGCGGAGGGGAATCAAGCAATGAACGTTTTAGTAATCACACACACAAATCTCGCCTTCACTGTCGTTTTGTTTTTAGACTTCAACGAATAGCTGATCGTTCGGCGGACGCATTTTTGGAAGTAGTACATGGTAAGCAGTTCACAAGCGATGAAAGGTGTCGTTGGAAGAGTGTGCTATGTTATAAGGCCCTCTGATTTCAGTTTCTTCTTTATTCTGCAGGCTCCTTGTGCCATGTGACGATATTTCGAAGAAGCATTTAGTAGCGGACGCTGATTATATTCTAAGACCGTCTGCGCGCTGCTCGCAGAGGATATATGTAGCAGATGAACGTTTGCGGGCGCTCACCTTACGACAAGACGACTATTTGTCGTGTGCTGATCCTCGAGTAAAATTCTGCATTGTTCGTCGTACCTAGGTTGCATATTCCCTAAAGTAACACACACCAGCTTGTAAATGGTGGTGATCAATATCTGAGGTATATTATTGGCAAAAGTAACTGGCGTGCTGTCAGGTATGAGTGTTCCGCTGAATATGTAAGCACACAAAACTGGCTTACATCGTAGTGTATACCCGTAGCATGAAAATCTCAGGAACCGGTGGTTACGGAGACACTGCTAGTAAATTCAGGGCAGTGTAACTGCAGTCAGGTGCATGCATACGCCGGTTCCGCGACGCTGGCCTGTGACACACACCTGGAGCTTATACAGACCAAATATACCCCACTAAGATCGCGTCAGAAACATTTACACTCTCGTAAACACACCCAATTTGCGAAGAGAATGACTGCTCCACATAAACATGGATTTCCAACGCCCGCAAACGCTAAATCTCAGTAGTGAACATGCCGCAAAAGCAGCGGCGACAGTGGGGAGCAAGACGGAGACTCGCGCACCTGCTTTCGAAACGGGCCGCTAGGGGGATTTCAGTGGCACCCCTACAGGCCGCGCTCGAGGCGTATAGCACTTCGCAGAATATACACCTAAGTCAAACAACCGCAGGTGAAGCTTCCCATTCATGCATCAAGTACTTAGATCGCACATGCCATCACTGCGATGCAAAAACCAATGAACCATTTATTGGCTGACTAAATCACGCACCTCGCTACGCCATCGCCTCTAGGTCACGGTATCTCCTTACGTACAGGGGTCCGCTGCCTCTTGACGTGCCGTCGCGGTTTCGTGGCATGCGCCATGCTTCGCGCCAGTTCAGGATATAAATTAAAAAAAAAAAAGGAACGTGAATTACGAGTTGCTATCGCTTGGTTCGTGGACCAATGATGGCGAAGTAAAAGCAGTAGCTACGAGACGTTCGGGATGATTGTGCGCTGTGTCGGTTTTTCTCTGCTCTCCACAATCAATGCTCTTATAAAGTGCTTATCTGGTGTGCTCATGGTAAGTTTCCTTTCTCACAGAGGATGAGGGTTGAGCTGGATAAGTTGAAGAATACACACCCCATCAGTACCAAACTCAAACGGGGCTGCGTAGTGTTGGGCCTCCGAATATGGAAGAACAGCGCTGATGCTGTCTTTAAAAGCCTCGATACTATACTCCAGTAAGTATCCGAAATCTTGTTAGCTTCGTGCGGTATTGCAGCTAGCTTTAAGGACGAAAATTGGGCTAGTTGGCTATTTGATACTCCGGACATTTCGTTAGCGCTGGAAGACTGCGCAGTGAAAAGATATGCACAGGATGAATTCTAGCGTGTGTACCATGTATTTATTTTCACTGTCCAGTCTTTCAGCGGTAATGAAATTTCTGTTGCAGCTGGCGTTGGGTGTGCACTTTTCGTGAACACCAACCTCATGCCCATTTTGCCCCGCTTCCGTGGTTACGCCGCCTGCTTTGCGCGAGCATTGCCGGGGAGTTTCCTCTGCTTCCTTTCAGGTATTTTTGCACAATAGTTAAAGATGACCAGCGGGCCGCGAATGCGGCAGTCGTTGCTTGTTACTCTCAACAAAAACTGTGAAGGACAGCCGCCGGTACTTCGCCCGCTGCCTGCTGTTGTGTGTGTGTGTGTACACGCACGCATGTGTGCGCGTGTGCGTGTGCGTGTGTGCGTGTGTGCGTGTGTGTGCGTGTGTGCGTGCGTGTGCGTATGTGCGTGTGCACGCGCGTTTGCGCGACTGCGCGTGGGCACGTGTGTGCGTGTGGGCGTGTGCGTGCATGTGCGCGTGTGTGCGTGTGTGCGCATGCGCGTGTTTGTATGCGTGTGCGTGTGCGCATGTGTGCGTACGTCTGAGCGTGCGTGTGCGCGTGTGCGTGTGTGTGGGTGTGTGCATGTGCGTGTGAGTGTGTGCGCGTGCGCGTGTTTGTGTGCGTGTGCGTGTGCGCATGTGTGCGTGCGTGTGGGCGTGCGTGTGCCCGTGTGTGTGGGTGTGTGCGTGTGCGCATGTGTGCGTGCGTGTGGCGTGCGTGTGCGCGTGTGTGTAGGTGTCTGCGTGTGTGCGTGTGTGCGTGTGAGTGTGCGTGTGCACGTGTGCCGGTGTGCGTGTGTGCGCGTGCGCGTGTTCATGTGCGTGTGGGCGTGTGTGTGTGCGTGTGCACGTGCGTGCGTTGTGCGTGTACCTGTGCGCATGTGTGTGTGTGTGTGTGGCTGTCTGAGTGTGTGTGTGCGCGTGTGTCTGCGTGTGTGTGCGTGTGTGAGGGCGTGTGTGCGTGCGTGTGTGCGTATGTGCGCGTGCGTGCGTGTGTGTGTGCGTGTGTGGTGTGTGTGTGTGTGTGTGTGTGGGCAGGCACGCAGGCAGGCAGCAGGCAGAAATACCAATATTTCTGCTACTTTCTTTTCAAAAAAATTATCCCATGCACTACGTTAAGATTTGTAAACAGCGAAGCTTTAACCGGCTGCAGCATCTTAACAGCATAGACCAGCTCGTTCAAGTCCCTGCGTCGCCAATTGTACACTGCCTTATCCTCGGGAATGCGTACGACGCGTGGCCCGCCCCTTTCGAAGCATATAGCACGGCTGATGTTTGCCATTGCCACGCAGACGCTGCTCCGCTCGCATCGCTCCCGCGTTTCCCCACCACGCTGTAGCTCGCTACTTGCGCGCTCAGCTGCGAGAGAGATAAACCCAGCCGAACTCTCTCCTCGTACATCAAACACCCTTACAACCTGTTTTCTGGTTTACGCGCATGCGCATTCGCTTGCGCCGGAGGAGTTTTCTGCGTACAAACGATGGCGAGGTTCTCCCTCCGCTTAGCTGCATATGCTTCGTTTTAAAAACCTACTAACGAACTATTATAAGGAATAGAAGTATGAAAAATACCTTCTGAAGGGATAAGTATTCGCATGCAACTACAAGAGGACCGGTTTGGGGTTTACGGGGGGGGGGGGGGGGGGCTATTTTGAAGACGCGATGGAGCTCCATGCAACTGGCGTTATTGCACCGATAGGCAGCAATTTCGTGTAGATAATAAACTGGCTTTAGAAAACGACATTCCATTGGGCTTTAGGGAGCTGAATTTGCGAATTAGGAATTCGCCAGAGTTTGTCCTGGACACTGACAAAAGAGAAAACGTACGTTCTTATGTTGCGTAAAAGGTGAGCGATTTGAACGCCCTGGAAGGTTCAGAAGGCCCAAGATGAATGAATCAATTATATATTTAAATATAGAGCTTTTACTGATTGCAGCCACTTTTTTAACAACTGTACAGAAAAATGCTGCCTTTCAAGCTGGACGGATTCATTCCAATGTCCTCCATTGCGGAGTATGAGTTCGGTTTGACTCCGCCATTGAAGTGCATCATCACGGGAGGGTCTCCATTCAAGGTCACGCACCCAGACCTACAGGCCGAAGGAATGGTGAGCAAGCCCACGGGCCGTTTTACGTGCGAAACACATTAGGCGCTCGCCTTGTCGTCCTAGCTCGCTCGCTCGACCCAAGAATATAGAGCACCAAGGCGGCATCCCGGGGTAAAGCTGTTGTTCGCGGCCTTTTTTTTTCTTCTTTTGCCTGCTTGGCGACAGCACAAACCACGCTGCCCAGTACACAAATTAGTAGCTTCAGCCACCAATCGGCTGAACGGAGTGGCTTAAAACATCTTAAATTGCGCTAGAACATCCAGAATGGGTAACCACTCACGTTCTTGCGGCATGACTCTATAATCTTCTCTTATGTAAGCAAAGCTTTCAATAAAGTAATCTCGGACTGTGCGAGCACCCTCTTCGGCATTTTGAACCGCCATGCGAGTTTTCCACATAGAATGCAGACTAAGTGCCATGAACATATCCCTCATTTTTTACGGGCAAAAAGCGAATGACATAAGGCGTTAATGGTAAGTCTTTTTTCAGGGTTCGTTGGAGGATGTCCCAGTGAAACACCGCATCCCAACAGTCCAGAAAGATGTGCTCAATTGTTTCCAGCTTTTGGCATAGTCTACAGTTAAGTGTCCATGGGTGTACTTAAGTCCTTCTTCCTGCAGCCAGGTTTTTTTATTATTATTCCAAATACCTACAGCGCTCGTTGGGCATTTTTGTAGGGGGGTTAATTATTAATCACTAAAACAAGTAATCATAGAAATTCAAGCTTGCCGCTTGCCGGTGGCGTGCCGCTATGAAGTTTAAAGAACAAAGATTTAACAGATAAACGTACTGGCATTCGTTTCACTCTTTTTAGAACATCTTTTCCTGAACCCACTGCATACAACCGACGATAAACCGGAACATGTAGATACACATCAATCATATCTTCGTACAAACGTTTCCGCGGTACACTACTCAAATACCCCGAGGAAAACCTAACCCTTAAAATCCTAAAAGCATCCACGACTTCGCGCAAGAACCCACGCACTCGTACACATCACATTTCAGAATTTGAAACTACATAGTCTGCAATAACATCACGTAGTGAGGCTTGTACCACTGTATGTAGAAAGCAATCTCTCTGATCTCTCAGAAACATAAACTTAGAAACTATTTGTCGGATAAACAAATGTGCCAGTCCCAATCCACCACTTCTCACCGAGCGAAACAAATTAGTTCGACCCATGCGCTCCCAACTTGAGCTCCACAAAAACACCGCGAACACTCTTTGCAGCTTTTGTATGTTCCTTCTTGACATAGAATTCCTTGGCAACGGCAAACACATTACATACTGATTCACGGGAAAACATTGACAGACCCCTTCCTCCCATTGTGTTAATTTCTCTTAACTCTATCAGTTTCTCCGTCCCAGTACTCTCTAGCGTCCTGGTAGTTTTCAAGTGGGATGCCCAGATACCTGGCCGGAGTTGTCGTCCAAGGCATGTTCTCGAAAAACACTGGCCTACTTTGCCAGTCACCGTGCCAAAAACCTATGCACTTGTTCCAGTTAACTGCACTGGCAAACAACTCGCAAAATCGCTTTAGATCATTCACCACCTCACTCACACTTTTCCTATCACTACAAAAAACAGCGATGTCATCGGCACATGACACAATTTTAACTTCACTGCAGTGCAAACGGAATCCGTGTATATTTTAATTTTGAAGAATCTTTAAACAAAAGGGCTCAAGATAAATCGCAAACGACAAGGGACTCGATTGGGGCACCCCTGCCTCACCGACGATAGTATATTCAAACTTCCTCCCACTTTTGTGTTTACAATAACACTAGCTGAGCACTGAGTGTACAACATCTTTACACCTTCGAGGATGACGGATCCTATGTTACCATGTTCTAACACTGAGAACAGAATGTTATGCGCAACACGATCAAAGGCATTCTGCAAATCAATTTAGACCATCACCACGTGGCCCCCTAGAGCGTCGCAACACTCAAATACACTTCTTGCGACATGAATATTGGTAAAAATAGATCGTCCCTGAATTCCACATGTTTGATGGATTCAAACAAGGTTTTTATCACTCCTTGCAATCTTCTAGCCAAAACCTTCATGAAAATTTTGTAATCAACATTCGTTAAGCTGATTGGCCGATACGACTCTACCGCCAACAGCTTTTCAGGATCATCATGCTTGCTCTGTCGTCATGACTCAACTTTGGCGTTGATGGCAAGAAAGTTAGCTCGTAATCTTTACTGCCTTGCTTTTAAGTTCCCAGCAGTTCCTTATATTGTTAAAAAAAACGCGCGCTCCACGACTTCGGAGTATAGTTTTAATCTCATTCTTTTGCGCATAACCCTTTTCGCCACTCAGGGAACGTTTGGTTGGCGTTTCGCCCAACCAGAGTCGCTTTAAGCGTGCGCGCAATATGGCACCCCTGTACTTATCGATGTCAATGACCTCCAACTTATTCTTAACCTCTCTTATTTCTTTTGTAAAAGTTCCGGGCTGTTGAGCCTCAATGCCTAGCAAGAAGTGCAACTGGCTTTGTAGTTGTTTCCTCCTCCTTTTCTTTATGACGTATGATGGACGATCTTTCTATTGCACTTATGTTAACGTCACTTTTTAGCTGTTCCCAGACAGCGATAAGCGACCCACTTGCCTGTTCCGATTGCCTGCTATAATCTTTTCTTTACACCAGTTGTGAATGGTGCATCATTTATTAGTTTGATATTGAATTTCCAGGTATCCCAGCTAAAGCGAGTTTTTCTTTGCTTCTGACCTATTGTAAATGTCACCATGCTGTGCTCGCTGAAGGACAGCGGTTTCACGTTGTAGGCCTCGCACAGAGGCACAAGACCCAGTTATACGTAAACTCTGTCCAATCTTGCGTGACTTTCACGTTGAAATAGTGTGTACTGTGGTGCATTCATATTTGACAGAACACACGCGACGTTCTCCATGCCAAACTCATGCACTAGGCTATTTAAAACCATCGCACTCAAATCATTTGTCGGTGGTTTTTTTGCTCTATCAGCGCTTGAACAGACGCAGTTGAAATCGCCAAGAAATATTACGCGCCTTTCGCAGTTTAAATACAAGTTCCAAACTTTCAAAAAAAGCCGGCGATCCCCTTTCTTATTTGGCGCATATACACAAATCACTGCATGCCATTTCCGAGTGCGAACAATCGCACACAATAAAGCGACCGCGTTCGCAAACAATGACACTTTCTTCAAAAATTCCCACAGAATTACGCAGAAAAAGCGCACATCCAGCCGACGCGCCTACCAAGTGGGACACACAAACGTTATATCGTGCTCTGAAAGTTCGCACCATCCGGTCCGTTTGCTCCTGAATTTCAATTTCCGTCTCTGGAACGGCGATTATGTCGATATCGTCTTCCAGAAAAAGGCGGTTAAGCTGGTACTGTCTCCTTTTTTTTTTTGTTGCTAAGGCGTTGCGCTGCTGAGCACGAGGTCGCGGGTTCGATTCCAGGCCGCGGCGGCCGCTTTTCTGATGGAGGCGAAAAGCAAAAACGCCCGTGTGTACGAGATTTCGGCGCACGTTAAAGATCCCCAGGTGGTCAAAATTAATCCGGAGCCCTCCACTACGGCGCGCCTCATCGCCTGCGTTGTGTCGGCGCGTTAAACCCCCACAATCAATCAATCAATCAACTGTCTCCTTTTGGACGACAAGCTCCCGACTTTAATTGTTGCCACCTTAAGTGCTGAAATCAGATTCGCTGCCATTCACGTTAATGAGCGTGTGGACAGGATTGTGCTTTCATTAATGCCAGGAAGAGGAGCGAACCGCTATAGTCAGCCAAGTGCACCGCCGAAATGACATAGAAGCTGTCATGTGCATCATACCAATTTATGGCATCTGTTACGACCTGGACAATATCCTTACGTATTCCTGCCACTGGGCGTGGATTAAAAAGCAGCGCAGAATAAACTACTGCATTACGAGACAGGAGTCGCAAAGACGCAAGGATGACGTCACGACGCTGGCACACTGGCACACTGGCGCACACCACTCGCGCGACTACGTCGGCGTCTTCGCCGGCGTCGACGCTGTAGCCCTCCTGTCCGGTGGAACGCTGCGCTTGGGCTTCTGTGTGGAACGCCGCCCCGTCACCGCTTTCCAAGACGGCTCGTCGGAAGCCGCGTTGTCGGCTTCTGTCATTTCGGAGTTGCTCTCGCGTCCACGCTTTCCGTAGGTGCTGCTAGCGACGTCTTTGCTCGTGTCCATATCGATGGTGTCATCGTCGGCTCCTTCCCACCGTCCGCTTGGCTGGTTTCCAGGATGGCTCCTCCTTGGGCAGCTTGGTTCACTGGTGGCAGTGATACGTCGTCTGTGTTGAGGCCCGGCCGGTCATTTTCTTTTCCCTGTCCCTCTTTGCCATTGTGTACGGCGGGCGACTTGCACGTCTGCAGGTCCTTGAGCTCATGCGTCGACGCTGGCTCGTCTGCCCCTCCTCCAGCGGCGATTTCTTCCGCTTCAGCTTCATCCATGAGGTTCTCAGGCTTGTCGTCACACCCCACTGGTCCGGCGACGGTGGCGTAAGTTTGCACGCACTGTCAGGCCTCATGGCCAAAACGGCGGTACCGAGTGCAGCGCGGAACACGGCACTCCCGTCAAACGTGGCCAGACGTTTACACTGCAGGCAAAGGAAACTATAGGTGCATTTGAGGAAAAATATACGTAATTAACCGGCAGCGCCCGCGTTCCTTTAGTTAAGGACGTCTGTTGGGTTGGTTTTTACGATATCAACGCAAAATGTGGCAGTGAAACGCCGGCACGTGCGGGGAGAAAAGCAGAAAGAGAACTGAAGTCCCGCTGGCGCAGTTTCAAGCCGGGGCCGCGCGAGCACTGCGAAGCCGGGAAATTTGAATTGCACGGGGTGGTAGTAGCGAGCGGATGACGGCGGCACAGCCCATTCAGCCAATCACTGCTTTGCACTTTCCGACAGCTTTCGCATTGAGTGGAACCACTTTAATTTTTATTGTATTCTGCTCTTTTCTTACACTTCTTAATTGGCTACACTGGTGTTCGAAGCCGGTAACTTAAAATTTGGTAGGAATTTATAGTAATAGTATTACTAGAGTAGGCTTGGCAATGCGTTAGCAATTACCAGGAGCGTATAGTCCTAGTTACGCCTACTTTTTTGCTAAAATAGTGCGTTATAAAGACTGTTCTCATCCGCACCCTTTTTGCACGCGTGAAGGACGACGTCTGCGATGACGCCGGGATAAGTTTAGAAGATATCATTTGCCTAGAGGCGAGCAATGAATATAAAATAAGAACGGTAAGTGGGGCCAGTTAGCTGTACTCATTTCGTCGAACGAGCTCTTTTTTCAGTGAAGAGCACTTGATGGGTTCGCCTTGTTGTCTTAGCTCGCTAACGGTCGATGCGACTGCCAGAATCAGGCGGCGCAGAGAGATAACGGACCCAAGTAGAGCCTTCTGTACCGAGGTCAGGGAGGCACGTTGGCGCTTCGAAAATCACGCGGTTTAAACAGTAATAACCGTTCAAACCTCCTGAACCGCTGACGCTTGTCAAACATCTCCCCGTTATTTAACGCAAAGAAAACTGCAGGTGCATTTCAGGCAAAATCTGTGTATATAATCGGCAGCCCCCGCTTTCACTTAATTAGGAATGCTCGTTCGGTTGGTTTTTACGATAGTAAGCGAAAAAAGCGGCCGCGTAAGAAATGGCGCGTCCGAAATGACGCAGAAAGGCGCCAGCCACGCAAGAAAACAATGGCGCGTTCGAAATGCCGCAGAAAGGCTCCAGCCGCGCAAAAAAGAAAAAAAACACTTACGCATTCGAAATGACGCAAAACAGATCCACCATACGAAATTAAAGCAAGCGCAAAAAGAACAGAACTCCCGCTATCGCAGTTTCAGGCTAGGGCGCGCGAGCACTGCGAAGGCGAAAAATTTGAAATGCAGCAGTCAGCGGGTGACGGCGCTGCAGCCCATTATGGCGAACCACTGCTGTGCACTTCCGACAGCTTTCACATTGAGTGGAAGCATAAGGTTTGCATGCGAGGAAACCTAATACGTAAAATATATGAACTTCACTTTATACACACTTACGCCTTACAAGTATAGATGGAATTTGTATCACAATTACACATTAAGAACTCAGGGTATAAACACAAAAATATTCAACAGTAATATTGGGGCCGGCCTACATCTTAAAAAGCATGTTACAGCCGCTAGAACAGATACTCATCTATTTTCAGTTTGACGGATTGTGTAAAAAAAGAAGACCGCACCAGTGCGAGAATCACAGGGTGTTTGTTCAACAAAGTCGGGATTTATGTAGGTTGAATTTTGCGAACCATAGTTTGTGTGGGTTCTGTCCGTGTTGCATTCCGCGTGACGTATATTGTATTAGTGGCTCTTCGATGCCTATTGCTCCGTAAAGTCAAACTGGTGATAAAGGAATAATTCCAATGTTCTGTTTATGCCAATTTCAAGTAGTCAGCATGTTATGCTTGTACTTAACGATCCCAATTGACTTTCCAGTCGTTTTCTATGCAAGCGAGAAGTGCCTGAGTACCAGTGTACTAACGCGTGACACAATTTTCTACGTTGGCAGAAGCTGCTGGTTTTTAGATTTAAATAGGGATGTTTCGGTTCGAATTGGTTTTGCGTGAGGTGATCAATTTAAATTTTTGTTAAAGGTGACGCCAAAAAATTGGTATGGAGTGTGTTTTCATTTCTATTTTTATTTCAAATACCGTTAGCCTTCTCCAGGCTGGGAGGATTCACCCATTTCGTCAACACAAATCAAAGAAATCATGAAAGGTACGTTTGGACAGTAGTTGTCCCAACAAAAATTTGTGCATTAAGGGTATTAGATTCTTCCATTGCCTTCACAAGTTGAGAATATTAAACATCAATTCTGGCACTGTAAGGCACACAGACGGAATCATGATTTACACGGCAATTTTCACTGCAGCGATGGCTGAAAGGGGCAGCACTCGCTCTCGTACCAAGAATCCATGGAGCATTACCGTCACTCCCGCCGCCGCTATCCCCCAGCACCCAATTCCTCAGCTGCTCCTCCAGGCCAATACCCTCGCCAGTCGTTCCCTCCTCAACAATATCTGTCCCTCTCAGTTCCCTTACCCCCTTTGACCCCTTTGTGGCTTCCTTGATACTCTCACTCACTCCATGTGGACCTGTCTTTTCAACCCATTCCCACCATCTCCAGCATCGAGCAGGAGAGGACGGGCTGGGCAGCTCGCAACAGGGGAGTTCAACTACTTCTGGTTGACTGAGACACCTGCATCGCCGCCACGCGTTCCTAAGTCAACTAGATAGGAAAATAAACTGGCTTACGTCTCTCTCTTTCTCGCCCGGTATGAAAGAGGTAACGGGTGTGAATCTCTGTACCGTTGTGCCCCCACTGTTTTTTTTTCTTCAGTAGCTACAGGCATCCCTGGTCGATTGCGGACCATTTAGAGGATTCACAACTGTTTACTCATGCGAGGGCTTTCTGACCCTTGTCTGTCTGGCGGGGCCCACTGACCATCTACATCATCGCGTTGCCCGGAAGTGAAGGAGTCTGGCGTCATGCAACAGGCGGTAACCAAGTTGGCCGTCCAAGCCATTTGTAAAATAGATACGCAAGCGCGGAAGGTCCTTCAGTCTCGCTGGGCCCCAACAAGAAAAATTGGTACAAGCACCACCAGCACGAGAGATCTTTGCGCTGCTGTGCACGAGGTCGCAGGTTCCATTCCCGGCCGCGGCGACCGCTTTTCTGATGGAGGCGAAAAGCAAAAACGCCCGCGTGTACGAGATTTCGGTGCATATTAAAGATCCCCAGGCGGTCAAAATTAATTCGGAGCCCTCCACTACGGCACGCCTCACTGCCTGCGTTGCGTCAGCGCGTTATGCCCTACAACCAAGCAATCAGTACAAGATATCTGGTACCGGGGAAGCTACCCGACTTTGTCGGGAAATGGCCCATTAGAAGGGATAGTAAATGTTGAGAGACATTGATGGTAGGGTGGTAAGCGGCTCGTCTCGTGAGCAGGAGGTACCAATTTTGAAGACGGAGCCGCCAGCCAAGAACTAATTTTTTCAACGGTAGAAGCATCCCGGGACCTTAGCTAGTCGAGTAGGTGGGAATCTACGCTTGCAGGTCCACAAGAAGCGGTGGGGAGCCATGTGGAAGGTTTCTCAAACCCCTTCGGGCGGTGTCTGGACCCCCTAGACACTCACCCACCGGTCAGAGGGTTCAAGCACCACCTGTCCGGCCGGGGGATGAAGGGCTTCGAAACGCTGTAATGTGGGAGGTTCCTCGAACGTCTTTTGACGGGGTCTGGTTCTCCTTGTCGGCCACCTGAACAAAATGGGTACAGGCAGCTCCTCAACTGAGGATATATTGTGCTGGAAACCGGTTCATCACGTCGGGTTGTACCCAGGGTATGGAAATGTGGTAGGTACTTTAGTACCGCAAAGCCCAAACCAGTATAATTGGTGCAAGTACCCCGAGTACAGAAAACCTATTGCTTAGGAAGTTACTCGAAATTGTTGGGGAATGACCCAGTGGGAGGGGTCTACTTATATAGGAAAATTTGTTCCGTCTGTCTGGCTTCGCGTGTGCGCCCGTTCGACCTTGGATTGAGCCGCCCGGCCAAAGTTTAGAACTACTACGTTTATATACTCAATACATTTCTCAACTAAATCTGTGAGCCCACGTCATACTTGTCGACATTGTGAAGCAAATAAAAAAACATTGGATGTATATTTTAGGCGAAGGATAAAATACCGAACTGGTACAGGAGGCGTTCTTATATATATAAAAAGACGAGGGCGCAATTTTTGCGATGGGAAACAGAAACTAAATCTGTTCAAAACAATATTTGAGCCCCGAAAAACAAAGAGAGCCTTTGCGCGAGCATCAGGCTCATGCCTTGGGCCTTTCTTTGGTTTGTAGCTAGAGCTCTGGGTTTGTGGCTCGAGCCTAGGGCTCATGGCTAGAGCGCCAAGCGCGACACCAACACAAAGGTCTCAACAGAAGGAGCGCAAGCAGGGCGAACGTGGGAGAGTTGAATTGATCCCAGCAAAGCTCCATTGCGTTTATCATGGGAAGACTGAGACCGGAGAGGCACAGCGCGAGTTGTGGGCGGGGGGAAGTTGAAGAGAGGCGACTATGTGGCGGGTGCGGCCGGAGCCCATAATCTTTCGACGACATTTGCAGCGAAGCTAGCAGATTTCTCACTCGCCATCTTACCCGCCACTTACGCGTATGCTTAAAGGAGCCATGAAGAGAAAACACAAGTTTGATTCATTCAAAAGGCTGCATTGTTAGAATCATACTGACACAACTGTTGACGTAAACCTCACTCGGATAAGCGATATAATTAGGAAAAAAGGGAATGGCCATGCGACCGACTACTTCATTTCCCGCAGCAGAACCTATGATGTCATACCAGACAGCTCTGCGATTGGCGGAGGGGGGAAAAACAAACGCAAATTAGTCAGAGCGTGTAAGCTTGCCGAACGAGCTATTTGCGCTTAAATTTGGGGCACATTTTTTTGAAAGCCTTAAGAATGATGGGACAAACAGTGCAAGTTACGAAAGCACGCGTAAACATAGAAGTACCGATGCGGATGCTGCTGTTGGTACTGCGCGCACTATGCTTGGTTTAGCTGCACAGTACTGCGGGGCCTTGGGGTTGTTTCAGACGACACTGGCCGATTCACGCAAGCGACGATGTCTTGCAGGACGGTATTTGTCTAGCGATCGCCATGTTTCACGAAACGATTGTCTCCAGGAACAATAAAAGCCAGGTACAAATACGTTCACAAACAAAGGCAGAAAACGGCTTGCCGCGGTGTGGTGGTGCCATATAGGTTCACTAACGGTAAACAAGGCCCTGTGATGTCATTGCATGCAAACAACGAAAACACACGATTTAGCGGGAAAATCAAAATTTGAACTTAAATTAGTGAATAAAGCATAGTTTGCATTCGGACAAGGCCTGAGGGCACTACAAAACACGAAATCTTTCGAATAACACCAACCTGTGTTTTGTCTTCATGGCTCCTTTAAATAAAGCAACGTGGGGCTACCGGTTACTTGCTAACGTTTTGCCTCAAATGTGCTACAGGTTTTTTCTTGCGCTTGATATTGCGAACATGCGTGACTTACGCAAACAGTTTTAGGGTAATGGAACTGTTCTTCCCATATATACTTCTTTTTGACGAACTATATTAAGATTTCGTCCTCCCCTCCCCTCTCGGGCCTGATAATGTGTCGGTACCCCACGCCAGACAGTTTCGGGCCCTTTTCCCCCCGTCAGAAACCTCATCACATCGCATCGCAGGAAGACTGAATCGAGAAGCGAAGACCAAAATTTTCGCGTTTAGAAGCCTAAGAAAGACCGTTGGCATTTAAATACACGACACTAGGCCTCTACGAAAAGGCAATGACGCAAGCATGACCCCTTGCGTGCGGAGGAGCAGAAAAAATAACGGCATCAAGCAGCCTTTCTTCAACGTAATAGCGCAGCCTCCTCTACCAGATCGGACTAAGCCTCTGTGGTGGAAAAGTATGGCGGTGCTGGCCTTTTGGTTATATCAGCACCGCCTCTCACCAGCACCACCTAGCAGTGAGTCGAGCGTTTACTCGGCCTGAGCCTTTTTTCTCGACCGCCTTAGTGAATCTAAACCCTCGAGGTTCGAACTGTAGGTAAGCTTAACTTGCTGCTCGGTCACTTAACGCTGGATCACCTAAATGTCACGGATTTTCGTTCTCAATTAAGTTAAAAAAACAAACTAAACTTTCTGTATCTGACTGACGGCGTATGTCGTGTAGAAAACGAACTGCAAGAAAGCCAACTTTTTCTGACGATGATGATGATCGAGGGTGCAGGGAACAAAAACGCTACCCATGGTCGCTAACCTGGATCCCTCGCGTTGTGAGGCCGACGTGTATCCCATTGCACCATCTCGACACGGCGGAAGCAGATCGGATTTCGAAAGGGGAGGGACGGGCAAAAATAGACAATAATCGCGCACCCCTCCGTCTAACGAGGACAGTGCTTGAACACGAAACAGCTTTCTTCGTGCTACATGAAGTGGTGAAGTGTCAAAGTCAAAGCCGCTGTGATCCAAAGTCGAAACTGCGTGCCAGTCGAAGTCACAGCTCAACGAACCGAATTCCAAACAATCTGCGAGTCAACGTCCAAACTTGGACAACAACCGATGGATCCCTCACAAGAAACTTCGCTTTCAACCACTTTCGTCGATAGACGGAGGGGCGCATGGTTGTTTGCTTCCAGGTCACGAAACAGACGATTTAAAAAACTTAAGGATCCCCGCGCTCGCATGACTTGCTCCCCAACTGATATAAAGATGCTGTGTTCTCTATGAAAGATCATTGTATATAAAAAAAGGAACTGTGGTTGATTCCTCTGTCATAGGAATGGGTAAAACACGGAAGTGAAATGTGCAGCGAAATCTCAGCTGAGAATCATTTGTGGGTCGGCGGCTGTCTTGTGAGTGTGCTTGACCAGCGGCTTCCTGCTGGCGGGTCGCTTCAGCAAAGGTGTACTCTCGTCATTTCCGTGACGGATATGACGTCAGTGAAATATTGGTGTATTCCGACATAGAACATTTTTGTGTTAAAACGCAAGTGCAGGCCGCAAGCGGCGCTCGGTTGACGATTCTGATTCGGCATGGTGGCGCCCGTTTTCTGAAAACAGCAATTGTTAAGCGTCATCAAGAATGCCCCAGTGATGTTCCGTGCAGGAAATTTTCCCCTTTACGGGGAAATTTCGACCAAGGTTGGTCAAAAGGGAAAAAGGGACTTGAAGAGACTACAACACATACGGTAAAGGGAAAAGAACTCTATTTACATTACATCACAGACAGAACACGTCCGATCGCCGCCATCGTTTCTTGTCGTCCTCTTCTACTACCATCTGCGATAACTTCTTTGTGCTCGCGGAAATAAAGTTCCAACAGGACTCTTTAATACATGCAGGGAACTTTAGGAGTCGTGGAGTAAAAACCAAAAATAAGGTCAATAAACCGTACCTCCCATCAATTATTACGTTGTTTTTCTTTGTTTTCCTTAACAGTTCGTCAAAATTATGTTCAAATATCCCAAATCGTGTTACCGCTAGCCACGGGCATCCTGGACCGCTTCCTATTCAGTTCATAAAACAGGACGCGACATAGAAGAAAGAATACTGCATGATGAAGACTTAGTAAAGCGTGAAGAGGGCTGAAGCCTCTTCGCATGTATTCCTGCGCAATTTGCAAAAAAGTCTTTCGGGTGTGGCTTAGTCCGCTTGCAATCAACAAGTGACGGCCCCAGAAGTCCCGGTGCAAAGCCAGAATTCCCTCAATTACACAAAATGTCTCTTACTTTTTTATACGGGCAACTTAGAGCTTTAGCATGCAAAGTAGGCATATTGTTTGGTGCAAAACGTGAAATGCATAGTCAACTACTGCTGAGGGGCAGATTTAGGGAAATTTAGTACATGCGGAAACTCTGATTCTCTGAACGGTGCCTGTGTCCGCAAGGGTATACGAAAAATAGACGTAGGGGACCCTGGCAAACGCATAAAACCGAACAGGAATACCCGTCAAGTTCCATCAGCTGCAAATAGAGAACGGAAAAAAATTTGCAGGCAATTCTTGAGAAATGTCCAGGGAAAAATGCTAAAAAATGGAATTTCCGAACCTAGAAATGAGAATTCTCGTCCCAAGTACGGAACATCACTGGGAGCCCCCTGCCTGTATAATATCAACAAGGCTTATTTCAGTAGTCCAGTATACGTGGTCGCTGGTGCTCTAATGCAACCTTTTGTTACTTTCGATTCACGATAAAGGCTTCTCGTATTTCGTGGTTGGCCTATCTGCTGACCTATACAGTATGTGATGGGCTTCAATTTGGCTCAGCGATGTAATTCGGCGGAGATTAGGCTCAAGTGTTTTGACACTTTTGTCTTGAGCATCCGTCCAGCAACACTTGCAGTGTCGTCTACACGTGGCAACTTTTTTTCGCAGCCAACATTGTTCTCGATGGCGTCGTGATGGGGAATCGCCTCTTCTCCGCGCAGGAAAAAATGCTAGAACGTGTCTTTCAAGCGAGCTGGAGCGATCATCCTTCGCTGGCGGTAGCCTCGTCAATGTGCACTCGCCTGTACATGGCAAGCAGCGATACCGACAATAAAATCGGAGGTACTTGCGTCGAGAACAAGCAGCCTCCGACTACTACTGCTGCGGTGAGTGAGTATACCCTAAGGACACAGGCAGTCGTAATTTACCCGAGCACCGCAATCGGCCGCAGATGTCGTACGGGCTACGTTAGCCGCACCACTTTCTCGTTACTACGTTTGAAGTATCTCGCTTTCCTCTTGTCAAGAACCCGTCCGACGAATAGGCCGGAGCGTATCAAACATTTGAAGAGAACCTCGAGCAGACATGAGCAGAACATGTCGCTATTTTCTTTCCTGTTTGGTGTAAATTTTAGTCGCTCCTAGCAAACCTGCTCGAAATCGACCCCGTTTTACATGCGGTCACTTGTCGCTGTTATTCGTAAGGGGTGCAAGCTGCAACGTTTTAAGGCTAAGCTTTCTATGTCTATTTGAATAACTGCAACGCGAAGCACATTAGACGAACACTGACTCTAAACTGAAAATTTATTCAACCAGTTGTTCTGCTCATAAACTAAGAATCAAACATCACTCTGCTCATGCGCAAGGCAACACAAAAACGCACGAAGAAACAGTCAAGGCAAAATATAAACGGAAATAAAAATAGAATTCTGACACATAAAAGGCATGATATAAAAGGCACATGCATTTGCTATCCCCTAGCGACTTTTGCAAGAAGCCAATGTCTGCTAATCACTGGGCCAAAGATGGCTTACACGCGCGTTCATTCAGTGGGGGTCGGAGATTTAAACGTTGGAGTCTCATCGCTCAATGCGCCGTTCAGCTGTGCTCCGCAGTCCAGCGGTTTGGGTCTGGGCTAATGTGTTGCACAGACAATAAGATGTCTGCCACCGGGCAGCGAAAGGTACATCCTCGTGTGTGTCCGCTCGAATAAAGATCGAGGCTTTCGAGGCGTTAAATCGCCATGGAACAGACGCATGTCGTTCGCTTGGTGGAAGAAGAGCGGAAACTAAAGAATCGTCAGCCCGGACAGAAGCGTGAATGGGCACGAAAACAACGGAAAGCCGCTGCCGTTGCCGCATCAAGTTCCAGCAGGTCAAGTAGCTGCGACTCCCTCCCGGATGAACAGCAACTGGCCCGCGTGGAACGCCGAGGTGGGCCAATATCACTTTTCAGCTTAAAGGGCTTTCAGAGCGACACGTTCAACAGTGTCTCTTACTTCTAAGCAGCCGATCATGACCGGTTGCCGGCTTCTTCGTGCACGGGTTGGGCGTGGAGACTGGGGGGAGGGGGCACTTGCAGGTGAAGGTTTCATTGCCTTACTGATGACGTGCCCGTTGTGTTGGCTTAAGGTTTAAATGGGGCCGTCAAAGCCCAATGCGACCGGTCCGATGTCCTCAGTGGTAGAGTGGATTGGGTTGGCTTGCTGCACAAACACCAAGATGCCTATGATGCGGGAAGGAGAGAGACAGCTCTACGTTTGTCCCATAGATACTCGGGTCTTGCGAAATTTCATTTAGGTAATTGGCTAGGAAGTACGCTCAGTCGTATATTACGAACAAGCGTGTTTTGTTTCGTGTACTCCGTGGAGGGCGCGCAGCTTCGCAGGTTATCCTTCTTCACAGAGTGGAAGGGCCCTAAATATTAGCTTGCTTTCATGATGTACCGGCGCCTAACGATTGGTTATCCTGGATATAAGCTTGATGGTCTGGTTTACGTTTCTCTCCAGGGCGTTGACCGCTTCGGTGTTTGAGCCGTTGTCTTGTATTCTGAGGCCTAATATTTTGATAGCGTTCACCGTCGGAATGGGTCTGTTCTGTGGGGTGAGCGTGATCATCTCATGTTCCCTTGGCGTATCTTTGGTCGATGTTCGGTACTTCTTAACCAGTAGTTCCGGTTTCTCGGGGGAGCATTCCAGGCCTCTCGAAGATAAGAACTCCACAACCTTGTTTATATCTTCTTGTAATGTGCTCTGTATGTTGCCAGTGCTGCCTCCTGCCACCCATAATGTGAGGTCGTCTGTATATGGTGTGGTTGAAGGTCTCAATTTTATTGAGTTCTTCGGGGAGGCCTATCATCGCCATGTTTAAAAGGAAAGGTGATAACACCGAGTCTTGCGGTGTTCCTCTATTAATCATGTCGAATTCTTTCGATTCGATTTCTGCAATCTTTCCCTTGCCAGTTCTTTTCTTGAGAAAATTTTCTACGCTGTTGAAGGCCTTTTCTCCGAGTCCTTTGTCGCATTTAGTATCGCATCGTGGCTGACCCTGTCGAATGCTTTGGTGATATCTAGTCTTAAAAGAGCTCTCGTGTTCAAGATAGATGTTGTTTCTCCGTCTATGATTGCTTGTTTTAATTGTAGGAGTATGTCCTGCATAGAGAGGTTTGCTCTAAAGCCAATCATCGTGTCTGGGTAAAGGCCGTTTGACTCCATGGGTTTGTTGAGTCTGTTTAGGATGATGTGCTCGAGGCATGATGTGAGCGATATTCCCAGGCATGATGTGAGCGATATTCGCCTAAGGTTGTTAAGATGTAACTTTTTTCCAGGTTTGGGAATCATTAATTTGTTGGCTGTCTTCCATGTTTCAAGGAGTTGGCCCTTGTTCCAAACTTGATTGAAGAATTTGGTGAGGGCTTCTATGGAGGCGTCATTCAGATTTCTTATGATCTCATTCGTGA
The DNA here is from genome assembly GCA_013339765.2 of Haemaphysalis longicornis. Lineage (NCBI taxonomy): Eukaryota > Metazoa > Arthropoda > Arachnida > Ixodida > Ixodidae > Haemaphysalis > Haemaphysalis longicornis. The sequence continues at coordinate 60,940,123 of CM023453.1, forward strand.
TGCTGTCTGGGCCCGGCGGCGATTTGAAGGCAAAAGACTCGCACAGTAACGAACAAACTACAATGGATGTATCCCAAAATGGCAAAGCAAAAGCAGCCCCAAGTGCCATGAATAATAAATCTCCCCCAGCAGAAAAAAGGGCCGTACCGCACGAAGACGAGATGAAAAGCAGTCAGGCACAGTCACTGCACGACACCGAAGTATACTTAGCCGAGGAGTTCAAACAATGCAGCGAAGAA